>JBBGZY010000218.1:1500000-2100000 GCA_037952925.1 Lithobates clamitans | reverse complement strand
TGGTACAGGTTTTGCTCAAGAATATCCCTGTATTTAGCACCATCCATCTTTCCCTCAACTCTGACCAATTTCCCAGTCCCAACTGGGATGGTGTTTTTTTGGTGATGTGATGTGTTGGGTTTGCGCCAGACATAGGGTTTTCTTTGATGGCCAAAAAGTTCAATTTCAGTCTCATCAGACCAGAGCACCTTCCTCCATACATTTTGGGAGTCTCCCACATGCCTTTTCACAAACTCAAAATGTGCCATTTTTTGTTTTTTGCTGAGAGTAATGGCTTTCTTCTGGCCACTCTGCCATAAAGCCCAACTCTATGGAGCGTATGGCTTATTATCGTCCTATGAACAGATAGTCCAGTCTCTGCTGTGGAACTCTGCAGCTCCTCCAGGGTTACCTTAGGTCTCTGTGCTGCCTCTCTGATTAATGCTCTCCTTGCCCGGTCCGTGAGTTTTGGTGTGCGGCCGTCTCTTGGCAGGTTTGCTGTTGTGCCATGTTCTTTCCTTTTGGTTATGACTTGTTTGGAGAGTTCCTTGGTCTTCATGGCAGTGCTTGGTTAGTGGTGCCTCTTGCTTAGGTGTTGCAGCCTCTGGGGCCTTTCAAAAAGGTGTGTGTATATGTAATGACAGATCATGTGACACTTAGATTGCACACAGGTGGACATCATTTCACTAATTATGTGACTTCTGAAAGTAATTGGTTGCACTAGAGCTTTTTATAGGCTTAAAAACAAAGGGGGTGAATACATACGCACAAGCCAATTATCAGTTTTTTATTTCTGAAAAATAGTTTTATGTATATATTTTTCTAATTTTACCTCACCAACTTAGACTATTGTATTCTGATCCATCACATATAATTCAGATTAAAAAAACATTGAACTGAAGGTTGTCGCCTTTTGCTGCTCTGCCCAGGTCTCCTGTCCCACCGGGAGACCCAAACCACCAGTCAGCACGTCCGCCGGCTGGCCAGAGTCCCGAACAGAGCCGGAATCAGCTTCCATCGGGTCTCTGATGTAGTAACCCGGAAGCAATGTCATGACGTCACTTATGGTTTACTCGGCTGCCAACGGCACCAATTAAAAAAAAAAAAAAATCCCCAGTATTCAAAAAACGCAGATTTTGGCATTTTTAATACTTTTAAGTGTAGTGGAGGTGTTTGGGACCTTAGATTCCTCCATAAAGAATACCTGTCACTGCCTATTACTGTCACAAGGGACAGCAATAAAAGTGATCATTTTTTTTGTTTTTGTTTTTAAAGGTAAAATTAAATAAATAAATAACAGGGAAAAAAAAAATGCATAAGTAAGTTGCGCAAATGTAAACAGTGTTCAAATCACACATATGAGCTATCGCAGAGCAAGAGCAATAATTCCAGCAAAAGACCTCCTCTGTAATTCTAAACTGGTAACCGTTACATTTTTTTAAAGGGTCGCCTATGGAAATTTTTTAAGTACCATAATTTGTCGTCATTGCACGAGTGTGCGCAATTTTAAACCGTAACATGTTAGGTATCTTTATTTGGCGTAACATTGTCTTTCAGAATATACAAAAAAATTGGGCTAACTTTACTGTTTAGTTTTTTTTTACTCTGTGAAGTGTATTTTTTCTTTTTTTAAATTGCGTTTGATAGACCACTGCGCAAATACCGTATGACATAAAATATTGCAACAAATGTCATTTTATTCTCCAGAGTCTTTGCTAAAAAAAAAAAAAAAAAAAAAAATAATATATATATATATATATATATGTATATGTTTTGGAGTTCTGAGTTATTTTCTAGCAAAAAATACTGCTTTTAACTTGTAAACAACAAATGTCAGAAATAGTCTTGGTCCTTAAGTGGTTAAATAGACCGAATTAATAAACAGTAGAAAGATGGATGGTTATACATGCTTTAAACCAGGTGTAGGCAACCTTTAAAATGTTAAGATCTTCTGAACCTGAACAACATGGGAAAGATCAAAGATCACCAGGGTGTTGTGCCTTTTTTACATTTTATTTTAAAAGAAATTAACTACGAAGGTCCTAATACAAAGTAAGGACAACATAAAGAAATCTTTGGAAAAATACAACAAAACAAATTTTACTGTAAAAATATAAACTTAGCCTAGCCTAAAAGTTAGCTACAGTAGCAAACTTGCCGTTCAGTTTCATTCACAATTTTTGTCAAGTCTGGTGAATAATTAGTCGACAAGTCTGATGCAGGAGTACATCATGAAGGCAGAACAACTAGTACTGCAGGCTACCTTACTTGACCAGTTTCAGGCTTGGCTGGTCTCAATTGTGGCCTGTTTGTCTGCTCTGAGTTCTGGCCAGTATAAGCAGTGTGTAGGGCAGTGTCCAGGGGTCAGTAGTATGTAGGGCAGTGTACAGAGGTCAGTAGGAAAAAGAGTGTACAGAGATCGGTAGGATGTATTGCAGTGTAGAAAGGTCAATAGGATGTATTGCAGTGTACAAGGTTCAGTAGTATGCAGGGCAGTGTACAGGAGTCATAAGTATGTAGAGTAGTGTACAGGGGTAATTAGTATGTAGAGCACACGCATCATGCCTAGTATGTAAGTGCAATGTACAAAGTAGTATGTAGGGAATGTACAGGGGACATTAGTATGTAGAGCAGTGGTTCTCAACCTCCCTAGTGCCGTGACCCCTTGATAAAATTTCCCAAGTTGTGGGGGCCCCTAACAGTAAAATTATTTTCGTAGCATGGGTTGTCAGCACCCAAGTCCCTTCCACTCGTACAGTATTAAAACCCCTTATGGTACATTTTAGGATGTACCACTCTTTGTTCTCCTTTCTTTCCCTTTTATCTCTCTCTATCCTAATTTCTTGTTTTTTTTCCCCCATCCTTCTTTAGCCAACTTTCTTGTTCTTTCTCTAATGCTGCGTACAGACAATCGGAATTTCCGACAACCAAACCGTGGATTTATTTCCGACGGATGTTGGCTGAAACTTGTCTTGCATGCACACGGTCGTACAAATGTTTTCGGAAACTCTGATCGGCAAAAACGCAGTGACGTACGACAAGACTAAAACAAGGAAGTTCAATAGCCAGTGCGGCTCTTCTGCTTGATTCCGAGCATGCGTCAAATTTTGTGTGTCGGAATTGTGTACACACGAACAGAATTTCCGACAACGGATTTTGTTGTTGGAAAATTTGAGATCCAGCTCCCAAATTTTTGTTGTCGGAAATTCCGACGGAAAATGTCTGATGGAGCCTACACACGGTCTGAATTTCTGACAACAAGCTCACATCGAACATTTGTTGTTGGAAATTCCGATCGTGTGCACGCGGCATTATTCTTTCTCTCCCTTACTCTTTGTTCCTCCCCCTCCTTTCCTCTCCCTTCCATGTATTCTCTATTTTTATTCCTTCTCTTACTTCTTGGTGGGGGGGCAATGGGATGAGTGGCAATGCTGGGGGAGTTGTGATCAGCCAGCTTGGGTGCTCTTGATCAGGGTCATCTGCTGATCTGAGAACTGTAGTGGGGACTTTTAGTGGCAACTATAGTCACAGGTAGTGTTACTCACTGTGCCCCCGACTTTGTGGTGTCTCGTAGCAGTGACACCTATGCTGAAATCAGGAGATAGGGTCTCCTCCAGCCCCTCCCACTTCACATTCCTCACCAGTCAGCTGACCTCTAGTCTCTGCCCCCCAGCCATGCCATGAACTGAATGGATGGCCTTGGGCTCCAGGAACAGCCCAGCTGGGCGGCCACAGGCTCCAGGGACAGCCCTGCTGGGCGGCCGCAAAAAGGCTGGGAGAGGTGTGGGTTTCAGGAACAGCCCAGGATTCGGTGACCCCTGGCAAATCATCATTTGATCCCCAGGTTGAGAACCACTGATGTACAGCAATATACAGAGGTCAATAGTATGTAGAAAAGCATACAGAGGTCACTTCTAGGGCCAAGTACAGGAATCAGCATTTTTTAGGGCAGTGTATAGAGGCCGTTGGCTTGTAGAGTACAGGGGCCAGCAGTTTATAGGTTAAATTATAGCTGGGCAGAGCACAGGGTTCACAAGGGCAGTCTACAAGGGGTCAGTAGTGCAGGGGGCTGTGGGTCAGAGCAGTGTACAGGGGGTCAGCATGGCAGAGTTCAGGGGTCGGGGGGCAGTGTACAGGGGGTCAGTGTGGATGAGAACAAGTGAATGGGGCTCAGCAGGGTAGTGTATATGGGTCAGTATTGCAGAGTACAGGGGTCAGTGGGGATGAGAACAAGTGTCAGAGCACAGGACAGGGGTCAACAGGGTGGAAGACGGGTCAGCAGAGTAGCATACAGTGGGTTAGCAGCGCAAAAGACAAGTCAGCAGACCAGAGAACAGTACTCAGCATGGCAGTGAATGGGGCGGCAAGTGGTGTAGTGGGTAGCACTCTTGCCTAGCAGTAAAAATGGTTGCTGGTTTGAATCCCAACAACGACACTACCTGCCTGGAGTTTGCATGTTCTCCCTGTGCCTGCATGGGTTTCCTTCCACACTCCAAAGACATGCTTATAGGTCAATTGGCTTTTGCTTAAATTGGCCCTAGTATATGAATGTGAGTTAGGGGCCTTAGATTGTAAGCTCCTTGAGGGTAGGGACTGATATGAATGTACAATGCTGCGTAAATTGACGGCGCTATATAAGTACCTTAAATAATAATAATGGGGGTCAGCAGGCCAGTATACATGGGTCAGCAGAGCAGTATACATGGGTCCGCAGGGCAGAGATTTCCCCCATATGAAGGGCAACAAAGTGACTCTCCTTTCTCGTCCATGCCATATGATGTCAAATACAAGTGCCTGGGAATAACAGGACAGAAGAAGAGGGCCAGCACTGATCAGAGTAGTACACTTAGGGCTCTTTCACACAGAGGATCCGTATGTCTGTTTTTCATCCTTCCGTTTTCGGATGAAAAACGGACATACATGTATCCCTATGGAATAGCGGATGTCAGCGGATGAACGTCCGCTGACATCCGACCTGCTCCGATCCGAAAAGTGTAACGGAGGAAAACCCTACTTTTCCATCCGTGATCGGATCGGGTGACGACGGACTCTACGGTCCATCATCACCCTATCCCCCATAGGGGAGAGCGGCGCTCTGACAGGTCCGTTGCTGCACACTGTCATTTTCCTGCTCAGCGGGGATCAGCGGAGCGATCCACGCTGAGCAAGCGGGTGTTCACGGGGCGGAGCATCACTGATCCGCCCCGTGTGAAAGAGCCCTTAGGGATGTCACTTCCTTGTGCTGCTCTGCAAGTGTAGAGGAGACGGAATGTTATATAGTAGGCGAGATTGAAAAAAGACACAAGTCCAACCTATGTGTGGTATTATTTGTCAGTATTACATTGGATGTTGTGGTTGTTCTGGTGCTTATCTAATAGTTTTTTGAAACTATCAATGCTCCACATCCTTGCTGCTCTTACAGTAAAGAACCCCCTACACAGTTTAACCACTTCAGCCCCGGAAGGATTTACCCTCTTCCTGACCAGAGCACTTTTTACAATTTGGCACTGCGTCGCTTTAACTGCTAATTGCGCGGTCATGCAATGCTGTACCCAAACGAAATTTGCGTCCTTTTCTTCCCACAAATAGAGCTTTCTTTTGATGGTATTTGATCACCTCTGCCGTTTTTATTTTTTGGGCTATAAACGGAAAAAGACCGAAAATTTTGAAAAAAAATGATATTTTCTACTTTTTGTTATAAAAAAAAATCCAATAAACTTAATTTTAGTCATACATTTAGGCCAAAATGTATTCGGCCACATGTCTTTGGTAAAAAAAATGTCAATAAGCGTATATTTATTGGTTTGCGCAAAAGTTATAGCGTCTACAAACTAGGGTACATTTTCTGGAATTTACACAGCTTTTAGTTTATGACTGCCTATGTCATTTCTTGAGGTGCTAAAATGGCAGGGCAGTACAATCCCCCCCCCCAAATGACCCCATTTTGGAAAGTAGACACCCCAAGGAAATTGCTGAGAGGCATGTTGAGCCCATTGAATATTTATTTTTTTTGTCCCAAGTGATTGAATAATGACAAAAAAAAAATTTACAAAAAGTTGTCACTAAATGATATATTGCTCACAGGCCATGGGCATATGTGGAATTGCACCCCAAAATACATTCAGCTGCTTCTCCTGAGTACGGGGATACCACATGTGTGGGACTTTTTGGGAGCCTAGCCTCGTACGGGGCCCCAAAAACCAAGCACCGCCTTCAGGATTTCTAAGGGCATAAATTTTTGATTTCACTCCTCACTACCTATCACAGTTTTGAAGGCCATAAAATGCCAAGATGGCACAAAACACCCCCAAAAGACCCCATTTTGGAAAGTAGACACCCCAAGCTATTTGCTGAGAGGCATGTTGAGTCCATTAAATATTTTATTTTTTGACACAAGTTGCGGGAATGTGACAAATTTTTTTTTATTTTGCACAAAGTTGTCACTAACTGATATATTGCTCACACAGGCCATGGGCATATGTGGAATTGCACCCCAAAATACATTTAGCTGCTTCTCCTGAGTATGGGGATACCACATGTGTGGGACTTTTTGGGAGCCTAGCCGCGTACGGGGCCCCGAAATCCAATCACCGCCTTCAGGATTTCTAAGGGCGTAAATTTTTGATTTCACTCCTCACTACCCATCACAGTTTCGAAGGCCATAAAATGCCAAGATGGCACAAAACCCCCCAAAATGACCCCATTTTGGAAAGTAGACACCCCAAGCTATTTGCTGAGAGGCATGGTGAGTATTTTGCAGCTCTCATTGGTTTTTGAAAATGAAGAAAGACAAGAAAAACGTATTTTTATTTTTATTTTTTCAATTTTCAAAAGTTTGTGACAAAAAGTGAGGGTTGCAAAATACTCACTATACCTCTCAGCAAATAGCTTTGGGTGTCTATTTTCCAAAATGGGTTCATTTGGGGGGGGTTGTGGCATCTGGGCATTCCATGGTCTCCGAAACTGTGATAAACAGTGAAGAGTGAAATCAAAAATTTACACCCTTAGAAAGCCTGAAGGCGGTGCTTGGTTTTCGGGGTCCCATATGCGGCTAGGCTCCCAAAAAGTCTCACACATGTGGTATCCCCGTACTCAGGAGAAGCAACAGAATGTATTTTGGGGTGTAATTTCAAATATTCCCATGGCATGTTTGAGCAATATATCATTTAGTGACAACTTTGTGCAAAAAAAAAAAAAAATTTGTCTTTTTCCCGCAACTTGTGTCACAATATAAAATATTCTATGGACTCGACATGCCTCTCAGCAAATAGCTTGGGGTGTCTACTTTCCAAAATGGGGTCATTTGGGGGGGGGGTTTGAACTGTCCTGGCATTTTATGCACAACATTTAGAAGCTTATGTCACACATCACCCACTGTTCTAACCACTTGAAGACAAAGCCCTTCTGACACTTTTTGTTTACATGAAAAAATTATTTTTTTTGCAAGAAAATTACTTTGAACCCCCAAACATTATATATTTTTTTTAAAGCAAATGCCCTGCAGATTAAAATGGTGGGTGTTTAATTTTTTTTTTTCACACAGTATTTGCGCAGCGATTTTTCAAACGCATTTTTTGGGTAAAAAACACACTTTTTTTAAATTTGAATGCACTAAAACACACTATATTGCCCAAATGTTTGATGAAATAAAAAAGATGATCTTAGGCCGAGTACATGGATACCAAACATGACATGCTTTAAAATTGCGCACAAACGTGCAGTGGCGACAAACTAAATACATTTTTAAAAGCCTTTACAGGTTACCACTTTGGATTTACAGAGGAGGTCTACTGCTAAAATGACTGCCCTCGATCTGACCTTCGCGGTGATACCTCACATGCATGGTGCAATTGCTGTTTACATTTGACGCCAGACCGACGCTTGCGTTCACCTTTGTGCGAGAGCAGGAGGGGAACGGGGGTGCTTTTTTTTTTTTTTTTTTTCTTTATTATTTTTTTGCTTTTTTATCTTATTTTTAAACTGTTCCTTTCATTTTTATTTTTTTTTAATCATTTTTATTGTTATCTCAGGGAATGTAAATATCCCCTATGATAGCAATAGGTAGTGACAGGTACTCTTTTTTGAAAAAATTGGGGTCTATTAGACCCTAGATCTCTCCTCTGCCCTCAAAGCATCTGACCACACCAAGATCGGTGTGATAAAATGCTTTCCCAATTTCCCAATGGCGCTGTTTACATCCGGCGAAATCTAAGTCATGAAATGCTCGTAGCTTCCGGTTTCTTAGGCCATAGAGATGTTTGGAGCCATTCTGGTCTCTGATCAGCTCTATGGTCAGCTGGCTGAATCACCAGCTGCATTCTCAGGTTCCCTGTTGGGACAGGAGAGCCAGAGAAAAACATGGAAGACGGTGGGGGGGGGTCATTCCCTCCCACTGCTTGTAAAAGCAGTCTAGAGGCTAATTGGCCACTAGGATTGCTTTTACATGAAAGCCGACCGCTGGCTGAAAAGAATGATACCAAGATGATACCTAAACCTGCAGGCATCATTCTGGTATAACCGCTCAAAGTCCAACAACATACCAGTATGTTGCTGGTCCTTGTTGGGCATATATTGTAAACTTATTTTTCATGCACCCTATAGGCTGAACGAAAAAAAGATATTGATCGGTGGGTATGCCCACCATTCGAATACCTCCCTTCATCCACCCACTTCTAATGATGGGCATACATGCACCGTTTATATATGGCGCTTCCTATGGGGTAATAAATGGGAAGGGCGGTTATGGTGTACACGGGTGGTTACCCTCAATAAATCCTAATGGAGGTACCTGGTGGCTACCAGGGAAAACTTAGTTACCGTAAGGGTATATATGTCTGTACCTGCACATACACACACATATATCCCCATACACCCGCATGTATCAACAGAGATACATAATATCTTCAATGATGGTTCATTCAGAACCTTATTTTAAGGGGTGTGGGCTGAGGCCCCTGCAACTGTGATACATATGCCACCACTAGGTGAGTTACCTATACCATATATGTGTAAACCTTATGTGTACTCTGCTGCCAAAATAATCCAAGCACTCTACTTCCCGTGCAAAATAAGCATCCATAGAAGTATGTACCAAAGCATTACATATTGTAGTCAAAATTAGTGCAAATAAACGTATTGTGATCAAAATAAGTGCAAAGAAAACCAATGTTAACAGTTTTTCAGTGATTATAGTCCTTAAGGTAAAAAACTTGTTCAAATCCAGTGTTCCAAACAATTTCGTGACTTGAGTGCTCTCGGATAATTCCTGTGACTTTTGTGCACCCCCTTGCGGATCCCCACTCACCAGATCCAATAACCCCGAAGAGGGGCAACCAGCATAAGATGTCTCAATCACGGTCTCTTCTCCACGCTAATCAAGCGGGCTATTCAAGATGATTTCCGTTGGTTTTCCCAATAGATTCCCGGGTCCTCCGGTTTCAGATGGAACAGGTTACATGGGGTATTCCAATCACAATTTTCTCTCCCCCACCGTCCTACCGGGCATCCAGGTAACTTGCTACTATTGGGTTGAATGTTCACAATGGCTCCCTCATGGAAAGAAAAAATATGAAGCTCCCATGGTGTAGTATGTATAAAAAACTTTATTCAAAAAACTCCATCAGCTAACAGCGGAGTAAAAAATATATTAAGCAAACTTATATAACATATACTGTGGATAAAAACAATTGGCTAGCTCAGAAAGGAGCCTGAGAACAGACCCGTAGCGGTGTAAAAAAAGCGCGTACCGCTGGTTAGAGCTGTTTGCGCTCCACCTGCGTTCCAGCTAGGGTCCGTACCCGGAAGTGACGTAGCGTGCGTGGCGTCGTTGTACGCGTTTCGTCATGGTCGTTGCTGAAGACGTCCATGACGAAACGCGTACAACGACGCCACGCATGCTACGTCACTTCCGGGTACGGACCCTAGCTGGAACGCAGGTGGAGCGCAAACAGCTCTAACCAGCGGTACGCGCTTTTTTTACACCGCTACGGGTCTGTTCTCAGGCTCCTTTCTGAGCTAGCCAATTGTTTTTATCCACAGTATATGTTATATAAGTTTGCTTAATATATTTTTTACTCCGCTGTTAGCTGATGGAGTTTTTTGAATAAAGTTTTTTATACATACTACACCATGGGAGCTTCATATTTTTTCTTTCCATGAGGGAGCCATTGTGAACATTCAACCCAATAGTAGCAAGTTACCTGGATGCCCGGTAGGACGGTGGGGGAGAGAAAATTGTGATTGGAATACCCCATGTAACCTGTTTCATCTGAAACCGGAGGACCCGGGAATCTATTGGGAAAACCAACGGAAATCATCTTGAATAGCCCGCTTGATTAGCGTGGAGAAGAGACCGTGATTGAGACATCTTATGCTGGTTGCCCCTCTTCGGGGTTATTGGATCTGGTGAGTGGGGATCCGCAAGGGGGTGCACAAAAGTCACAGGAATTATCCGAGAGCACTCAAGTCACGAAATTGTTTGGAACACTGGATTTGAACAAGTTTTTTACCTTAAGGACTATAATCACTGAAAAACTGTTAACATTGGTTTTCTTTGCACTTATTTTGATCACAATACGTTTATTTGCACTAATTTTGACTACAATATGTAATGCTTTGGTACATACTTCTATGGATGCTTATTTTGCACGGGTAGTAGAGTGCTTGGATTATTTTGGCAGCAGAGTACACATAAGGTTTACACATATATGGTATAGGTAACTCACCTAGTGGTGGCATATGTATCACAGTTGCAGGGGCCTCAGCCCACACCCCTTAAAATAAGGTTCTGAATGAACCATCATTGAAGATATTATGTATCTCTGTTGATACATGCGGGTGTATGGGGATATATGTGTGTGTATGTGCAGGTACAGACATATATACCCTTACGGTAACTAAGTTTTCCCTGGTAGCCACCAGGTACCTCCATTAGGATTTATTGAGGGTAACCACCCGTGTACACCATAACCGTCCTTCCCATTTATTACCCCATAGGAAGCGCCACAACCCTTGTTATATATATTTTTAGTCAATAGAGAATCCCTAGGGATGCTCTTTTAAGGGAGGCAGCATACCTAACTCATTGTTCTAAGCGCAGCTCTTTGTTTTTAAAGTAATACTTACCATACCTGCAAAGCAAATACAAAAAAAAATAGTAAAAAATAAAACATTTAACGCAACCTGTGCCTACCTAAAATATATAAATGCCGAAGCATGGGGGCATCCTCCCACAAAAGGCAGGAGCAAATCGCTCCTACACCCACTGCTGCCCCCACTCTTCGGCATATATGCTGAAGTATGTAACTGTGGTGGTGAAATCACCTCCGACAGCATTGGAGTCACGGCTTTATGTATCGTGGGAGCAAACGCTGTTGCTGTCAAGATAAATAAATCCGCGCTGCAGCTGAATGGCGTACCTGAAAACAAAAAAATGGTTAAAACACAGTAAACTATAAAAAAATTACATACCTGAAAAGCAAACATGATAAAACATAACAATAAAACATTGCAGAATAGAATACAGTAAAAAAGAGCAGAACAATAGAGAGAAAATAGAGAGAGAGAGAACAATAAAACAACAACTATTTTTGGTTTTTTTATTTTGTATTTTTTTTTTTTTTACATTTTTTTTTATAAATGTAACTTTTAAAACTGTAACAGTTCCAGGTTTGGGTCTCTCAAAATGCGATGGCATCTTGGGAGACCCTGTGAAAGTGTGTCCTAGTCTGTGTAGTGCTGTACCCTACGCTAAAACTCAACTAGTGTATGGTAGCGTTCAAAACATTCACCAATGCAAAGACCAGGATTGCCAGGACAGGAGGGACAATAATACCGGGAGTCACGCCTAAATCCGCGCTTTGTGCGGATGGGGAGCTCGTTGGGTAGGGGTACTCTGGAAGACATAAGGAAAATGCCTCTCATGCAGGCGGCCTACTGCATTTGGTTGGGGAAGGTGAGGTGGAGCACCGTCTGGAAACAGAAGGGCTCTGACGATCTCTTCCTGGAATTTAAGGAAGGATCCAGTCCGTCCTGAAGCTCTGTATAGCACATGAGCGTTCAGCAAAGCCAATTGAAATAAGTATACAGACACTTTTTTGTACCAGCGTCTGGCCTTACGGGCAATTAGGTACGGCGCCAACAACTGGTCGTTGAGGTCCACCCCTCCCATATTAAGGTTATATTCATGGACACAGAGGGGTTTCTCCACAACACCAGTCGCCGTAGTAATTTGGGCCATCGTGTCTGCATGAAGGGAGGTGAGAACGAAAACATTCTTCTTATCCCTCCACTTCATAGCGAGCAAGTTATTATACTTCAAGCAGGCTGTCTCCCCCAGCCTAAGACGGGAATCTACAAGCCGCTGGGGAAAGCCCCGGCGATTAGGTCGCACGGTGCCACATGTTCCAATTTGATGATCAAAAAGGTGACTAAAAAGTGGCACGCTCGTATAATAATTGTCCACGTACAAGTGGTACTCCTTTCCGAATAAGGATGACACCAAGTCCCACACTATCTTGCCAGCGCTTCCTATGTAGTCAAGGCAGTTTGTCGGCTCTACGTGACTATCTTTGCCCTCGTAAACCATAAAACTACATGTATAGCCTGTGGCCCTGTCACAGAGCTTATACATCTTGACCCCGTATCTGGCACGCTTGCTGGGAAGGTACTGTTTGAATGACAAGCGGCCAGAAAATGTAATCAGGGACTCATCAACGCAGACAACTTGATGGGGAGTAAACAAGTCTGCAAAACGCTGGTTGAAGTGGTTTACGAGGGGCCAAATTTTGTAGAGCCGATCGTATTCAGGGTCTCCACGAGGACGACAGAGTTCATTGTCGTTGAAGTGCATGAACCGCAAAATCTGCTCGTATCGTGCCCTGGCCATGGAACCAGAAAACACCGGCATATGGTGAATTGGGTCAGTGGACCAATATGACCGCAACTCACTCTTTTTGGTTATTCCCATGTTGAGGGAAAGGCCCAGAAAGATCTTAAATTCGGTGACCGTAATTGGTCTCCAATCTCTGGCAAGGGAGGACTGGGGAATAGTGGCGATGTGTTGACCAGCGTATAAATTGGTTTGGTCTACAATAGATCTATAGAGATCTTCGGTGAAAAACAGTGAATAAAAATCCAGTGGCGTAAAATCAACTGTTTCAACCTGAATTCCGGGTTGGCCAGTGAATGGGGGCAATACGTGTGCTGCAGAAGTGGTGGGTACCCAATTCGGATTGACGAATGCAGCAGGAAGGGCACTATGGGCACGACGGGCCTGTGTTCGTCTTCTTGGTGGCAGCGGGACCCTACTAGTGCTTGCCACCTCACCAGCTTGAACTGCACTTATGGGACTCGCCACATCACCACGTGATACTGCAGTGCTGGATGTACGACCAGGGTGTACTAGGCTGCTGGTGCTTGCCAGTTCACCGGAAGGAATAGCGGCGCTAGTACTGCTCTGCTCCATACGAGGGACCTGTGGTTCTTGCACTTCAAGGACAGAAGAAGTTCGGGGTCTGGTGCGCCTGACCCTAGCAGGGACCACAACTCCGTCATCAGAGCTATCTGTCATGGAGCCGCTGTCCTCTACAGGATCGTATTCTGAGCCTGAACTTGACGGATGAGTGACTTCCTCTTCACTATCTGTCATGCTCAGAAACGTGTAGGCCTCTTCACTAGTGTACCTTCGATTTGCCATTTTGGGCTCTAAATTTAGGGGTACACTAGTGAGACTCACAGGCAAAAAAGCTCCTGACTGTCAGCGACTGTATCAAAACACTACCAAAAAACTGTTAGCGATCGCAGGGATGAGGCCTGACTCTGCAAACGGTGCAGTTATGTGTGCTTAGTGTTTTGTGACAGTTATCGATCGATACTGCACTTGGGTGGGCTGGGCTGGGCCGAGGGGCAAACCGCAGGTGCTAGCAGGTATCTGGGCTGATCCCGCTAACACTGCGTTTTTTTGGGGGACCCTAAACTGCTGGGGAGTATAGATCTGATCGGATCAGATATCGATCCGTTCAGATACTATAGCACTAAGGGAGGTGTATGCTGCGTGCGTGGGTGTTAGAGGTACTGGTGCTAACCTGACGCTGCCTGGGGCGACGCAGACCTTATCTGACCCTAAAAACTTAACTTATATCACCGCCGGGCAATTAGGGGTTAAACCTTTATAAGGTAATAAACGGCGGGTGCCCTAAAACTATAATAAACAAACCAACTAACCAGCGTCACCCGTAACAATTATATGGTGATCACTGGTGAAAGGGTTAACTAGGGGGCAATCAAGGGGTTAAAACCTTTAGTGGGTAGTATATGGGGGTCCCTGTCGCTATAAAACACTGACGGCGAACCTATATACTTACCTCCCTAACTAGCATCACCTGTGTCACTAATACAGCGATCAGAAAAACGATCGCTTAGTGACACTGGCGACGGAGGGTGATCACGGGGTTAAAACTTTATTAGGGGGGGTTAGGGGGGTACCCTGGACCTAAAGGGGGGGTACCCTAGACCTAAAGGGGGCTAACCTAACTGCCCAAACACTTATAACTGTCACAAACTGACACCAATGCAATAATCAGGAAAAAAAAAAACTGCTATTGGTGTCAGTGTGACAGGGGGTACAGGGGGGTGACAAGTGACAAGTGTGCCTGCATGTTCTACTGTTAGTGTAGTGTTGGTTCAAACTTACTTGGATGTCTTCTTTCCTCAGCGCCGGAACGAAAAGACCGGCTCGAGGAGAGTGACATCACTTCCTCCGCTTCTGTTTACATTCACAGAAGCCGAGGAAGCCCGTCATTGGCCAGGAGCGATCGCGAGGGGGGAGCCTTGAATGAGTGGCCTCCCCCTCACCTTTGATCGACCCTGACCTGAATCCGACCGCCGCTGGCACCGGGGGGGTCCGATCGGACCCCCCACCCGCGGGCAGGCAAGGACGTACCTGTAAGCCCTTTTGCCTGCCCGTGCCGCTCTGAGGACGTATATAGTCGTGCGGCGGTCGGCAACTGGTTATGGTTAAACCTCTTTTCTTCTAATTTTAATGAGTGGCCACGTGCCTTATTAAACTCCCTTCCAAGGAAAAGTTTTATCCCTATCGTGGGGTCACCAGTACAGTATTTGTAAATTTAAATCATATCCCTCTCAAGCGTCTCTTCTCCAGAGAAAATAAGTTCAGTGCTCGCAACCTTTCTTCATAACTAATATCCTCCAGTCCCTTTATTAGTTTTGTTGAACTTCTTTGTACTCTGTAATGTTGAGCTGTCAAGCTCATCCGTAGCGACAGGAAAGTGTACTGCGCATGTGTGATGCTCTGGAAAAGGACTGTATTTGCTCCTGTACCGCTTGGGGGCTGCTCACCTTATTGCTGGTCCATACTAGAAAGCACACAGGACAGAGCTTTGAAAACCATCAGGATGATTTAGGGCAGGCTTCACTCCCTGTGCAAATGACCTGCAGGTATGGAAGGCACATAAATGCATGTTTTAAAAATCTGATTAATTTAGAATTATGAATAGTGTTTACAGATTGATTGCATTAGGTATTATTTTTATAAAAGTAAACTAACCCTTTAAGAGGAGCAGATAGTACATAAATCATGGTCATCTGATGTTTAATCTCTTGCAATCGTTACAACTGTAGCATCTCTGGTGTCACATCACGGCCACATTTGATGATGAAGATGATTATGACAGTTTAGATAAACTGCTATGATTTTGTTTCCTGGCAATGACGACTGAGTTGTTATCAACAATTTGGTTTTTTTTATCGCTCATGCCCTACTTTTATCAAGTTGGTTATTTCCTGCTAAGGTCAGCTGGTTTTGTATTTTACAGAATGGGCTAAAATTTAGTAATGATTGTAGGAAAAAACACCTAAGTGTTTTTTAAAGTTGTCAACAGTTTTGCATCATAGACATCTACTATTACTGCAAGCCCTTTTCAGACCCACTTCTGTTTCAGTTAAAGCTAAATTACAGGCAAGTGGCTAAATACACAGCTAAATAGATATAAGGGAGTTGCTTTACCTGCCAAAGGATTTGTATTGCTGTCCATCCAGTCCTGAGATTTTCACAGCTCTGCCACACAGCGTAGCCATGTCTGGCATGGCAGGAGACACATTCAGCTCTTATCCATCCACCAGCAATTGACTGGATAGTGAAGGAGAAGAAGCAGACTGAAAAACCTAACTTTGTCCTCTTGCTCTGTCCTCCCATGAGCATGCTGCTTGTACTAAATCAAAACTAATTGGCTCCTTGTGTTGCTTCTCCCTCCTCCAACTGAGCTCTGATTTAGAAGAGTTTGCAAGACGCTGCTACCAAGTTAAATTCCAGTCCTTGCATTAAAGAAAATAAATTTTATGTTTTAATGATTACAGAACTGCATTACTTTGTACCATTTATATCTGTCTGAAGTTCAGCTTCAAGTGTTGTCTATAATTACTGGATAAAATTAACGGACTTCTTGAGAACAGAGATGCGAATGGCACTGTTGATCTGCAGTAACAAATAGCTATCAATCAGATTTCCAATACTACTGTAGATCATATGAGATAACTTCTGAGTAGTTGCTCTTCTTACTCTACCTGCATTGCTTATGGAATGTTAATCATACTCATACTTTTTTTTTCTTCTTAACAATAGCATAATAAACCTGATACTCACTAAATTTCTCTCCATTTAATTGAAAAATGCAACTGCTAGAGACCTTTACATTCTTTATCAGCTATGGTACTCTTGGTACTGTTGATCTTTTATGTGTATATGTATCAGCACTTCACTCTTTATTGCATGTTCAAATTGTTACTGGATGGTATAGGATGTAAATAATTGAAGTCATTTTCTTTTTTCTCCGGTAGCCGCTTGATACAAGTTGCGAAGCTCTACCTGTACGCGCCATCCTCAGGCCTGTTTACATGTCCTCTTGCTATGACTGACGGTGCAGCCAAGGTTATAGAGGTAAGAAATCTGACCATGAAAATAGAGCATACTTTGTATGTTTACTTCTTCCAACTTTGTGTATTGAACTGACCACATCACATACCCCAGTGCTTTTTCAGAAACACTTATGCTCTGTACACACGACCGGTTTTGCCGTCGGAATAAACTCTGAAGGTTTTTCTGACGGAATTCCGCTCAAGCTGTCTTGCATACACATGGTCACACCAAATTCCGACCGTCAAGAACACAGTGGCGTACAACACGTACGACGGGACAACACGTACGCCTTCTCGTACTTGCTTCAGAGCATGCGTCATTTTTGGTACGTTGGAACAGCATACAGACGAGCGGTTTTCCCGATAGGAATTTGTTCCGTCGGAAAAATATAGAACAAGTTCTTTTTCTAAGTCCGTCTGAATTTTCAGCGTAAAAAGTCCGATGGGGCATACACACTGTCGGAATATACAATGAAAAGCTCCCATCGGACTTTTTCTGTTGGAAATTCCGACCGTGTGTACGGGGCATTAGTCATACCCATGTGGAAGTATACAAAGAAAAGAAAGCTAAAATCAAATCATAACTGATTATAGCATATCTAAATGTAAATGTATGAAAATTTGCATATGGACTGTAGAAACCAAGGAACAACTGTTAAAAAGTAATATAGTTGCCATTAAAAACTATTATGTGGATCAGACATTCTGCAGAGCCAGCTACAGCAGTCTTGTCCCTGTACAAAACCTTAGAAAAACCTCATCCTAAATATGCAGTTCAGTGTTGGAAATCAGTTCAGAAAAAGGACCTTGTAGAGTTAGGAATAGTGTAGACAAGGTAAACAAAATAAAGGTAATGAAGGACCTCAGTCATGAGGAATGATTAACTTAGCTGTATGTATTCATCCTCGAGAGGAGGTGATATGATCACCCTGTATAAATACTTAAAGTTGAACTAAAGTCTCCATACTTACCTGTCCAACAGTCCTACGCCGGAGCCTGCATTTTCTTCTGAGTGACAGTTTTCAGGCCTCTTCATTGGCTGGCAGGGGATGATGTCACTCCTGCACATGCGCAGGAGGCTGTCATCCCGGAACTTGGAGATCAGACCAGACTGCAAGATGAGCTGCACATGCACAGCTCAGTTTATACTGCCGGAGGAGAAGGTGGGTAGGAGCATTTTATTGCAGAAGAAATCGTGCATGTCTCTTCTGCAAAAAAAAGCCTGCCTCCAAAAAAAACAATTACACTCCCAGCAAGCCGGGAATGCTAACTGTCACATTTGCTTTTTCTTTCAACCAAACTGTCAAATCAGGAGTCATAACTGATCACATGTGCAGCACCATGACTGTTGCAGATCAAACAGAGGCTAAGATGGCCTCCTTGGCTGAAAAGGATAGGAGAGTTTAGTTCCACTTTAAGTAGTCCATATTATAGTAAAGTTCTTAAAACGTTCACCACAAAAGACATAAGGACAAGGGTTAAACCTCTGCATATGTAAAGGTTACTTTGCCGTAAAAGCTGTGAATACGTTGACTCGTCTTCCACATGAACCATCGTGGGAGGTGCCTGGCAGCAATAGGGACTACAGGCGTTAGTAGAGATAAAGGAGTCAAAGTCAGAGGACAATCTGCAATGAGACCATGCAGTCCACATATGTTTGTATGAGTCAGATTTGTCCTCATCCCATGCGATCATATGTTCCACATAATCAATCTTTCACAAGTCCATTCAGCCATTGATGGAGCCTCGACCTGTTGCCAACGCCTAGCTATCACAGAACGGGCTGCTGTGCCTAAGTTTCTTTTAATTTGCCTATAAGAGCCTGGCAACATAGACAATACAGTAATCTGAAGTTCATTATGGATTTTATCTCCAACCAGTTTGTCAAACAAGTGTAAAATTGTATCCTTTGAATGGGATGAGTCATGGTGCCAGGATAAAATATCCTAATATAATGTCCTATGACGTTATCAATTAGGTCGACCTTCAAGCACCCCTATCCCTACACTTTTGACAGTCAGTTGCTTTCTATTCACATTGGGTAATCAATTTTCTTTGAAAATGAGATGAAATGGAGGGGCAAGACTCCCTTCCATACACAAACCCATCCTACCATACTTTATGGAAAAGGAAATTATGTCACTTCTTCCTCCCAAGAGACTCGCACATACTGTAGAAAGTAGAATCACACATCTTTGGTTTGCAGTGCTGTGGCTTCCTTGGTTTCCAAAGAAATGTAAAACCTATACCTAAGAATTTTTACTAGCTGGTCAGTGAAATGCCTGATAACATTGTAAGCATTCTAACACATTACTAGACACTAGATAGCCCAGCTGCTCTTCAGGATGCCTTCAAACGCCTTACATCTCGAGATCCAAGCCAGTTTTGGACTTCAGGACAATGGATGACAGAGCGCAAAGGAGGATCAGATGTGGGTACGTAATGAACCAGCAGATGCATTTTGGAAATTATGCTACAAATACACATATAAATAAGTAGTTTTAAACTTTTCTTTTTTAGCTCATGGCACAGAGACAATGGCCTATCCTAGACCAGATGGGACCTACACACTGCATGGGTACAAATGGTTTACATCAGCCACAGATTCTGATATGGCTTTGACGCTAGGAAGAGTGGTTGATGAGCAAGGACATATAATACAAGTATGTAGTATGTCACAGTCATAAAATATCTACCCTATGTTAAAAGCGAATTTGTTTTTAAACATTTTTTTTTTAATAACCATGGGAGGGTTAAGCTTAATGTAAGTTATTTTATTAATGTATGTTAAAAGCCATGTTTCTTTTAATGAATTTGTAATTATAAATGTACATCGTAAGCAGTTAATTGTGCTCATTTCATATACATTCTGCTGTGTAGTGCTGCACAGTGATTATGACTTTCTGTTCCTCTTATTACAAGTGTACCAGACAGTGTCTGATTGAAAACAGGACGCTCTCTAAAGTCTCTGGTAGCCGGAGAGACCATTGGATCTTCATTAATGATATAGTGGGGTTTTTTTTCTTCTTAATTTTGGGCAAGAAAGGAGAATTTTTTTTTCTAAAAAAAAAACATGACTTGATAATGCTGATGGTTGTACCGATTGGGTGCAATGTTGAATTTTAAGTTTGATTTACAGTGGAAGCATATACATACTGTATGCTTGGGGTGTTTTAAACTTATGTTTTTGTGGTTTTTGTAGGGCACTAAAGGACTGTCCCTTTTCTACCTGGAAGTAAGAGATGCAAAAGGTCAATTAAATGGAATTGAGGTTCAGAGGTTAAAAGATAAATTGGGCACCCGGCAGGTTCCAACAGCAGAACTATTGTTGGATGGTGTAAAGGCTCTGAGGGTAAGAGGGTTTTGATGGTATAACATAACACATTAGATATATTATGTAGGCCATGACAGATCCACGATCAGTGTAACAAATCAAATTATAACTTTCTCTTGTTTGTACAGTAAAAACTATTCTTTAGTTTGCACATTGCCAAGATTTTTGATATTGCTGTATAATCACAGTTTATGCATATGCAGTCTATACCGCACTAGTCCTTTTAGTAGATAAGACAAATGGCTCAGATAAGCCATACTGTATTGTTTATGTCAACAAGAAGAATAGTTCTTCCTTCAGACACATTTATAAATAAGGTAAGCAATTTTCTGATTTCCCTCTGATATATTAGCATATACCATGTCACTCAGAAACTAAAGTATATTTTGGATGCTGATGGAAAGCAGGGATTCTAATTATTAAGCACATTTCAAGTTAATTTTGCTATATTTTAATGAAGAGGTAGACATAAGCTTTCTTTTTCATACATCATGGGACACAGAGTAAGGCTAGTATTCATTACCTGCTGGGTTATGCTCCATCATTAGGTGAATGTACACTGGTATACCAAAGGTCTTCAGACAGGAAGTGATGCCCTATATAACCCCTCTCATACAGGAAGTACTTTACTTTAGTTTTTTACCAGTGTCTGCAAGGTGGATGGCACGGTTTGTTTGAGCTCTCTGAGCTCCAGGTCTTTAGTCCCACAAACAGTTCCAAAAATGAATCAGGGGATTGACCGATCGGATCCATTTGACACAGGCTTTTATGCTTAGATAAATGGTACCTGAGCCTCGCAAAGAAGACTCAAGATCCTGCGAGGTTTTGCCTGTAATGTGGCCTCCGAGCGCTGGACCCTGTAGAGTGGAAATCCTGGACACTACAGCGCTAAGGAATTTCCTGCAAGGTGCTGTACAGGTCCAAGGGAGTGGACCCTAAACATGAAAGAGTACCCAGTCCTTGAAGGTCCAAGTGACAGGAACCCACCGTGAAGGGTGAAGATTGGGCCCTTAGCTTCTTCTTCTGGCCCTGCGCCTGGACGGGTAAGTGAAACCCCTTTATTTTATTATTGTGAGGTGTCCCAGTGATTGTAACAATCAGTCAAGCTAAAGGCTGGACACCTGTGTGTGGTGACCATACAGGGGAGTTCTGGGCTAGCTGTGGGTGTTTGCAAAGTGTACCTTCTTTTGCTTGTGTCTGGCTGTTTTTAACCTGTATGATGGTGTGATGGCGCACGACAGTGCGCTATTTCGCCTTGGTTCGCCATGGTGCACATGCGTTCGCAAGAGCACCGCTGGGCTTAGCAGTTTTTTTGGTGGCCATGGCGCACGCGGCTTCGTCGCACATGCGCCGTAGCCTTTATCTGGGTGCACAAAGATTTGCGCCGTATGCAAATACAGTCACGCCCGCTCACCAGGACCGCACACACGCATAGAACGTTACGGCACACACCCAGCTTATTTAAGCTGTGCAGGCCAAGCATGTGGTGCTTCCAGAAGGCAGCTGTGGGACACAGAGCAGGCTCTGAACAGACACTTGCAGTGGTTCATTTTTCCTTACCCGGGTCACGTGAGTCACCAGGTGTTGCTTGACAGGCTAAAAGTGCTTAGCAGGATTGTTGCATAGGGGCTTGGTGAGCCCTATCAAAGGGTCTCCCTTCTGAGGTGTTTTAACTACACCCAAGTACTCTTTGTTTGAAGCATTGAATGTCTTCCAAAAAGAGGAGTGGGACTAACACCATAGAGAAGGGCACACCTATGTCATCAGTAGTTCCTGATGAACCTAGTCGTATCCCTAGTGTTTTATCCCCTGAAAGACCAGAGGCTCCCAGGCAATCTGAGCCACTGTGCCTATCTAGAGTTGTGCCTTCAGTCCACGCTGCTGCTTCACCGTTTATCACTAAGGATGAACTGTCCTCAGCCCTAGCCGGGTTAGAGCACAGAATTGGCGGCATGATTGCCTTCATCCCGCAGGGTGGCAGGAAGCGTGCCAGATCCCCCTCCTCAGAGTCTCCTAGTTTGGAGCAAGACTGGGGAAGAGCTGAAAGCTCAGGATTAAGTGGAGTGCCCGGCAGATGAGTCTGCTTCCGGGCAATCTGGACAAGAAGATATCCAGTCAATGTCTGCCTCTCAGTCGCAGAGGCTTTTGATCCTGACTCTGACTAAAGTGGTTCATTTTGCCTTTAAGTTGCCTCTTGCAGAGGTGACTGAGCCCCCTGGTCCTCTTTGGGATCTCTGAGACCTTTCCAGGTCGCACAGACTTTCCCACTACACCCCCTGTTGGAACAGGTGGTGTATGCTGATTGGGAACATCCTGGCAGGACTTTTTTTCCTCCTAAAATGTTTTCCCTTCCATATCCCATGGATGAAAAGTTTGTTAAAAAATGGAGCATGCCAGTCGTAGATGCAGCAGTCTCTTTCTTAAACAAGAACTTAACTTGTCCAGTAGATAACGCACGGGGCTTGAAAGACCCTGTTGACAAGAAATTGGAGTTATTATTAAAGGCTTCCTTTTCTTTGGCCAGCTATTCAGCCAGCTGTTGCAGCAATTGGTATTTGCCATTCCATAAAGGATCAGGTCAAACAGACAGATAGGCCTGACCAGGAGGATGATCTGCCTGAAAGTAAGACAGATATTCCTCGAGCGCTGTGTTTTGCTGTTGATGCCTTAAAGGATTCAGTACAGCAGGTTTCTCATCTGGCTCTCTTGTCTGTACATATGCGCAGACTTTTATGGCTTAAGAACTGGTCAGCTGAGCTTCCTTGTAAAAAGTTTGGCTTTGTATGAGTCTTCTAGAGAGGATGATATCCTCCTTCGAGGCAATGCCAAGACATATTGTTGACCTGGAACAGAGGAAGAAAAGCCCTGGATTATCCAATGTGTTTATCTCCTCAGGCATGCTTAAGCCTAAACAGGTGGTTGCAGGATCAGAACCTGCGAAAGGGAAAATCATTTCTCCCGGTAACTTGGAGATTACTGACTACAGATGCAAGTCTCTCAGGCTGGGGAGCGACCCTAGACGGGCTCACAGCTTAGGGGAAATGGTCAGGGACAGAGCAGACCCTGCCCATCAACGTCCTAGAATTACGGGCCCTGCGGTCCGGAACGGTGGAGCTTCAGGACTGCCCCGTCAGGGTTCAGTCCAACAATGCCACAGCAGTGGCCGATATAAACCACCAAGGTGGTACCAGGAGTCGTTCAGCTCTGAAGGAGGTGAACTACATACCAGCTTGGGCAGAGGGACATGTGCCAAATATATCGGCAGTCCATATCCCGGGAGTAGAGAACTGGAAGGCAGATTATCTCAGCCGCCAGCAAATCTGCCCGGGGCAGTGGTCCCTACACCAAGGAGTGTTCCAGGAAACTTGCCAATGTTGAGGATGGCCAGAGGTCGACCTACTGGCATCCAGGTTCAACAACATGCTACAGCAGTTTGTGTCTCGAACAAGAGATCCTCTTGCAATTGGAGCAGATGCTCTGATAGTTCCTTAGAGCCAGTACTCCCTGGTTTATGGTTTCCCTCCAATCCCTCTCCTACCATATTTGTTGCGCAGGATTCAGAGAGAGGGTGTTCCAGTCATTCTGGTGGCACCAGCCTGGCCCAGAAGGCCCTGGTTCCCAGAGATTGTGAGATAGCCTTCCTGATGGCTATCACCTCGGCTAGAAGTTGGCGGTCCTTTCATGCAGGGAACCGTACTTAATCCTTCACCATGACAGAGTCGTGTTACGACCTGTCCCATCCTACTAGTAGACAAAGGCATTATAAGGCAAAGAAACTTCCTTAACCTCCCTGGCGGTAATCCCGAGTGTGGCTCGGGCTGAATTTTCAGTACCAAAAGCGGTAACCCTGAGCCACACTCAGGATCGCATTGCAGGATCCAGGCAAAGTTACTTACCTTGTCCCCTGGATCTTGCGATGTCTCCCCGCTGTGTGTGTGAGCCGTGTCCTCCGCCGGATCTATCACAGTGCCAAGCTCCGTTCCCTACGAGCGTTGCGACACACGGGGACGGAGCACGGCGCCAAATTCAAAAAGTAAAAAACACATTACACATACAGTACACTGTAATCTTACAGATTACTGTATCAAATTATTTCACATCCCTTTTGTCCCTAGTGGTTTGTCCAGTGCCCTGCATGCAGTTTTATATTATAAATACTGTTTCTGCCTCAAAACTGGAGATTGTCTATAGCAACGAAAAAGTGTCCCTTAATGTCAAAAGCGGTTTTAGACCAACTAGAAAACAGTGATAATAAATTAGAATCACTTGCAGAGTTGAGCGATAGTGATTCATGGGGAAATCCGTCATCAGACACTGAAAGTAATGACAGCGACAATTCTGCAACTGAGCAAATTTCAGTGTTTTTGATTTGATTACATTATTGATTAATTTTTATTATTATATATTATTATTTGTTATAATTATTTATAGTTATTTATTATATTATAATTTATGATTTCGTGTTTCAAACTTTATCATACCCGGGATGTCTGCTAGACTCTTGTTTGGGCAGATTTAAGGCTCCATTCACACTAATCCATTTTTTGATGAATTTTGCATTTTGCAGTAATTCAGGGAAATTTTTTAACATGGGTTCCTATGGAACATATTCACATCAATGCATTTTTGTGCCTCTGCGTTTTTGAAAAGGGTCAGGGACTTTTTTCACACAAAATGCAGCGTTTTGCATGTAATAGAATTCAGTGGACCCGCATCCAAAACGCAAGTACCACGTTTTTACAGCGATTTTGCCACGATTTGCGTTTTGTGTTTTTTTTTACACGGTATAAAGCTGGTTGCTAAGGAGGGGTTCGGGAAGCCAACCGCCGTGTCCTTAACAACCGATGAGTCATCAGCTGTTAGCTGGCTCTGCGCCCCCACCCCAAAACACCTTGCCCACCATGTTGATGGGGACAAGGGCCTCTTCCCGACAACCCTTTGCCCGGTGGTTGTCGGGGTTTGCGAGCGGGGGGGGGCCTTATCGGAATCTGGAAGCCCCGTTTAACAAGGGGGCCCCCAGATCCCGGCCCCCCTATGTGAATGAGTATGGGGTACATTGTACCCCTACCCATTCACTAAAAAAAAAGTAGTGTAGTGTTAAAAAATACAGTAGACAGTTTTTGACAAGTCTTTTATTAAAAATCTTCTTCTCTGCTTCATCCTCCGGTCTTCTCCTTCTCCTCCTGCTTCTTATTCAGCGCTTCTGTCTTCTTTGTTTTGTTTTCCGACCGGACTGGTCCGACGGACCGAATCCTGCAGACAATCCAACCGTGTGTGGGCTGCATCGGACTTCCGACGGACCGTTTCGGTCGGAAATCCGACGGACTTAGATTTGAAACTTGCTTCAAATCTTTGCGTCGTAACTCCACCGGACTCAGTTCCTGACGGAAAGCCCATTCGTCTGTATGCTGGTCTGACGGACCAGATACGGTGCAATGGCAGGGTACTGCATCTCGCGCTCGCTGCAAAAGGAAAAACAAATTTTCCTATTGCGGCGAGCGCGGGGCATACCAGGCCCTTAGGTCTGGTATGGATTTTAAGGGGAACCCCCTACGCCGAAATAACGGCGTGGGGTTCCCCCCAAAATCCATACCAGACCCCTATCCGAGCACGCAGCCCAGGCCGCATGCGCTCAACATGGGGGGGTGCTTTGGGGAAGGGGAGGCGCCCTGTGGCCCCCCACCCCAAAGCACCTTGTCCCCATATTGATGAGGACAAGGGCCTTTTCCCGACAACCCTGGCCATTGGTTGTCGGGGGCGGGGGGCTTATCGGAATCCGGGAGCCCCCTTTAATAAGGGGGACCCCAGATCCCGGCCCCCCCACCCTATGTGAATGAGTATGGGGTACATGGTACCCCTACCCATTCACCTAGGGAAAAAGTGTCAATAAAAAAAAACGCACTAGACGGGTTTTTAAAACAATTTATTAGACAGCTCCAGGGGTCTTCTTCCGACTTCGGGAGTCTCTCCGGCCGGATAAAAGCGGCGGGATTGACTTCCTTTCTAGTTCTGCCGTACCCGAGTCACGTTCAAAATGAACAGACTTGTCCGTGTGTGGGCAAGTCCGTTCATTCGGAAAGTCCACCGTAACTCCATTGGAAGGCCGGCGGACCTAGTTTCCCAGAAAGTCCGGTCGTGTGTACGCTGCATTAGTGTGTTATTCCTAAGAATTACAGGCCTACAATATAAAACGCCAAATTTCTATGCAAAACATTGTACTACTTTGAGCATCAAAAATCTGAAATAATCATACCGCCAGGGAGGCTCCATTCACAGCTTTATCTAAACTCAAATCCTGCAAAGTGGTAACTGTGTCTTCTGTAATCCACCTATGTGCTGGTATGATTCCACAGTCCAACCAGGAAAACTATCATGGTTATTGGTGTATTTTATTTTACATTTAGGGTAAACATTCATAAAGTGATATTTTTACAGTATATATAAATATACCTTTTTGCATACACTGTACTATACAAAAAAATAATTAATTACTGGGTGCCTCCATGACAATTAGATTGCAAAGCACACTGGGCTTTTAAATAAGAAATGCCAGTAATGCTTTTATGCTTGTTCATAATTAAAGCCAGGTACACAAGTACCGTAAATTGGCCAGTTCATCAGGAACCAGCCGACTTTCGATATGTGTATACTGTTCTCAGCAGGAGCTGGTTCTTCGGCATTTTTCAAGCTTTCAATCAGCGCTTGTAGCCAATGGCTGATGGCTCTGAACGGGGTCCCCCCTGTCTGAATACAATAACACAGCAGGAAAGATCCCTGCATCAAGTTTGTGTGGATGCCGGGATCTGTCCATTTTTATTTGTTCAACCCGCTGGTTGAACAACAAAAAAAAACGTGTTTGTATACAGTGCATCCAGAAAGTATTCACACCGCTTCGCTTCTTCCACATTTTGTTATGTTACAGCCTTATTCCAAAATGGAATAAATTCATTATTTTCCTTTAAAATTCTACAAGCAATAAAGTATTGAGCAAAGGCTGTGAATACTTATGTACATGTGTTTTGTTTTGTTTTTCGTTCTTTGTTTTTAATAGATTTGCAAAGATTTAAAACAAACTTCTTTCACATTGTCATTGTTTGGAGAATTTTGAGGAAAATAATGAATTTAATCCATTTTGGAATAAGGCTGTAACATAACAAAATGTGGAAAAAGTGAAGTGCTGTGAATACTTTTCAGCTGCACTGTACCTAGCTTAACTCGGGATGGATCTCATTGAGATCTGTCTCTGGGAAGCAAGTGAAAGTGAGTTATTCAGCTGTTTGTGTAGTTTGATCTTTCTGATCTACTGTAAGAAGTAACACCAGTCAGAACTATTATTTATGGAAAATCCCTTTATTTGAAGAGTAGAGAATGTAACAGCACAATGTTTTAGGAATGTATCATGAGGTAGTAATTCATCTGGCCAAATGGTTACTTGTCCAAAGCATTGTACTACTGCATTATTTGAACTAAGGGGATTTTCCATTTTCTTGGTGGTAGAAGGAGAGATTAGAACAGCGTGGCTGCCTGATCTTCAATATCATGTATCAGTTTGCCCTGTTTAACTGTTAATGACTGATTATTTTAATAATCTATATAAAGTCCTATACTTACAGAGGTTTTTTGTTTTGCAACATCAGATTTCTCCTGAAGGCCGTGGTGTGGCTTCAATTTCCAGTATGCTGAGCATCACTCGTATTCATAACACAATTTTTGCAGTAGCTGTAATGAGAAGGTATAAAACCTTAGCATTCTGTATATCTATAAACTGACTATATCTGTAAATTAATTTTAAACAAATACTTTAAATTCAGAGTAATCAACTTGGCACGAGAATATGCATCAAAGCGATTTGTGTTTGGCAATCTGATAAAGGACCATCCACTTCATATTCAGACTATGGCACGGATGGAGGTGAGTGCCGTTGAATGTTGTAGATATAATAAAATATTGCACGGGCATATCATGGGGTATGAAGCTAAAAACACCTATTCCATAATAACATATTCTTATAGTATAGAGTTGCAATAATAGGTTTGTGAAGCAGTTGCTATTATTAAGAACTACTGCTAAAATTTGAACGGGTGCGAGGACTGCTGAATCACGTGACTGGACCTGGTAAAAGGTAAATACACAGATTATTTTTTTATACAGGGTACACAGAATAGGTAGGATGTAGCAGGAAAGGAGAGGGAACGTGATTGGTCCCAATGATCACTTGGTACCAAGGCCAATCACAGTGGCCCTGTGCCATGTGATAGCTGTGACCATCCACAGTGATAAACAAAGGTTTCATAAATGAAAACTTTGAACAGTGTTACTAATTGCTTATACAGTCATTATTACTGTAATAAGCAATCAGAGTGTTAAAAAAAATCCATGATCATCTGCCCAGAGTAGTACATTGTCACTATGGTGACACTGCACGAATCTGGTGACAATATGTAAAAAAAATTATATTGTTTTTGTACATACTGTCACCAGAGTAAGAACAGTGTCACTATTGAGACCTTGTACCACTGTGGCAGTGATCATGTGCAATGGCTGGCTTCTCTGATCTCATTGTATGTCAGTGCTGCCAGCCATTATCTCTGATCACCACCACAGCAGTACAATGTCTCCAGACCAGTGCTGTCAGTTATAATCCCTAATTACTGCTGCACCAGTCAGTGTCCCTAATCACCGCCACTCACTCGCAGCATACCTAATCACTGCCGCACTAGTCAGTGTCCTTAATCACTGCCGCACCAGTCAGTGTCCCTAATAGCTGCAGCACCAGTCAGTGTCCCTAATAGCTGCCGCCCCAGTCAGTGTCCCTAATCGCTACCGCACCAGTCAGTGTCACTAATCACTGCAGCACCAGTCAGTGTCCCTAATCTCTGCCGCACCAGTCAGTGTCCCTAATCTCTGCCGCGCCAGTCAGTGTCCCTAATTATTGTTGCACCAGTCATATTGTCCCTGATCACCACCACACTAGTTAGTGTACCTGATCACTGCCACACCAGTTACAGTGACCCTGATCACCACCACACCAGCTACAGTGTCCCTGATCACCGCCACACCAGTTTCAGTGTCCCTGATTACTGCCACAATAGTGTCCCTGATCACCACCACACAATTGCAGTGTTGTCTTTGCCTGCTGCCTGTACTCACCCTGGTCCGTTTATTGACCATGTTTCTGCCTACTGCCTGGACTGATCCTTTGCTTGTTTGCTGACCATGTCTCTTCCTGTGGCCTGAACTGACCCATCTGCACACCCCGCTGACTACATTCCTGTGAGACACCAGGCCAGTGAGAATGGGATTTCTGGGGGCAGTCATTAACCAGTAGCTTGCTTGGCTTATAGGAACTGGGACTGCTATAGGTGACACTACACTATATAGTATTCCCTGACCACTCATGTAGAGGTGACCATTCCAGTACATTGGTTTTGACACAATTGGTTAATTTGAGTGATACACAAGTCCAGTACAAAATCAGCCCAGACAGTGAAAAAAGTCTCACACATGTGGTATTGCCTTATTTAGGAGTAGCAGAATGTGTTTGGGGGTCTAAGTATGCCCATGCTGCATGTGAGAACTATCTTATTAAATTGCCACCTTTTGTAATTTGATATTCGTTTATTTCCACAATTTCCAAAAACTTGCTGGCGATAAAACAAACTTTAAAATGCTCACAATGCCTCTTAAAAATACCTTAGTGTGTTTATTCTCCAAAATGTGATGGGTAGTAAGAAAATTAAATACATAATAATTTATGTCCCTAGAATGCCTGAAGGTGCTTCCTTGGATTTTTTGACCCCTCTGCGTAATTAGGCTGTGAAAAAATCTCACACATGTAATATCACCATACTCAGGAGGAGTAGCAGAATTTACTTTGGGGTGTAATTCTAAGTATGCCTATGATGTGTGTTAATAAGATATTTCTAATTGACAGCTTTGTGTAAAAAAATACATTTTAAGACCAGACCAGACATTCTGTGCACTTCTTTCATATGATTAGTGAAGCAACGCATAAGTAGAACAGTCCATAACATATAAAAACATTCAAAGAAAGTGAAGATCCCTCGTGACAAAAAAGGGGATCAAGTTCTTCTGTATTATGTGACGATATCCTCCACCACAGACACACAAATGTGCTTACCAGATTGGATGGACCTCTTTGTTATAGGAGGTCATATGCGCCTGTGTCTGCTAGGAGGTGGATGAGCACTGTCCCGTCCCGGGCGGGACGGGCGCTGGTTTGAGTGTGAGTGTGGTGAAGGAGTGTGAGTGTGGAGAGTGTGTGCCCAGTGAGGAGGAGTGGTTGCAGAGTGCTCATCCACCTCCTAGCAGACACAGATGCATATGACCTATAACAAGAGGTCCATCCCCTTTTTTGTCACGAGGGATCTTCACTTTCTTTGAATGTTTTTATATGTTATGGACTGTTCTCCTGCACTAACATTGTTTTTAATCAGTATTTATAGGCTTTGTGATTTCCTATAGTGTTCAGCTTGCATCCATGTGCTACTAGTTTGCGCTGATTGTTCCCTTCTATATAGATTAGTGAAGCAAAACCACCAAGTGTGAATGCTTCATCCTCATTTTAGTGGGATAGTACACTTACCAGAAAAAAAATACCATCTAGAAAAGATGGGTCAAATCATGCTTAATTATAGGCAGCCTCCTCCAGTAACCAGAATCAGCCTGATCATCAATCATTTCAAACTTTCCAAGAAAGATAGAATACAGCCAAAATGTTCACTCCAATCAACTCAGACCAGGCAATCCCTTGTTATATACAGGGGTACAAAACACAAGAAACATACGCCTAGGGGAAAACCGCATTCAAAACTCATCCTTTAATTCTAAATTGCACTTGCAATGGTTCAGAGTCAGAGTTGTATTGAAATGCAGCTCAGTTTTGCCACATCAAAGATGGCCGCTAGACGTTTTCCCAAACTCCAAAGTGTGCTTTGACTTCTTTTTACTAGATGGTCATTTTCTGGTAAGCGTACTCTCCCACTGCATTAGGGTAGAAGCATTCACACTTGGTGGTTGTGATTCACTAATCATAAGAAAAAAGTGCGCCGAAGATCTGGTCACGTAGACATCTGTTGTTTTTGTCTCATGTGGACTTTATATGCACAGTTTTAATTGTATTTCTCATTTATTTTAATGATGTTATTTGTTGCATTTGCATAAGAAAGAAGTAAACTGAAGATTTGGTCACGTGGATATTTGGTCCTGTGGATATCTGTTACTTTCTTCTTATGTGGACTTTATATATACAGTTTGAATTTGAATTTAATTTACAATTCATTATATATGTTAATTATTTTATTTATTACATTTTCTAATTTTTGGTTATAAATCTAGCGCTACATTTATGAGTTTATATCTTGTATCAAGATATAGTGTTAGCAGCTTCCCTTTTATGTGATTTAATATTTTCTCCTTAGGGGTTCTTTTAGTTTTTTTAAGAAATTAGATGTGTAATTTATGCTCCTTGAAAGCCAAAAGGTGCTCCTTGGATTTTGGGCCCCTCTATGCATCTAGACTGTGAAAGTCTCTGATATATATATATAAAGGAAAATTTATTATCAAATACTTACCGTAATTTTCCTTTCCTGATGGACTCCATGGCAGCCTACGTGTGGGTTAACCCCGCCTCCTCCCCAATGCTATAGGACCCCATTCCCATAAAAGAGTACTCACCACTAGCTACTGCGTTCCGTAACTAGCCTACTCTATGACCAATGGGTGGGAACTCCGTCTGCCATGGAGTCCATCAGGAAAGGAAAATTACGGTAAGTATTTGATAATAAATTTTCCTTTTTCCTGACAGACTCCATGGCAGCCTACGTGTGGGAAATAACTAGCCGACCACACGGGTGGGTATGTTGAGTCAAACCAAAAAATTTTAATTTGCCCTATCAACCGATAGGATTCTCAAAGCAAAGTTTACAGAGGACAATGAAGCAGGCTCAATACAATAGTGACACATGAAAGTATTGATAGAGGCCCACGAGGCCGCCTTGCATATGGTGTCCGGGGCCACGTGTCGAGCTGCCGCCCATGAAGCCGCCATTCCCCTGGTGGAGTGAGCTGTCACCGCCTGTGGAGGAGCCAAGCCCTTCGCCCTGTATGCTTGTTGAATAGTCTGAACAATCCAAGTAGCGAGTGTCCTAATCGAAGCTTTTTTTTCCCTTTATTGCTTCCTGAGTGTAAAATAAATAAATGGTCAGAACGTCTGAAGGGAGAAGTTATTCTCAGGTATTCTTTAATTGCTTCCCCTACATCCAGAGGATGAATTTCGGAAGATCCTGGAGACTTAAACGTGGGAAGGACTATTTCTTGATTATCATGGAACACTGAGGACGCTTTTGGATTTAAACCCAGCATAGGGACGAGTACTACCCGGTCCGGGAAGAACGTCAGGAAGGGTTCTTCACAACCCAGAGAGCCAATCTCAGAGACCCTTTTTGCCGATGTGACGGCTACTAAAAAGACCACCTTTGCCGAGAAGTCCTTAATAGAGAGCGGGGAAGGCCCGCTAGTACTGAGTCCCGAGATTGAATCCAGAACTAGTGACAGATCCCATTTGGGGAACCTGGATTTTCTTTGGGGCTTAAGCCTTGAAGCGCCACGAAAGAATTGCCGGATTAACGGATTATTTGCCCAAGAGGACCCTGAGAAGGCAGACAGTGCAGATACCTGGACTCTAAGCGAGCTGATGGATAATGGTAGGTCTAAACCTGTTTGAAGGAAGCTGAGGACGTCTTGCACCTCCGGGTGTCTACAAGACCTGCCGTTAGAAGAGCAGAAATCCACAAACTTGGACCAGATCCTACTGTAGACTTTATTCGTGCTAGGTCTTCTTGAGCTCATAAGAGTTGAGATCACTGAGGGAGCGCAACCAAGCGAGATTAGCCTCTCCCTCTCAAGAACCAGACCATCAGTCTCAGTACTGCCGGGCATGGGTGCAGAACTGACCCCTGAGAAAGAAGGTCCGGCCTGAGAGGGAGAGGCACCGGGTCCCTGAAGCTGAGCTGGACAAGGAGAGGGAACCATGGCCGGTTCGGCCAGTATGGAGCTATCATCAACACTTCGGCTGTTTCCGAACTGAGCCTCTGCAGGAACCTCAGGATGACTGGAAGCGGTGGAAAGGCATAGGCCTTGTTGCATCTCCAGAGATCCGTCAGTGCGTCCGACCCGAGAGCCTGGCTGCAATGACCTCTGGCATAATATTTCTTCAACTTGCAGTTGTGGCGTGAGGCGAATAGATCCACCTCGGGTTCGATCCCCAGTGATGAGACCCATCTGAATGTCTCCATATTCAGGGACCACTCGTTGTTGTCCAGCTTGGTGCGAGAAAGGAAGTCTGCTTGGGTATTTTGGACCCCTGGGACAAACACTGCCGAGATATTGCATAGGTTCTTCTGTGCCCAGGAAAGGATGGGCTCGACTTCCCGAAGGAGATTGAGGCTCCGGGTACCCCCCTGCCTCTTCACATAGGCGACTGCCGTTGTGTTGTCCATTCTTAGCAATACTGAGTTCCCTTTCAGTAGGTGAGAGAAGGACTGCAGTGCACACCAGGCCGCTCTGAGCTCTAGGACGTTCGAACCCGGGACTGGCAGGCATGGATCCCATTTGCCCTGTGCAAGGTTCGAACCGCAGAGGGCTCCCCAGCCCGTCCCGCTGGCATCGGTCGTAACCGTGATCCAGGCGATGGGAGCAATGGAATGACATGTCAGTAAGTTCTTGCGTTGGAGCCACCAGAAGAGGCTGTTTCTCATTGATGATGTCACCCGGATGACCTGATTCTTGTCCCCTGTTTCCCATTGCTGCAGGAACCCTGACTGGAAGGGACGTAATCTCCACAAGGCCCATTTGACCATGGGAGTCGTGGAGACCATCGTGCCGATGATTATTAGACACTGAGAGGCCTTCAGGTGTGAGGTATGTAGAGCCCGAGCAATTCTGTCCCGGACCACCGGAACTTTCTGTAGTGGAAGAGAAATAGTGCTCCTTACGGTGTCGAACTGTGCTCCCAGATATATTAGGCTTTGAGTCGGAATTAGGTGGCTCTTTGCAAGATTCAGAAGCCACCCGAAGCTGGATAGAGCGGAGATCACCTGCTCCCGGTGGGCCAGCAGCTGATCCCTGCTTTGAGATAGAACCAGGAGGTCGTCGAGGTAGTGGTAGAGCTGCACCCCCTTTAACCTTATGAGGGCCACCGTGGCTAAGAGGATCTTTGAGAAGACCCGGGGGGAGGTTGTCAACCCGAAGGGGAGGCAAATAAACTGCAGATGCTCCTGCCCTACTTGGAAACGTAGGTACTTGTGAAGCCGCTCCTCTACTGGGACGTGGAAGTAAGCGTCCTTCAAATCGATGGAAATCATCCAATCGTTTGGCTGAATGGCTTGCTGAATGGTCGACAGAGATTCCATCTTGAACTTTCCTTGCTCTATAAACTCGTTCAGGTAGGTCAGGTCTATGACCGGGCGCCAAGAGCCACTCTTTTTTCGAACTAAGAAAAGGGGAGAATATACCCCCTGAAACCATTCGTCCCTGGGGACATGTACAACTGCTCCTTGAGACTTCAGAAGGTCCACATAGGACAGAAGAGCTTTCCTTTGATCTTCCGACCGGGGAAGAAGAGTGGAGACAAATCTGGGGGGAGGAATATTGGAAAAGGTCCATCTGTGACCTGTTGAAACTGTTCTTATCACCCAAAAGTCCGAGATCGAGGCCACCCAGACGTGCCGGAAGAGGCTTAGCCGTGCCCCTACCCGACCCGCCTGGGCGGGCGTAATCTCAAAAGGACTTTGCCTGCTCACGACCACTGGATGTCTGGCCTTTAGCGGACTTGCGAAAGGAAGCTTGACCTCTGCTCCAGTTCTTCCTGAAGTCCCTGCCGGGCTTGTAAGAGCGAGCTTCCCTGGAGCGCTCTGGGGAACGTCTTCTAAACTGAGGTTTCTTCCGCCCAAGAAGGCGTCTGTCCTGGGGAAGGAAGCCCGACTTGCCACCCGTAGCACGTGATATGGCATCATCGAGTTTATTGCCAAACAGTGAGGATCCCTCGAAGGGAATTTTACACCAGGCCTGTTTGGAAATAGGGTCAGCAAGCCAAGGACGTAACCATAATGCCCGTTTGGCCGTGACTGACGATAGCATAACTTGCGCCAACAGGCGTATCAAATCAATGGATGCCTCCCCCAAGAAGACTGCCGCTAGCTTTAATTCTGCGGCCGCTGAACTTCCCGCCAGTTCTTCCGAAATTCCCTTAAGGAAGGAATCCACATTCTCCGCCCAAGCCTCCATGGCTTTTGACATGGCTGCCAGAGCAAACGCTGGTTTACAGGCCGTGCCTGCCAACCCATAGATTCTCTTCAGATCCTGGTCAATCCTTCTCTCGAGACCATCCTTGAAGGATACCGTATCCTCCAGGGGAAGAGTGACATGTTTAGCCAGCCGCATCAGGGCAGCGTCTACAAGGGGAGCATTCTCTAGGTATTTCACCTCTTCTGACTTGAAGGGGTACAATCTGGAGGTTTTGTTAACCATAGAGGATTTCCTATCCGTTTTGCTCCATTCCTCATCTATAATATCTTTCAGCTCTGAAAGGAGCGGAAAGTTTGAACGTTCTTTTCCGAGGTGTTTGAAGAATTTCTTCTGCTTGGCCGGGGGAGTAGCGGGATCCTCCCATTTAAGGGCCTCTTTGATTGCTTTAATTAAAGGTGATACCATGTTGAAGTCAAAGCCTCCGATTTCCTCTTCCTCCCGAAGATCATCATCTGAGGAATCAAGAGAGGCCGCATAAGGCTGGGACGTGCCCGGGTCTTCACGGGCCTCATCAGCCGGGGGGCCAGACAGCACCGTAGACTGGCTCAGCGTGTGGGGTGAATCCAACTCTTTCAGGGATTGCTGTACCACACGTTTAACTAGAGATTCCAAATGCTGGGTCTCTGTTTCCTTTTCCCTGACCGCCCGGGCATAGCACCGGTCACATAGTGATTTGCCCTCCGGAACTCTTGTTCCACATCCCCAGCAGGCTCTACGATCAGAGCGGCTGTCATGGCGGTGGGAGCGGTGTCTGGAGGAGGAATGAGATCGTCTCCTCTGGTGGTGGTCTCCAGAAGCAGAGTCTCGTCTGGATCTTGAAGGAGACTGGCGTTGTGGCCTGGCAAGGTCTTTAACATTCTGGACCGGAATCTGAGGGTCCGATCTAGAAGGGCTGGAAAAAAGCACAATAGGGAAGGGAAAATGATGGGACAGTCATCAGAAAACGCATATACCATGCGACTGACCTTCCACCCCTCCCCTCTTAAGCACATACCTTGTGCGAGAGGGCTGGCCACTTAAAGGCGGTGAACTATCCATAATTTGCTTCTTCTATAAGAAGTGCGATACAATGCAGCTGGTCTGCAAAAAAGAGAGAAAAAATGGCCTAGATGGGCCAACAAACCAGTAAGAAGGAGTCCGTTGCCCCTAAAGAGTCACAACATCTCATCATATATCAAGAAGAAAATTCATTTATATATTTTATTTTTTATTTTTTTTTAATTTATTTTATATTATATTATTTCCCTTTTTTTTTTTTTTTTTTTTTTTTTTTTAAACTTTGAATATAAAATATATATATATATTTTTTGGTTGTTTTTTTTTTTTTTTTTTTTTTTTTTTTACAAGTATATGCATTTCCACATTTCCACGCACAAAGTATACCAAAGTGCTCAAAACACTCACCTAAAGTTGACCAGTGCTGGGCATGGGGAAGACCGCTGCACTCCCGTTCACTGCGAGGGAAATCCCACTGTGAGGGAGTCTCAGAGCGGCATTTAAAGCTCCCCGCCCGTGACGTCACCGTCCATGACGCGCCTGCGCCATGGGTCAGCGATCGTACCGCGCACGCGCGGTTCCAGGGCATTATGCCATACTGCGCATGCGCGAGCCAAGCCTCGGTCTCGAGGAGGCTATTGCGCATGCGCGAACAGCGAGAACGCCGTACCCGGAAGTAGTGAGGCAGGCTGGAACGCACCAGCGCTCCAGCCGCCATGAGGGGCGGAAAAGGACCCAAAACGACCGGTCTCGCTGATATAGAGACCGGAGATACCTGGGGAAAGACAGGATACATAGAAAACACTGCCATGGAGACAAACATGCTTCCGACCTTGCCAGCCGTTTGGTACGTCCAGAAGTTTTCAGCATACAGAGGCAACCATCCCTCCACCACAAGGGGAAAATCTTCAGCCTCAAACGCTACTCGCCCGCCCGTGGCTGGGCCCTGATCTGCACCGCAAGAGGTATGCCATAATCCTGGATCCGTCCGACCGGACGTGAACAACTTGAATAGGTCCATTGGAGGAGGACAAAAAAGGAACGCAGTAGCTAGTGGTGAGTACTCTTTTATGGGAATGGGGTCCTATAGCATTGGAGAGGAGGCGGGGTTAACCCACACGTAGGCTGCCATGGAGTCTGTCAGGAAATATATTATATCTCACAAAAGTGAGTATACCCTTTACATTACAGCTTTTATAACAGTGTAAATTTGTTGTCCCTTCAAAATAACTCAACACACAGCCATTAATGTCTACACCGCTGGCAACAAAAGTGAGTACACCCCAAGTAAAATGTCCAAATTGGGCCCAAAGTGTCAATATTTTGTGTGGTCACCATTATTTTCCAGCACTGCCTCTCTTGGGCATGGAGTTCACCAGAGCTTCACAGGTTGCCACTGTGGAGCTGGTGGATGTTAGAGACCTTGCACTTCTCCACCGTCCATTTGAGGATGCCCCACAGTTGTTTAATAGGGTTTAGGTCTGGAGACATGCTTGGCCAGTCCATCACCTTTACCCTCAGCTCCTTTAGCAAGGCACTGGTCGTCTTGGAGGTGTGTTTGGCGTCATTATCATGTTGGAATACTGCCTTGCGACCCAGTCTCTGAAGGGAGGGGATCATGCTTCAGTATGTCACGGTACATGTTGGCATTCATGGTTCCCTCAATGAACTGTAGCTCCCCAGTGCCGGCAGCACTCACGCAGCCCCAGACCATGACACTCCCACCACCATGCTTGACTGTAGGCAAGACACACTTGTCTTTGTACTCCTCACCTGGTTGACGCCACACATGCTTGACACCTTCTGAACCAAATAAGTTTATCTTGGTCTCATCAGACCACAGGACATGGTTCCTGTAATCCATGTCCTTAGTCTGCTTGTCTTCAGCAAACTGTTTGCAGGCTTTCTTGTGGCTCATCTTTAGAAGAGGCTTCCTTACATGCATACTAATTTAATTCAGTGTGCGACATATGGTCTGAGCACTGACAGGCTGACCCCCCACCCCTTCAACCTCAGCAGCAATGCTGGCAGCACTCATACATCTATTTCCCAAAGACGACCTCTGGATATGACGCTGAGCACATGCACTCAACTTCTTTGGTTGACCATGGCGAGGCCTGTTCTCATGGGAACCTGTTCTGTTAATGTAATGTATGGTCTTGGCCACCGTGCTGCAGCTCAGTTTCAGGGTCTTGGCAATGTTCTTATAGCCTAGGCCATCTTTATGTAGAGCAACAATTCTTTTTTTCAGATCCTCAGAGAGTTCTTTGCCGTGAGGTGCCATGTTGGACTTCCAGTGACCAGTATGAGAGAGTGAGAGTGGTAACACAAAATTTAACACACCTACTCCCCATTCCCACCTGAAACCTTTTAACACTAACGAGTCACATGACACTGGGGAGGGAAAATAGCTAATTGGGCCCAATTTGGACATTTTCACATAAAGGTGTACTCACTCATGTTGCCAGTGGTTTAGAATGCTGAGTTATTTTGAGGGGACAGCAAATTTACACTGTTATACAAGCTGTACACTCACTACTTTACATTGTAGCAAAGTGTCATTTCTTCAGTGTTGTGGAATGAAAAGATAGAAGAAAATATTTACATGTTTATTTATATGTATATATATATATATTGTATATACTCGAGTATAAGTCGCTCCGAGTATAAGTCGAGGCCCTAATTTACTACAAAAAAAAATGGGAAAAACTTATTGACCCGAGTATAAGACGAGGGTGAGAAATGCACAGCTACTGCAAGTGGAAAAGAGGGTCAACAATGCCCATTTGCAGCATCACTGTGCCCATTTGCATGCCTCACTGTGCCCATTTGCAGCCATAGGTCCCTTGAACTTCAAACTCGGTAGTTAAGGGTTCCTAGATGCCCCCTAGCTGCAGCCAAAATTTGGGGTCTCTGAACCCAAAGGGTCCTGAAATGACATTGCTGCAGATGGACACAGTTGACCGAATTTGGGGCCCCGTATCTCGGAGCCACTTAGTGCTAGGAACCCCAAATTTGGTGTGCAAACCCAGTGGAACTAGCACCATAAACTTTCCAAAGCTGGGGTTTCTAGCACCAAGTGGCCCCGAGATACAGGGCCCCAAATATCAGTTCAGAAAATGTCAAGCACGTTTCTGCAGCAGAGAATGACATTTTCCGAACTGGTTTTGGGGCCCCGTATCTCAGGGCCACTTGGTGCTAGGAACCCCAGCTCTGGATATGTTATGGTACCAGTTCCACTGGGTTTGCACACCAAATTTGGGGTTCCTAGCACCAAGTGGCCCTGAGATATGGGGCCCCAAAATCGGTTCAGAAAATGTAGGATAAAATAAGTGTGGCGCTAAATAATTGTGTCCGTTATTGGGCAAAGCCTGACAGAATGGAAATCCGTGAGGACAACAGCTCAATAAAGTATATTTAATGAAACACCAAATAGCTTAGTGGTATACTCGTGGGAGTGATAAATGAATTAAGAAATATGTGAATAGAATGGTCCAAAAAGGAATCCAACTTGTACTAAAGGTCAACAGCAATAGGATCAACTCACTATGAATAATGTGAAAGGGTGAGTGGAGGAATTCTTCCCCATAAATCTCAAATCAAAAAGTGGTAAATAAAACAAAACTTGTGAATAGTGTAGTGACACACATAAAAAGTATAAAAATAAGAAACACCATAGTAACATATGTTGCTGTCACGGCCAAAAGTCCAGCGGAAAATTAAGGAAATCTAGTAAAACTATAGTCCAAATGACAGATAGAAAGTTTGTAACTGTAAGGAGGAATGGTAAAAGGCCTTAAATCCGGGGATGACGTCCACAGGATAAGGAGCTCTGCATGTATAGAAACGGGATAGGCAAAAATACTCTTACCAGAAGTGGTGGACCCCTCGGCCAGCGGCCTGGGGGTCAAACAGGTTTAGGATAGGAAAGAGCATAGAACAGTGGGTGGTGACACGTACTTAGTGGAAGGAGACAACCAGCCCCCACATCCCTGTATAAATGTGTGAAACAGCAAATTTTTTTCCTCTTGGGGGATTTTAAATTGGGGGAGGGTCTCCAAGAAATATAGCAAAGAAAGTATAAAAAATATATCCAATTTTTATTGTATCAAAAAATTATTAAAAGACATAGCACATACTAAGGGGGATCACAGATATCAACAAATATTATGGATGCCAGAATGTACAATTGACAATAATACAACCAGAAATATACATAACGAATTGGCGGAGCTACACTTAACCCTTGGAGGCTGCTTGAGCAAAAAGCTCTTGACAGTGCAGGCCCAACGCGTTTCAAGGTGTTTGCTAATGATTATAACCTCTTCTTCAGGGGCTGAGGGTGAGGTGTATATCCGTCTGAGGAACATTTTTGGAAAAAGAAAAGACAAAAAGAGAGAGAGACACACGACAAAAAATATATTATATATCAAAAATAATGCAAATACAGCTATTGACATACTGAAAGTATTGTAAAATAATAACAAAAATGATAATGCTTCCTAACCGTAGTATTATCGGGTCAACATCACATGACATCCAATCCAAGGAAGGGGGAGGATAAAATGGTTAGTCACCGGGGTCCAGAAGCGAATAGCGGCGTCACCACCACGAAACCGAGATCATAAGCAGATCAAGACCGAACACAAAGGGCGTCACGTCTGTCTGCTAGATATTAAATCATATTATTAGCTAGGACTTGGGCAAAATGTATGTGAGGAGGAAGATATATCCTCGTAAGTAATGAGGCAACCCCTCTTATGGTAAAATTCAGTATTAACTAAAAATTAATCAATAACATTGTGCCTAAACAGGGGAGCTCCAATGGGTATTTATTAGTACATACCTATTGTTATGTAGAGAGTAGAAATCTCAACTCTCGCTCCAACATATGGATGACCATATGGCTGATAGCCACCCAGCTGTTTATAGTTCTAGTAATGTTAATGGACTGAGGATAGAAAGAAAGACAAAAAAGAAAAGACATAATAAAGAGTCTTACTAAGTTAGGTGTTTGTCACTTATTATGCAGCTATCTACAAAAGTCAAATTGACATACCTATAATGCTGTTTATGGTGGCTAATTGAGCTTTAGTCCAAAAAGAAAAGGCATTGGAGTTCCTCACTTGGTGACTACAAAGAAGAGAGGGGAATAGTAATTATGCTCAGGATGTATAAACATCCACCAGCTCCTCTTAACATTCGAGTTCTATCTTCCATACACATACAAGGAACAAAATTCATTTACCTTACACGGTCAGCAGCAACTGCACATTCAGTTCAGTGTCTCCCCAGCGAGTGAGCTGGCGGCTTCATGTGCAGTTTAAATAGTGCTGTTCGTGATTAGTATATTAATGACAGCTGACTCCACAGGGAGCAGCGTCATTACTGACAGGAGAGGCCGCCCTCCGAGTCCCCGGCGCGCAGACCCGCCCCCCCACCCCACACACGGGTCCAATCCAGGAGCGGAATACATCGCATCCTGGAGGGGAAGGAGGACCAGTGCTGGGAGGGGACCGGCGTCCGCGTCGGGCACCCGCGGCGCGCTGATCGCCATGACAACAGGATAAACATATCCCTGTCATGGGCGGTCATGTGGGAGTGGTCAGGCGTTGCCAGACAAAAGAGTGGCAGCCTGACCCCCGTGCGCCGAGTGTTGGATCCGAATGCCTACTGAACACGGCTGGCCGGACCATAGCGCCGCCAATCCTGAGCCCCGGCGGTACACTCGACCCCTGGATGAGACGGATGCATGTGATATCTCGCCCACAAATAGTCATATGAAAAACATAAAGAAAAAAGAGGACAAAAAGAAAAAAATGTGGTGATTAAAACTATTGCTGCAGAAAGGGGAAAGAATACAAGCATATTGGAGAAGTAAATACACATACCAAGGCACCTGTCAGAAAACAGTCAACATGAACAGTGTATTCCCATAGAGCTATAGGTGGGGGAGGGGACAGAGGCAAATTCATTCCTCATATTGCGTGCCCTTTCCTCATATAGTCGCAGATGACTGATGGCAAGTTCCAATGGTTTAACTGCTTAAATGCTACAAAAAGAGAGGAGTGTTGGCATCAAGATGTTCCCATTCTGACCCTCCTGAGGTGAAACCCTCAAGGAAGGGTCTAAAGGAGGTAGTCTCATTTAGGCCTGGTGCCTTAGTGGCCTGGAGACGAAAAATCCACTTTTGTTCTTTTTGCAGAAGGATTTTGTTCCAGTCCCCCCCACGTAAACCTGGGTGGACGCGATCCAAGATCAGAAATGACAGTTTGGGGAATATCCCCGAATGGAACATGGAGACGTGTCTACCCAGTGGTAAACTGGGATTGCACGTTTTCATGGAAATAATATGGCGGTAGGCTCTCCGCCAAAACTCCTGATTCGTTTTACCAACATAATAGCATGCGCAGTCGCACATAAGTAAATACACAACACCTATTGTTTTGCAGTTAGCAAAATGTTTCGGTGTGTATTTACTACCAATACTGCCAATTTATGAATACGAAACCAGACATAAAACTCCCGGATGGTAGTAAATACACACCGAAACATTTTGCTAACTGCAAAACAATAGGTGTTGTGTATTTACTTATGTGCGACTGCGCATGCTATTATGTTGGTAAAACGAATCAGGAGTTTTGGCGGAGAGCCTACCGCCATATTATTTCCATGAAAACGTGCAATCCCAGTTTACCACTGGGTAGACACGTCTCCATGTTCCATTCGGGGATATTCCCCAAACTGTCATTTCTGATCTTGGATCGCGTCCACCCAGGTTTACGTGGGGGGGACTGGAACAAAATCCTTCTGCAAAAAGAACAAAAGTGGATTTTTCGTCTCCAGGCCACTAAGGCACCAGGCCTAAATGAGACTACCTCCTTTAGACCCTTCCTTGAGGGTTTCACCTCAGGAGGGTCAGAATGGGAACATCTTGATGCCAACACTCCTCTCTTTTTGTAGCATTTAAGCAGTTAAACCATTGGAACTTGCCATCAGTCATCTGCGACTATATGAGGAAAGGGCACGCAATATGAGGAATGAATTTGCCTCTGTCCCCTCCCCCACCTATAGCTCTATGGGAATACACTGTTCATGTTGACTGTTTTCTGACAGGTGCCTTGGTATGTGTATTTACTTCTCCAATATGCTTGTATTCTTTCCCCTTTCTGCAGCAATAGTTTTAATCACCACATTTTTTTCTTTTTGTCCTCTTTTTTCTTTATGTTTTTCATATGACTATTTGTGGGCGAGATATCACATGCATCCGTCTCATCCAGGGGTCGAGTGTACCGCCGGGGCTCAGGATTGGCGGCGCTATGGTCCGGCCAGCCGTGTTCAGTAGGCATTCGGATCCAACACTCGGCGCACGGGGGTCAGGCTGCCACTCTTTTGTCTGGCAACGCCTGACCACTCCCACATGACCGCCCATGACAGGGATATGTTTATCCTGTTGTCATGGCGATCAGCGCGCCGCGGGTGCCCGACGCGGACGCCGGTCCCCTCCCAGCACTGGTCCTCCTTCCCCTCCAGGATGCGATGTATTCCGCTCCTGGATTGGACCCGTGTGTGGGGTGGGGGGGCGGGTCTGCGCGCCGGGGACTCGGAGGGCGGCCTCTCCTGTCAGTAATGACGCTGCTCCCTGTGGAGTCAGCTGTCATTAATATACTAATCACGAACAGCACTATTTAAACTGCACATGAAGCCGCCAGCTCACTCGCTGGGGAGACACTGAACTGAATGTGCAGTTGCTGCTGACCGTGTAAGGTAAATGAATTTTGTTCCTTGTATGTGTATGGAAGATAGAACTCGAATGTTAAGAGGAGCTGGTGGATGTTTATACATCCTGAGCATAATTACTATTCCCCTCTCTTCTTTGTAGTCACCAAGTGAGGAACTCCAATGCCTTTTCTTTTTGGACTAAAGCTCAATTAGCCACCATAAACAGCATTATAGGTATGTCAATTTGACTTTTGTAGATAGCTGCATAATAAGTGACAAACACCTAACTTAGTAAGACTCTTTATTATGTCTTTTCTTTTTTGTCTTTCTTTCTATCCTCAGTCCATTAACATTACTAGAACTATAAACAGCTGGGTGGCTATCAGCCATATGGTCATCCATATGTTGGAGCGAGAGTTGAGATTTCTACTCTCTACATAACAATAGGTATGTACTAATAAATACCCATTGGAGCTCCCCTGTTTAGGCACAATGTTATTGATTAATTTTTAGTTAATACTGAATTTTACCATAAGAGGGGTTGCCTCATTACTTACGAGGATATATCTTCCTCCTCACATACATTTTGCCCAAGTCCTAGCTAATAATATGATTTAATATCTAGCAGACAGACGTGACGCCCTTTGTGTTCGGTCTTGATCTGCTTATGATCTCGGTTTCGTGGTGGTGACGCCGCTATTCGCTTCTGGACCCCGTTGACTAACCATTTTATCCTCCCCCTTCCTTGGATTGGATGTCATGTGATGTTGACCCGATAATACTACGGTTAGGAAGCATTATCATTTTTGTTATTATTTTACAATACTTTCAGTATGTCAATAGCTGTATTTGCATTATTTTTGATATATAATATATTTTTTGTCGTGTGTCTCTCTCTCTTTTTGTCTTTTCTTTTTCCAAAAATGTTCCTCAGACGGATATACACCTCACCCTCAGCCCCTGAAGAAGAGGTTATAATCATTAGCAAACACCTTGAAACGCGTTGGGCCTGCACTGTCAAGAGCTTTTTGCTCAAGCAGCCTCCAAGGGTTAAGTGTAGCTCCGCCAATTCGTTATGTATATTTCTGGTTGTATTATTGTCAATTGTACATTCTGGCATCCATAATATTTGTTGATATCTGTGATCCCCCTTAGTATGTGCTATGTCTTTTAATAATTTTTTGATACAATAAAAATTGGATATATTTTTTATACTTTCTTTGCTATATTTCTTGGAGACCCTCCCCCAATTTAAAATCCCCCAAGAGGAAAAAAATTTGCTGTTTCACACAGGATAGGAAAGAGGGTTCCACAGCAGTTGGAGATGTTGGGAGGGATCCACAACACTCACCCACCGGCCTCTCTGGTTGTAACGACTCCCGGTCTCCAAAGGGTCAATCAGGAACTGCTCGCAGTAAAGCCGCTTCCAAAAACCAGATGTAGATCCTCAAAAAATGGGGTTCAAAAAAGAAGACCTCCCCATAGTGTAAATCCGCTTGTTGAGAAGCATTTATTGAAGATCAAAAGCTAAACAGCACACCATGACCTGGATCTCAGTCTCTGTGACAGCAACATATGTTACTATGGTGTTTCTTATTTTTATACTTTATGTGTGTCACTACACTATTCACAAGTTTTGTTTTATTTACCACTTTTTGATTTGAGATTTATGGGGAAGAATTCCTCCACTCACCCTTTCACATTATTCATAGTGAGTTGATCCTATTGCTGTTGACCTTTAGTACAAGTTGGATTCCTTTTTGGACCATTCTATTCACATATTTCTTAATTCATTTATCACTCCCACGAGTATACCACTAAGCTATTTGGTGTTTCATTAAATATACTTTATTGAGCTGTTGTCCTCACGGATTTCCATTCTGTCAGGCTTTGCCCAATAACGGACACAATTATTTAGCGCCACACTTATTTTATCCTACATTCTCATTACAATTAGTCTGATTGTTGTGTCGGAAGCTCTTTTCTGTTTTAGTTGGCGCATTATTATTTTACTTTACGGTTCAGAAAATGTCAAGCACTTTTCTTCAGCAGAGATTGACATTTTCCGAACCGATTCTGGGGCCCCATATCTCGGGGCCATTTAGTGCTAGGAACTTCATCTTTGGATATGTTGTGGTACCAGTTCCACTGGGTTTGCACACCAAATTTGGGGTTCCTAGCACCAAGTGGCCCTGAGATATGGGGCCCCAAAGTCGGCTCGGAAAATGAAATTTTTTGCTGCAGAAAAGTGCTTGACTCAAGTATAAGTCGAGGTGGGCACTTTCAGCACAAAAAAATGTGCTGAAAAATTCGACTTATACTCGAGTATATACGGTATATATATATATATATATATATATACACACACACACACACACCATTGTGTGAAAGTTATTGAGCCTACAAACTGACTATATAATATACACTAATTTGGGTTATTTTTGCCAAAGAAATGTACCAGAAAATATTTGGATATAAACTTATGAAGAAAGATTTATTTATTTATTGTCAAAATTCTATAGTAGAAACCAAGTAAAGCATGATTATTTTTAAAAAAAATTTTTGTTTTTTTTTGTTTATATGGCAAAAAATAAACCCAGTGGTGATTAAATACCACCAAAAGAAAGCTCTATCTGTCTCAAAAAAATTATAAAAATTTCATTTGGGTACAGTGTTGCATGACTGCGTAATTGTAATTCAAAATATTACCGCTCTAAAATCTGAAAATTGGCCTGGACAAGAAGGGGTGAAAGTGTCCGGCATTGAGCAAAATAAAAAAAAAAATCTGTAAGTATAGCATTTACAGTATTTTGTATAACCACTTCCCTCAAATGGACGTACCTGTACGTGCTTGGGTTAAAGTGTATAAATGGGGGTCATGGCTGCAGCTGCAGTCATGATCCTGGTTTTAATGTTTTCAGCTGGCGATGTTGAATAAAGTAAAATAGCCGCTGGATTGCTTTTACATACCATCAGGGTGGGTCCACCCCGGCCACTCCGATGCCTTCCCGGGTCTCCCATCCCACTGGTGTTACTGGAGAGCCGGGGACTAAAGCCAGCGGTTTCCCCCACTTACTTACCATAGTAATTACTTCCGGTTTCGGTCTAATGTAAACAGGCCTGTGACAGGCCTAACCGGGACAGAGGCTGTTAGAGAGGACTGAATGCAAGCCTCTTGCCTTTTGATTATGGGCCCTGGATTTTCAAGGGAACAATACTCTTTGTGAGGTGAATTAGAAATCCAGTCTGAACTGTACTAATCGGACTCAGTCGTGTATATATGTATATATTGTATGTTGTTTGATTCTGTTGTGGACTCTTTTGCTGTGGTCATTTGGGATGTGTGTCCCTGTAGAGGGAGGGGGGATTCCTCCAGCAGCCCCCTGCTGATAAGACTGATTCATACTGTTGAGACACATACTGTGAGGAGATGCTGGTGTCATAAACTCCAACTACCTGTCTTTTTCTTTGCTATAATGTGTTTAATGCAAATGAGTTTAGTCTGGAATACCACAGGTTCTAAGGGTATTCAACTCATTGTTGTTTGTTCTAATTAACCCTATGTTGATGTTTATGGTAATGTGTGTTGAATAGTCAATGAGCTAGGAGACGTAGTCCCTTAGTCTGGGTAAAAGGATTAGTTAATTATCTCATGTTAATTAGGTTAGGTTTTAGTCATTCTGCTGTGTATATATTTGTGTGAGATCTCAAATAAAGTTAGTCCATGTTAGCAACAAGCAAGTGTCGCCTTGTTTTGTGCTCAGAGAGGTTGGAATATCTGATATCTGTATCCAGACTGGGAGGCCGTGGTATATGACGGAAACACTCAAGTGGAGTGTGGGACGTTCCGTTACAGCCTCTGTCCCGGCTAGGTCTGTCACAAGGCCATTACCGCCTATGGAGATTTTTAGGTACTGTAATTTGTTGCCATTCCACAGGCGTATGCAGTTTTTTAAAGTGAGACGTGTTTGGTATCTACTTACTAAGTGTAACATGATCTTTTATAATTTACCAAACGATTGGGTATTAAATTGTGTTTTTGTGCATTAGAATTCATTAAAGTAAATTGTTCCAAAACATTTAGGTTTGAAAAACTGCTGCGCAACTATTATGCAACATCCATGATTTTATTATTGGTTAAAATATATATATGTGTGTGTGTGTGTATATATATATATATATATATATATATATATATATATATATATATATATATATATATATATATAATGTTTAGGGATTCTTAGAATTTTATAGCAAAAAAAAAATCAGGCTTCAGAAGAAAGTGGATAAGAACTACTCCTAAAATTTGGAGGGGTGCCAGGACTGCTGAATCACGTGACTGGACCAGATTAAAAAAAGGTACATAGGTGTTTTTTTTTTTACAGGGTACACAAAATAGGTAGGAGGAAAGGGGAGGGAACATTTTGAGAATTATTAGAGTAAGGCTGGCCTTAGATTATGTAATTTTCTTTTGTTGAAAGAAAGAAAATCGCTCTATCCCTCCTGCTGCGCTATTGTATTCTGACAGCGGGAGTTTTCCCTGCTGTCAGAATACAATGGTCACTGTTGGCGAGTATAGCCGCCGGCAGTGATTGCACGAAAAAACCCAACAGGCTGGTTGTACTGAAGTAGATCGATAGATCCACTTCAGTACAACCAGCCTGAGAAAAACAAGGTGAGGGGTGCCTCTAAATAGATTAGTAAAATACTTTAATTTGAAAAAAGCAATATCAACTTACATGAGAGATAGCAATGTTGCACATGGATGAGCTGGATATTGTCCAAGAGCAGGGTTAGGATAGATGATGAGGATACAATGAGATCTGCTTATTACTGGTGTGGTGGGAATCCTGCTGGGACATCCGGTATCCAAGGAGGGGTTGAGGTAGTGAGTTGTCAGAGCCAGAGTGCTCGGCGCTGCTATTCCTTATTTGTCCTCGCTGTTCACCACTGCAAGGTGGAAGACGGCCGTGCGGTGTCAGGTCTCATCCAGAGCGAGGTTTGGAATGCACGTGGCGTCACTAATATGTGATGCGTTTCTTAGCTTTTGTGCTGCGAGTGGTATGGCAGCCATGCCGCTTTTTCAAGCATAGAGGATAGGGAGGGAAAGCAGTCTTATATAGTGGGACAGGGGGCGGAGTCAATGGGAATGCAAATGAAATAATTGGTGTAAACGTATGGGACATCATATACAATATAAGGAACACATAGAAATGAATAAAAAATCTCTCTCATAATATTACTGAACACAGAGAAAAAAAAAGGGAAGGACAAAGGCTCATGATAAAAGAGATTGCAACTCTAGCAAATAAAGAGATTAAAAACATTAGCCAATTAATTAAGTCGATTGAAACATTTTTCTAAGAAATAAAAAAAATCTAATAAATCAATTTACTAATCAAAAAATCAGAAAAATCATCAATCAAAAAAATCAATAAAAAAAAATCATCAAAAGAATCCAAAAAATCATATAATCAAAAGAATCCAAAAAGGTCAAAAAAATCTGAAAAAACTGAAAAATCAACTGTTCAATTATAATAAAAATAAATAATGGATTTAATCGATTATAGTGGGCTCATTGGAAGGTGACCACGGTCACCTGTCCAGTACGTTCTATTTTCACTATAGCTGCACATATATATATATATATATATATATATATATATATATATATATATATATATATATATATATATATATATATATATATATATATATATATATATATATATATATATATATACACACACACACAGCAGCAAGATTGAAGGTACCCACATGTATGTATACATAAGGACTAAAGAGGCATATCTATGTATGTGTATATATACAGAGCATAGTATGGGAAATATTATTAACCATGAGATGAATCCATAAATAGGATGTAAACTTTAATGACTAAAACAAGGGTATTTAGTTATTTATACATGGGAGGAGGGAGGGGGTGGAAAAAGGGGGAAGGGTAAGAAAGTGAGGTAAAAGGAAGCTATAGAGACCGGAGAAGAAGAAAAAAGGGGAAAAGAAAGAAACAGAAAAAGCAAAAGGGGGGGGGGGGGGGGGAGAGAAGAAAGCCTCAGACAATTGAAAAGAAATATATGAAAGAGGGGAAGGAGAGGGAGAGGAGCATATGACTATATGGGTCATCTCCAGGCCCTGAAGATGAATACTCACAAGGGCTTCGACCCCGCCACCCCCATGGGAAATGAAGATGAAATCCTGCGATAAAGATAAATGATGTGATTAAAAATGAATAGGAACAGATCAATAATTAATACACACACACATGGCTATATATAAATCGATATAGAATAGATTCAGATTAGAGGACCAAGATTATAGTACTGTGGCAATCTAAATGCCCTCGTTGAGGCCTCCAGGCGAGAGCACATCAAGATTATAAATCCAGAAGGTCTCTCTTGTACACAGTTTTTTAAAACGCTCGGCCTTCATGAGGGACCTAGGTATTTGTTCTATTACCCACGCCTGCAGGCCAGCAGTTGATTTTTGATGAAACTCGGCAAAGTGCCGTGGCACACTGTGTTTATTCTTGCCCCCTTCAATAAGTCTTCTATGTTGGCCAAACCTCTGCCTGAGAGGGCAGATGGTGCTGCCAACATATATCAACCCACAGGGGCAAGCGAGTCTATAGACCACAAAGTCTGATGAACAGTTAAAGAAGTTGTCCAACTGGTAGGTTTTGCCCTTGGTGGAAAAAGATTTCTTTCCATGTTGGACAAATTGACAAGTTTTACATAGAACCTTTCAGCACTGGTACATGCCCACAAGGGGTATGAGAACCAGAGGGCTGGGACTAAGATGAGCAGATTAAAGTTTGCTGGGAGCTATCTTGTTTTTAAGATTATGGGCTTTTCGGTAAGTGACTCTCGGTTTGGTTGGAAGAATGGTTTTTAAATGGGGGTCCTGTTGAAATATGATCCAGTGGTTGCCAAGTATATTTTCCATTTTTTTGTATTAATAGTAAAATGTGGTTATGAATCTAGGGGAGTGATCTATGGGTTCTCGTACTGTTTTGGGCGGTTTACCTTTGGAATAGAATTCACAAGCTTTATCTACCAATTCTTCGAGATATTGGTTGTCCAAGAATTTTTTCTTTAATTGTAAACTTTGTTGGTCATAATCAGTGTCAATAGTACAATTCTGTGGGAGCCAGCAAAACTACCCTTTTGGGATATTTTGTATCCATTTAGGATAATGGCAACTACTGTGATGCAAAAAGGAATTGCCTGCAGTTGGCTTAGTATAATTTTTGGCAGAGATAGTGTTACCTGTGTGACCCAGTTCCAGGTCCAGAAAAGGTAGTTGGTGAGGTTCACAAACATGTGTAAATGACAAGGCGTATGGGTTGGTATTGCAGTGATTAAAAAGAGACGACAAGTTTAATGGGTCCGTCCCAGATGATGATATCATCAATATATCATCCAAATATTGGCGGAGAACAGGTTGTGTTGCCAAATGTAATTATTCTCCCAATAGCCCATAGCTAGATTGGCATATGAGGGGGCAAAATTAGCCCCCATAGCTGTTCCTTGTATCTGCAAGTAAAAGTCGCTATCAAAATTGAAATAATTATGTGTAAGGCAAAAACTGGTTTGCTTTCAAAATGAAAGCCGCCTGTCTTGGGTTTAGTAATGGGTCATTGGCGAGAAAGTGCTCTAATGCTAGTAGGCCAAACTGATGGGGAATAGAAGTATAGAGGGAATTACCATGCAAAGAAAGCCACCGATATGATGATTCCCATTGATACGGAGAAGGGAGTTCCATTAGGTGCGTGCCATCTCTGATATAAGATTGTAATTGGTGGACTAACGGCTGGAGATATGGATCTATATTTTGGCTAAACCCAGTAGTCACGCTGTCCATAGCAGCTACTATGGGTTTGCCTGGTGGGACTGTCACATTTTTGTGAATCTTGGGTAGGTGAGAAAAATAAGGGATTTGATAGAAGTCCTTACGAAAGAAGGAGGCCTCTATTTTGTTGATAATTCCTTCTTGGAGGGCTGATTGCACTAGAGTGTCAACTTCACTAGTGAAATCAGAATTGGGGTCTTTTTTAAGTTTAGTGTATGTGGCTTCGTCAGATAGAAGTCTTAAAGCTTCTGAGATGTAATCGGGTCTATTTTGTAGGACTATCCCTCCTCCTTTATCAGCAGATTTAATAATGATATCTGCCGTGTGCATCAGGGAGTCTATAGCTTTTGTCTCAGATGGAGAGAGATTATATTGTCACGGTGGAGGATGAACGACATAACTTTAGAAAGTCGGCGTATACCACCCTATAGAAACTCTCAAGATAGGGTCTCTTTGATTGAACAGGATAAAAAATGGATGTGGGCTTTAATGTGGAGTGGACTATTGGAGGGGAAGTGGCAAGATGTTGTGTGAAGAGGCTGAGTGAGCCATCCTCCACAGATAGTAGATCTAGTGTATCGATAATATCAATGTCAAATTCAAAAGCACTAGGAGATGGTATCAGAGGTAGACAATCAGTAGAGTTAGAAGAAATTTGCTCTTTGGTTTGTTTTATATGAAAAAATCTCTTAAGAGTGAGATTACCATATAGCGATTGAGATTCTTAAAGTGGATGTAAACCCACTCTCATCAATTATAAACTACTGCCATAGTGCTGAACTATAAGGATATACATGCCTCCTGCATGTATCCTTACCTGTCAAATGTCTCCCCTTTAGCTGTTTGGAGCTCCCAAAAACGCCGGATTCAGTGGGCGTGTCTTTTATCGGAGCTCGGTGGGCGGAGCCATGATGTCAGCAGACTCCCACCCACCTCTACACTCCCCTTGGCCAGAGCGTGCACAGGAGAGGCAGAGCGCATTCTGGGTAAAAACAGAGCGCGCTCACGGCCCCCTGTCAGTCTTGCATTCTGCACACATGAATGTCCAGTGACAGTCGGGGATGATCGGTGCCATGGAGACAGCTGTGAGCACCGATCTCCCTGCATGGCTTTTCATCATCTGCTTCTCCTCTCCCTCCCACGGCTTTCACCTGAAAAGCCATGCAGGGAGATCGCTGCTCACAGCTGTCTCCGTTGCAGCGATCATCCCTGACTGTCCCACGTGTCTTCCTCATCCAGCGCCCGTGTTCTCCACCCCCTTCTTATCTTGTCCCCTCCTTGTCTTCCACATCCACCCTGCTGTGTCTTCCTCCTTCACCCCCCTCGTCCGCTGCAGCCGGCTTTCTTCTCTCCCATGGGCTATGCGGGGGGGATCTGTCAGAATGGAGAGCGGACAAAGGGGCCGTTATGTCATTTACCAGCCACTTTCTTTTCTGAATGGGACACACAGAGCGTTCATTAACGGTCGCTCCTGTGTCCAGTGATAACTGAGCAGAGTAAACTGTGTGTTACTCTGCTTCAGTTTATGAAGAAGAAAAGAGTTGGAGGGAATTAAAAAATAATGCATGTCTCTTAGGCTAGTGCACAAGATATGTAAATCACCTGTCACTCACAGCAAGGGGGGGTACTTGACAAAGTTTTTCTCTTTTTCAAGATTTATCTCACTGAACAATAAAAGAGGATTGCTCAGAGCTGGATTAACTCTTTGTGGCAAAACTGGGCTCAAATGATAGGAAATCTTATACTCTACATTATGACATCAAAAAAAAAAAATTAGGGTTTACATCCACTTTAACCACTTCCCGCCCGCCGGCCTTCATATGACATCCTTGATTTTGTGCGGGTATAACTGAATGATGCCTGCAGCTACAGGCATCATTCAGATATCTGCTTTTTCAGCCGGCGAATTCCCTACACCATAAGAACAATCATAGCGGCTGTTCTGCTGCTTGATTGTTCTTATGGGCGGCGAGAGGGGATGTCCCCCTCCTGCCGCCCTCCGGTGCTTCTACCGACTCACCGCTTCCATCGAATGGAAGCGGTGGTGATCAGTGATGATTCATTTTTAGACACATCATGTATCATTATCGCAGGATTTCATCTTTATTTCCCATGGGGGTGGCGGGGTCAAAGCCCTTGTGAGTATTCATCTTCAGGGCCTGGAGATGACCCATATAGTCATATGCTCCTCCCCCTCTCCTTTCCCTCTTTCATATATTTCTTTTCAATTGTCTGAGTCTTTTTTCTCTCCCCCCCCGTCCTTTTTTTTCTATTTCTTTCTTTTCCCCTTTTTTCTTTTTCCCTGGTCTCTATAGCTTCCTTTTACCTTTCTTTCACCCCCCTCCCCCCATGTATAAATAACTAAGTACCCTTGTTTTAGTCATTAAAATTTACATCCTATTTAAGGATTCATCTCATGGTTAATAATATTTCCCATACTATGCTCTCTATATATACCTACATAGATATGCCTCTTTAGTCCTTATGCATGCATGCAACTCAGAATCTCTGACAATAACCTGATAACATGCTATACATACATGTGGGTACCTACAATCTTGCTGGTGTGTATGTATATATATATATATATATATATATATATATATATACACAGTGTCTCACAAAAGTGAGTACACCCCTCACATTTTGTAAATATTTTATTATATCTTTTCATGTGACAACACTACTGAACAAATGACACTTTGCTGCAATGTAAAGTAGTGAGTGTACAGCTTGTATAACAGTATAAATTTGCTGTCCCCTAAAAATAACTCAACACACAGCCATTAATGTCTACACCGCTGCCAACAAAAGTGAGTACACCCCTAAGTGAAAATTTTCAAATTGGGCCCAAAGTGTCAATATTTTGTGTGGCCACCATTATTTTACAGCACTGCCTTAACCCTCTTGGGCATGGAGTTCACCAGAGCTTCACAGGTTGCCACTGGAGTCCTCTATCACTCCTCCATGATGACATCACATAGCTGGTGGATGTTAGAGACCTTGCGCTCCTCCACCTTCCGTTTGAAGATGCCCCACAGATACTCAATAGGGTTTAGGTCTGGAGACATGCTTGGCCAGTTCATCACCTTTCCCTTCAGCTTCTTTAGCAAGGCAGTGGTCATCTTGGAGGTGTGTTTAGGGTCATTAGCATGTTGGAATACTGCCCTGCGGCCTAGTTGCCGAAGGGAGGGGATCATGCTCTGCTTCAGTATGTCACAGTACATGTTGGCATTCATGGTTCCCTCAATGAACTGTTGCTCCCCAGTGCTAGCAGCACTCATGCAGCCCCAGACCATGACACTCCCACCACCATGCTTGATTGTAGGCAAGACACACTTGTCTTTGTACTCCTCACCTGGATGCCGCCACACACGCTTGACACTATCTGAACCAAATAAGTTTATCTTGGTTTTATCAGACCACAGGACATGGTTCCATTCATCCATGTCCTTAGACTGCTTGTCTTCAGCAAACTGTTTGCAGGCTTTCTTGTGCATCATCTTTAGAAGGGATATACATACATACAACATACAGGGATATACAATGTAATACTGACACATAATCACACATAGGTTGGACTTGATGGACTTTTTTTTCAACCTCACCTACTATGTAACTATGTAACTAAGAGGCTTCCTTCTGGGACGACAGCCATGCAGACCAATTTGATGCAGCGTATTGGTCTGAGCACTGAAAGGCTGACCTCCACCCCTTCAACCTCTGCAGCAATGCTGGCAGCACTCATACGTCTATTTCCCAAAGACAACCTCTGGATATGATGCTGAGCATGTGCACTCAACTTCTTTGGTTGACCATGGCGAGGTCTGTTCTGAGAGGAACCTGTCTTGTTAAACCGCTGTATGGTCTTGGCCACCGTGCTGCAGCTCAGTTTCAGGGTCCTGCCAATCTTCTTATAGCCCAAGCCATCTTTATGTAGAGCAACAATTCTTTTTTCAGATCCTCAGAGAGTTCTTTGCATGAGGTGCCTTGTTGAACTTTCAGTGACCAGTATGAGAGAGTGAGAGTGATTACACCAAATTTAACACACCTGCTCCCCATTCACACCTGAGACCTTGTAACACTAACAAGTCACATAACACCAATGAGGGAAAATCGCAAATTGGGACCAATTTGGACATTTTCACTTAGGGGTGTACTCACTTTTGTTGCCAGTGGATTAGACATTAATGGCTGTGTGTTGAGTTATTTTGAGGGGACAGCAAATTTACACTGTTATACAAGCTGTACACTCACTACTTTACTTTGTAGCAAAGTGTAATTTCTTCAGTTTTGTCACATGAAAAGATATAATAAAATATTTAAAAAAATGTGAGGGTTGTACTCACTTTTATATATATATATGTATGCATGTGTATATGTATGTAGGTATATGCCGCTATACTGAAAATAGAACGTACTGGACAGGTGACCAAAGTCACCTTCCAATGAGCCCACTATAATCGGATAAATCCATTATTCATTTATATAATAATTGAATAGTTAATTTTTCTGTTTTTTCAGATTTTTTGACCTTTTTTTGATTCTTTTGATGATTTTTTTTATTGCTTTTTTTGATTGATGATTTTTCAGATTTTTTGATTAGTAAATTGATTTATTAGATTTTTTTGATTTCTTAAAAAAATGTCACTTGCTATACGAAAGCTCAGAAAAGCGTCGCATATTAGTGACGTCACAGCCCCACGCCGCCATATGCGTTCAAGCCTCGTTCTGGATGAGACCTGACATCGCACGGCCATCTTCCACCTTGCAGTGGTGAACAGCGAGGACAAATAAGAAATAGCAGTGCTGAGCACCCTGGCTCTGACAACTCACTACCTCAACCCCTCCCTGGATACCTGATGGACTCCCACCATACCAGTGATAAGCGGATCTCATCATATCATGATCATCCATCCTGACCCTGCTCTTGGACAATATCCAGCTCATCTTTGTGCAACATAGCTATCTCTCATGTGAGTTGATATTGCTTTTTTTTAATTAAAGTGTTTTACTATCTATTCAGAGGCGCCCCTCTCCTTGTTTTTCTCAGCTCTATGGATTTCTGGCTTCTGGTCTATGTTGGTGGCAGCCCTGACTTGCAGACCCATTACTCATCATATACCCCTTGTTGGACTTACGGATTTTATTACATGGTCACCTCTGAGGTACTAGTGTATTGCTCCTTTTACTGGTATTTAGTATAACCAGCCTGCTCATAGATGTATCAAAATTTAGCCGATTCCTTCTGAACCTACCAAATATTAATCTGTCTATGGCTGGCTTTAGCCTGTACTAACACATCTAACTTTTTTTATATTGCAGATTAAAATTTGAAAATAAAAATATTAGAAACATTAAAATGTAAAACGAAAAAAATACATTTTAACCAAGGATAAGAGGTCTTATTCACATGCACCACCTCCCCATAGTGAAGACATTTCAAAGGGAGAAGTAGAAATGGGAGTTTTAAGGTGCATATTAATCAAATTTTAACCAAAATCAAGTTAATGAATTTTATTTAAGAAACATCATTTAAAATATTTAAACCAACAGAAATAAAATCATACGGTCATTGTACAAAAGTTTTTCATCTGAGTCGAAAAACCTTTTGTACAACGATCATATGAATTTATTCCTGTTGGTTTTAATATTTGAAATTATGTTTATTAAATAAAATTCATAAATTTGAATTTGGTTTCAATTTGATTAATATGCACCTTAAAACTCCCATTTCTACTTCTCAGAATTAGTGTTTCAATGTTTTTATTTTGCAGTATTTTAAAATGGCAGTTTATTATTACAGTGTACAGTGCATCCAGAAAGCAGCTTCACTTTTTCCACATTTTGTTATGTTACAGTCTTATTCCAAAATGGATTAAATTCATTATTTTCATCAAAATTCTACAAACAATACCCCATAATGACAATGTGAAAGAAGATTGTTTGAAATCTTTGCAAATTTATAAAAAATAAAAAACAAAAAAAATCACATGTACATAAGTATTCACAGCCTTTGTCATGACACTCAAAATTGAGTTTAGGGGCATCCTGTTTCCACTAATCAACATCTACAACTTGATTGGAGTCCACCTTTGGTAAATTCAGTTGATTGGACATGATTTGGAAAGGCACACAACTATCTATATAATATTTAGGTGGTGGGTGGTGTGTCCTGTTAGATACGGCACCTCATCCCGATTGAAAGAGTCTCAAAATGGGGGAAAGGGGAAGATGGGATTATTACGGTGCCACCAATAAGATAGAACAAATTTTTATAAAATCATTTTGTTTATTTAAATATCAAAAACATCTAAAAATGTTTACATGAAAAAGTACACAAAACAGGAGTACAATTCAAATGAATGACCGTCACCAATGATGTTGAAAGGTGATTGTAGTCTTTTGGTCCCAACTAGTTTCGCCAAAACATTGGCTTCATCAGGGGAATGTATAAATGTACTGTAGAGAATAAAAACACTAAAATAAAGAAAAGATGCAATATTAGAGTCAGCCAATAAGACAATCGATGGATAAACCAACTAGATGACTTCTTCTTTAGAATGGCACCTATATATATACATATAATGATAATTGTCATCTAGTTGGTTTATCCATCGATTGTCTCCTTATTTGCTGACTGATCTTATGCCCAATTGGGCCCCCCTTGGTTCGGCGATCCATCCGCCCTTACTCCCTGCCCCCATCCTGTGCCCACTGCTGGTTGATTCTATATCTGTATGATGACATGATTATTCACAGTAACTATCATGTGTAACTACAATTGTATGTATGTATTTTTCATTGTTTGTCTTTATTGTCTGTACATTTGAAATATTTGGATCACTAAGAAACCGTAATCATTGACAATATGATAACTAAAATCTATGTAGAGATATATTGAAGCTAGATGCATTATTATTGCTGAACCATTATACCTGTTTTTATTAATGCAATTTTGACACCTAATCCATACTTGCATTGTTGCAGGCAATTGCCGTCGGTATCGCATGGCGGCCATTGTGGCGATACCAACTGTCCCCTGTTGGGGCCGCTCTACCTATGTCCCCGGTCTGTTTGATTTTTCAAACTTCCTCCCTTCCCTTCCGCCCTCCCAGGAGGTGCCGTGGGGGTCTAGTGCGCTGGGTGGATTTACCCCCCATCCGTTTGGGAATCTGTTCCACTACAGCCTTTGGCTGCATGGACGCCCAAGGGCTGACCCTATAGTCAGCCTGCCCCTTCGGCCGGGACCATCGCATTATTCCAACGCCACGCTCATCGCCTCCTCCCCCTTTTCCTTTGGATGATGTGAGGCCTTATCTCCTCCCTCTTCCTTTGGATTACTCCGTTGCACTTCTACATCTATCGATCGCGTCACTGGTGAACAGTTACCATGTGACCGGACTGACGCTCGGACTCATGGGACATGTAGGCAGATGACTCTGACTATTGCGCATGCGCACCGTCCGCCTTTCGTCCGCTCCTGACCAGCTGATCTTCATCATGCTGATCAGGTGGGGGTTTTAAAAGGCAGTCTCATTTTCACAATTTTTTTCCTTCGCTGCGGGACCATCATGGGAAGCTGGCTACATATGTGAAAGGTAATAGATCCTATAAATTTTCTTATCACAGCAAGCATCTGTCATTATATCGCTCTATTTGGCTATATTGGCTGAACCTTCCTGTTGATAGCTTTTTTGTTATATGCATTGACTTTTAGATCGTCTATAATAGTTGGTGCCATCAGAAGGACTTACTGTGGAGGTTCCAACGTTCAGCCAACATTCTGGCGGAACCCCAATTATAGGATATATTCTTATTTTCAACTTTATACCTTTCCGGTAAGCCCCTCCCAGTATATTTAACATATCTATTATGTCCCCTAATTTAACACCAATAGATACCAGTTTATATATTCATATTATGTTAATATCATTCCCTTTACACTACTTTTCTTTAAATCTGTTTTTCAGTCCGTCTGACTGCATTCATGTGATTTTTTTCACGTGCACTCACTGCGCTGTGAATCTCTTCCACGCAACATCGTGCGCCTTGGTTCTGCATATAATTGGGGTATGTAATTGAGGCTAAGGTCCCTTTGTTTAATAAGACTAAAAGAATTTCCCAATATTTATATGCTAAAAACTTCTCTTTTCAGGCGCCCTCTAATTCCCCTGTAGTCAAATACTGGGCTGAGTGTGACTCCTATTGCCAGTGGTTTGGTGGTGTCTCCCTTGGGTTCTGGATCCTGCATGGTATGTTCTGGGTGTGGGGGGTGGGAAGACTGGGGGATATGGGTGGGCGGCAATTTGACCGCTCTGCGATGGTCTGCCTTCGGCATTGCAAGATTGTTTTGTTCTAGTATTGCATCTTTTCTTTATTTTAGTGGTTTTATTCTCTACAGTACATTTATACATTCCCCTGATGAAGCCAATGTTTTGGCGAAACTAGTTGGGACCAAAAGACTATGATCACCTTTCAACATCATTGGTGACGGTCATTCATTTGAATTGTACTCCTGTTTTGTGTTCTGTGTACTTTTTCATGTAAACTTTTTTAGATGTTTTTGATATTTAAATAAACAAAATTATTTTATTAAAATGTGTTCTATCTTAATGGTGGCACCATAATAATCCCATCTTCCCCTTTCACCCATTTTGAAACTATCTATATAAGGTCCCACAATTAATAGTGCCAATGTCAGAGAAAAAACCAAGCCACGAAGTCCAAGGAATTGTCTGTAGACCTCCGAGACAAGATTGTATCGAGGCACAGATCTTGGGTAGGGTACAGAAAAAATTCTGTAGCATTGAAGGTCCCAATGAGCACAGTGGCCTCCATCATCCGTAAATCGAAGAAGTTCGGAACCACCAGTACTCTTCCTAGATCAGGCCGCCCGGCCAAACTGAGTGATCGGGGGGAGAAGGGCCTTAGTCAGGGAGGTGACCAAGAACCTAATGGTCACTCTGACAGAGCTACAACGTTTCTCTATGGAGAGAGGAGAACCTTCCAGAAGAACAAACATCTCTGCAGCATTCCACCAATTAGGCCTGTATAGTAGAATGGACAGATGGAAGCCACTCCTCAGTAAAAGGCACATGACAGCCTGCTTGGAGTTTGCACCTGAAAGACTTTCAGACCATGAGAAAAAATATTCTCTGGTCTGATGAACAAAGATTGAACTCTTTTTCGCCTAATGGGGCGTACACACGGTCGGACTTTTCGACCAGACTGGTCTGGCAGACACTGACGGACCGAATCCGGCGGACAATCCGATCGTGTGTGGGCTTCACCGGACCTTCAGCAGACTTTTCCAGTCACAAATCTGACAGACTTTAGATTTGGAACAGGCTTAAAATCTTTACGTCGTAACTCCGCCGGACCCAGAAATCCGCTCGTCTGTATGCTAGTCCGACGGACAAAAACTGATGTTAGGGCAGCTATTGGCTACTGGCTATGAACTTCCTTATTTTAGTCCGGTGTACGTCATCATGTACGAATCCGTGGGACTTTGGTGTGATCGTGTGTAGGCAAGTCCGTTCGTTAGAAAGTCCGTCGAAAGTCCGCTGGAAAGTTTGTCGGACCAGTCCGGTCAAAAAGTCCACCCGTGTGTACGCGGCATCAATGGCAAGCGTTATGTCTGTAGGAAATCAGGCACCGCTCATCACTTGGCCAATACCATTCCTACAGTAAAGCATGGTGGTGGCAGCATCATGCTGTGGGGATGTTTTTTAGCGGTAGGAACTGGGAGACTAGTCAGGATCAAGGGAAAGATCAATGCAGCAATGTACAGAGAAATCCTTGATGAAAACTTGCTCCAGAGCACTCTGGACCTCAGACTGGGGCGTAGGTTCATGTTTCCCCCACCAACGACCCTAAGCACACAGCCAAGATAACAAAGGCGTGGCTACGGGACAACTTTGTGAATGTCCTTGAGTGGCCCAGCCAGAGCCCAGACTTAATACCCGATTGAATATCTCTGGAGATATCTGAAAATGGCTGTGCACCGTTGCTCCCCATCCAACCTGATGGAGCTTGAGAGATCCTGCAAAAAGAATGGGAGAAACTGCCCAAAAATATGTGTGCCAATGTTGTAGCATCATACTCCAAAATACTTGAGGCTATAATTGGTGCCAAAAGTGCTTCAGCAAAGTATTGAGCAAATGCTGTGAATACTTATGTACATGTGATTTTTTTTTTCCCTTAAATTTGCAAAGATTTAATAAAACTTCTTTTAGGTTGTCATTATGGGGTATTGTTTGTAAAATTTTGAGGTAAATAATTAATTTAATCCATTTTGGAATAAGGCTGTAAGATAACAAAATGTGGAAAAAGTAAAGCGCTGTGAATACTTTCCAGATGCACTGTATGTAAACCCTCACATTGTAAAACAACCCATTGAACTATCTCAATGGGGATCTTTGCAACATTTTAAGGACACTTGCAGATGCCCTCTGGTAAACTATTTAGGTACAATCAGCTTATTTCTTTCAGCAGGCACATGTCAGGAATATGAAATGTTGGGTTTACATATTCTTTAAGTAGAACTATACGCAAAAACTTTTTTTTTTCATTTTGGATAAAATAAGGCAGGGTTATACCCCTGTCAGATCACCATCTGTGTCCCATTGTGGAGATTTCCCTTCACTTTCTGTCCCATAGCCAAAACAGGAAGTATAAGGAAATCCCTGCAAATTAAGTGAATTCCTTGGGGACCCCCAGATCACCAGAATTAGTGTCCCCATTGGAAGATTTCCCTAATATTATTTTTCAGAGGACAACTCGAAATTTGAGATTTTTTGTTAATTTCACTTTCAATGATAATAGTAAACAGGACAAGGAAAAGAGCAAAGACAGCAATAAAACCTGACAGGGGTTCTAATCCCTCTCCACTCCATCCAAACTACCCTTTAGTTATAATTTAACCACTAGTCGACCTGCCGCCGTCATTATACTGCGGCAGTTTGGCTCTCCTGGGCAAATCGTTGTAGCTGTACATCGGCCCTTTAAATAGGCTTGACAGGTATGTGCCCGCCGCATGACATAGGAGCTGATGCACGTGCCCAGCAGCCACAATGTCCGCTGGGCACCTGTGATCGCTCCTGAGAGAGAGAATGGGGGATCTGTCAATGTAAACAGACGGCTCCCCCCGTTCTGTCAGGGAGAGGAGAGACATCTGCTGTTTCTAGAGATTACAAACAGCGCTGTCTCTCTACTGCCAGTCACTAACACTGCCCCCACAGTTAGAAACCCCTCCCTAGGACACACCTAGCCCCTTGATCGCCCCCTTATGTTAACTCCTTCTCTGCCAGTGACATTTATAATCAGTGGCTATTTTTAGCTTTGATCACTGTATAAATGTCAGTGGTCGCAAAAGTGTCAGAAGTGTCCGATCCGCAATGTCACAGTCCTGCTAAAAATCGCAGATCGCCACCATTACTAGTAAAAAATAATAAATGCCATAAATCTATCACCTATTTTGTAGACGCTATAACTTTTGAGCAAAACAATCAATATAAGCTTATTGCGATTTGGCCTAAACTGATGAATAAATTTGTTTAAAAAAAAAAAAAAATGTGGGATATTTTATTATAGCAAAAAAGTAAAAAATATTGTTTTTTTTTCAAAATTGTCCCTCCTTTTTTGTTTATAGCGCAAGAAATAAAAATTGCAGAGGTGATCAAATACCACGAACAGAAAGCTCTATTTGTGTGAAAAAAAGGACGCCAGTTTTGTTTGGGTACAGCACCACACGACCGCGCAATTGTCAGTTAAAGCGACGCAGTGCCATATTGCAAAAAAATGGCCTGGTCATGGAGGGGGCAAATCCTTCCGGGGCTGAATGGTTTAAGCACTTGACCTCTGGAAGGTTTTACCCCTTTCATGACCAGGGCGTATTTTTTTATCGTACATCACGGGACACAGAGCCATAGTAATTACTACATGGGTATATAGGCCACCTTCAGGTGATGGACACAGGCACACCCAATACAGGAAGTTCATCCCCTATATAACCCTTCCCCTTACCAGGAGTACCTCAGTTTTTTCGCCAGTGTCTAAGGTGTTGGTCACGAGTGTAATTGTGCTCTGAGCTCCGCTGGAAACAGCCTTCTACAGACCAGATCAATCCAAAGTGCCAATGAGGCAAAAGTGGATGGTACCCGGGCCTCACATCAGAAGAACGAGGTTTTGCCTGTATTGCCTCTCCTTGGAGGGCTGGACCCTGGGACCCAGTGCTTCGGTCATGCTCACATTACCATAAGTTTTTCCTGGCGGGGAGCTATATAGGTCCAAGGGAGTGGAACCCCGATAAAAAGGGGCCCGGTCCTTGACGGTTTACGAAACACAGCCTGCCGTCATGGGTGAAGGTTGGATCTGGCTGATATCAGCAGAAATCCTGCGGCGAAGATAAGGTAAGGGAAGAAGCCTAGGAACTGTAAAAAGTCCACCTATGGTTTTTTTCTTCCTTAAGTAAAATGTTGTCATGTCTAATGTCTCTACTAGAGGACTAGAGGGAGTAAATGCACATACCTTTTCATGTTTGCCTCTCAGTCAGCTCTGTGGCAGCAGCTAAAGCAACATGTGATCCCGGCCAGTAGAGGGGGGATTCCTGGATCAGGAAAATGATGGTCTGATTACTGTGCGCTCCTCCCTGGGGAAAAGAGGGCTGGAAAGGTGCAACAGTGGCTTGTGCCTCCCCCTACCCCTCGGGGGGTGCGGCGGCTTACCCTATGTTTGGCTTTATGTTTTTCCCCTCCCCTCTCTAGTTCCGCCGGTCGGCATATCCAAACGGTGCCCGTGGGAACTTGTTTTTGATTTAAACATTGAGACGAGGCGGAGGGGGGCGTGGCGTAGTGCGGGGACGCCAAATCTAGTAAAGACAAACTCTTCCCAGCCTAAGGCTGCAGAGTGCGGCTGTCGGATCCACAGGACACAGGAGCAGTGGGGGAACGTAAGGGTTTCGTACAGGCATTCCCAATAAGGGAGGAATACATTTTACTTGGCACCAGGCTGAGCTTTACTAGCGGCATTTTTTATTGCTGGACTATACCGCACCAAATAGTGCGTTTATTTTAGTACCTCTGCTATTGTGCTTAGGACTGTGGCTCCCAAAAAGGATGGTACACAAACTGTAAAAAAGCCACCTAAAATACCGCCCTCAGGTACTGGGGATTCTAGTCATGCCTCCACATTGTCTTCTTCCCCTGATGTACCAGAAGGGGCTAGCCAGGGTGAGCCATTGGGCCCTGTGGGTGTCACAACCGCTTCTAGCATCTCCAGTACCTGTCTATGTGACTGAAGATGTTTTTTCCTCCATCCTGCTGGGACTAGAAGAAAGATTAGTGGCCTTAATCGCTTCTTCCATTCAAAGGGAAAGAAAGCATGGTAGATCCCCCTCCCCTGCCTTAGGCTCTCTGTCAGGACAGCAGTGGACGGGAGAAAATGAGTTACCCTCAGGGGATCAGGAAGAAAGACAGTCTAATGATGCCTCTTCTGAGGAATCAACTATGGAAGAACCATTTTCAGCCTCGCAATCTGAGAAATTGCAGATACAGTCTTTGACAGAGATGGTCCGTTCCGCTTTCAAGCTGCCCTTAACAGAGTCAGTCAAAAGTACCGTTTCCGCCTTGGGTTCTCTCAAACCTCCTCAGACTTTGCATGCGTTTCTTGTCCATGCATTACTGGAGGAACTTATATATGCTGAATGGGATCACCAGATAAGCATTTTCTTCCTCCAAAAAGATTTTCTGTTCTTTACCTAATGGAGAAAAAGTTCACCAAGAGATGGACTGTTCTTGCGGTTGATGCCTCTGTTGCCGGTGTGAATAAAAGTCTAACGTGTCCTGTGGACAATGCTCAAGAATCCAACAGATAAGAGATGGGAATTCCTGTTAAAATCCTCTTTTTTTTGGCAGGTGCAGTGACTCAGCCTGCTGTTGCTGCAATAGGAGTTTGTCAATCCCTAAGGGATCAGTTTAAACAGGCTCTTAAGGAGATCCCTGTTCAACAAGCCCGGGAATTGGCTGAACTGCCAAGGGCATTATGTTTTGCCATTGACGCTATTAAGGGTTCTATTCACCAGGCGTCCCGCCTTGCGCTTGTGCTAGTGCACATGCGTAGGATCCTGTGGTTGAAAAATTGGTCAGCAGAGATACCATGCAAGAGGCTCTTGACTGGGTTTCCTTTTCATGGAGATCGGCTATTTGGGGACGATTTGGACACATACATCCAAAAAATTTCTGGTGGGAAAAGTACGCTTTTGCCAGTTAAAGGAAGGAATAAACGTCCTTCATTTAAATGGGCTCATTCTCCAGGGCCAGGGGCATCTGCCTCTTGGCGGTCACGACGGCCTCCGCCGTCAGGGTCCAGAGGGAAGCCTCAGTGTCAGGTCCAAGGACAGAAGTAGTCCGGGGGACGGAAGCCTGCAAAACAGAATTCCAAGGCTTCATCATGATGGGGCACCCCCGCTTTCCAGGGTGGGGGGAAGACTTCTTCCCCCCACTTGCAACGGGAAATTCTGGCAAAAAGTCTGGCAGTGGGAAATTCAGGACAGATGGGTCATCTTCACAATAACTCCAGGGTACAAACTGGAGTTTCTAGCGTTCCCATTGCCTCTTTTTTTGAGGTCAAACGTTCCCAAAGATCCAGGGAAGAGGCAATCTCTGTTTCAGGCATTAGACAGATTACTGTTTCAAGGGGTGATCATGGAAATCCCCATGGAAGAGCAAGGTTTGGGGTTCTATTCAAACTTCTTCACGGTGCCGAAACCAAAAGGAGATATCAGGCCCGTTCTAGATCTAAGAAATCTGAAGCAATACTTGAAGGTCCGCTTGTTTCGCATGGAATCGATCAGGTCTGTGGTTTCTGTCCTACAAGGAGGGGAACTTCTGGCATCTATCGACATCAGGGATGCATATCTGCATGTACCTATTTTTCCCGCTAACCAAAGATTTCTGCGGTTCGAGGTAGAACAGCACCATTTTCAGTTTGTGGCCCTACCCTTTGGGCTGGCTACAGCACCCCGGGTATTTACAAAGGTTCTGGCTCCACCTCTAGCCAGACTAAGGGTGCAGGGGATTACAGTCCTGGCATACCTGGACGATCTGTTGCTGGCAGATCGGTCGGTTGCCTGTCTGGAGCAAAGCGTGCGGGATATGACCAGATTTCTGGAAAGCCTGGGTTGGGTTCTCAACATAGAGAAGTCTTCCTTAAAACCACTAAAAAAGCGAGTACTTAGGTCTGATCATATACACAGACCAGAAAAGGGTGTTTTTGCCTCAGGCAAAGATTAGGGCCATAAGAGAGCTGGTACAAGTGGTCAGGTCAAAGGGAGATCCCTTCATTCGCCTTTGCATGAGCCTGTTAGGGAAGATGGTGGCTTCATTTGAAGCAGGTCCATTCAAGACTGTTACAAAACAGTATCCTGTTTGCTTGGAACAAAAAGGTCCATGCTCTAGATTTGCCAGTGCGGTTGTCCCCAAAGGTGTCCCAGAGCCTCAGTTGGTGGTCAGTAACTCGGAATCTGCTGAAAGGAAAATGTTTCATACCAGTTATCTGGAAGGTCGTAACCTCAGATGCCAGTCTTTCACTTTGGGGAGCAGTGCTAGAAGAGACAAATTCCAGGGTCAGTGGTCCGAGACCGAAAGAGCCTTTCCGATCAACATCCTAGAGATTCGGGCAGCTCGTCTGGCTCCGAAGGCCTGGACATTTAAGTTACGGGGTTGTCCTGTCAGAATCCAATCTGACAATGCCACAGCTGTAGCTTATATCAATCACCAAGGGGGCACCAAGAGTCATGCAGCTCAGAGAGAAATGAATCATATTCTGCTTTGGGTGGAAAGGAATGTTCCTTGCCTATCGGCAGTCTTCATTCTGGGAGTAGAGAATTGGCAGGCGGACTAATTGAGTTGCCAACAGTTATTCCTGGGGCAATGGTCCCTGCACCCCGACATTTTTTGGGCTGTTTGCCAAAGATGGGGGATCCCAGACGTAGATCTTTTGGCGTCCAGGTTCAACATGAAGTTGGTCAACTTTGTGTCCAGGACAAGGGATCCACTCACAAAAAAAAAAGGGAGAGGAAAAGGTGTTCTCCCAAGAGGGTCAATTAGGACACTAAGATTGATTTAATTCATTATTTTATTATGTAGAAAAAGACACACAACAGTAATTTGATGAAACAAAGTAAATCAGGTATGTACCTCACAGATAAAATTAAAAAGACAACATTGTCGTGTTTAAAAACTGGGGGATGCAGCTGCGCATACACCACACACTCACAAACTCACACTCATATGCACAAAATGATCATCAAAAATCTCAAATAGATGGAAATAAAGTCCTCTGGATGAATTAATTATTCCTAGCCAAGAAAGGGGCTTTTAATTACTAATTGAATATAAATGATCAGGTGGCAATATTGGGTGTTTGTGGTGTTTTCGGCAAGGCGATCAACAGCTGACTGCCATATACTCATGTACAGGGTAAATTGAAATGCAGTCCAAAGCAATATTGTAAAAATATAAGTCCCTTCAGTACAGAATCAAGGCTGGTCTGGTTAATCAACTGAGAATCGGGGAGTAAATTGTTGATACAGTGATGTGCAAGGAGCAATCTAGCACAGGATCATTTCTTCCAAAAAGCAATTTATATCTCCATGACAGAACAGGGGAGGAAAAGCAGGAGCAAGGTATCACAGCTGATTTAAAATACTGGGTCACAAATACTCTCACCACATCCTCCGCTGTAGCCACTTTGCCCCACCTCTACCCATCCATTCGAATCGCCCCTCGTTCAAAATATATATTGGTCAAACCAAACGAGAACTCCGCATTAGAATTGGCAAGCACATCAGTGGTATCAGGATGATGATCTCTCAATTTCGCTACACTTTGCACAATTTCACGGTAGTGACCCTAAGGGGTTAAAGGTCAAGGGAATCTATGCACTCACTTTGCCCCTTAGAAGAGGTGATTATGATACTCTTAATACTCTTGATACTCATAATTGTGGTCACACAGCTGTATTCAAACTTGGCAGCATCAGCCCCTTATCTGTGCTGTATTTATTTATTTATTATATTGTTTTCTCTTTCTTCTTTTGTCCGCTTAAGATATATAAATGAAAAATGCCTATGCACTCAATTAGCCCTTTGCTGAAAGTCAAGTATGGGAGAAAGTGTGGATGACATCTTGTGGCCAAAAGTTAGTATAACATCGATATTACTATGGCTATTTAAATGCCTCTGCCCAAACTCCTCCCAGCTCTGAGGAAGCTATCGTCTGATTGGTTAGCAAAACGCGTCAGCGTGACATCAGCACATCACCTCGGGAGGCTGCTAGCTCGCAGCACGAGCAAGGATTGTTGAGACGGAGTCTAAACGGGACTGATCATTCAGCGTGCAAGGAACGGTCTTTAGTTGCCTTAATGTAGCACTTACCCGCACAGCGATAACACTGTTCTAACAGCTATTATCTGTGGATCAAAGCCAGCCTCCTTGAAACCAGATCTGGATGTCCATTGAACGAGGGGCGATTCAAATGGATGGGTAGAGGTAGAGGAAAGTGGCTACAGCGGAGGATGTGGTGAGAGTATTTGTGACCCAGTATTTTAAATCAGCTGTGATACCTTGCTCCTGCTTTTACTCCCCATCCTCTCCCTCCCCCGTTCTGCCATGGAGATATAAATGCATTGTTTTTTGGAAGAAATGATCCTGTGCTAGATTGCTCCTTGCACATCCCTGTATCAACAATTTACTCCCAGACTCTCAGTTGATTAACCAGACCAGCCTTTATTCTATACTGAAAGGACTTATATCTTTACAATATTGTTTTGGACTGCATTTCATTTTACCCTGCACATGAGTATATGGCGGTCGGCTGTTGATCACCTTGCTGAAAACACCACAAACGCCCAATATTGCCACCTGATCATTTATATTCAATTAGTAATTAAAAGCCCCCTTTCTTGGCTAAGGAATAATTAATTCATCCAGAGGACTTTATTTCCATCTATTTGAGATTTTTGATGATCATTTTGTGCATATGAGTGTGAGTTTGTGAGTGTGTGGTGTATGCGCAGCTGCATCCCCCAGTTTTTAAACACGACAACGTTGTCTTTTTAATTTTATCTGTGAGGTACATACATGGTTTCCTTTGTTTCATCAAATTACTGTTGTGTGTCTTTTTCTACATAATAAAATAATGAATTAAATCAATCTTAATGTCCTAATTGACCCTCTTGGGAGAACCCTTTTTCCTCTCCCTTTTTTGTATATGCGACTTGGGTCGTTAGGACTGCATCTCTGGGGGCTTCCCAGAGCTGAATGATTGATAACACTAGTGGATTAATTTATATATAATATATTTGGTTGATCCAGGCATCCAATGAATCTTTCCCAAGGGATCCACTCGCATGTGGGACAGATGCGTTGGTAACCCCATGGGATCAGTTCTCACTGATTTATGCATTTCCCCCTATTCAGTTACTGCCACAACTTCTTTGCAGGATCAAGCTGGAAAGGAAGGCAGTAATTCTTGTAGCCCCAGCATGGCCCAGAAGGGTCTGGTATGCAAAGATCGTAAAGATGGCGGTGGGGACCCGTGGACCCTTCCACTACGTCCAGACCTACTTTCGCAGGGTCCGATATTCCATCCTACCTTACAAACTCTAAATTTAACGGCTTGGTTATTGAAACCCACATTCTGAAGAAACGTGGGCTATCCGGGTCAGTTGTCTCTACCTTAATTAACGCAAGGAAGCCAGCTTCCAGAGTCATATATTATAGAGTCTGGAAAGCTTACGTTTCCTGGTGTAAGTCAAAGAGTTGGCACCCTTGAAAGTATAGCATAGGCAGAATTCTTGCCTTTCTACAGTTAGGGGTAGAGATGAATCTGGCCTTAAAGCGGAGTTCCACACAAAAATGGAACTTCCACTTTTCGGAACCCTCCCCCCCTCCGGTGTCACATTTGGCACCTTTCAGGGGGGAGGGGGGTGCAGATACCTGTCTAAGACAGGTATTTGCACCCACTTCCGGCATAGACTCCTATGGGAGTCTACACCACTTCCCGTCCCCACCGTACTGTCTGCTGGGAACACACAGCTCCCAGGAGAGAGCGGGGACCACTTGGGACGCGCAGCGCGACTTGCGCATGCGCAGTAGGGAACCGGGAAGTGAAGCCGCAACGCTTCACTTCCTGATTCCCTCACGTAGGATGGCGGCGGCAGCTGCTGAGAACCGAGCGGGTTCTTGGCGTCCCCTGCCGACATCGCTGGACCCTGGGACGGCTAAGTGGCCATGTATTAAAAGTCAGCAGCTGCAGTATTTGTAGCTACTGGCTTTTAATTTTTTTTTATTTGGCGGTGTGGGTGAACCCCCACTTTAAGTACTATTAAGGGCCAAGTTTCAGCTTTATCAGTCTTATTTCAAAGACCGCTTGCTTCGCATTCTTTGGTTCAGGTTTTTATGCAAGGGGTAATGCGCAATAATCCGCCAGTTAAATCTCCTTTAAACCCTTGGGACTTGAACTTGGTTTTGTCTGTGTTGCAAAAACAGCCTTTTGAACCAATTCAGCATACTCCCTTAGTCCTTCTGACAAGGAAATTAGTGTTTCTAGTTGCGATATCCTCAGCAAGAAGGGTTTCAGAGTTGGCGGCTCTTTCCTGTAAAGAGCCATATTTGATTATTCATGAGGACAGGGTTGTGTTGCATCCTCATCCAGGTTTTTTACCTAAGGTGGTTTCAGGTTTTCATCTAAACCAAGATATTGTTCTTTCATCATTTTATCCAAAACCATGTTCTAAGGAAGAAAAGTCACTACATTTTCGTGATGTAGTGAGAGCGGTCAAAGTCTATTTGCTGTTCAGGTTCGAAAGACTGACGTCTTGTTTGTATTCCCAGAAGATCCTAGGATAGGATAGGCAGCATCTAAATCCACTATTTCTAGATGGATTAGGCAAGTTATAATTCAAGCCTATGGTTTAAAGGGTAGAATTCCACCTTTTCAAGTCAAGGCGCACTCTACCAGAGCAGTTAGTGCTTCTTGGCCAGTGCATCACCAGGCCTCCATGGCTTTGATCTGTAAGGCCGCAACCTGGGCTTAAGTCCATATGTTCACCAGATTTTATCAAGTGGATGTAAAAAGGCATGAGGATATCGCCTTTGGGCGCAGTGTGCTGCAGGCAGCAGTATAGTTCCTCAAGTCTTTTGGCACCCTATGGGTTGTGTCTCCCCTCCCCCTCAAATAGCATTGCTATAGGACGTCAAATGTGTTGCATTTGTTAAAATATGATTTTTTTATATTAATCAGACATAAACTGAAAAAATGACTGTTAGTCGGTTGTTATGGAAACAAGTTTGTAACCAATACCTTTTGGCAACAAAGCTGTACAAATAAAAAGGGATGAGTAGAGACTGGAACACACATCATCATGCTGTAAGATCAGAAGCCACTCATGATAGAAGAAAAGTGCCTGATTTCCAGAAGAATCGTTGCCAATGGAGATCATGAACATACAGTAACTGAAGATAAGTAACCTTTAAGTGTATTTGTATTGTTATAGACCATAGGCTGTTCATTTGCTAGGCATTTTGCTTGTTATAGATATCTCTCAGTCTTGTATTGTCTTCCTAATATTGTAATAGTTTTGTATGTACAACATCTTTGTATAGTAAAAGCACATTTACACACTGCAGAAGTCTCAGCCTCCTTGCTTATACCGCAGAGTAACCTTGCTAGATAGACACAAGCAAAACATTTGGGGGCTCCTCCGGGATCTGTGCTATAATTCGATTGAAGCAGACCTGTTTTTCTGTAGTGTGTTATGTAGCTTGTGCTAGGTAAAATGCTGCGTAAGCTGTTTAGGAAAAGCAAGGCTGCAGAGGGTTCTGATGGCCAGAAGGAAGTGTGCAGCTTACCTATCTGGGCCAGAGAATGAGTGGGAGCCTCTTGCTAAAGAATTTGTGAAGTATGCTTCTCCCTTGAACCTGACTTGGGGGTGATAAAGTCTCAGATCATCAAAGAGAAGAAGACAGTGTCCACAGTGAGCTTGTATTTTCTTCATGCTATTTATACTGAATCACATAGAAGGCAGAGGCAGAAGTTAAGGTATTAAAAGACCAGCTAGTAGTTGCTTCAGAGTGTGTACGTTCAACCGCTAGTGGGGCTGATTATTTGCAAGAGCGGTGTGCAGCCCTCATGACCAAATCAATGAATGCCTTAAGGAAAAGGAAGGGCCGTAAACCTGTTAGTAAAGCCAGGGTATGTGCCATTGTCACATCCCATAATTGGGATTGTGAGGATGTGCTCTCCTCAAATGATAGTGAGGATGAGGAGATTGATATTTCGCATGATGATTTGCTAGTGGGAAAGAAAAAGTATGCCAGACCTCTCATTATTAAGCATAGGAAACTGCAGCATGATAGAGAGGATATGGCAGATGGGGAGGTGCATTATCGCAACCCCAGAGATGTTGAATTTAAAAAAAGTACAGGAGTTTACACAAACTGAACTTCATGCGCTGGCAAAACAATACAAACAAAGGTCTGGGGAGCCCCTATTGAGTTGGCTCTTACGCTTATGAAATGAAGGGGCGGACAGTGTTATTTTGTCAGGGAAGGAAGCAGTGACTATAGGAGTGTTAACCCATGATCCACAATTACGTCAGGCAATGCGAAAAGCCCGAGAATTTGGCGTGAATTTTTCACTGTTAGACCTCGTGAGAGATGGTATAGTCCGAGTATACGCTAATCCTACTGACCTGGAAAATACCTACTCCTGGAGATCAATAGGAGAGGGTATTTCCAGGTTACGTGAGATGGGTTGTATAACCAGATTAGATACGTTTCCAGAATGGATGGGTCCAGATATGGAACCCTTTACGTCTGCTCTGTGCTCTAAGCTGGTGAAGTCTGCGCCATTTAATCTCAGGGCTCCATTATTGTCCTTGTTGGGAGGCCTGGGATTAAACAGCAAGATTCATGAAGCCACAACCCTTTTAAGGCAGTTGCGGGAGCCAGAGGAGACTAAAACAAAACCTGTCAGGGCAGTAGATAAGGTCAAGGCCAGACAGGAAGAATACAAGCAGAAAAGAACATAGAAGAAAGGGAATGGGGTAGAGAAGACAGGAGGTGAAGAGAAAACCAGGCTAGTTATTTCTAGGAAAGAAATGTGGGTGGATCTATTAAAGGCAGGAGTACCTAAAGATGAGATAGATGACATTTCTACTACAGAAGGTGGAAACATTTAGTAGGGAAAACTGTCAGGGTTAGAAACACTACTAGTGAAGATAACATCAGCCTAGACTTAGCGAAAACAGAACAGACCCCTCCTGTTAGCCTCAAACCAATACCTAAAACTGAACATGAACCCAAATCCCTTTATCCTGGGGAGGAGTTAGAGAGAATCGGAAAAGGGGATTGGGAGGTTCCTTATCCTTTATGAAGGGAAGGTGAGTCTACACATGTAATGGCTTTAGTTGATAGCAGAGCTGAAGTTACACTTTTGCAAGGAAATCCTTCCCATCACAGAGGAGAATTGATTTATGTAGGAGGTTTGGGAGGGCAAACTCCACCAGTTGGGATACGGGTAAAATTGGCTATTGGCAAGGGATCAGGATTTATGACAAATGTTTTGGTATCAGAGTTACCCGAAAATATTCTTGGGATGGATGTACTTCAAGGTCAGTCAATTCAGACTGAAAGAGGTACATTCACATTCGGGTATCCTGGTAAAGCATATCTGGTAAGAGGCGATGAAGGCTGTGGTCAGAGGTCATGCGAAATGGACCCCTGTCTACATTCCTCCACCAGGGAAGCCAGTCTGTCTCAAGCAGTACAGACTTCCTAGAGGCCACAAAGAAATTGGGGAGACCATTCAAGAACTGTTGAGAGTAGGGACCCTTAGACCTGCTGTAAGTCCTTTCTCGTCTCCGGTGTTCCCAGTAAAGAAACCTGATGGGACATATAGAATGACTGTAGATTACAGAGGTCTAAACAAAGTGGCACCTCCATTGAAGTCAGCTGTACCAGATATGATCTCAATTGTTGAGAAAATTGCTAAAGATGCAGGAGAATATCATGCTGTGATAGACCTGGCTAATGCTTTCTTTTCGATTTTGATAGACCCAGAGTGTCAAGACCAGTTTGCTATGGTGTGGGATGGCCGCAGTACACTTTCACCGTGCTTCCTGAAGACTATGTTCATTCTCCAACTATTTATCATGGACTGATTGCCCAAGATTTAAGTACCCTGAGTTTGAAAGTCGCTGTGTTTCACTACATTGATGATATCATGATCTCTGGAACAAAAGAAGATGTAACTGAAGCACTACACCTGCTTATACATCAAATGGAGAACAGAGGGTGGGCTATCGACAAAGTCCAAGGACCTGCCACAGAAGTGAAATTCCTGGGAATGATGTGGACTGGGCCGCAGAGGAAAATTCCACAGACAGTTGTGCAAACTATCCAGGCTCTGTTGCCCCCTATTACCAGAGGAGGCACAGAAGTTCATTGGAGTTGTGGGGTTCTGAAGACCGTTCATTCCACATCTTGGACTAAGCTTTCATGGGGTTGAGAGCAGCGGACTGCATTCCTAGCTGCTAAAGAAGCTATTTTGCAGCATCAGGGATTAGGACCCGTGAGACAAGGAGTACTATTTCAGCTGGATGTAGTGGAGCAGAATGGTACCATATCTTGGAGTCTGTGGCAGCCAAATTAAAAGAAAGGACTGAGAGCAATACCTATTGGATTTTGGTCCAAACAACTGACAGGGACACAGAAGAGATACACACCCCTAGAGAAGTACCTGTTTGGGGCCTACACAGCACTTCAACATGTAAAGACCATTACAGGAAAGAACACAGTCACCATCCATACTGCATTGCCAATAGCAGGATGGGTGAGAGATAATGGACTGACCACTAGGGCAACTGTAGCCCAGAACCAGACACTGATGAAATGAAAGTGGTACCTTCAAGAAAGAGGGGGTATTGCAGCTGGGGATGTTAGAGACATTTCAAAACAGTTGTCAGGGCTTGTTACTTTTACCAGCACTTGACCAGAAGAAGAAAATCCTGTGCTGCAGTGATCCCCCATTCAAGAGGCCTTTGAGTCTCTGTCAGAAGACATGAAGGAGTCAGTTCACTGATGGTTCAGCCATAGTCGCCTTGTCTGGGCGTAAGTGGACAGCAGCAGTCAACATCCCAAGTACAGACACAGTCCTGCAGGAGACTGGAATTGGAGGGTCCAATCAGTATGCAGAGTTGAAAGCTGTAGTAATGACTCTTCAGGAAGATCCTTCTTCTCATGTCACTATCTACACTGACAGCTGAGTGGTTTTTAAAGGACTGACAACTTGAATGCCCACGTGGAAGTCCAATGAATGGATGATTCATGGAAAGGTGGTTTGGGGAGGCAAGGAATTCTGGGACTACATCTGGAAGGAAGCTCACTGCTGCACAATAAAAGTGGGGCATGTTGATGCACATGTGCCCCTAGTCCCAGACTTTGAGAACTATAACAGAGTTGCAGAGGAAATCGCCAAAGTGAAGACAGTTGTGCCAATTGATCCTGTTTTGATGAACTTGGCCAACTGGGCCCACAAGCAATCTGGACATTTGGGGCAGAAAGCAACATATGAATGGGCATAGCAGAGAGGATTGCCTATATCCATGGACATAATAAAGACTGTAATAGGGGACTGTACAGTGTGCGGAGAAGTGCCATTGCAAAAGTACTCCACCAGGTCAATTAAGAGGGGTGAGAGGCCTGCAGAGATCTGGAAGATTGACTTAATCGGTCCCCTGCCCCAGGGAAACAATGGACTGAGATATTGTTGCACTGCAGTGGACACCTATTCAGGACTTATGCTTGTTCATCCTTGCAAACGTGCAGATCAAGCCGCAACGCTTCAACTGCTCTAGAAACTGGTCCTTGCTTATGGTTGTCCCAAACAAGTCCAAAGTGATAATGGCTCACACTTCACCGGATCAACAGTACAGCAGTGGGCCAAAGATTCTGGAGTGTACTGGTTGTGCCACATCCCATACCATCCACACGCAGCTAGTGTGATTGAAAGATAGGCTATTGAAGGACCAGATACGCAAACTTACACCCACACGTACACTAAGGGGGTGGGATTGGGTCCTCACACAGACAGTCATGTTGTTAAATTATAGGCCAAAAGCACATCATATGAGAGGATGGTAGTGGCTGGGGCACAGATTCCACAACTGGAGTGCAGCGTTCAGTATTTATGTAAGGTTCCTGAAAGAACAGGGCTTAACAGATACCATGTTACTGCTTCCCATGACATAGAAACCAAGAGTGACATATCTGAAGCTGAAGCCTATCTAGGAATGAGAGGAAATCTGGCAGGAAAGTTTTAAGTTATATTTGCATTGGCAGATGAGCTTGTAGACAGTGGCTGGGATTCTGACTGGTTAGTGGATACTTCTCAGCAAGAGTGGAAAGTGAGGCTACATAACATCAAACCTTCCAAAATAAACAGCAGTGATCTTCTGGGAAATATCAGTATATTTCCGCTCCTCCCTATTGATGTTCTTTGGGAGGGTCAGAAGTGGGTACAGGCAGGGGGCAAAGTGTTCGTCAGATATCCAGGCAAGAAGCCATTTAGAGGAGAGATTGTAGCTGAAGGGCTTGGATCTACTGTTTATGTATTATTAGAAGGAACAGATAGTCCGCTTTGTTTTCCACTCCACAGGAAGTGTCCAATTTGATCCATAGGAAGACCAGAGAAAAGTGGTTACATGATGGAAAGGATGACGGAAGATAGCAAGAGCTGTGGAGAACAAGGCCTTTGATGTATTACAAGCCTGGACTTGTTTCTAAAAAACTTTAGAATGGACTTTCTAATGAACAATTAGTTAAAGACTGAAACACCTTCTCAATGACAGAAATATGGGAGGTGTTGCATTCAAGGAAAATGTATGTTTGGAATGAGTTTTCTTAGTAATTAAGTGATTTTCTGTATGGAGTCTGAAAGAAAAAAATCTAGGGCGGAATGTGTTGTGTTTGTTAAAATATGATTTTTTTTAATATTAATCAGACATAATATTACACAATAGTGGTTGGTCATAGAGATACTGTCAGGTTTTGGCTTGAGTAGATTTCTCAAACAAATTCTATTGAAAATACAATGGGTACGTAGATACCATTGTTGTATTCAAATTGACAGTTTGAATAGGCTATTGTCTCTATAGTAGGAGATTTACTTGTTTGAGATTCTTTCAGCTCTCAAACTGAAAGAATGACTGTCAGTCGGTTGTTATGGAAACAAGTTTGTAACCATTACCCTTTGGCAACAAACTTGTACAAATAAAAAGGGATGAGTAGAGACTGGAACACACATCATCATGCTGTAAGATTAGAAGCCACTCATGATAGAAGAAAAGTGCCTGATTTTCAGAGGAATCGTTGCCAATGGAGATCAGGAACATACAGTAACAGAATATAAGTAACCTTTAAGTGTATTTGTACTGTTATAGACCATAGGCTGTTCATTTGCTAGGCATTTTGCTTGTTATAGATATCTCTCAGTCTTGTATTGTATTCCTAATATTGTAATAGTTTTGTATGTACAGCATCTTTGTATAGTAAAAACACATTTACACACTGCAGAAGTCTCAGCTTCCTTGCTTATACCACAGAGTAATCTTGCTAGATAGACGCAAGCAAAACAACGTCCCATGTATTAATTACTATGGCTCTGTGTCCCGTGATGTACGATAAAGAAAATAGGATTTTTATAACAGCTTACCTGTAAAATCTTTTTTTGGAGTACATCACGGGACACAGGGGTCCCTCCCCTCTTTTGGGATTTATGTATATTGCTTTGCTACAAAAACTGAGGTACTCTTGGTAAGGGGAGGGGTTATATAGGGGATGAACTTCCTGTATTGGGTGTGCCAGTGTCCATCACCTGAAGGTGGCCTATATACCCATGTAGTAATTACTATGGCTCTGTGTCCCGTGATGTACTCCAAGAAAAGGATTATACAGGTAAGCTGTTATAAAAATCCTATTTTTGCTATTCAGCACTGTGCTACTTTAGCTGGTAATTGTGCGGTCATGCAACACTGTAAACCAATGAAATTTATATAATTTTGTTTTACACAAATAAAGCATTCTTTTGTTGATATTTGATCACCACTGAATTTTTTTTAATTATATAAATGAAAAAAGATTGAAAATTTTGAAAAAAAAAATTCTACTCTGTTCTAAAACACAACTAATAAAAAAAATCAAAAACTACATTTTTTTCATGAATTTATACCAAAATGTCTTTGGTAAGAAAAAAAAATCACAATACATGTATATTAACCACTTCAGCCCCGGAAGGATTTACCCCCTTCCTGACCAGAGCACTTTTTACAATTTGACACTGCGTCGCTTTAACTGCTAATTGCGCGGTCATTCAATGCTGTATTCAAACGAAATTTGCGTCCTTTTCTTCCCACAAATAGAGCTTTCTTTTGATGGTATTTGATCACCTCTGCCGTTTTAATTTTTTGCGCTATAAACGGAAAAAGACAGAAAATTTTGAAAAAAATGATATTTTCTACTTTTTGTTATAAAAAAATCCAATAAACTCAATTTTAGTCATACATTTAGACCAAAATGTATTCGGCCACATGTCTTTGGTTAAAAAAAAATGTCAATAAGCGTTTATTTATTGGTTTGCGCAAAAGTTATAGCGTCTACAAACTTGGGTACATTTTCTGGAATTTACACAGCTTTTAGTTTATGACTGCCTATGTCATTTCTTGAGGTGCTAAAATGGCAGGGCAGTACAAAACCCCCCCCAAATGACCCCATTTTGGAAAGTAGACACCCCAAGGAAATTGCTGAGAGGCATGTTGAGCCCATTGAATATTATTTTTTTGTCCCAAGTGATTGAAAAATGACAAAAAAAATTACAAAAAGATGTCACTAAATGATATATTGCTCACACAGTCCTGGGCATATGTGGAATTGCACCCCAAAATACATTCAGCTGCTTCTCCTGAGTACAGGTATACCACATGTGTGGGACTTTTTGGGAGCCTAGCCACGTACGGGGAGCCGAAAACCAATCACCGCCTTCAGGATTTCTAAGGGCGTAAATTTTTGATTTCACTCCTCACTACCTATCACAGTTTTGAAGGCCATAAAATGCCCAGATGGCACAAACCCCCCCCCCCCAAATGACCCTATTTTGGAAAGTAGACACCCCAAGCTATTTGCTGAGAGGCATGGTAAGTATTTTGCAGCTCTCATTTGTTTTTGAAAATGAAGAAAGTCAAGAAAAAAAAAATGTTTTTCTTTTTTCAATTTTCAAAACTTTGTGACAAAAAGTGAGGTCTGCAAAATACTCACTATACCTCTCAGCAAATAGCTTGGGGTGTCTACTTTCCAAAATAGGGTCATTTGGGGGGTTTTGTGCCACTTGGGCATTCTATGGCCTCCGAAACTGTGATAGGCAGTGAAGAGTGAAATCAAAAATGTATGCCCTTAGAAAGTCTGAAGGCGGTGCTTGGTTTTCGGGGTCCCGTACGCGGCTAGGCTCCCAAAAAGTCTCACACATGTGGTATCCCCATACTCAGGAGAAGCAACAGAATGGATTTCGGGGTGTAATTTCACATATTCCCATGGCATGTTTGAGCAATATATCATTTAGTGACAACTTTGTGCAAAAAAAAAAAAAAATTTGTCTTTTTCCCGCAACTTGTGTCACAATATAAAATATTCCATGGACTCGACATGCCTCTCAGCAAATAGCTTGGGGTGTCTACTTTCCAAAATGGGGTCATTTGGGGGGGGGGGTTTGAACTGTCCTGGCATTTTATGCACAACATTTAGAAGCTTATGTCACACATCACCCACTCTTCTAACCACTTGAAGACAAAGCCCTTTCTAACACTTTGTTTACATGAAAAAAATATTTTTTTTTGCAAGAAAATTACTTTGAACCCCCAAACATTATATATTTTTTTAAAGCAAATGCCCTACAGATTAAAATGGTGGGTGTTTCATTTTTTTTTTCACACAGTATTTGTGCAGCGATTTTTCAAACGCATTTTTTGGGGAAAAAACACTTTTTTAAAATTTAATGCACTAAAACACACTATATTGCCCAAATGTTTGATGAAATAAAAAAGATGATCTTAGGCCGAGTACATGGATACCAAACATGACATGCTTTAAAATTGCGCACAAACGTGCAGTGGCGACAAACTAAATACATTTTTAAAAGCCTTTGCAGGTTACCACTTTAGATTTACAGGGGAGGTCTACTGCTAAAATTACTGCCCTCGATCTGACCTTTGCGGTGATACCTCACATGCATGGTGCAATTGCTGTTTACATTTGACGCCAGACTGACGCTTGCGTTCGCCTTTGCGCGAGAGCAGGGGGGAGGACAGGGGTGCTTTTTTTTTTTTTCTTTATTATTTTTTTGCTTTTTTATCTTATTTTTAAACTGTTCCTTTCATTTTTTTTTATTTTTTTTTATTGTTATCTCAGGGAATGTAAATATCCCCTATGATAGCAACAGGTAGTGAAAAAATTGGGGTCTATTAGACCCTAGATCTCTCCTCTGCCCTCAAAGCATCTGCCCACACCAAGATCGGTGTGATAAAATGCCTTCCCAATTTCCCAATGGCGCTGTTTACATCCGGCGAAATCTAAGTCATGAAATGCTCGTAGCTTCCGGTTTCTTAGGTCTTAGGCCATAGAGATGTTTGGAGCCACTCTGGTCTCTGATCAGCTCTATGGTCAGCTGGCTGAATCACCGGCTGCATTCTCAGGTTCCCTGTTGGGACAGGAGAGCCAGAGAAAAACTTGGAAGGGGGGGGGGCATTCCCTCCCACTGCTTGTAAAAGCAGTCTAGAGGCTAATTAGCCGCTAGGGTTGCTTTTACATGAAAGCCGACCGCTGGCTGAAAAGAATGATACCAAGATGATACCAAAACAGACATCATTCTTGTATAACCACTCAAAGTCCAGCAACATACCAGTACGTTGCTGGTCCTTGTTGGGCATATATTGTAATCTTTTTTTTTCATGCAGCCTGTGGGCTGAACGAAAAAAAGAGATTGATCAGTGGGTATACCCACCATTAGAATACCTCCCTTCATCCACCCACTTCTAATGATGGGCATACATGCACCATTTATATATGCCGAAGCATGGGGGCATCCTCCCGCAAAAGGTAGGAGCAAATCGCTCCTCCGCCCCTGCTGCCCCCATGCTTCGGCATATATCACCTCCGCTGGAGTCACGGCTTTATATATCGTGGGAGCAAACGCTGTTGCTGTCAAGATAAATAAATCCCCGCTTCAGCTGAATGGCGTACCTGAAGACAAAAAAATGGTTTACAATAAAACACAGTAAACAGTAAAGTATAAAAAATTGCATACCTGAAAAGCAAACATGATAAAACATAATAACAATAAAACATTGCAGAATAGAATACAGTAAAAAAGAGCAGAACAATAGAGAGAGAGACAACAATAAAACGACAACTATTTTTTTAATTGATATATTTTTTTTGTTTTTTTTTACACTTTTTTTTGTAACTGTAACTTTTGTAACTGTAACCGGTTCCAGGTTCGGGTCTCTCAAAATGCGATGGCATCTTGGGAGACCCTGTGAAAGTGTGCCTAGTCTGTGCAATGCTGTACGCTAATACTCAACTAGTGTATGGTAGCGTTTAAAACATTCACCAATGCAAAGACCAGCATTGTCAGGACAGGAGGGACAATAATAGCGGGTGTCACGCCTATATCCACGCTTGCTGCAGACACAACATCTTTTTTGGGGGGGTTCGTTGGGTAGGGGTACTCGGGAGGACATAAAGAAAATGCCTCTTATGCAGCCGACTGCATTTGGTTGGGGATGTGAATGGGGAAGTACGGATGCTGCAGAAGTGGTGGGTTCCCAATTAGGATTGGCGAATGCAGCAGGAAGGGCATTATGGGAACGACGGGCCTGTGTTTGTCTTCTTCTTGGTGGCAGCGGGATACTACTTGTGCTTGCCACCTCACCAGCTTGAACTGCACTTATGGGACTCGCCACGTCACCAAGTGTTACTGTAGTGCTGGTTTGACTACGACCGGGGTGTACTAGGCCACTGGTGCTTGCCAGTTCACCAAAACGCTACCAAAAAAACTTAGCGATCGCAGGGATCAGGCCTGACTCTGCGAACACTGCAGGTGCTAGCAGGTATCTGGGCTGATCCCGCTAACACTGCGTTTTTGGGAACCCTAAACTGCTGGGGACACTAGTATAGATCTGATCGGATCAGATATTGAAACTGACACCAATGCAGTAATCAGAAAAAAAAAAAACTGCTTGGTGTCACTGTGACGGGGGGGGGGGGGGGGGGGGAGTGATCAGGGGGTGAAAAGTATGCCTGGCGTGTTCTACTGTGTGTGTTGTGCTCTCACATCGACGTCTTCTCTCCTCTGCGCCGGAACGGAAAAATCCCGAGCCAAGGAGAGATGACATCACTTTCTCTGCGGCTATTTACTATACAGCAGCAGAGGAAGGATTTCATTGGCTGGGAGCGAACGTGGGGGGGGGCCACGAATGGATGGCCTCCCCCTCACCTCTGATCGCTCCCAGACAGAAGCCGACCACCTCGGGCACCGGAGGGGGTCCGATCGGACCCCCCGCCCGCGGAAGGCAGCTCACGTACGTGATTTTGCCTGCCCGTGCCATTCTGCCGACGTATATCCTCGTGAGGCGGTCGGCAAATGGTTAATTGGTCTGTGCGAAAGGTATAGCATCTAGAAACTATGGTGTATACCGTGGATATAAAAAGTCTACACACCCCTGTTAAAATGTCAGGTTTCTGTGATGTAAAAAAAAGAGACAAAGATAAATCATTTCAGAACTTTTTCCACCTTTAATGTGACCTATAAACTGTACAACTCAGTTCTACATACTGAAATCTTTTAGGTGGAGGGAAGTAAACATAAAAAAACTAAAATAATATGGTTGCATAAGTGTGCACACCCTTAAACTAATACTTTGTTGAAGCACCTTTTGATTTTATTACAGCACTCAGTCTTTTTGGGTATGAGTCTATCAGCATGGCACTCTTTGCAAAAACACTCCAAATCTGTCAGATTACAAGGGCATCTCCTGTGCACAGCCCTCTTCAGATCACCCCACAGATATTCAGTTGGATTCAGGTCTGGACTCTGGCTGGACCATTCGAAAACTGTAATCTTCTTCTGGTGAAGCCATTTCTTTCTTGATTTGGATGTATGCTTTGGGTTGTTGTCATTCTGAAAGATGAAGCTCTTCTTCACATTCAGCTTTCTAGCAGAAGCCTGAAGATTTGTTCCAATAATGAATGGTATTTGGAACTGTTCATAATTCCCTCTACCTTTACTAAGGCCCTTGTTCCAGCTGAAGAAAAACGGCCCCAAAGCATGATGCTGCCACCACCACACTTCACTGTGGGTATGGTGTTCTTTTGGTTATGTGCAGTGTTGTTTTTGCGCCAAATGTAATCGGTAATAATAATTGGAATTATGGCCAAAAAGTTCAACCTTGGACCATAACACATTTTCCCACATGCTTTTGGGAGTCTTCAGATGTGTTTTTGCAAAAATTTAGTTGGGCTTGGATGTTTTTCTTCGTAAGAAAAGGCTTCCGTCTTGCCACTCCCTGACCAGTTTTCTTCTTGTCGTTTCATCCATTTTGGAGGGACGTCCAGGTCTTTGTAATGTCACTGTTGTGCCATATTTTCTCCACTTGATGATGACTGTCTTCACTGTGTTCCATGGTATATCTAATGCATTGGAAATTCTTTTGTACCCTTCTCCTGACTGATACCTTTTAACAATGAGATCCCTCTGATGCTTTGGAAGCTCTCTGCAGACCATGACTTTTGTTGTAGGATGCGAATAAGAAAATGTTTAAATGATGGCACTTATGCAACCACATAATTTGAGTTTTTCATCCCCCCCCCCCCCCCCCCCCCACCCCAAAAAAAAAAAAGATTTCAGTTTGTTTTTCTACTGAGTTGTACAGTTTATAGGTCACATTGTCACATTAAAGATGGAAACAGTTCTGAAATGATTTATCTTTGTCTAATTTTTTTTACATCACAGAAACCTGACATTTTAACAGGGGTGTGTGAACTTTTTATATCCACTGTATACTGGAATTTATGCAGCTATAGATGCTATACTGTAATGGCAGTGATCAGCGACTTAGTGGGACTGTAATAGCATGGCAGGAATCTGGTGCTAACAGACGCTGGCAGGAAAGGTCACTAACTAACACTGACGTCGCTAGTGATACTAATACAGTGATCAGTCATAACTCTGTACACTGACACTGGCGGCTGGGAAGGAGATTACATCTAGGGGCACTAAAGGGGTTAACTGTGTGACTAACAATGTGTAATGTATGCTGCTTTTACTTTTTGATCTGGCTGTTTTGTCTCCCTGCTTTTCAGGGAGAAGAAACAGCTTTTGTTCCTATGTACACAAAGTTCTGTTTGATTGGACACAGCCAATCAGCAGGTTTCAGACTAAATCATTGGCTGACATCTGCTGCCAAACACGTGCTTTGTCCTATCACAGCACGGATTGGTAGGGGGCGAGCGCATGTGCGCTGCCAAACTTGGAAAAAGGCCGGTGTACATGACTGTGCCTGTACCTGTACCTGCTGCCCGATCAGTTAAAGTGATTGTAAAGGATCATTTTTTATTTTTATTTTTTAAATAACAAACATGTCATGCTTACCTCCACTGTGCAGTTCGTCTTGCACAGAGTGGCTCCGATCCTCGACTTCTGGGGTCCCCCGGTGGCTCTCGTGGCTCCTCCCCACATCAGGTAAACCCCTAGGGGAAACGCACTCTCCTGAGGGGGTTACCTTGCGGGCACGCACCCGAGTCCAGCATTTGCATCCACAGACATAAATGCCGGGCTCGGCCCCACCCCCTGGCGCCCGCGTCATTGGATTTGATTGACAGCAGCGGGAGCCAATGGCTGCGCTGTTATCAATCTATCCAATCAAGAGCCGGGACCCTGTGGAGAGAGGGAGAGCGTGTCCCCACCAAAGAGATGAAGAGGCTCTGCTAAGTAAAACCGGGAGCTGGGGGGCCGGTGATTGCCAGGTGTTTTTTCACCTTAATGCAAAGGATGCATTGAGGTGAAAAAACATGAGGGTTTACAAACCCTTTAACCTACCAGCAAATGATGTGATTTTAACTATGCCTGTCATATAATTATATGGATGTATGTTTGCCGATAGGTTCTCTTATATATGTGGATTTGTATGTCATATATACAAGGGACATCCCAAATGTTCATGGCCCAACATAGAAGGACTGACCACACAGACATTACATTTTATCACAGCACCAAGCCATTCTTCCAGATGTTTGGCTCTGAAAATAGAGCATGCGCACTGTATGGTTTTTGTACACACCTTGCTTTTGACTACAGGGGGGGTGCCAACTGTTTGCAAGGAGCCCATGTAAAACCATATAGCGCACACGCTCCATTTTCAGCACTGAACATCTGGAAGAGTGGCTTGGTGCAGCGATAACGTTTTATGTCTGTGTCGGGCTGTGAACTTTTGGGACACCCTCAAATACCTACACACTCATGATTACCATTTTTATATATGAAGCGCACACCCCCCGTAGGAGCTGCTGGGTAGTTCGTTGCTTTCCGCCAGTGTGTTCCATTACCCCCCACTTACTTGCATTGATGACACCGCAGACAGTCTTGAACAAGTACATTATTTTTTCCATTTGTATAAAGCAGAAAGAATGTGAATAAGTCCTCCGGAAATATGAGTTGCCTTCTTAACTTGGTTCCTGTAATGGTCTGCAAATCTTCTCCCTCCTGTTTACTACTATTTCCCAACCGCACAGCATATCCAATTTAAGTCCTAAGAACAATACTCTGAATAGAGTTCTATGACAGACTGATGGAATTTACCCCGGGTGATCCTCAGCACCCTCAGTCCTTGGAAATACTGTCCCCCTGGGTTTGCACTCACGTGTACATTTGAGCAACCATCCATGTTTGCCATAAGAGGGTCCTCTCCCAGTTTTCCTTCTCTTCTGTTGGTAATAGCAGCCTCTCCTTTTTAGACGTTGCAGGTTCCCACAGTTATTACCTCCATCTCTCCCCCTGTGAAGGCACGTTCTCCTCCCCGGAGGGGGAGAGTTCTTAAGCTGCACCAGCTTCTACATACTGTCTTCCTTTGCTGTTCTCTTCCCATCAACAAGCCACTTCGGAGCATGTGACCCACAGTTTATATAGGCCTGCAAGCCCCTGCCATTACAAATTAATGATAGGCTCAGGGTGACCTATACAACTAACTACATCCTGTGTCACATCAACCTGTCCTCCAGCACCTCTCACTGGTCAAACAAGCGTCACTTTGGACAGAATGCAGGTGGTCACACCCCCCATTCTACTCTGTCATTCCTCCCCACCAAAAATAAACCCAGCCAGGCTTAAACCAAAAAAGGGTAATGTCTGGAATTTTTACCTAACTCTTACCCTCTCTAACCATCTAGCACACACCTAAGTAGGTGGGCGCTACATACACCCCCTCCTGAATACACAACTGTTCCCAGTTGTGGAAAAGGAAATCCACAGCAGGAGAACAGTTTCCCTACTTAACACAAGGCATCTCATATGTCCAGGTGTGAAGTGTAGTGCATGTGTTGAAAACCTTACAAAAGAAAATACATAACATTATTTTACAGTTTCCAGTATGAATGATCTAAACTAATATTCCCTATCACTAGATCTCATCAAATAAATCAAGCCACCACTCCCGAAAGAGTATTGCTTTGATTATTCCTTCTTCTGTTTTCTTCAGCAGATCCAAACGCTGTCTATCCAATGATACCTGTAAAAACAAACAAAACATCCTATTCTTTATTTCTAACTATTACAAGCATGTTTTTGGCATGTATAAACCTACTAGGACTACTGTCCCCTCAAAAGGAGTCTGGGGACTCCTGCAGGACAGAGCCTGAGCAGACACGCTAGGTCAATTGCACTTTGTCCATGAGCCACATACTTTCCGAGAGACTTCAAACGGGAGTTCATAACTTTAACTTTTGAAATAAACAAAATGATTGACAGAGACAACAGAGAGATAGTGTCCATGCTGGCCAAACAGGCACTGGTACTGTTGCTCTGTAAAGGAAGTCCATGGGATAGCCCACCCTAACCCGTCTGCTCACTTGCAGTTCAAGGATTAGTCCAGCATACCTGTGACAACACCTTACAGGTAATACCGGGGGTCCAGCAATCATTTCCGTGAGTCTCCTTCCCCTTTAACAGATATAGAAAAACTCCTGGTGTGCTGACCAGGTTTCTGAACCAGAACACAGTTTTTATAAATGGCTCGTCCCTGCCACCATTCTTTAAATCATACCCACGTTGTATGGTCAGGTGTCCTTTGGGGCTTTGGTACATGCAGGTAGTCCCAAATAAGGTACCTTTCCCATTGTTCCTGGGAAGCTTTCACTATGCTCATAATTTTCTCTGGAACATAAGGATAATCAAATCCATATTCCTGTACAACCCGTGTCTGAATGTCCCTCTGGAACCTTGACAATCGTGGGAGTTCCCTTGGTACACATGAATCTGAGGCCTTAATAGCCCTTTGCTGAAATGAAGGTATTTGACTGAGCAATGTGTCCGTGGATGTCTTAATTAGGGGTGCTGGGAAGGTGGCAATGCTTTCCGGAGCCCCGGAGATAGCACTTAGAGATGTGGAGCTCTCCACATACCACTCCTCATCACTGGAACCACCTTCTTCTAGAGAAGACCAGACAAACAAGTGTTCGAGCGATCCATACCTCTCCAGCACTTCTGGGGAACCCCAACCTATGGCCCGGCCCTTGCTTCCCCTCTCCACCTAATGGCTCCCTCTGGACAGGTTCAACAAGGGGCCTATTTGTACAGGTCGGCATTTCCGGGGAACTTCTTGGGGCTTGCTCAATTACTCTAACAACCCCTGGAGCCCCGACCAGACCACAGGCCTCCCCTTTGGATCCTACTTGGACCTCCGGTGTTTCCGTTTTCAAGGACTCTGGACAGAGTTTCTCCACTGCACTTCCAATGGTATCTCGGCCCTCCGGAGGTTTGAGGCTTGCGGTATGTAGATTCCGGTGTCGCTGTCCACGTAGTAATAGCTCACCTCCTGCTGATCAGATCCCAGCCGCGTAAGCTGCAAGCTGCAGTGGCCACAGCGGGCCCAAGCGGTGACTCCCATGGTGGGTTTCCAACAACCGGGACAGATCAGGCATAGTCTTTCTACTCCATCCACTACTAACGCTAGCCCACCGGTAACTTCCAGGCGGATGCCGGTGTCAACAAGAATCTGATCCTGCGATTCAGTATTTTGCTGCATGGCCGGGGGGCGGGTAAAGCTCCGTGCCATCTTCCACTGCTGAGAGCACAACGTGTGTGATGCTGGAGAACTTTCCTCTGGGGCATAACTCCACCCCCTCCTCTCACTGATCCAGTGCACAAGGAACTGTAGCTCTTCATTTCTATTGTACGAACCAGCGATCCCTGTTGGCAGGCACAATAGAACTGCAGGTTAAACAACAAACTGATTTTACAGTGAAAATGCTTCCTTGCGATGTCCCAACTGTAGGAGAAATGGTCCCTACATAACCTCCGGCGCCACACCACCCCCTGTGTCCATGTTTCCAAGGGCAACAGCGACACCCACAACTCCCTCCACATTTTCATCTGTATAGCAGGATAAATTTTTGAATAAAGAGTGGCGATACCGGTTACTGTCTGCAAGGTTGCTAGGGGTAACGGACTAGCTGAAAAAGGTAAAATCTCGGTGGGACCTCCATGAAGTGCACACCCCCCCGTAGGAGCTGCTGGGTAGATTGTTCCTTTCCGCCAGTGTGTTCCATTACCCCCCACTTCCTCGCATTGATGACACCGCAGACAGTCTTGAACAAAGCACAAGTACTTTTTTCTTATTCTTTCCATTTGTATAAAGCAGAAAGAATGTGAACAAATCCTCCAAAAATATGAGTTGCCTTCTTAACTTGGTTCCTGTAATGGTCTGCAAATCTCCCTCCTGTTTACTACTATTTCCCAAACGCACGGCATATCCAATTTAAGTCCTAAGAACAATACTCTGAATAGAGTTCTTGGACAGACTGATGGAATTTACCCCGGGTGATCCTCAGCACCCTCAGTCCTTGGAAATACTGTTCCCCTGGGTTTGCACTCACGTATACATTTGAGCGACCGTCCATGTTTGCCATAAGAGGGTCCTCTCCCAGTTTTCCTTCTCTTCTGTTGGTAATAGCAGCCTCTCCTTTTTAGATGTTGCAGGCAGGACCGTCTTTTCGCATGGGCACACTGGGCAGTTGGCCAGCGGCCCCACTTGCCTGGGGGGCCCCACCTGCCCAGCAACCCCAGCTAGGGCCGGACTGGCCTACCAGGATACCAGGAAATTTTCCGGTAGGCCACCTGCCCTGGGCGGCTTTGAGTTGCGGCTGCAGTGTTCTGCTCTTTCCCTCTCTCCTCCTGTGTACCACGGAGCTGGCTGGGTCTGTGTTCGGCGGCCACGCTGTAACAAGGTCCCGCCCCCCTAGACCGGCTCGTGTGATAGTAGATTGAATCAGTGTTCCGCCTATAACACGAGCCGGTCTAGGGGTACACAGGAGGAGATGCCTGCTGTGTGTGTTACCAGGCAATGGTGAGTCTGTATTATTGGCACAGTGATGCTGCATTCATGGGCACAGTGAGGGTGCAATTGTGGGCACAGTTAGACTGCATTAATGGGCACAGTGAGGCTGCAATGGTGGGCACAGTTAGGGTGCAATGGTGGGCACAGTGAAGCTGCAATGGTGGGCACAGTGAGGCTGCGTTCATGGGCACAGTGAGGCTACAATGGTGGGCACAGTGAAGCTGCAATGGTGGGCACAGTGAGGCTGCATTCACGGGCACAGTGAGGCTATAATGGTGGGCACAGTGGGGCTGTATTCATGGGTACAGTGAGGCTACATTCACGGGCACAGTGAGGCTGCAATGGTGGGCACAGTGAGGCTGCATTCACAGGCACAGTGAGGCTGCAATGGTGGGCACAGTAAAGCTGCATTTGATGGGCAATCGTGCGTGATTGTGTAGACAGGGCCCCAGTGCACTGTATTGCCCGGGGGCCTATAATACTCTTAAGATGGCACTGGTTGCAGGTTCCCACAGTTATCACCTCCATCTCTCCTCCTGTGAAGGCATGTTCCCCTCCCCGTAAGGGGAGAGTTCTTAAGCTGCACCAGCTTCTACATACTGTCTTCCTTTGCTGTTCTCTTCCCATCAGCAAGCCACCTCGGAGCATGTGACCCACAGTTTATATAGGCCTGCAAGCCCCTACCTATACAAATTAATGATAGGCTCAGGGTGACCTATACAACTAAACACACCCTGTGTCACATCAACCTGTCCTCCAGCACCTCTCACTGGTCAAACAAGGCGTCACTTTTACAGAATGCAGGTGGTCACACCCCCCATTCTACTCTCATTCCTCCCCACCAAAAATAAACCCAGCCAGGCTTAAACCAAAACAGGGTAATGCCTAGAATTTTTACCTAACTCTTACCCTCTCTAACTATCTAGCACACACCTAAGTAGGTGGGTGCTACATATACATCATCACCAAGCTCACTTTTCTTGTGAATATATATTTTTATTACTATATGTATTTTTTTTTTAGACGTGGGCATCCATATTTAGCTCACACAATTGTGTAAAGCATGTTTATGGAAATATGTTTAACCATGGATTTACCCCCCTTCCTGACCAGGCCGGTTTTTGTGATACGGCACTGCGTTACTTCAACTGACAATTTCGCGGTCGTGCGACGCTGTACCCAAATAAAATTTGTCCCTTTTTCCCACAAATAGAGCTTCCTTTTGGTGGTATTTGATCACCTCTGGGGTTTTTTTTTTCGCTATAAGCAAAAAAATCGTAAATTTTGAAAAAAAACAATATTTTTTTACTTTCTGCTATAAAACTCACCCAATAAAAAAAATTAAAAAATCAATTTTTTTTATAAATTTAGGTCTGATACATTTTTTTGGTTAAAAAAAAAAAATAAGTGTATATTGATTGGTTTGCGCAAAAGTTAAAGCGTCTACAAAATAGGGAAAGATTTGTCAATTTTTTTTCTTTCCTTTTTATTTTTTTTACTAGTAATGGCGTTGATCAGCAGTTTTTAGCGGGACTGCAACATTGCGGCAGACAGATCAGACACCTAGCTGACATTTTTGACACTTTTTTGGGAGCCATTGACATTATTACAGTGATCAATGCTAAAAATATGCACTGACATTGTACTAATGACAATGACAGGGAAGGGGTTAACATCAGGGGCGATCATGGGCTTAAATGTGTTCCCTCAGTGTGTTTCTAACTGTGTGGGGGGATGGGCTGCCTGGGACAACACACAGATCCATCTTCCTGCATAGTAGGAAGACAAGACCCTGTGTCATCCCCTGACAGAATGGAGATCTCCCTTGTTTACACCGTTCTACTTCTGCGGGGAACGATCGCGGGCGGCCAGCGGACATCGAGTCCACCGGACCCGCTGATTGGCTCCCCCACTGGCCCATTGGCATGCGCCCACACAACCTCGTGCACAAACTGACGTACACCTAGGGCGATTTGTGCAGCCAAGCCAACCTGCCACAGTATAACTGCGGCGGCTGGTCGGCAAGTGGTTAACCACTTCAATATAGGGCACTTTCACCCCCTTCTTGCCCAGGCCAATTTTCAGGTTTCAGTGCATTTGAATTACAATTGCACGGTCATGCAACACTGTACCTGTCACAGACTTTGGGCTGCAGGAGGGCCATTCCCTGGAGAACTCTGTGTTTTAATGTGTTCTTAAGTTATCCAGAGCTGGCCACTAATTCCTTTTGGCAATAGGACTAGCTCTACTGTGTAAGGTGACTTTTGTCTGAGATAATGGGAGTAGCCCTGATCTGATGGTTTGCTGTATAAATTCAATGTGTTTCTAAAAATAAATCAGTTCATTTTATGGTGTACTCCAAGACTGGTGTTGTCTGGTCCTTAGGGTTTCTATAGCCAGATCCATTGGTCTCGTGTTCCAGGACTTGGGAAGCAGCTTCTTGGTGGAATTACCCAACAGGGTGTTCGGAGTCCATCACATTTGGTTGGCAGCGGTGGGATGTTTTCTTGTGCCTGGAACATCCAAACCACCAATGGGACCTTGTCGAATGGATCTTTGCTACTCCAGCCTTATGCGAAGCACACGCAAGGATCTGCTGGAATCAAGGGGACAGAACGCCAGCAACAAGCCAAAGGCAACTCTAATTGCCAAGTTGATGGAGAGTGACCAGGCCAGCGACCAAAGCAGAGGGCCAGCTATGGCGGGGTTCAGGATGGCCGAGCTCCAGCGAGAGATCCAGTGGCGGCTGTCACTATACAACACCACTCCCCCCCAAAAGATGATCACCCAGATAATTGCAGACAGGTCTGAAAATGCTTGAGGTTCAGAAGGAGGTCGGGGGTACTGCAGCTGCAGAACGGGGTGGCCTCAAGAAACTTCCCTACGCAGCTTTTCAACCTTTCCAGGATGGGGTGGAGGAAATCAACTGGTACCTTCATGTCTTTGAGACCCAGTGCGATCTCCAGGAAATTGACAAAGCTGACTGGGTCACCATCCTCATCAGCAAGCTGTCTGGTCGAGCACTGGATGCTCTTAAAGCCATACCTGAGGCAGACAAAAAAACACTACTAGCGAGTCAAGGAGCGACTGCTGGCAAGATACGCAATCACCCCGAAGCTCATAGGTCCAAATTTCGCAGCCTACAGCGGAAAGAGGGCCAGCCCTATACAGAATAGGCTCATCAGATGTTCCGATCGGTAGATACATGGTTCTCCGGCTGTCAGGCAACTACCTTCGCGGATGCTGCCCAACTGATTGTACTGGAACAGTTTTAGAACCCCTAGTGAAGTTCGGCAGTGGGTCCAAGACCAAAAGCCCTTGACGGTAGACAAAGCAGTGGAACTAGCCGACCAGTATATGGATACCCGGAGAGCCCACCAACCAGAGCCTCTTGGCATCTCCAGACCACCTGCCCATATCCAGCCATCCACCAGTCAGTCGCCCTCCCTGCAATGGCCCGACTGGCTATACCCATCAAGAAGCCCGGACCTCTCTGTTATGGGTGTAATCAAATGGGACACCAAAGAGTTAACTGTCCTCAAAATGTCAACGTCACTTCATGGAACCTTGCTGCCCCTGGTCCAGCCCGAGTGGCTGCTCATTACCTGGAAGCCGCCCCACCATCTACCTCAACTGGCTGGGGTGAAGAGGAATTTGGGCTACTCCCATGAGGTAAACCCAATACAAGCTGCTGCCGATGACAATCGCAGGCATCAACGACAGCCCATATGGGTGAATGGGCGACCCGCCCAAGGACTCAGGGACAGCGGAGCTACTATTACTTTGGTGCAACCCAAGATGGTTATAATGACTGGGAAAACCAGGAGGCCCATCACTGTGAGAGTGGCTGGAGGCAAAGTTTTACACATCCCTACTGCCCAAGTGCATATAGATTGGGGCTCGGGATACAGAGACATGGAAGTTGGAGTTAAAAGAGATATACCCGCAGATGTTCTATTTGGAAACGATTTGGGACATCTTTCTTCATCTTTCCATGTGGATTTATCCCCAGAAACCTTCCCTGTGACCACCCGCCAGCAAGCAAGGTGAGCAGAGGAGGCACTCGCTGATGGCACCCAGGTGGGCCTAACTTCCCTAACCCCGATCAGACTGTACCACCCTTTACCTGGGCTACCCCGACTGACTTTACCCGGGAACTACTATCTGACTCGACGTAAGCTAGTTACTGGGAGAGGGCAGGGATGGACCCCGGGGGATTAGAAAGGGAACAGATAGAGTGGGATCAGGAATTACTTTATCGAGGGACCGAAGGGATCTCACCCAGTGCCCAAGCGACAGCTGTTCGTGCCGCAGAAATATCTGCATGACCTGCTTAGCATCGGACATGACATTCCCCTAGCTGGTCACTTTGGAGTGACCAAAACTGTTCACAGTTTGACTCAGCTATTCTGGCCAGGGATAACTGGGGATATTGGACAGTGTTGCCGTACCTGTGATACTTGTCAGCGTGTGGGAAAGAAGGGCTACCGATCTAAAGCTCCTTTGTACCCCCTACCGATCATAGCTGAGCCCTTTAGCTTGATAGCCGTAGACCTGGGGGGGACCATTACCCTGACCCAGTCCCTCTTGGAAGAGATATATGTTGACGGTGGTGGATTATGCTACTCGTTACCCGGAGGCAGTTCCTCTGACAAACATCCATGCAGAGACAGTAGTGGAGGCCATGCCCCGAATCTTTGCCGGGGTGGGTTTCCCTCAGGAGATTATCTCAGACCAAGGGACTCAGTTTACTGCGGACCTAACCCAACAGTTGTGGAAGCTCTATGGAATTAAGCCTATACACAGCTCTCCCTACCACCCCAGACTAATGGACTATGTGAGCAGTTCAATGGATAGCTAAAGCAATTGCTGCGGACATTCGCAACTTCTCACCAGGATTGGGAGAAATTTCTGCCGCACCTCCTGTTTACTTACAGGGAAGTGCCGCAGGAATCTACAGGGTTCTTCCCATTTGAGTTATTGTATACGAGATGGGTGAGGGGGCCACTAGATCTTCTTAGAGCCCATTGGGATGGAGATGTAGGGACTGAAGAGACCTCTGTGGTAGGGTACATACCAGCGCTCAGGGACCAGCTGAAGGAACTCATGGACACCGTACAGAAGAACCTTCAGACCGCACAGGCCATGCAGAAGAGGTAGTATGATCGTACCGCCCGGGATCGCACCTTGGCTGTAGGACAGATGTTCTTGCACTCAAGCCTACCAAGTTGGACAAATCACAGGCCTCTTGGCAGGGACCCTACAAGGTAGTGCAGCAAATATGTGACACTATCTACCCGATGGTTAAGTGTTCAGAGGAAAGAGTCCGACCTTCCATGTGAACATGCTCAAAGCGTACCAAGAGAGGCCTGAGGAGATAGCTGCCATATGTGCTCCAGCTGGGGAAGATTCCGAGAACCTTCCTCTGCCAGAGCTACCAGTGAGAGATGGGGACAGAGCAGGTGTCGAGACAGTGAGGTTAGACGGGCAGCTGGGGCTGGAGCAGCAGGGCCAGGCTGGTCCTTAGGCAGCATTAGGAATTGTTTTCCACCAATGCTGGATACACTACTATGACAGTGCACCAAGTGGAAACCCCGGGACAGCCACCTATCCGGCAGGTGGCTTACCAGGTACCTGAGTCAGTGAGAGGGGGGTATGAGGCAGGTGATAAAGGACATGCTTGATTTAGGAGTCATCGAGCCCTCCAACAGCCCCTGGGCATCCCCAATATTGTTAGTTCCAAAGCAGGATGGTACTACCCGCTTCTGCGTAGATTACCGCTGACTAAACGACTGGCGCCTACCCCATGCCCCGAGTCGATGAACTGTTAGACTGCATCGCCCGAGGTAATTTCCTAACTATGACCTATGCATAGGGTACTGGCAGATTCCTCTGGACCCTGGATCTGTTTCAAAGTCAGCCTTCATCACCCCCTTTGGCTTGTACCAGCCTGAGGTCATGCCATTTGGAATGAAAAATGCTCCAACGACATTCCAGAAGATGGTAGATTAACTCCTCGATGGGCTCTAGGATTATGCCTGTGCATACCTGAATGACATTGCGATCTACAGCGATACCAGGGAGGAACATCTACTCCACCTGGGTACTGTGTTAGACCGCATCAGGACTGCAGGACTAACATTAAAGCCTGAGAAATGTAGCATAGGGATTTTCGAGGTTCAGTACCTCGGGCATCGGGTAGGCCGTGGGCAACAGCGTCCTGAACCAGCTAAAGTAGAGGCCATTGCCAACTGGCCCACCCCCCGGATGAAAACCCAGGTCTTGGCATTCCTAGGCACTGCACGATACTATAGGAGGTTTGTTCCCGTCTATAGCACGATAGCTAAACCCTTGACTGACTTGACCAGAAAATGCTTTCCAGCGCCTGAAAATCACTTTGGTTTCTGCCACAGTTTTGGTTGCTCCTGACCCAATCAAACATTTTTGTGTACATACAGATGCTTTCACCTTCGGTTTGGGAGCAGTGCTAAGCCAAGTGGGAGCCGACGGCAGTGAGCACCCTATTGCCTACATCAGTCTCAAGCTACTACCCCGGGAAGTGGAGTATGCAGCCATAGAAAAAGAATGTTTGGCGCTGGTGTGGATCTTGAAAAAACTTCAGTTGTATCTCTATGAACGATCATTCATGGTGCGCACGGACCACAACCCTTTGATCTGGGTAAATGGAGTATCCGGGGACAACGAATGCTTATTGAGATGGAGTCTTGCCTTGCAGCCCTATGACTTTACTGTGCAGTACAGGCCGGGCCAACAAAATGGCAACGCAGGTGGACTCTTGCGGCAAACTGAACTTTGATTGTACTTTAGCTCCTGGACATCCCCAAGCTGGGGGGGGGGGTGGGGAGTATTGTCACGGACTTTGGGCTGCAGGAGAACTATTCCCTGGAGAACTCTGTGTTTTAATGTGTTCTTAAAGCGGGGTTCCACTAAAATTTTTAACTTAATCTTACCCCCTTCAGTTAATTGCATAGATGTTCAAATGCCGCGCGAAAATTTTTTTATCGCTGTAATTACCTTTATATTGTACTTTATTGTGGCACTTCCTGTCTCTCCTCCCATGGGAGTAGGCGTGTTTATTGCCTTTCCCCGGCGCCGCACTATCTCCTGGGAGCTTAGTGTCAGGCTTCCCAAGATTCAGTGCGGGAACAATGATCATGCTTGTGAACAAGCTGTGAATGAACAGCATTCACCGCATCCAGGAAATCAATGCTTGTGGGCTTCACATGCCCACAAGCAAGATGGAAACAGCCAGCATCACATTTTTAAAGTTATTCTTCAGTACGAAAACAGACAGAGGCGGAAATATTACACCCAAACTGTGAGTATTATTTTGGGATTAGCAAAGTGTCTCAATGACCTAAAAAAAAAAAAAAAAAAAAAAAAGGATTGGTCGCCGGACTCCCACTTTAAGTTATCCAGAGCTGGTCACTAATTGCTTGTGGCTTCTTATGTAAGTTAGTCCGGGGAGCCGGGCTGTCTAAGGAGGTCATTGTTATGATAATAGGACTAGCTCTACTGTGTAAGGTGACCTTTGTCTGAGATAATGGGAGTAGCCCTGATCTGATGGTTCGCTGTATAAATTCAGTGTGTTTCTAAAAATAAAGAATTTCATTTTCTGGTGTACTCCAAGACTGGTGTTGTCTGGTTGTTGGGGTTTCTATAGCCAGATCCATTGGTCTCGTGTTCCAGGACTTCGGAAGCAGCTGCTTGGCGGAAATACTCAACAGGGTGTCTGGAGTCCGTCACAGTACCGAAACTACATTTTTATAATTATTTTTCCCACAAATAAAGCTTTCTTTTGGTGGTATTTGATCACCACTGTGTATTTTATTTTTTGCGCTACAAAATAAAAAAAGACCGAAAGTTTTGAAAAGAAAAAAAAACTATTTCTTTGTTTCTGTTATAAAACTTTGTAAATAAGTACGTTTTCTCCTTCACTGATGAGGTGGCACTGATGATAAGGCACTGATAGGCAGCACTGATGGGCACTGACAGACATCACTAATGGGCACAGATTGGCATCCCTGATGGGCTCTAGTGGGCATCCCTTGTGGGCTCTAGTGGGCATCCCTAGTGGGCTCTAGTGGGCATCCTCGATGGGTCTGCATTGATAATCAATGCGCTGACTATCAGTGCCGACTTCCCCTGTCAGAAGAGCCGTCGATCGGCTCTCCTCTACTCGCACCTTGTCAGCGCGAGTAGAGGAACAGCCGATAAACGTCACTTCCTGGTTACCACGTGATGAGCTGTGATTGGACACCGCTGATCACATAGTAAAGAGCCTACGTCATAGGCTCTTTACCGGGATCACCGTGATGCACGCCCCTGCGGCTTATCCTGCTGGATGTCAGATAACGCCCAGTCAGGATAATTCAACCACTTTCCGGGCTGTCATTCTGCTATATGGCAGGCAGGAAGTGGTTAAAGTATATGAATGAGATCTTTCATTTATTTATATTTTTCTTGTTATGTTGTAGCCCTGATTTAAGGGAGCGATGTGTAGCTATCAAAACACGGCTGCTGTACCCAATATATGTATGGATTAATACCTTATTTTAGACTCTCATACTTTTGTGTGGTGCATATGTCTCACTGCCAAGTGAAAAGGGCAGTGAGACATATGCCTGCCCTCACTCTTATCTCTAAAGCCCACTGACTGACTTATGCATACAGAGGACACAGGGCAAGTTTTAGTCCCTATCTCAAAGAGTGGAACAAATATCCCCCTTAAAATAGATGAATTAGCATCAACTGGAATGCTATCTTTTTAGGCAAATATCCCTTTATTTGATGTACAGACAATGTTCAATTTAGTTTTTAGTGATGTAAAGTCAAGGCCAGCATGTTTTACATTTTTGGGTGGTGATATCGCTATTTGTGCCTTCTGTGGAAACAGAAGCCTCATTTGGGTAACAGCCACCATTATGGGGAACAAAGAGGGATGGTTCTGCCTGCTTTTTTAGTTCTCTTTATTATACCTTTCTGTTGTAATAGTGATTTAACCCCTATAACTATATAAATCAATTTACATTCTTGTCCATTGAACGACACAGTTATATACTGTGATCTACAGCAGGATTGTAGGTCAGCCCAGGAAAACCCCTCATACTCCTAACATGCCCCAGTTTTTTCCTAGTGTCATAGGAGGATGAACATCTTTTCTTAAAGTGTATTTCCATATTTGCAGTTGAATTTCAGACAACCCCACTATATGTTTTTTTGTTCTCTTTGACACATTATCCGAAAAAAATTTTAAATATTTTTTGTTACCTTTTAGATGTTTCCCAGGAGAAGGCCCCATGGCTAACTTTAGGGATTTCTGAACAATGTCAAAGGAAGTCTATCCTAAGGACTGGCTGAATCTCCTTAATATATGGTGCGAAAAGCTTGGCTATTTAACCTTTAACCCCTTGTTAGGACAGACAGGGTTCAAATCTAAAGATCTACCTATACAGTACAGACAGGGTTAATTGTAGCAAATACTACTGTCCCAGCCCTCTCATAAACCAAAAGAACTAGTAGTATTTTAATATGCTGGAATTTTCAGAACAAAACATTTAAGAAAGGTAAGCTTCAATTTCAAAAATGTGTTTTAAGTTATGCTATGTGAATAAGAACATGTAACAAATATAAAGTAGGTCTTATCCAGGGCCTTTTTTCTTGGAGAATAGGTGCAGGAACTCCCCCCGTGTGAGTCACCCCTTGTCTCTGCCCCCTTCCCACCTCTGACCACCGTCCCTTGATTCCACCCCCTACCCACCTACCAGTACTGCCGCTTTTAGAGAACGCAGAACCAAGTATCATTTTGTGGTGTTTAAATCATTTGTATGGAACATGTTAATGATAAAAGGAAAAGCAGTAAAATAGATCCCCTGCAGCCAGCAACAATAGAATCCCAGCAATAGATCCCCACACAACAATAGACTCCCCCAGCAACAATGGACTCCACCCCAACAACAATAGATTCTCTGAAGTGAACAGTGAACTACCCACAACAAAATATCACACCCAGTAACAAAATATCCACCCAAGCAACATTATACCCCCCCCCAGCAGCAACAACAGATCTCCCAGCAGCCAGCATCAATAGATCCTCCAGCAGCCAGTAAAAATAGACCTCTCCCTCAACAGTAGATCCCTTCCAGCAACATAAGACCCCCCCCAGCAACAATAGATTCCCCATCAGCAACAATAGACCCTCACACAAAATCAGATCCCCACCAGTGACAATAGATCCCCCAGCAGCCAACATCAATAGAACCTCCAGCACACCCCACACCATTACATACATTCAGTGCTGGAGGTGCCGGAACTGCGTTCCCCCGCGTTCCCGCTGAAAAAAAGCCCTGGTGTTATCCCAATTTGGCTGCAAAAGTCGAAGTAAGCTTTAAGCTCTAATGGTAAAAGTCTAACAATGTTTCTAGTAGATTTGTTTCTTGGAATGTGACTATTGGGCACTGGGCTCTGCTTCTGGCACTTTCCAGACATCAAGGACTGGTAAAAGTTAGCTGTGGGCAGTTTTTTGGTCAAGAGCTGTGGTATTGCTGAGCACAGAACTACCTTTTTTATTTTATTTCAACATTACCAGTACAAAGGATGAACATATCAAGTAAGAACATGGCACAGGTGCATAGAGATCATCCCTAGACCAGATGTCCCTTTCCCACCCCCGCTACAGGTTTGCGTACTAGGGCACACAAGAATTGCCCATCACAGTCCCCTGTATTTGGACCCATCAAAAAAGAAACATTGTGCTTTAAAAGAAGGCCTCCTCGTCTAAACCAATAAGTAACATATTTGGGAGGCTATAAGGTCCTTTATTAAGGAGTGTCCCTTACATAAGATGGCAATTACTCTACATGTTACCTCAAAAAGAAGTCTATGTATATACTAATGTTAGCGATCAAAGATCCATTCACAGATACAATAGGTCTTCCTGGTGGGTTCATGGAAGTCTTATGAACCTTGGGCAGTATATATAATACAGGTCTTCTTGTAAATGTAACTTTTAAAAAAATTGCCATTTTGCCCATCAATGATCCTACCCATAAGAACACCCTCAATTTCAAATAATTCCCTCTGGTATTGACCAGCCATTACATCGGAGAGCGTGCGCTGGTTTTTCTTCCCTGGGAGAAATCTCAGTTCTTCACTCCTAGACCCGTACTCTTCAGTCTAGTAGTCATGCGGCTCACTTCTGCATAAGAGTCTTTAGGCTGATGGTAGCCTTTCTTGCAGTATTGTATGTGCCATGCTGGAACTTTGTGCAGTTTGCTTGTTCCTGCAACACTGGACCTTGCACCTACAGGGTCATCCAATCCAGCATTTACTCAGACAACACCATGACAGTGGGTTTCATCAACCATGCTGCAAAAGAGGTATAATAGCTCCTGTATTGGGCAGAACTCCACAATCAGCCTTGGCTCCTTCCTTGGCTGCTTTGAAAAATCAAGATGCAGGCTGTTCCCATAATCCTCATAGTTTTTGTTTCGGCCTAGGCAAATATGGTACTCCCACCTGTTATAACTTCTGATGAATGCTCTGTGGGCACTTGCAGATTGTCTAGATCTTCTGTCTCAGTGGCAGGTTTACCACCCTGCTTCATGGCCTCTGGGCAAGAACAGAGGCATAACTTTTGTGGGCCTATTAGCACTTTGCTTGCTGTTGCTCACCATTCCCCTTCAACCCCCCCCTATGTCTCCACCTCCGTATTTATGCATGCTTGGGAGCACAAGGGATTATCTTGGTTTGGCCTACATTTTTTTTGTTTGCCAATGTCCACTCATCTTGTATACAGCAGTATAATTCAATATTTTAGGTGTCCCCCAAAATAAACGATTTTACAGTGAGTACAAAAATCCTATGACTGTCTCAATAAAAGTACATTAGAATGGTGTACACGTTTCTTCTAGGTTGAGGCACGTGGTGCATTTCTTCTGTTAATGGAAGTTGCACGTTTGTTAGGATTGGAAGAAACAAACATGGCAACAGAGCAGGACCAACATCTCCTCCGGCTGCTGACTCCCATTGCCAAACTATACACTGGGAAACAGGTATATAAATAGGCAATTAGTCTTCATTACATTATTTGGGACATGCATATCTTCTCAATTATACATATTTACACTCTAGGCTCTTGCTGTAGTATCAGAGGGACTTGAATGCTTTGGAGGACAGGGCTACATGGAGGACACTGGTTTACCAGCCATTCTGAGAGATGCACAGGTAAGAAATTTTTAGAGAGATAAAATCATACAAAATGCAAAAATTACGAGTTTTTATTCTTCTTTTTCTCATACCACATAACAGGTGCTCACAATCTGGGAAGGAACAACTAACATCCTATCATTAGATGTTCTTCGTTCAGTAATCAAGAGTCAGGGGCAGGTACTTGGTTCTTTCTTCTCAGCTGTTCAGGTAAGCTGTATAACAAGCACTTAGCTTTAGGTTGATAAGAAACCTGCATATTATGGTTATATTGTTACTGTACCACACACAAAAATGCAAAACAAAGCAATAATTAGTACAGTTTAGTTCATCCCAAAGGAAAGTAAATATTATATAGACCTGCCTCTAGCAAGTTTTAGTGGGTATACAGATTGACAATCATAAAAGCATTGCTTGTATATGAATTGTCCAAACCAACATAACTTGTATTTGTTGAACAGGAGAACCTGGAAGCCTCATCTAATGTACCCAAATTGTCACAGCCTACCACAAGGTTATTGCAAGCTCTGCAGCAACTGAAAGACTTTACTCAGTCAGCAGGAACAAAAGGAAGCAGCTTTATGGAACTGGCTGCACGAGACTTTGCCTACAGTCTATCCAAGATCTTCATTGGTATTTATTTCATTATATACAGAGCTATTATGTCTCCATGGTAGTTATTGTACAGGCCAGCCTTGTGTTATAAATGAAAGCATAACTAAAGTCAAATCTTTTTTTTATACTTGTGGATAGGAATTATAACACCTGTCAGTTTAGGGAAATTTACTATCTATAAATTTGTTCTGCTTAGCATTATCACCTACAGTGAAAGAAAATCACAAATTTTGGGATGTCACCAGAACAGGAAAAGAGGGGAAATTTTCCAGTGAGGACACCAGAGATTTCCTCTCACTTCATTCTTTGGCTATAGGGCAGGAACGGAAGAGAATGTATATGTATAACATCTATATTATGCTCTTCAATAATAAATGTGTGTATGGCAAACCCACTGCATCATCACATGCTTAAAGCAGAACAAAACCCTCTTATCGTTTTCAGCCAAGAAAGCTGCTATCCTGCCCTTTACTTAATCTTCAACTGCTTTGATGTGATCAGTTATGAAACCAGCTATTTGATGATTTGACAGTTTGGTTAAGAGCACAACCAATGTGACAGTTAAAGTGTTACTAAACCCACAAAAGTAAAATCAGTCTGTATATGCAGTAAAGCATGGGTCTTTAAACTATGGCCCTCCAGTTGTTCAGGAACTACAATTCCCATCATGCCTAGTGATGTCTGTGAATGTCAGAGTTTTACAATGCCTCATGAGATGTGTAGTCCTGCAACAGCTGGAGTTCTGTAAGTTGAAGATCCCTGCAGTAAAGCATGCTTTTAATACTCACTGTGGAACCTAAGGGGTTAATGTGTAAAAAAGGCTGTTTGATCCTGTATGCACAGAGCCTCCTCTTCTTGCATTGTCCACATAACCTGTCCAGATAAGACAGAGTTACTGGAGTCAGGCTGCACTTGGTCAGTTTGGTGTGTATTGCTAGAGGTTTTTTTTTTTTTTTTTTTTCTTGGGAGAGTGCATGTGATCAGCGCAGGGCTCCTGTCCAGACTTCTAGGGTGACAAAGGCTTGCTCCTTCTTTATGACTTTTGTACTACATCACCTATCACTGGCAGTGCAATTAAAAAGAATAAAGGCTATTTAGTGGCTGGTTCTTGTGTATGAGCAACAAGTATCATACTATTCAGTGTGTGCACGGAGAGGGGCAGGACAGAGCAGTATACACAGTGAGGGGGCAGTCTGTACAGACAGGCTCCCTCACTTGCCGATGCTGACTGTCACTGTCAGCTTTTAAATGCAATTGTCTCCTTTTTTTTATACTTAAAGCGGAGTTCCACCCTAAAGTGGAACTTCCGCTCATCGGATTCCTCCCCCCCTCCGGTGTCACAATTGGCACCTTTCAGGGGGGAGGGGGGTGCAGATACCTGTATAATACAGGTATCTGCACCCACTTCCGGGTATAGCTAGCCGCAGCTAGCCGCAGACTCCCCACCCACCCCCGTTGTGTTGTGGGAAATACACAGTTCCCACAACACAACGGGGACCAGTAAAGACGCGCAGCGCGACTCGCGCATGCGCAGTAGGGAACCGGGCAGTGAAGCGGCAACGCTTCACTTCCTGATTTCCTCAGTGTGAATGGCGGCAGCAGCACCCGAGGATCGAGGGACGGCTCGGTCTCGGGTGCTGACATCGCTGGACCCCGGGACAGGTAAGTGTCTTTATTTTAAAAGTCAGCAGCTGCAGTATTTGCAGCTGCTGACATCTAATTTTTTTTTTTTTGTGACACTCCGCTTTAATAGCTCAGAGAAGGACCTGTCATTCGGTCCTGATTCCATATAAACTGATATTTCCCTGATTCTATATAAACAGTGCAGAGCTGTCAAAAAAGACATTCCTCAGTGCAGAGAGATAGAGAAGAGATACAATGTATCTCTCGGTTCATTAGATCAAAAGAATGAACTTCGGTCTGTAAATGAGGGCAGTTTAACCACTTAAAGACTAAACCTTTTTCTGACATTTGTTTCTTACAAGTTAAAATCAGTATTTTTTGTTAGAAAATTACTTCGAACCCACAGATATATACAAGCATTACTTCGAACCCACATATATATATTATATATATATATATATATATATATATATATATATATATATATATATATATATATATATATATATATATATATATATATATATATAATATAGATTTTTTTTTAGCAGAGATGCTAGAGAATAAAATGGCGATCGTAGCAATATTTTATGTCATACAGTATTTGCGCAGTGGTCTTTCAAACACAATTTTTTGGGAAAAAATACACTTCCACTTGAATTTAAAAAAAAACAGTAAATTTAGCCCAATTTTTTGTATAATGTGAAAGATGATGTTTCGCCGCAAAATTCGTGAGAGAATCATGATCTTTATTTTAAGCCAAAAAATACTGATTCTCATTTTATCCAGAATCGTGCAGCTCTAATGTAAACCAAAAATTTGACTCAAGTGGTTAAATGGATGTAAAAACTGATGTAAACCGATCCGTTTTTTCTTTGAAAAAATGTGACTCACCTAATGAAACAAACTGAAGGCATGTGAATGCAAAATTAATATGGAATTTCTTAGGAAAATTAGCATTAAAATTCTCCAGAACATTTTATTGTCATTCCAGAGTAGTTTTAAGATTTTGTTTGGTTTTAACATTTGATTTTGGAATGAATGGACTTTACCAAATGAAAACCACATACACTGTTAGAAATTTGTACATTCGAGAACAAATGTCAATTTGAACATACTAATAATTAGAAAAACAAACAAATGTTCTTACAACGAAAAATGTGAAACAAAATTCTACAAGTGTATACCCAGCTTCACATTAGTGCGCACTTGGAAAGCAATCATTATGGTTTAGAAAAAATAGATGGAGTTGGCTTCTACTACAAGCTCTGCTGCTCAGAGCCCAGTGACTTGGGAGATGGGAGGAGTAGCAGCTAGGGACCAGCACAGACAGTGATCTGACACTCCCTTCCTTATTTTTATGAAATGTATTTTGCGAAGAAAAAAATGTCACAGAGAAAAAAATGGGCTATTATAACAATTGATCTTTCTCCAGTACTAATTGACCACTTCAGCCCCGGAAGGATTTACCCCCTTCCTGACCAGAGCACTTTTTACAATTTGGCACTGCGTCGCTTTAACTGCTAATTGCGCGGTCATGCAATGCTGTACCCAAACGAAATTTGCGTCCTTTTCTTCCCACAAATAGAGCTTTCTTTTGATGGTATTTGATCACCTCTGCGGTTTTTATTTTTTGCGCTATAAACGGAAAAAGACCAAAAATTTGGAAAAAAAATGATATTTTCTACTTTTTGTTATAAAAAAAATCCAATAAACTCAATTTTAGTCATACATTTAGGCCAAAATGTATTCGGCCACATGTCTTTGGTAAAAAAAAATGTCAATAAGCGTATATTTATTGGTTTGCGCAAAAGTTATAGCGTCTACAAGCTAGGGTACATTTTCTGGAATTTACATAGCTTTTAGTTTATGACTGCCTATGTCATCTCTTGAGGTGCTAAAATGGCAGGGCAGTACAAACCCCCCCCCCAAATGACCCCATTTTGGAAAGTAGACACCCCAAGGAAATTGCTGAGAGGCATGTTGAGCCCATTGAATATTAATTTTTTTGTCCCAAGTGATTGAATAATGACAAAAAAAGAAAAAAAAATTACAAAAAGTTGTCACTAAATGATATATTGCTCACACAGGCCATGGGCATATGTGGAATTGCACCCCAAAATACATTCAGCTGCTTCTCCTGAGTACGGGGATACCACATGTGTGGGACTTTTTGGGAGCCTAGCCGCGTACGGGGCCCCGAAAACCAATCACCGCCTTTAGGATTTCTAAGGGCGTAAATTTTTGATTTCCACTCCTCACTACCTATCACAGTTTTGAAGACCATAAAATGCCCAGATGGCACAAACCCCCCCCCCCCCCCCAAATGACCCCATTTTGGAAAGTAGACACCCCAAGCTATTTGCTGAGAGGCATGTTGAGTCCATGGAATATTTTATATTTTGACACAAGTTGCGGGAAAGTGACAATTTTTTTTTTTTTTTGCACAAAGTTGTCACTAAATGATATATTGCTCACACAGGCCATGGGCATATGTGGAATTGCACCCCAAAATCCATTTAGCTGCTTCTCCTGAGTATGGGGATACCACATGTGTGGGACTTTTTGGGAGCCTAGCCGCGTACGGGGCCCCGAAAACAAATCACCGCCTTCAGGATTTCAAAGGGTGTAAATGTTTGATTTCACTCTTCACTGCCTATCACAGTTTCGGAGGCCATGGAATGCCCAGGTGGCACAAAACCCCCCCAAATGACACCATTTTGGAAAGTAGACACCCCAAGCATTTTGCTGAGAGGCATGGTGAGTATTTTGCAGCTCTCATTTGTTTTTGAAAATGAAGAAAGACAAGAAAAAACATTTTTTTTTCTTTTTTCAATTTTCAAAACTTTGTGACAAAAAGTGAGGTCTGCAAAATACTCACTATACCTCTCAGCAAATAGCTTGGGGTGTCTACTTTCCAAAATGGGGTCATTTGGGGGGGTTTTGTGCCACCTGGGCATTCCATGGCCTCCGAAACTGTGATAGGCAGTGAAGAGTGAAATCAAAAATTTACGCCCTTAGAAAGCCTGAAGGCAGTGCTTGGTTTTTGGGGTCCCGTACGCGGCTAGGCTCCCAAAAAGTCTCAAACATGTGGTATCCCCGTACTCAGGAGAAGCAACAGAATATATTTTGGGGTGTAATGTCACATATTCCCATGGCATGTTTGAGCAATATATCATTTAGTGACAACTTTGTGCAAAGAAAAAAAAATGTATCTCTTTCCTGCAACACAATATGTGTCACAATATAAAATATTCCATGGACTCGACATGCCTCTCAGCAAATAGCTTGGGGTGTCTACTTTCCAAAATGGGGTCATTTGGGGGGGTTTTGAACTGCCCTGGCATTTTATGCACAACATTTAGAAGCTTATGTCACACATCACCCACTCTTCTAACCACTTGAAGACAAAGCCCCTTCTGACACTTTTTGTAAAATTTTTTTTTTTTTTTGCAAGAAAATTACTTTGAACCCCCAAACATTATATATTTTTTTTAAAGCAAATGCCCTACAGATTAAAATGGTGGGTGTTTTTTTTTTTTTCACACAGTATTTGCGCAGCGATTTTTTAAACGCTTTTTTGGGGGGAAAAAACACACTTTTTAAAATTTGAATGCACTAAAACACACTATATTGCCCAAATGTTTGATGAAATAAAAAAGATGATCTTAGGCCGAGTACATGGATACCAAACATGACATGCTTTATAATTGCGCACAAACGTGCAGTGGCAACAAAATAAATACATTTTTAAAAGCCTTTACAGGTTACCACTTTAGATTTACAGAGGAGGTCTACTGCTAAAATTACTGCCCTCGATCTGACCTTCGCATGCATGGTGCAATTGCTGTTTACATTTGACGACAGACCGACGCTTGCATTCGCCTTAGCGCGAGAGCAGGGGGCGACAGGGGTGCTTTTTTTTTTTTTTCTTTATTATTTTTTTGCTTTCTTATCTTATTTTTAAACTGTTCCTTTCATTTTTTTTTTATCATTTTTATTGTTATCTCAGGGAATGTAAATATCCCCTATGATAGCAATAGGTAGTGACAGGTACTCTTTTTTTGAAAAAATTGATCTCTCCTCTGCCCTCAAAGCATCTGACCATACCAAGATCGGTATGATAAAATGCTTTCTCAATTTCCCAATGGCGCTGTTTACATCCGGCGAAATCTAAGTCATTAAATGCTCGTAGCTTCCGGTTTCTTAGGCCATAGAGATGTTTGGAGCCACTCTGGTCTCTGATCAGCTTTATGGTCAGCTGGCTGAATCACCGGCTGCATTCTCAGGTTCCCCGTTGAGACAGGAGAGCCAGAGAAAAACACGGAAGACGGGGGGGGGGGGGCATTCTCTCCCACTGCTTGTAAAAGCAGTCTAGAGGCTAATTAGCCGCTAGGATTGCTTTTACATGAAAGCCGACCGCTGGCAGAAAAGAATGATACCAAGATGATACCTAAACCTGCAGGCATCATTCTGGTATAACCACTCAAAGTCGTGAATGGCGTACCTGAAGACAAAAAAAATTGTTAACAATAAAACACAGTAAACGGTAAAGTATAAAAAATTGCATACCTGAAAAGCAAACATGATAAAACATAATAACAATAACAATAAAACATTGCAGAATAGAATACAGTAAAAAAGAGTAGAACAATAGAGAGAGAATAGAGAGAGAGAGAACAATAAAACGACAGCTATTTTTTTTATTTTATATATTTATTTATTTTTTACACTTTTTTTGTAACTGTAACTTTTATAACTGTAACTGGTTCCAGGTTCGGGTCTCTCAAAATGCGATGGCATCTTGGGAGACCCTGTGAAAGTGTGCCTAGTCTGTGCAATGCTGTACCCTACGCTAATACTCAACTAGTGAATGGTAGCGTTCAAAACATTCACCAATGCAAAGACCAGGATTGTCAGGACAGGAGGGACAATAATAGCGGGTGTCACGCCTATATCCGCGCTTGCTGCAGACACAACATCTTTTTTGGGGGGTTCGTTGGGTAGGGGTACTCGGGAGGACATAAAGAAAATGCCTCTCATGCAGCCGACTGCATTTGGTTGGGGATGTGAATGGGGAAAGTACGGGCGCTGCAGAAGTGGTGGGTTCCCAATTAGGATTGGCGAATGCAACAGGAAGAGCATTATGGGCACGACGGGCCTGTTTGTCTTCTTCTTGGTGGCAGCGGGACACTACTTGTGCTTGCCACCTCACCAGCTTGAACTGCACTTATGGGACTCGCCATGTCACCAAGTGTTACTGTAGTGCTGGTTTGACTACGACCGGGGTGTACTAGGCCGCTGGTGCTTGCCAGTTCACCAAAACGGTACCAAAAAAACTGTTAGCGATTGCAGGGATTAGGCCTGACTCTGCGAACGCTGCAGTTATGCGTTTAGTGTTTTGTAAGTGACAGTGATCGATTGATACTGCACTTGGGTGGGCTGGGCTGGGCCGGGCGGAGGGGCAAACCGCAGGTGCTAGCAAGTATCTGGGCTGATCCCGCTAACACTGCGTTTTTGGGAACCCTAAATTGCTGGGGACGCTAGTATGAATCTGATCGGCACAGATATTGATCCGATTAGATACTATACCACTAAGGGAGGTGTACGGTGCATGCGTGGGTGTTAGCGGTACTGGCGCTAACCTGACGCTGCCTGGGGCTGGTGCTTGCCAGTTCACCAAAACGCTACCAAAAAAACTGTTAGCGATCGCAGGGATCAGGCCTGACTCTGCGAACGCTGCAGTTATGCGTTTAGTGTTTTGTAAGTGACAGTGATCAATCGATACTGCACTTGGGTGGGCTGGGCTGGGCCGGGCGGAGGGGCAAAACGCAGGTGCTAGCAGGTATCTGGGCTGATCCCGCTAACACTGCATTTTTGGGAACCCTAAACTGCTGGGGACGCTAGTATAGATCTGATTGGATCGGATATTGATCCGTTCAGATACTATAACACTAAGGGAGGCGTATGCTGCGTGTGTGGGTGTTACCGGTACTGGCGCTAACCTGACGCTGCCTGGGGCGACGCATATAACCGCCGGGCGATCAGGGGGCTAAACCTTTATTAGGTAATAAACGGTGGGTGCCCTGACACTATAAAAAATAAACGAACTAACCAGCGTCACCCGTAACGGTTATACGGTGATCAGTGGTGAAAGGGTTAACTAGGGGGCAATCAAGGGGTTAAAACATTTATTAGGTAGTATATGGGGGTCCCTCACGCTATAAAACGCTGACAGCGAACCTGGCAACAGGGGTAATCAAGGGGTTAAAACTTTATTAGGGGGGGTTAGGGGGGTATCCTAGACCTAAAGGGGGCTAACACTAACTGCCCTACCACACTGTCACAAACTGACACCATGCAGTAATCAGAAAACAAAAAAAAAACTGCTTGGTGTCAGTGTGACGGGGGGGGGGAGGGGTGATTAGGGGGTGATCGGGGGGTAAAGGGGGGTGTTTTGTGTGCCTGGCATGTTCTACTGTGTGTGTGTTTTACACTCACATTGCAGTCTTCTCTCCTCGGCGCCGGAACGGAAAATACCGAGCCGAGGAGAGATGACATTATTTCCTTTGCTGCTGTTCAGCATATAGCAGCAGAGGAATGATTCGATTGGCCGGCAGCGATCGCGAGGCGGGCCACGAATGGATGGCCTCCCCCTCACCTCCGATCGCCGCTGGACAAAAGCCGACCGCCTCGGGCACCGGGGGGGTCCGATCGGACCCCCCACCCGCGGGAGGCAGATCAGGTACGTGATTCTGCCTGCCCATGCCATTCTGCCGACGTGTATCGTCGTGAGGCAGTCGGCAAGTGGTTAAAAAAATAGATTTGCCAATTTAGGGTGGAAATTGATAAAACCTATCACTGCTTGATGTATATTTATTTGGTTAATTTTTATAAGGCCTGATGTGTGGCTTATAATCCTTTGAGTTAGGCTGTAGCTCATGCCAGATCAATTAAGAGGTTGTAAAACCACATTAGATACACTGTTTCCACGTGGTTCTTTTATCGCATGTGAATTTTTTTTATCTTACTGTTTTTTGTCCTTCTAGGTTCTCTCTTTGTAGAACATGCAGCCTGGGCTGGGGCCACAGACACTTCCATATATTGTGCTCAAAGGTAAGTACTTACCACATTTAAATTAAAACTGTAATAATAGAAATATGGGGGCTGCCACTGAAATGCCAATTTTCTGTCTGTTATACTGATCCACTGGTTTCAGTACTGTCGGTCAATGCCCAGGAACAAGTATGCAGGATCAGGCGAGCATAACTGGCCCATAAACGAATCAAAATTCTGCCAGTTCTGCAGGGGCCGGGCGAATTTCGATCAGTTTGCGGCTGTCCCTGCTCAACAGAAGCTGATCGTTTGATTGACTTTTGTCAAAGGGACATGGTGGAAATATTCTTGATTAGCGGCTGCAGCCAATCAGCTGCTCCACTGACAGAAATGGGTGCTGTTGTCAGAATACAGTTTCTTGACGGGGGAGCTCCTCCATCTCGCTCATTTGTGCAAATGGAGGAATCTGTTAGCTGAACAAAAAAAAAAAAAGTAGCAGTGTATGGCCAGCTTATGAGACAAATCAGACAACCTTATTTGCTCCAGGTCAGTGACTCAAAGTATTTAAGCAAGATGGTCAATGTAATAGCTAGGCAACTTTTAGAAGGAGAGGTCAGCAATGAAAGCCTCCATTTTTCTCTAATGATATATAATTTCCTTCAAACTTTATGCTGCCAGAGCTGATTTTTACACAGGTTAAAAAGCACATTTTAGGTCTGAAGATTTTTTTTAAACGTAATAGAATAGAATATTGGCAAATTGCCACTTCAATACAACAAAGCGTCAGCGCATCCTTAGATTTGTTCACAAATCCTCTATTTGTGCCAAGTCCCAGGAGACGAATTATAAGCTCCAATCGAGACGGTACAAGACTTCAGTACTACTCCACAAGTTCTACCCGGCGACTTCTGAGCTGTGCTGGCGGTGCCAGGCAGACAAGGTAACATTAGTACACATCTTCTGGTCATGACCAAGCATGAACTGCTTCTGGCTGGTAGTGCGCGAAGTTACCCAGAAATTCACAGAGCACAACATACCAAATGACCCTGCATTGAGCATTCTTTCTTCTACACGCATCTAACTAACCGGTGAAAATATACAAAAAATCTGTGATTAGACATCTATTAGATGCGGCTAAGGCCTGCATTCCAGTACACTGGAAAGCCACACACCCACCGACCATTGCCTCATGGATTACAAGGGTAGAGGAAATAAAACATATGGAGGATCTCATCCTCACAGCGCAAAATAGGCAGGAAACATTCACAAAAACTTGGCAACTATGGAACAGCTTTATATTCTCGACTGAGGGACAAGCCTTGAGAGAAGGTGTAACCCCCAGCATGCCTATACTTACTCTCAGTCAACACTAACACAGTCCATCACATACAAATCTCATGAATACCCCCCCCCACCGACGTTCCATGCTCAGGGGACTAAAACAACCCCTTCCCCCTTCCTTTCCACTTCTAACCATTTTTCCTTCTCTACTCCTCTAATTCTCATTATACTATCCTCTCCAGCTCTCTACAACCCCGCATGTGGGATCTTTATTTTCTTTTTCACGATAAAAGAAAAAAGATAACGCATGGATAGCCGCATGGATCCCGACATCTAGAAACCATCACCTAAACGGGCACATCAACACTCACATTTATGAAGGGGGTTTTTTATAACAAAAACACAGTCTAATTACAGCAGAGGCATCTAGACAATCACTAGGGACCCCTGAAACGCCTCAAACATAAGACACGGTAATTAACATGATTTGTGCTGTTTTTAGTGATATTATGCAATGAAACATGTTTATTGCACACCTTGAAATGTCAATGTAAACTGTACTGTATATAATACAATTATGTACCATGTCGGCCCATGAGGGTCCTGTTCCTGTTATAAACAATTTTAAAAAAAAAAAAAAAGAATATAATATTGGCAGTTGCAATTTTTTACGACAAATGCTAATTGCATTACTGTCTATCAAATTTGTATTTTCAGTTAACAACACAATCAAATCAATTTTAGTGCACACAAACATAATATAATACCCAATTTTTTGGTAAAATATAAAAAGTGAGGTTAGGTCAAGTAAATAGATACCAAATATGTCAAGCCTCAGAATTGCACAAAATGATATTCTTTTTTTTAAAATGTAACTTAGCTATATTATTAGTATTAATATTATTAACACAAGTGGGTAAAGCCCCTTACATCATAGAAAAATGCAGGTGATAGTTTCTCTTGAAGGAAACATCAGGGGTCTATAATATCCCCTAATGTTACCTCTGCACTTGGCTGGGACTGTGCTCGATCAGCTAATTCTCAGGCCAAAAACAGCTGGGATTTGACAGTTCTGAATTGGGAAGCGCTCAGATCTGAGTGCTTCTGGGTTCATGCTACCCAGGGAAGATCTGTGAATTAATGTACACTGATCTCCTGCTGCTCTGCATTCTGACCTCCACCATGCAGGTGTCAGAATGTAGAACAGCGAAAGGGTTGAATTCACCAGAAAATGGAAAACCGAATTTAAATACGTACCGTAATTTTCCTTTTCTGACGAGCTCCATGGCAGCACAGCTGGGTATAGGCTCCACCCCCCCTGTCTCCAGGACCAAACTCATATAAATTTGAGCCCACTTGCAGCCTTGACGTTTTGTAACTAGTCCTACCAAGCTGGGTGGGATCTGTGCTGCCATGGAGCTCGTCAGGAAAGGAAAATTACAGTAAGTATTTGAATTCAATTTTCAGTTTTCCTGATGGCTCCATGTCAGCACAGCTGGGAACTAACTAGCCAAAACAGGGGAGGGATAATGCTACACACTCCTCAATTCTGACTAAAAAAACAGAAGCCAGGATGCCTCTGCTAAACCCAACTGTCATTAAGCCACGAATATGAATATTTTAGTGCCCACGTAGCTGCCTTGCAGATAGTTTCAGACACTCGGCCTTGCTGCCACTCTCAAGGTCAAGATCCTTCTAGTGAGGAGTCCCGTGATTCTCCTGGCACAGCCAACCTTTTCAACTTGTAGACCAAGGAGATGAGCTTTACCAACCAAGAGGCAATAATTTTTCTGGAAGCCGTAAAATCATTATGTGTTCCACCTGGAATGACAAAAAGATGCTCCGACTTTCTGATGGCAGAAGTCGCCTTGATTAAACATTTTAAAGCTTGGCCCATATCCAATTATTTCTTGAGTACTCCCCAAAAGGAACGTAGGAGGACAACCTCTTGTGTGATATGGACTCTGAAGGTCACAAAATTCGAGCATTGGCATGAATACCACCCTGTCTGGGAAGTACGCAAGTATGGGTTCTTTAAACCCCAAGGCCACCAATGCTGATTCTCTTCTGGCTGATGTTATTGCCACCAGTAAAGCAGTTTTTAGTTAAAGGTATCACATGGTGATTGAAGGCATCTTATGCAATAATGTCCAACAGCAATGGGAGATCCCTTTTCGGAAACAACAATTCAAGGTTTCAACCAAATTGCATCCTGTGCATAGGAGGAAAAAAGAACGCAGAGGCTGTAGGTGGGCTCAAATTTATATGGGTTAAGTCCTGGAAGCAGGGGGGGAGCGGAGCCTATACCCAACTGTGCTGACATGGAGCCGTCAGGAAAAACAATGTTAAAACGCACAACTATTAAAATATCTGTCTTTGGTTCATTTTAGGTGGAGTGAACAAGATCTGTGTCCTGTGAACAAGGCAGAAGTATCTGGGTGCTACAGTTCAGAGGCAGCATCCATGGACAGACAGCTGGTATATGAAAAAAGCCCTTTGTTTATGGGGAAGCCGTAGTGTACTGATTTTAAAATTGCGCATCTGTTTTGTTTGTAAGAACATTGGTTATGTTTAAAGCAGAAGACGGTCGTGTCCTTTGTTATGACTCTGGTTTCAGTTAAAATGATTACTAATAGATTTACATTGCACAAATACCTATCTAGATTATATTTACCAACTTCAGGTACACCTTTACACACCCTATAGACCAGAGCAGTCTTTTTACATTTCTGCTATGGGACTGTGTATTTGGCAATGATTTTGTCATTACTTAAAATAGCAAAGTAATACCGTATTTATCAGCGTATAACACGCACTTTTTTCCCCTTAAAATCAGGGGAAAATCGTGGGTGCGTGTTATACGCCGATCCCCGCTATTTTGTGATCGGTCGGAGCGATCGCCGCTGACATTCACATAGTGTGTATTTTTAAATATGGCGCCGCAGAGTTCGGAGGGACTCGGCCGCCGAGGACACAGTGACTGGGCGGAGCCGAGATACACATAGCCGAGGGTTCTCGGCTCTTCTCGGCGCCGTTCACAGTCACGCCCAGTCCCGCCATTGGACCTGTGTTATGTCCATCATAGGGACTGGGCCTCCGAACTCCGCGGCGCCATATTTAAAAATACAAACTAAACTTGTGTATGTCGGCGGCGACAAGGCTGCACTGGGGGCAAGGCTGCACTGGGGACAAGGCTGCACTGGGGCAAAGCTGCACTGACAAGGCTGCACTGGGGCAAAGCTGCACTGACCGGGCTGCACTGGGGCAAGGCTGCACTGACAAGGCTGCACTGGGGCAAGGCTGCACTGGGGCAAGGCTGCACTGACAAGGCTGCACTGGGGCAAAGCTGCACTGACAAGGCTGCACTGGACACTGGGGTAAGGCTGCACTGACAAGGCTGCAGATGGACAGAGAAGGCTGCATTGATGGGCATTTAAATGTAAGTTTTTTTTCCTTATACTTCCCTCCTAAAAGTTTTTTTCCTTAAAATTCCCTCCTAAACTTGGGGTGCGTGTTATACGCCGATAAATACGGTATATAGGGTTTTTTTTCCCTGTAAATAATAATAGCGAAGAGGAAGAAAATAAGAATTAGGACAAAGTGCTAATACGAGGTTGTAAAAGGACAAACTTTTTCTTGCTTTTTACTTGTCAGGTTGTTTTAACTGTCCATGATATCACATACTATCTCCTCCCTTTGAACTGCAAATAATGAAACTGAGAAAATACCTAGAACTAATATTACATTTGTATTTTGTATTTCTCTATCCCACATCTGATCAGTGTTTAAATACATTGAGGATGATTCATTGAAGCTTTTTGCAATACTTTTCTGACAGAATGATCCCTTTAAATATAAGTTCTGTGCTTATCACCTAAAAGCCTTGTGACAATTAAACTAGGAGTTCCAACGTGTGCAACAGATTCCTTTCTTATTCGCACCACTTTTACAGTGAGTTGCTATAGCTTCAATGACGAAAAAATGACCATGAGTTCATAGATAATGTAACTTAAAGCAATTAAGACCAACTCTTATGTTCACATATAGAGACAGGCCAGTGTGGGGCTGCAGTGGGTATACTGTACATCTTTGTGTGTGACACTCCTACCCCTCAATCTGGTGCTAGAAACCTGTGAGCAACAGTGGGTCAAAAAGACAGGCATATTACACATGTCCTTTGAACTTAAAGTGGAACTAAAAACAAAAAAAATGTATTGCAGGCAGGCTATTTATTGCAGGAGAGACATGCAGTTTGCAGAGTCTAAGACCCCTTACACACTGCCAGCGGGCCGCGTTAGCAGTAAAGCGCCGCTAGATTTAGTGGCGCTTTACCGTAGTTTTAGCGGCACTTTTCGGCTGCTAGCGGCCGAAGAAAGGGTTAATTGCGCCTGAAAAGTGCTGCTGCCGAGAGCTCTTTGCAGACAGTTTGGCAGCGGTGCCCATTCATTTCAATGGGCAGGGGCCGTGGAGGAGCGATGTATACACCGCCCAAAGATGCTGCTTGCAGGACTTTTTCTAACGCGCACCGCTCCAGTGTGAAAGCACTAAGACTTTCACACTGGGGCTGCAGGGGAGGCGTTTTTCAGTAGCTTTACAGGCGCTATTTTTAGCCCTTTAGCGCCTGAAAAACGCCTTCAGTGTGAAAGGGGTCTAATGGTTTGTCATCAGGTCCACTTCCCATTTGATTAGTATTTCACACTGGAGCGGTGCGCGTTAGAAAAAGTCTACAAACTACAAACTACAAACTTTGGCAGGGATCTTCAAACTACGGCCCTCCAGCTGTTGCGGAACTACAAGTCCCATGAGGCATTGCAAAACTCTGACATTCACAGACATGACTAGGCATGATGGGAATTGTAGTTCCTGAACAACTGGAGGGCCGTAGTTTGAGGACCCCTGAACTATGGTATCTATATATATATATATATATATATATATATATATATATATATATATTTGAAAATTTAGCAATGCTTATGTACTGATGGCCAACCAATCTCATTTCTTGAGGTCTTTAAAATGCCAGGACAGTACAAATACCCCCCAAAATGACCCCTTTTTGGAAAGTAGACAGTCTGAGGTATTTAGTAAGTGCCATGGCAATTGTCGCATTAAAAAAAAAAAAGAAGAAGAAATGTAATTTTTTTCATACTTTTTTTTACATACTGTCACCAGTGCAGTACATCGTCCTCATATGACTGGTGTGGTGATCTGGGACACTTACTGGTGACAATATGTTAAAAAAGTTACAAGAATTTTTTTATTCAATTTTTGTAACATTTACATTTTTTTATCTTTTTTTTTTATCACAATTTTTTTATACACTTTGATCGCTGCTACAATGATGATCACTGTAACTGCAATATTTTGAACTGTCATGAATGGATTACATTCATAACAGCTGTGATTACTAGTGATCTGTGATTGGCTACAGCTAATCACATGGTACAGGGTGCTGTGATTGGCCCAGGTACCATGTGATAGCTGTGGGCCATTCACAGCATACCTGTATAGGAAGCCCAGCTGGTATGAATGACAAACAGCTTTGTTGATATTGTGATTGCATAGCAATCAGATGATTCCTGGACTGCTTAACGGTTACGGTGGACACATCTGTCATAGAAGCGGTGTGCTGTGTGCCTCATGCTTGATGAAGTACATGTACGTCACCCAGGCTGCCCACAGTAAATGTACTGTGGGCAGGCAGCAACTGGTTAAAGGCTTACAAATACCATTGTGCTTTATGTATGTTTGGTATCCCCATCTGTCATGATGTACAGGGGTTGGATATATTAATACCTTGCTTGCATCCAACCCCTGTACATTCTACATAAAACATCATGTGTGTATATTCTTTGCCAGCAAATTTGTGCCTCCCTGGCACGTATTCTGCAGAGCTGCATTTCACTTACCTCTCTCTTTAATACCCACTTGCCAACCATGCTAAATGACTGACACAGCGTGGCCAGCCAGTTCTGGGAGGGCATCATATAACAGCCACCCATGATCGTGCCCGCCCTGTGATCGCTGTCTTCTGGACACAGCTGATCACAGATCAGGATAAAGAGCCAATCAGAGGCTCTTTACCATGTGATCAGCTGTGTCCAATCACAGCTCATCATTATGTAAGCAGAAGCTGGCTATCGGCATTCCTTTCCTCACACTGACAGCGTAAGGAGAGGAGAGCCGATAACCGGCTTCTGTGACAGGGACATCTACACGGATTATCAGTGTCCTGATCAGTGCCTCCTAACAATGCAGCCTCATCAATGCCCACCAGTGCCGCCTCATTAGTGCTGTCTCATCGGTGCCCATCAGTGAAGAAGAAAAATTACCTGTTTGCAAAAAATTTTCAGTCTTTTTTTAGTTTTTTTTTAGCGAAAAATAAAAAACCCAGTGGTGATTAAATAACACCAAAAGAAAGCTCTATTTGTGTGAAAAAAAAAAAAAATTTCATATGGGTACAGTGTTGCATGACAACGCAATTGTCATTCAAAGTTTGAGAGCGTTGAAAGCTGAAAATTGGCCTGGGTAGGCAGGGGGAAAAAGTGCCCAGTAGGCAAATGGTTAAGTCTCTTCTTCTACCCACCCAAGCTTTACATGTTCATCTCTAAACTTCCTCTCTTCTCTCAGTGACTAATTTCGACACAACCACTTACATTTGCCCTGCACCATCACCATCACCAGTGCACTAATGCATGTTCAGCAGTACAAATCCTTGTATAAAATGCTATCACAACAAATAAAGCAGTCTCTCTTTAACCACTTACGGACCAGCCGCCGTTGTTATACATTGGGTACTTTGACGTGGAATACCAGGGTTATGGCAGCAGATAGCTGTCATAACCCCAGTATTTTCTTCAACAGCGGGCGGTCCTCTTTCAGATAAAAGTGATCTCTACAGCAGATTCACTGCGAGATCACAGTTATCGGCGGCGGGAGAGGTGACCCCCTCTTACCGTACTCCGGTCGTCTCCACCGCCTACCGCAGCCGCCAGTAGCGGCGGAGACGATCCGATTCCCTCCCCTCAGTAGCATGAAGCCGAGTGAGGGAAAGATGGCCCCACTTGGCTCCATAACATTTCCACCCAATGGTCTTAAAGGGGGGGGGGAAAAAAGACATTTATTTATTTTTTATTGCATTTAAGTGTAAATGTGAGATCTGAGGTCTTTTTGACCCCAGGTCTCACATTTAAGAGGTCCTGTCATGCTTTTTTTCTATTACAAGGGATGTTTACATTCCTTGTAATAGGAATAAAAGTGACCCAAAGTTTTTTTTTTTTTTTTAAAGGACAGTGTAAAAATGAAAAAATTAAAAATAAAATTAAAAAAATTGAAAGCGCCCTGTCCCGCCGTGCTCGTGCGCAGAAGCGAACACATACGCGCCTACATATGAAAACGGTGTTCAAACCACACATGTGAGGTATTGCCGCGATCGTTAGAGCGAGAGCAATAATTCTCACAAAAGACCTCCTCTGTAACTCAAAACTGGTAACCTGTAGAAATTTTTAAACATCGCCTATGGAGATTTTTATCGGTCAGAGTTTGTTGCCATTCCACGAGCGGGCATAATTTTGAAGCATCTCATGTTGGGTATCAATTTACTCGGCGTAATATTATCTTTCACAATATTAAAAAAAATTGGGCAAACTTTACTGTTTCTAATTTTTTCTAAAAAAATAAATTGCGCTTGTAAGTCCGCTGCACAAATACGGTATGACATAAAGTATTGCAACGACCGCCATTTTATTCTCTAGGGTGTCTGAAAAAAACATATAATGTTTGGGGGTTCTAAGTAATTTTCTAGCAAAAAAATGATTTTAACAAGTAAACAACAAGTTTGAAAAATAGTCTGTTGGTGCCCTAGTGTAGGTAGTAAAAACCACAGAAATTTGCTGCTGTCCTTTACTGCTATTTACCAATCCGTGTTCATAAAGTCTAGAGAGTTACTACAAAGGTAAAATGGTCTTCACAGAAATGTCAACTGGCATATAAAATAATACCTGTGCTGTCATAACCCTTCACCATTATATACATCTGCCCTTACTATTTTGCTTGCCTTTCAGGGTAAATGATTGTGAGTTCTTTTCACACTATTTGGTGTTGTGGTCTATTTATCAATATTTTCACGATTTCAAGGTTCACACAACTTTTACCCAGCATTCACTAATTATTTTTAGAAGAATGTGTGAAAATAGCGTGCGTTTTGGGTGAAAACATAAATAGACCCGTATGTGTACCTTAACACTGAAGCCCATTTTTTCCATACACTCAATAGCACATTTGCTGTGTTTTTAACCATTCGCTCTCATATACCTTTTTTGTGCAAAGTTTATTAAAACCACTTGAAGAACAGGCTTTTTCTGGCACTTTTTGGTTTTTTTAGTTTAAATCAGTATTTTTTGCTAGAAAATTACCTATAACTCCCAAACATTATACATGTTGTTTTTTTTTTTTTTTAGCAGAGACCCTAGGGCAGTGGTTCTCAACCTGGGGGTCGGATGATGATTTGCCAGGAGTCACCAAATCCTTGGCTGTTCCTGAAGACCGCACTGCTCTCCCAGCCTTTTTGCGGCCACCCAGCAAGGCTGTCCCTGGAGCCAGCCTCTTCGCAGCTGCCCATTCAATTCACGGCATGGCTGGGGGGGGGGGGGGGGGCAGAGACTAGAGGTCAGCTGACTGGTGAGGAATGTGAAGTGGGAGGGACTGGAAGAGACCCTATCTTCTGATTTTGGCATAGGTGTCACTGCTACGAGACACCACAAATCCGGAGACACAGTGAGTAACACTACCTGTGATTAGAGTTGCCATTAAAAGTCCCCACTACAGTTCTCAGATCAGCAGATGACCTCTATCAAGAGCACCTAAGTTGGCTGATCAGAACTCCCCCCCCCCCCCCCAGCACTGCCACTCATCCTATCCCCCCCACCCCCCCCACCAAGGAGTAGGAGAAGGAATAAAAATAAAGAATACATGGAAGGGAGAGGAAAAGAGGGGGAGGAACAAAGAATAAGAGAGAGAAAGAATAAGAGAAAGAACAAGAAAGTTGGCTAGAGAGAGGGATGGGGGTAAAATCAAGAAATTAGGATAGAGAGAGGTAAAAGGGAAAGAAAGGAGAACAAAGAGAAAGAGTGGTACCATGAGGGTTTTAATACTGTATGAGTGGAAGGGACTCAGGGAGCGCTAAATGTCCGTGTGTTAGGGGCGTAAATTACTTGTCTTGCCTGGGTGCTGACAACCCACGCTACGAAAATAATTTTACTGTTGGGGTCCCCACAACTTGGGAAATTTTATCAAGGGGTCACGACACTAGTAAGGTTGAGAACCTCTGCCCTAGGGAATAAAATGGTGATCGTTGCAATTTCTTATGTCACGCGGTATTTGCAGGGCGGTTTTGTAAATGCAAATTTTTTGGAAAAAATATACTTTAGTGAATTAAAAAACAAAAAAACAAAACAATATATACCCCACTTTTTTTGTAAAATGTGGAAGATGGTTAGGGCGAGTATACAGATACTGAACATGTCACGCTTTAAAACTGCACACACTGGTGGAATGGCCACAAACTACAGTACCTAATCTTTAAAGGTTACCTGTCACACCGAGGAGGTCTAGCACTAGAATTATTGCTCTCGCGCTAATGTTTGTGGTGATGCCTAACATGAGTTAATACTGTTTACATACACGTACGTGTCTAACATATGCAGTCGCTGCTGCACGTGATCACGGAGGGATGGGGGCGCTAAACTTTTTCTTTTTCTTATTTATTTTCTTTTTACACTGTTCCTTTACTTTGTTTTTGTTTTTTTGAACACTTGATCAATGTAAACATCCCTTGTAATAGAAATAAGACAGGTCCTCTTAATGAAGGGATCTGAGGATCTATTCTTTGATCGCCTCTAGAACTAGCCGGCCGCACCGTCGGATTGTTTTTCAGGCGAACCAGTGGAAACAGTAAGCCCGAGACACACCGACGAGCAGCGGGAGAGGACATCGCTCGGATCGCTTTCATGAGAAATCCAGCTGCCGGCTGTAAAAAACAATACTGGGGTTATGGCTTATATCTTCAGCCATAAACCTGGTAAAGCACTTCAAAGCCGCAATGTATACGTATTGTGGTCTTGATGTGGTTAACACTTTAGGAAGTATATTACACAGAGCTTTCACTGATCACTTTCAGTATGCAAACTGTACCTCAGACTTTCTCACAGAGATCAGGAAGCATTACCTCAGTCACGCTACTCCTACGCCAGTCATACTAATTCTTCCTGTCACCAGGACAGGCATACATAAAAATTTTGTAAATTTTTGTAGTGTTAGGGGAAAAAATTACCAGGTATTCTGTTTCTGTATAGTTTACGGAAATACCATGTTTGATATGCAGTTAAAATTCAAAAAGCCAGCTTTCCTGCACTTTGAGAGGTTTGAAGAAAACATGTACAAACCAGTAAGCTAAATCTGAAGATGGAGAATTCATATAGGATAATTTTAACTGTATGCTGAAATCCTACCTTTAAGGTTAATATGAAATACTATTGTCTCTTGACTTGAGACCAGGTGACCTTACCCTTGTTTGCCTTAAATAGAACATTTTGTAATGCAATTCTTTTCTTTAAAATATAGTATAAAGCAGCCTGTACACATCACTGTAATTCTGTAACCCAAGAACTATTTTATTTTTTGTAGAAGAAAAACATCAAAGGTGCCTTATGTTATACTCATGTGATATAATTGTCTTTTTAAGGTAGAATTTGTAATAATATCCCGAATAAATATGTTAGTAATCATGTGCATGTTTGGTTTTTCACATATTTATTTAGAAACCACACCAACAAAGCTGAAAAGAATGCTGGAATACAGTATATAATTATGTAAACAAAATTGTCTTAAATTGGATGTAAACCCTCTCTATACCCAGTGAAGTGAATAGCCTCAGATGATACACAGGGATGAAACAAATACACCCACATAAGTTTTACTTGTATATCTGCTGTCTTTCCCTTTCTACACTCTTTGGAAAGTGCAGATCATGTTAGAAATCTTTCTTCCTCTTCCAGCAGTGGGTGGGGAGCCTGGGCTTACACTGTGTGAGAGCTGATTGGAGGAAAGTCACACCCCCCCCCTCCACATAGGCAGAGGAATGAAAGAACATGCAGAGCTCTATTATGAATAGAAAAAATCTCTGCTTATCTGCCTCTAAGCTCCCTCCCCAACACAAATTTTCAGTTGCTGTTATCTTGTGTTGGAGAACTTGTCAGAAGTGACTCTGTTGATAACAGAGGATCGGAGTAGCGGAAAGACATGACACTTAGAGCTTTGGAGAGAAATACGTAAAAACTACAGATATATGTACCCAGGTCAGAATTCAAGAATGGGGTTTACAACCACTTTAACCGCTTGCCTAGCGGGGCAATTTTGCATACCTCAGAAAGTTATTTAGAACACACAAACATTTATATATTTTCTGAAAGCAGATGTCCTAGAGAATAAAAAGGTAGCTATTGCAGTTTTTTATTTGCACAGTCGTTTATCAAATGCAAATTTTCAGGAGAAAATACACTTAAATGCATTTTAGTGTAAATACACACAATATACTATCCCATTTTTTGGTAAAATATAAAAGATGAAGTTGTGTGGAGTAAATATATACCAAACATGTCCAGATTTAAAATTGTGCATGCCTGTGAAATGGTGACTACGGTACCTAACATTGTCCATAGGCAACGCTTTAAAAACTTTTTGAATTCTTCAGTTCAGGGTGCTGGATCTATTGCTCCCTCTACAATGTTTGCGGTAATACCTCACATGTGTGGTGCAGCATTTTCATATGCATTTACATATGCATGCCTGATCTATGTGCGTGTTTTCATTTGCGTGCAAGGACAGGGGTGCTTTTAGTTTTTGTTTTTTTTTGTTTTTTACACTTTTTTCCATTTAACTTTTTTTGCTATCACAAGGGGTGAACACCCCTTGTTATAGTCCCATAGAAAAGTGGGCAGATTCCCAAAAGGTTGGTATATAGTGACCCCAGACAGTATGCTATCAAAATATATATAATTTATTGGACATAAGACATTAAAAGAAAAAAACAGTCAATGCAAAACCTCCACCAAAAAAAGTCTTTGAGTCTGGAGTCAATGAGGATGGCAAATGTGATCAACTTCTCCAGCTCAGTGGGTATATCTCCAGCTGCTATCTCATCCTTAATGGTATCCGAGAGACCATGAGAAAAAGCAGCCAGGAGAGCCTCATTGTTCCACACAACCTCTGCTGCCAGAGTACGGAATTCAATGGCGTAGTCGGCAACAGTTCCCATACTCTGTTCGATGGACATCGAAATCTGGAGCCAGAAGAGATGTCAGCAAAGCAAGTCTTGAACAGGATAGCAGGAGATAGTTTCTGTGATGATGACCAAGGTGAAGACAGAGAACCTGTCTAAGTAGGCAGGACTGACGAGCAGGATATCAACAGCTGAGTAACTGTGGAGAGATAAGAGCTGACAATTAGCCGACAGCTGAGCGGCCAACTCAGAGAAGGAAGGGCTGAGCCCAGCCTTGACAGATAACCCCTACTACTACCTAGCATGCCTCACTTTTCTGTTCATGTATTAGGATGATAGACATTGTTTCTTCAGCTTAAGGTTTTCCTAGTAGTTTTTTTTCCTCTCCTCATTTCTGATTGAGCTGGTCTCTATAATTGAAGATATACCATAGTTACAGCTCTTTTTTAAAACAATCTACTGAGCTGGCCATAGCTAGTTCGTGAGGGAGCCTATTCAACATTTTCACAGCTCTTACTGTGAAGAAGCCCTTCTGTATACAAAGCTTAAATCTCTTCCTCCAGACATAAGGAGTGCCTCATTGTCCTCTGTAATGACCTGAAAGTGAAACCCCAAAGTTCACTATATGGACCACTTATGTATGTATACATGTTGATCAATTCCCCCTCAATCTCCTCTTCTCAAGAGAGAAAAAATTCAGTTCCTCTAATCTTTCCTCATAGCTGAGCAAGTTTAATAATTTGGTCTCCCTTCTCTGTACTTTCTCCAGTTCTCAGATTATTATTTTTGTGCACTGGTGCCCAAAACTGAACTGCATATTCCAGTTAAGGTCTTACTAATGATTTGTACCGGGGCAAAATTATGCCCATATGGAGTCTATACCTCTTTTTAATACAAGAAAGTATTTTGCTAGCTTTAGAAACGGCAGCTTGGCACTCCATGCTATTGTTCAGTCTATGGTCTACTAGAACACCAAAATCTCTCTCTAAAATTAACTCCCCCAGCTGTTCTCCTAGTATGTATGATGGATACATTTTTTTTTAGCTCCCAAGAGCATAACTACACATTTATCAACATTAAACCTCATTTGCCACATAGTTCCATAATCAATCATTGCATTGATGTTGGCTTGTAAGTTGGAGGTATTCTGTAAGAACATTATTCCACTGCAAAGCTTGGTGTCCTCTGCAAACACTGAAATTGTACTTTTAATCCCAGACCACATGTCATTTACAAATATGTTAACCACTTCAGCCCCGGAAGGTTTTACCCCCTTCCTGACCAGAGCACTTTTTACAATTCGGCACTGCGTCGCTTTAACTGCTAATTGCGCGGTCATGCAATGCTGTACCCAAACGAAATTTGCGTCCTTTTCTTCCCACAAATAGAGCTTTCTTTTGATGGTATTTGATCACCTCTGCCGTTTTTATTTTTTGCGCTATACGCGGAAAAAGACCGAAAATTTTGAAAAAAAATGATATTTTCTACTTTTTGTTCTAAAAAAAATCCAATAAACTCAATTTTAGTCATACATTTAGGCCAAAATGTATTCGGCCACATGTCTTTGGTAAAAAAAATGTCAATAAGCGTATATTTATTGGTTTGCGCAAAAGTTATAGCATCTGCAAACTAGGGTACATTTTCTGGAATTTACACAGCCTTTAGTTTATGACTGCCTATGTCGTTTCTTGAGGTGCTAAAATGGCAGGGCAGTACAAAACCCCCACAAATGACCCCATTTTGGAAAGTAGACACCCCAAGGAATTTGCTGAGAGGCATGTTGAGCCCATTGAATATTCATTTTTTTTGTCCCAAGTGATTGAATAATGACAAAAAAAAAAAAAATTACAAAAAGTTGTCACTAAATGATATATTGCTCACACAGGCCATGGGCATATGTGGAATTGCACCCCAAAATACATTTAGCTGCTTCTCCTGAGTACGGGGATACCACATGTGTGGGACTTTTTGGGAGCCTAGCCGCGTACGGGGCCCCGAAAACCAAGCACCGCCTTCAGGATTTCTAAGGGCGTACATTTTTGATTTTACTCCTCACTACCTATCACAGTTTTGAAGGCCATAAAATGCCCAGATGACATAAAACCCCCCCAAATGACCCCATTTTGGAAAGTAGACACCCCAAGCTATTTGCTTTGAGGCATGTTGAGTCCATGGAATGTTTTATATTTTGACACAAGTTGCGGGAAAGTGACAAATTTTTTTTTTTTTTTTTTTTTTTTGCACAAAGTTGTCACTAAATGATATATTGCTCACACAGGCCATGGGCATATGTGGAATTGCACCCCAAAATACATTTAGCTGCTTCTCCTGAGTACGGGGATACCACATGTGTGGGACTTTTTAGGAGCCTAGCCGCGTACGGGACCCCGAAAACCAAGCACCGCCTTCAGGATTTCTAAGGGCGTACATTTTTGATTTTACTCCTCACTGCCTATCACAGTTTCGGAGGCCATGGAAAGCCCAGGTGGCACAAACCCCCCCCAAATGACCCCATTTTGGAAAGTAGACACCCCAAGCTATTTGCTGAGAGGCATGGTGAGTATTTTGCAGCTCTCATTTGTTTTTGAAAATAAAGAAAGACGAGAAAAAAAATTTTTTTTTTCTTTTTTCAATTTTCAAAACTTTGTGACAAAAAGTGAGGTCTGCAAAATACTCACTATACCTCTCATCAAATAGCTTGGGGTGTCTACTTTCCAAAATGGGGTCATTTGGGGGGGTTTTGTGCCACCTGGGCATTCCATGGCCTCCGAAACTGTGATAGGCAGTGAAGAGTGAAATCAAAAATTTACGGCCTTAGAAAGCCTGAAGGCGGTGCTTGGTTTTCGGGGTCCCGTACGCGGCTAGGCTCCCAAAAAGTCCCACACATGTGGTATCCCCATACTCAGGAGAAGCAGCAGAATGTATTTTGGGGTGTAATTTCACATATTCCCATGGCATGTTTGAGCAATATATCATTTAGTGACAACTTTGCGCAAAAAAAAATAAAAAAAATAAAAAATTGTCTCTTTCCCGCAACTTGTGTCACAATATAAATTATTCCATGGACTCAACATGACTCTCAGCAAATAGCTTGGGGTGTCTACTTTCCAAAATGGGGTCATTTGGGGGGGGGTTTGAACTGTCCTGGCATTTTATGCACAACATCTAGAAGCTTATGTCACACATCACCCACTCTTCTAACCACTTGAAGACAAAGCCCTTTCTGACACTTATTGTTTACATAAAAAAATAATTTTTTTTTGCAAGAAAATTACTTTGAACCCCCAAACATTATATATTTTTTTTAAAGCAAATGCCCTACAGATTAAAATGGTGGGTGTTTCATTTTTTTTTTTCACACAGTATTTGCGCAGCGATTTTTCAAACGCATTTTTTGGGGAAAAAACACACTTTTTTACATTTTAATGCACTAAAACACACTATATTGCCCAAATGTTTGATGAGATAAAAAAGATGATCTTAGGCCGAGTACATGGATACCAAACATGACATGCTTTAAAATTGCGCACAAACGTGCAGTGGCGACAAACTAAATACATTTTTAAAAGCCTTTAAAAGCCTTTACAGGTTACCACTTTAGATTTACAGAGGAGGTCTACTGCTAAACTTACTGCCCTCGATCTGACCTTCGCGGCGATACCTCACATGCATGGTGCAATTGCTGTTTACATTTGACGCCAGACCAACGCTTGCGTTCACCTTAGCGCGAGAGCAGGGGGGACAGGGGTGCTTTTTTTTTTTTTTTTTTTTTTTTTTCTTTATTATTATTATTTTTTTATCTTATTTTTAAACTGTTCCTTTCATTTTTTTTTTTTTTAAATCATTTTTATTGTTATCTCAGGGAATGTAAATATCCCCTATGATAGCAATAGGTAGTGACAGGTACTCTTTTTTGCAAAAATTGGGGTCTATTAGACCCTAGATTTCTCCTCTGTCCTCAAAGCATCTGATCACACCAAGATCGGTGTGATAAAATGCTTTCCCAATTTCCCAATGGCGCTGTTTACATCCGGCGAAATCTACGTCATAAAATGCTCGTAGCTTCCGGTTTCTTAGGTCATAGAGATGTTTGGAGCCACTCTGGTCTCTGATCAGCTCTATGGTCAGCTGGCTGAATCACCGGCTGCATTTTCAGGTTCCCTGTTGAGACAGGAGAGCCAGAGAAAAACACGGAAGATGTTGGGGGGGGGGGGGGCATTCCCTCCCACTGCTTGTAAAAGCAGTCTAGAGGCTAATTAGCCACTAGGATTGCTTTTACATGAAAGCCGACCGCTGGCTGAAAAGAATGATACCAAGATGATACCTAAACCTGCAGGCATCATTCTGGTATAACCACTCAAAGTCGTGAATGGCATACCTGAAGACAAAAAAATGGTTAACAATAAAGCACAGTAAACGGTAAGGTATAAAAAATTGCATACCTGAAAAGCAAACATGATAAAACATAATAACAATAAAACATTGCAGAATAGAATACAGTAAAAAAGAGCAGAACAATAGAGAGAGAATAGAGAGAGAGAGAGAACAATAAAACGACAACTATTTTTATTTTATATTTTTGTTTGTGTTTTTTTTTTTTTTTTTTTTTTTTACACTTTTTTTTGTAACTAACTTTTATAACTGTAACCGGTTCCAGGTTCGGGTCTCTCAAAATGCGATAGCATCTTGGGAGACCCTGTGAAAGTGTGTCTAGTCTGTGCAATGCTGTACCCTACGCTAATACTCAACTAGTGCATGGTAGCGTTCAAAACATTCACCAATGCAAAGACCAGGATTGTCAGGACAGGAGGGACAATAATAGCGGGTGTCACGCCTATATCCGCGCTTGCTGCAGACACAACATCTTTTTTGGGGGGGTTCGTTGGGTAGGGGTACTCGGGAGGACATAAAGAAAATGCCTCTCATGCAGCCGACTGCATTTGGTTGGGGATGTGAATGGGGGAAGTACGGGCGCTGCAGAAGCGGTGGGTTCCCAATTAGGATTGGCGAATGCAGCAGGAAGGGCATTATGGGCACGACGGTCCTGTGTTTGTCTTTTTGGTGGCAGCGGGACACTACTTGTGCTTGCCACCTCACCAGCTTGAACTGCACTTATGTGACTCGCCACGTCACCAAGTGTTACTGCAGTGCTGGTTTGACTACGACCGGGGTGTACTAGGCCGCTGGCGCTTGCCAGTTCACCAAAACGCTACAAAAAAAACTGTTAGCGATCGCAGGGATCAGGCCTGACTCTGCGAACGCTGCAGTTATGCGTTTAGTGTTTTGTAAGTGACAGTGATCGATCGATACTGCACTTGGGTGGGCTGGGCCGGGCCGGGCGGAGGGGCAAAACGCAGGTGCTAGCAGGTATCTGGGCTGATCCCGCTAACACTGCGTTTTTGGGAACCCTAAACTGCTGGGGACACTAGTATAGATCTGATCGGATCAGATATTGATCCGATCAGATACTATACCACTAAGGGAGGCGTATGCTGCGTGCGTGGGTGTTAGCGGTACTGGCGCTAATCTGACGCTGCCTGGGGCTGGTGCTTGCCAGTTCACCAAAACGCTACCAAAAAAACTGTTAGCGATCGCAGGGATCAGGCCTGACTCTGCGAACGCTGCAGTTATGCGTTTAGTGTTTTGTAAGTGACAGTGATCGATCGATACTGCACTTGGGTGGGCTGGGCCGGGCGGAGGGGCAAAACGCAGGTGCTAGCAGGTATCTGGGCTGATCCCGCTAACACTGCGTTTTTGGGAACCCTAAACTGCTGGGGACGCTAGTATAGATCTGATCGGATCAGATATTGATCCGATCAGATACTATACCACTAAGGGAGGTATACGGTGCGTGCGTGGGTGTTAGCGGTACTGGCGCTAACCTGACGCTGCCTGGGGCTGGTGCTTGCCAGTTCACCAAAACGCTACCAAAAAAACTGTTAGCGATCGCAGGGATCAGGCCTGACTCTGCGAACGCTGCAGTTATGCGTTTAGTGTTTTGTAAGTGACAGTGATCGATCGATACTGCACTTGGGTGGGCTGGGCTGGGCTGGGCGGAGGGGCAAAACGCAGGTGCTAGCCGGTATCTGGGCTGATCCCGCTAACACTGCGTTTTCGGGAACCCTAAACTGCTGGGGACACTAGTATAGATTTGATCGGATCAGATATTGATCCGTTCAGATACTATACCACTAAGGGAGGCGCATGCTGCGTGCGTGGGTGTTCGCGGTACTGGCGCTAATCTGACGCTGCCTGGGGCGACGCATATCACCGCCGGGCGATCGGGGGGCTAAACCTTTATTCGGTAATAAACGGAGGGTGCCCTGACACTATAAAAAATAAACAAACTAACCAGCGTCAACCGTAACGGTTATACGGTGATCAGTGGTGAAAGGGTTAACTAGGGGGCAATCAAGGGGTTAAAACATTTATTAGATAGTATATGGGGGTCCCTGTCGCTATAAAACACTGACGGCGAACCTAAATATTTACGTCCCTAACTACCGTCACCAGCGACACTAATACAGCGATCAGAAAAATGATCGCTTAGCGACACTGGTGAGGGGGGGTGATCAAGGTGTTAAAACTTTATTAGGGGGGGTTAGGGGGGTATCCTAGACCTAAAGGGGGGAAATTCTCACTGCCCTAACACTAACTGTCACAAACTGACACTATGCAGTAATCAGAAAAAAAAAAAAAAAAATACTGCTAATGTCAGTTTGTGACGGGGGGGGGGGGGGTGATTGGGGGGGGATCGGGGGGCGATCGGGGGGGGGGATCGGGGTGTAAGGTATGCCTGGCATGTTCTACTGTGTGTGTGTGTGTGTTGTGCACTCACTTGTCATCTCTCCTCGGCGCTGGAACGGAAACTGCCAGACCGAGGAGAGATGACATCACATCCTCTGCCTGTGTGAAACGACACACAGGCAGAGGAGGATTCCCATTGGCTGGGAGCGATCGCGAGGGGGGGGCCACGATCGGATGGTCTCCCCCTCGCTTCCCGACGCTCCCAGTCAAATGCCGACCGCCGATGGCACCGGGGGGGGGTCCGATCGGACCCCCCGCCCGCGGGAGGCAGATCACGTACGGGTACGTGATTTTGCCTGCCCGTGCCGCTCTGCCGCAGTATATATGCGGTAGGCGGTCGGCAAGTGGTTAAAAAGTAAGGGTCCAAAAACTGAAACTTGGGGTATATCACTAATAACCCTAGACCATTCAGAGTAAGATCCATTAGCCACTACTTTCTGAATACAGTCTTTTAGCCTATTTTCTATCTCTTTACAAAATGAATTTTCCAACAGGCATGTAGACTTTAATTAACACATGAGCCATGTGTGGGGAATGGTGTAGAAGACTTTGGCAAAATCCAAATATGCAATGTTCACAGAAACTCCATTGTCTTAGCTTAGTTTTAGCTTTCTTTGGTCTATCATGAATTTATGCTATTGCTTAAAATATTATTTTCTAGCAAAACTCTTCTGTGTTCTTTTATTAAACTCTCCAGTATCTTCCAGACTATAGAAGTTAAATTAACTGGTCCGTAGTTACCTGGTAAAGACATTGAAGGCTTTTTAAATATAGGCACCACATTGGCCTTACACCAGTCCAGCGGTATTATGCAAGTCATTAAAGAGTCTCTAACAATTAGAAACAATGGCTTGGATATAACAGAGCTTAGCTCTTTGATGACCCTTGGATGCAAGTCATCTAGTCCAGGTTCTTTATTCACCTTTATTATGTTTAAATGTTTCTGGACAATGTCCATTTTGAGCCATTATGGATCATTTGGGGATATGTTAATACTTCACATTAAGGATTTGAACTTCATCATTTCCTTTTGTATACACAGAGCTGAAAAAAGATATTCAATAAATTTGCCTTCTTCATATCCCCAATGACCAACTTATCTAGTAAAGGGCCTACATGCTCAGACCTGACCTTTTTACTGCTAATATGCAACCCCAATTCAAAAACGTTGTGACACTGTAAAATCTATGTAAAAACAATGCAGTGATTTGCAAATCTCATAAACCCATATTGTATTCACAATAGAAAATACAAAACATATCCAATGTTTAAACTGAGAAATATACAATTTTAGGAAAAATAAATACATTTGAAAATGATGGCAGCAATGCGTCTCAAAGTTGGAACAGGGCAATAAAAAGCTGGCAAAGTAAGTGGTACTAACAAGGAAGAGCTGGAAAAACATTTTGCAATTAATTACAGTGCCTTGCAAAAGTATTCACCCCCTTGGCATTTTTCATGTTTTGTTGCCTCACAACCTGTAATTAACATGGACTGTTTCTGGATTTGCATCATTTAATTTACCGAACATGCCCACAACTTTGAAGTTTTTTTTTTTTTATTGTGAAGCAACAAATAGGACAAAATAACAGAAAAAGCCAATGTGCATAACTATCCCCCCCCCCCTAAAGTCAATACTTTGTAGAACCACCTTTTGCGACTATCACAGCTCTAAGTGGCTTTGGATAAACCTCTATGAGCTTGCCACATCTTACCACTGGGATTTTTGCCCATTCCTCCTTGCATAACTGCTCCAGCTCCTTCAAGTTGGATGGTTTGCGCTTGTGAACAGCAATATTTAAATCTGACCACAGATTTTCTACTAGATTGAGGTCTAGGCTTTGACTAGGCCATTCCAACACATTTACATGATTCCCCTTAAACCACTCAAGTGTTGCTTTAGCAGTGTGTTTGGGGTCATTGTCCTGCTGGAAGGTGAACCTCAGTCCTAGCCTCAAATCACAGAATGGTACAGGTTTTGCTCAAGAATATCCCTGTATTTAGCACCTTCCATATTTCCCTCAGCTCTGACCAGTTTCCCAGTCCCACTGCTGAAAAACATCCCCACAGCATGATGCTGCCACCACCTTGTTTCACTGTGGGGATGGTGTTCTTTGGGTGATGTGCTGTGTTGGGTTGGGTTTGCACCAGACATAGCATTTTCTTTGATGGCCAAAAAGTTCAGTTTTAGTCTTATCAAACCAGAGCACATTTTGGGAGTGAAGTAAATGGTCCAATAAATATTATTGTACCTATGCATTAACTTGTCTATCCCTATAGTTAGCTAGTCTATTAAAACTCTGACCACATGTTACTGTTGATATCACAATAATACAAGGTTAGCTATGAAACCAAACACATGGTTTATAGGTAATAAAGTCTTATTTATTTCCCAAGGAAATAGGAAACGTAACATAAAATACTAGAGAAAGATATTACAAACATATACCAACAATACACATCATATCAGAATATCAAAGATACTTATCACAAGGCTTTTCCGCAAGGCTTTGTATCATCAGCTAGGCTCAGATGTTGAAGAGAGATAGCCATGTGGCTTAGGCAGCCACCCGGCGCGAAAAAGGGCCGAACTGCTGCCTGTGTTCCCTTTTTACTAAACATTCACACCCACTCATATCCACCATGATGGGAGGCTCCCACTGTGTGACGCTTCTCCTCTTCCGACGGTTCTTAAATAACGGAGGGCAGGGCCACCCGGTGACCCCACCCTCCTCTGACGCACGGTGACTTCCCTGTCTGCCCCCCTCTGACATCACGGGAAATGCCACAGGGAAGTCCCCGTGTGTCAGAGGGGGCGGGGTCACCGGGTGGCCCCGCCCTCCGTTATTTAAGAACCGTCAGAAGAGGGGACGCGTCACACAGCAGGAGCCTCCCATCATGGTGGATGCAGAGCGGCCCGAGAAAAAGAAGGGAAGAAGACGCCGGCGCCGCGGAGGAAGATGCAGGACGAGAACACCGGAGGAAGAACCAGAAGAAGAAGAAGATGGAGGAAGATAGAAGAAAGTAGAAGCATTTAAATAAAGGAATTGTCAAAAACTGTCTCTTTTTAACATTTTAACCTTTTTGACACTTTTTTTGTGAAATGGTAGGTACCTCCTTACCATTTCACAAAGGGGGGAGGGCCGGGATCTGGGGGTCCCCTTGTTAAAGGGGGCTTCCAGATTCCAATAAGCCCCCCGCCCGCAGACCCCCACAACCACTGGGCAAGGGTTGTGGGGATGAGGCCCTTGTCCCCATCAACATGGGGACAAGGTGTTTTGGGGGCTACCCCAAAGCTCCCTCCCAATGTTGAGGGCATGTGGCCTGGTACGGTTCAGGAGGGGGGGTGCTCTCGTCCCCCCCTCTTTTCCTGCGGCCTGCCAGGTTGCGTGCTCAGATAAGGGTCTGGTATGGATTTTTGGGGGGATCCCACACCTTTTTTTTTTAAATTCTGGCACAGGGTTCTCCTTAAAATCCATACCAGACCTGAAGGGTCCGGTATAGATTTTGAGGGGGACCCCATGCCATTTTTTTTTAAATTTTGGCCGGGGTTCCCCTTAATATCCATACCAGACCTGAAGGGCTAAGGGTCTGGTATGGATTTTTGGGGGGATCCCACACCTTTTTTTTTTAAATTCTGGCACAGGGTTCCCCTTAAAATCCATACCAGACCTGAAGGGTCTGGTATAGATTTTGAGGGGGACCCCACGTCATTTTTTAAAAAATTTTGGTTCGGGGTTCCCCTGTGGGGAATTCCCATGCCGTTTTTATCAATGAACTTTTATGTGTATTGTCGGACCGGCAATTCATTAATAGCTGGGAGTAATTTTAAATGACTTTTTTTCCTTTGAAATGTCATTTTGCATTCAGGCTGTTTTAAACACGGGAAACATGCGCCCCTTTACAGGCATACTATAGACACCCCCCAGGTACGAAATTTAAAGGAATATTACACTTTTATTGTTTCACTTTAAGCATTATTAAAATCACTGCTCCTGAAAAAATGGCCATTTTTAAAAGTTTTTTTTGCATTGATCCATGTCCCCTGGGGCAGGACCCAGGTCCCCAAACACTTTTTATGACAATAACTTGCATACAAGCCTTTAAAATTAGCACTTTTGATTTCTCCCATAGACTTTTAAAGGGTGTTCCGCGGCTTTTGAATTTGCTGCGAACAACCCAAATTGTTCGCTGTCCGGCGAACTGGCGAACAGCCGATGTTCGAGTCAAACTCATGTTCGAAGCTCATCCCTAGTCCTAAGTACTCAGACCCTTTGCTGTGACACTCATATATTTAACTCCGGTGCTGTCCATTTCTTCTGATCATCCTTGAGATGGTTCAACACCTTCATTTGAGTCCAGCTGTGTTTGATTATACTGATTGGACTTGATTAGGAAAGCCACACACTTATCTATATAAGACCTTACAGCTCACAGTGCATGTCAGAGCAAATGAGAATCATGAGGTCAAAGGAAATGCCTGAAGAGCTCAGAGACAGAATTGTGGCAAGGCACAGATCTGGCCAAGGTTACAAAAAAATTTCTGCTGCACTTAAGGTTCCTAAGAGCACAGTGGCCTCCACAATCCTTAAATGGATGACGTTTGGGATGACCAGAATCCTTCCTAGAGCTGGCCGTCCGGCCAAACTGAGCTATCGGGGAAGAAGAGCCTTGGTGAGAGAGGTAAAGAAGAACCCAAAGATCACTGTGGCTGAGCTGCAGAGATGCAGTCAGGAGATGGGAGAAAGTTGTAGAAAGTCAACCATCAGTGCAGCCCTCCACCAGTCGGGGCTTTATGGCAGAGTGGCCCAACGGAAGCCTCTCCTCAGTGCAAGACACATGAAAGCCCGCATGGAGTTTGCTAAAAAAAAACACCCGAAGGACTCCAAGATGGTGAGAAATAAGATTCTCTGGTCTGATGAGACCAAGATAGAACTTTTTGGTCTTAATTCTAAGCGGTATGTGTGGAGAAAAGCAGGCACTGCTCATCACCTGTCCAGTACAGTCCCAACAGTGATGCATGGTGGTGGCATCATGCTGTGGGGGTGTTTTTCAGCTGCAGGGACAGGACAACTGTTTGCAATCAAGGGAAAGATGAAAGGCCAAGTACAGGGATATCCTGGACGAAAACCTTCTCCAGAGTGCTCACGACCTCAGACTGGGCCGAAGGTTTACCTTCCAACAAGACAATGACCCTAAGCACACAGTTAAAATAACGAAGGAGTGGCTTCACAACAACTCCGTGACTGTTCTTGAATGGCTCAGCCAGAGCCCTGACTTAAACCCAATTGAGCATCTCTGGAGAGACCTAAAAACGGCTGTCCACCAACGTTTACCATCCAACCTGACAGAACTGGAGAGGATCTGCAAGGAGGAATGGCAGAGGATCCCCAAATCCAGGTGTGAAAAACTTGTTGCATCTTTCCCAAAAAGACTCATGGCTGTATTAGATCAAAAGGGTTCTTCTACTAAATACTGAGCAAAGGGTCTGAATACTTAGGACCATGTGATATTTCAGTTTTTCTTTTTTAATAAATCTGCAAAACTGTCAACAATTCTGTGTTTTTCTGTCAATATGGGGTGCTGTGTGTACATTAATGAGGAAAAAAAATGAACTTAAATGATTTTAGCAAATGGCTGCAATATAACAAAGAGTGAAAAATTTAAGGGGGTCTGAATACTTTCCGCCCCCCACTGTATGTGACCCATCCAATTATGCATCCCGCTCCCAACCTCCTATAACCCTTTACTGTAAATCCGGGTCGGGATTAGGCAGGCTTGCTCACAATGGGCTTTTCTATCGCAATTTTGGCGTGTCAGCGGTATTTCAGGGCTATGAATTGGCAGCAAAGCCTCTAACTTGTATGAAGAGGTCTTACCGTCAATTCGTCCCTCAACTTGCATAGATAAATGGGAGACCCTTCTATATAAATATCAAGTCTAACACATATAAACCTGAAACGATGACAAACCCAAAATTCCATCCCTGTGCCTGGATTTCAGAGATCATGCCCAGGGTATACCATGCACCTCCCTACTGTTAGTCATGGAACTAGGTTGTTCCTTGAACCTAACGTTACATCAGTATCCTTTAGGACAAAGAAACAAACTCGTCTATGTCCCAAATAATACCCAGGCGCTTCCTTCCCAGCAATGATCTCTCCCTCCAGAACCCAGAGTGAAATATCTTCCCAACATTTTTCGTTCACCACCATTTATTGACCTGGCATACAAAGGACGTCATGGTCATGCTTCAGGAAAAGGGGAAATATCAACCTGCCTCCAGCTTGAAGTTGGCCGATACCTCCGCCCGCCCCTGCATGCACGCCGTGATAGATTTCTGTCCTGTACCATCACACTCTCTACCAACCTCTCAACATGGTTGACAAAATCTGGAGCCACTTTAACCTGGGTGTTTATGTGACTTTGAAGGTTATTAAGGATGCCACCAATCTCTCTGAGTAACAAAGCCCCACTTAAGCTATGGCTGAGAGTTTGTTCCTCAGGATACTGATGTCCACTCCATTAACAACACCCATCCCAGCTCCTATTCCCCCCAATATAGTGCTGAATACATCCCTCCTCTTCCGGTTACTCCTCAGAACTAAGCGTCCTGAATGAACCTCATCCTGTGTCCGCACATCTCTGGGAGTAAGCCACTGGTACAATGACCGCACTTGATTCAGTGTATACTCAGCACATATGGGGTAACAGGCTTTTATCAACCACTGTGAGATGCTAAAGCGCCATGAGGTGAAGGCATACTGTGCCCTGGTAGCCAGTGTCTGTTCCCTTTATTTAACGGAGCATGCTCCTGTGTGTAGTCACTGGCATTACCTGTGCAAAGTTACAATCTCTCAGGTGAGACATCAATTAGGTGTATCTCCCCCATGTCCAGTTTTGGTGACCCACATGTCCAGTAACAGAGAGCTTCTTTACAGGACTGCCAAGATTGAAACACCACCCCTACAAGGAAGTTTTCACCCCATTGATGTGTCACCTGGCACCCTCTAGTCTGGCCAACAGACACCTTATTATGCATAAGTGCCAGCCTCCTGGGTACCTGCACCATATTAATTCCATTATGTCAATACATGTCACACATTAAAAACTTTTTCTTCTTTCAACGCCTCCCTCCATTAAAAAACATATCTTACATTTCATGTTCTGAAGGATTGGACAGGTTATATTCCTTCCCCAACCTCCAACCCATTGCCCATGTATTAATAGCACGTTTGCATCAGGAGAGACTTCGGCAAAAATGTTTCACAAGTCTTGTTGATAGGCACAGTCTTTCAGATTCAGCATTAGCTGAATCTGTCATCCATGTTCCAGAGACCTCTTCAGTCTTGCTCCACCAGAGCTTTGGAAGTAAAAAGAGAAGAGGAGAATCTAATTCCTATCCACAATATCTGCTCGCTTGCTATATTTACTTTTAGGTCCCTCCTTGGAACCCAGGAACTTAGTATTCCTGGCTTCTGCAACTCTAAACAAATTATCAATACAACTATGATTTCTGTAGGCTGAACCCACTCTAAAATGGATCCCCATGGTATGATCAAAAATTTTAAAAACATGGACGTGAATGTTGTTTCTCAAAAAATTCTAATTTTAAATGCTAAAAAAAAAACAATGCATTTCTCTATATCTTAAGACCTATGCACTAACTCCTCTTTCAGGTGAACGAAGCCTAAACCTTTTGTAACCTTTTCCCACCTGAATGAACATAAAAACAAAGAAAAAAAAACGAACTCCAGCAGCTAGTATGGCTTCCTACCAACTCTTGTCTTAAATAAAATGTATTCACCTGGAGGACATATCCCGTGACCATCTATTCAGCTGCATAGCCAATTACCCCCTTTCAGGTGGACTAAACATAACAATTTTTTCACCTGAACAAAATAAAATAAACGAATAAACATATAATAAAAAAAAATAATAATAATAAAATTAAATTTAAAAAAAATAAAAATGTAAAAAATTAAAAAAAATCTTTAAAAAATATTAAAATTAAAACACAAAAATTAAAAAAAATTAAAAAACAAAAATTTAATAAAAAAAACAGTTAAAAATAAGAGACGAGAAAAAAAAAACAATAATCATAACAGAAAATATTTTTAGAAAAAAAACAACAATTCAGAGGCTTATCCTTGAAAATACTAAAAATATATCAAGGTCCTCTATCATATTCCAAACATGAGAAAAAAACTTTTTCGTAGCAAAGAAACATTAGCCACAAAACTATTACCATCCATGCAGCTCACTAAGTGCTGCTAACATTGTTTCCCCCAGTGCTATATTTGAATGACCATGCGGCTACCGCCATTCTGACTTTATGCAACTGTTCTACATATTGATGATTTTCAGTTTGTAGCCCCCGTATTTGGGTCTTAAAAAGGAAATGGATTTGATTACTATGGCCTCCATGCTTTGGATTGCTACCCCATCTGGCAGAATAAACTTCATAACACCTTGGTGTAGTTTTAGGGTATTTCCTTTGCATATCATTCTTAGTCATCAAACAATACTTAGTTATGTGACCCCCCCCCCCTGTTTTACACAAAAAACATTTGAGAGCTGGTCTCCCTACATAGGCCCTTCTCTGAGCATATGGCGCTGGAGACTAACATTGCTGGATAACATTACTATGATTGGAATGAACAGACTTTACACTTTCATCGTCTGAGGAGTCATCAGAAGTTTCCACTGTTTCAACTCCTGAATCAATTTCAAGCGCAGTTTTTTTTGGTTTTTTTTAACAAACAAAGGTGCTTTATTGTTGTCATTTAGGTAAATTTACAGTATATCCATTGGTACAGTACAGAGCATTACATGGAATCACACATGTGTACATAAAAGGTGGTATAGTTGCGAACACTACTGCATGCAGTGATAACACACAATTATGAGAGTAGATAACAGAACTTGTGTCCCTCAGTCACAGTACATTGCAAATACACTTGGTCTGCAGAGGATAATTGCTTTGATTCCCCTAATTGGATGTCCAAGGGGCCCACACTTTCTCATATTTCCACTGGCAACCTCGGTTGCTGTATGTAATGTATTGATCCATTTAACTGCTTGCTGACCGACTCACGCCAATATACGTCGGCAGAAGGGCACGTACAGGCAGATTAATGTACCTGTACGTTGCCCTTTTAGAAGCCCCGCCGCAACCTCCATGAGTGTGATGTGGGATACCCGCGATCATCTCACGGAGAGGGAGAATGGGGAAATGCTGATGTAAACATGCATTTCCCCGTTCTGCCTAATGACACTGATCACCGCTCCCTGTAATTGGGAGCTGTAATCATAGCCCCTCCCTCCCACAGTTAGAATCACTCCCTAGGACACACTTAACCTCTACAGCGCCATCTAGTGGTTAACCCCTTCACTGCCAGTCACATTTACACAGTAATCAATGCATTTTTAATCGCACTGATCGCTGTATAAATGTGAATGGTCCCAAAATAACGCCAAAAGTGTCTGATCTGTCCCCCATAATGTCGCAGTCACAATAAAAATCGCTGATCGCCGCCATTACTAGTAAAAAAAAAAAAAAATTATTAATAAAAATGCCATAAAACTATCCCCTATTTTGTAGACGCAAACCAATCAATAAAGCTTATTGCGATTTTTACCAAAAATATGTAGAAGAATACGTATTGGCCTAAACTGAGGGAAAAAAATTTTTTATATATTTTTTGGGGATATTTATTATAGCAAAAAGTAAAAAATAATGCGTTTTTTTTAATATTGTCGCTATTTTTTTTGTTTATAGCGCAAAAAATAAAAACTGCAGAGGTGATCAAATACCACTAAAGGAAAGCTCTATTTGTGGGGAACAAAGGACATCAATTTTGTTTGGGACGTCGCACGACCGCGCAATTGTCAGTTATAGCGACGCAGTGCCGAATCGCAAAAAGTGCTCTGTTCTTTGGACAGCCAAATGGTCCGGGGATAAGTGGTTAAGGAGTATCTCTTTTTTGCATAAAATAGTGGTAAGAGATCAATAATTTTGAGTGGTGGGAACGCTGCTCGTCCTCATGGACCCCCAGCAGGACCAGCTCAGGTTTTATTGGAAGAGATAGTTGCAGTTTAGAGTTAACGACTTTGAACACTTTCGTGCAATAGGCCGAGATTACTGAACATTCCCAGAACATATGTAGGAACGTGTCAACTTGTGCTGTACATCTGGGACACTCAGGGTTCCTGTCAGGGAAGATTCGATGTAGTTTTTGGGGTGTAAAGTATACCCTGTTTAGGAACTTAACCTGGATGAGTTTGTCTTTGGAGGAGATGACCAGTTTGGGGCCATAGTCAAGACAGTCATCCCAGCTCTCCCTGTCCAGTGAGGGTATGTCTCTGTGCCATGATTCCCATAATTTCTCTAGCTTGGGGGAGTCAGTGCCCAGGAGTGCTCCATATAAGGTAGAAAGAGGTTTAGTTAGGTCACCCGGGGCTAGAAGCTCTTCAGTGGGGTCAGCTTGGAGGAGAGGCAAACTTGGAAACTGAGCCCTGGTTGCATGGTGTACCTGAACAGCATCCACTGGGGTAGTTCATATTTGGCCTTTAGATCTGCAAATTGTAGCAAGGTACCCTGGGGCATAACTTGGCCCAGGGTAGTAATGCCATATCTAGCCCTCACTTGGGGATCTGGAATGGTATGGAGGTGCGGCAGGCTGGGGTTTCCCCATAGAGGGTGTGCTGGTGACCATTGATTCGGACGCTTGAAACGCCGTCGGGCAGCATTCCATACCCTCCAAATTCCAAAGCATTCCATACCCTCCAAATCTGATGGGTTTACTTCCTCTTTGTTTCCCTGCAAAGGTAAAGCATAATGGGCTACTATGCATCGAATAGCCCATTATGTGTCACTTACCTGACACAGGAGCCTGTGATGTCACAGCTGTCCCCTCTGCTACAGAGCATCCATCTTCTTTCCGGGTATCGTGGCTGCAGCGCTGTGATTGGCCGGAGCCGCGATGACGTCACTCCTGCGCATACGCACGGAAACCGCCATTAACGGCATATCGCTCAGTGCGCAGTGTGAATAGTAGCCCATTATGTGTCACTTACCTGACACAGGAGCCTGTGATGTCACAGCTGTCCCCTCTGCTACAGAGCATCCATCTTCTTTCCGGGTATCGTGGCTGCAGCGCTGTGATTGGCCGGAGCCGCGATGACGTCACTCCTGCGCATACGCACGGAAACCGCCATTAACGGCATATCGCTCAGTGCGCCTGCACTGTGCCCGCGATGATGTCACTCCCGCACATGCGCACGGAAACCGCCACTAACGGCATATCGCTCATTGCGCCTGCGCGCCGCTGTCTACGGTGCATGCGCTGTAGACATCGGTGCCTGTCTTTTTGCAAATATATCCTACACTATGTTGGTTTAGGAGATATTTCTTGGACCTACAGGTAAGCCTTAATCTAGGCTTACCTGTAGGTCAAAGTGGTCTGTAAGGTTTTACAACCACTTTAAAGGAGTCCCAAAGTACCGTGGGGGTGGTAGAGGTGGCATTGTCAGTCCAGTAGTTACATATGGAGGCAGTCAAGGGTTCCTGCAACTGTTCCTCCGATGCCCAAAACCTGGATAATCTCCAGAGGCGGGACTCGGGGGGGGGAACAGTTAGTGCCAGAGATAAGCATAGTGGTGCTTGATCAGATATACCTCTAGGAAGCACCGACACATCCTGGACACAGAGCAGACTTGAGGTGAAAACCAAATCAATTTTGGACAGGGACTTAAAAGTATTGGAATGGCAAGTGCATTCCCTTTGTGTCGGGTGCATGTGTCTCCAGGCGTCCGTCAGGGCGAACGTGTCAGCCCAGTGTTGGAGATCCAGAGAGTCTCGGGCTGAGGCAGACAACCTATCCAGAACCGCATGTGGAACCATATTGAAATCACCTAGCAGAAAGACAAGGTTGGAGTCTAGCTGAACCACTATTTGCATAATTTCATGAAGTATCTGAGTTGAGGCCAGCGGGGGTAGGTATAGCCCCACCAACACAGCATTCCTGTTTAGATCAAGGCATGAATAATGACATATCTGCCCTCTCTGTCAGTCTTAATTTCAATAGGCCTAAAGGGTAGAGATTTCCGGACTAGGATGCTGACCCCACTCTAGCATATATGGAATAGGTGGCGTGAAGGCAAATTGTCTTGTGTCCCTGCAAATGTGTCTCCTGCAGAATACAGATGTGGGGGTTATGCTTGTGGAGGAAACGGAACACCAGGGAGCGCTTAACCGCGGAGTTAAGGCCTCTCACATTCCACGATATTATTGTAAACTGAGACATTGCGGGTATATGTGATAAGTTTGGACCGGGGGGGAAAGCTTGCTGGGGCAGCATCCCAGCCCCGGACATAGCAGGTTTAACAATAGTTACAGTACTATACCTTTCTTTTCTGAGCACCTACAACACAAAGCACCTGTTACAACAAAAAACATTAACAAACCCAACATGAATCCTACCCCATCCCACCCTGCATCCCCCACCCCAACCAAGGAATGCTTTAGTCCCCAAACATTATACACCCAATGCTAGGGGGCGTGAACCAGTGAGTATATTTTTACACTGAGCTAGGACTGTCTGTTTGATATTGGGGGGGCTCCACCGCTTGTGAATAAAAAATAAGAAAAGATGTGTTAAGGCTTCGTCAGAATATACAAAAATAGCCCAACTGGGGTACATGAAATGAAGGTGCAGGAGGCACCCTTGGCATTAGGGGGATAGTACAGGAGGAATCGGTGTGTCAAAAAGAGCAGCTTTCCAGTGTGTTCAGTAAGGAAGAAGTGCAGGGGAAATAGTTTTCCAGCAGCAGACCACATTTCTGATTAAGTGCTGAATCTGTAGTTCCATAGATAGGTCACTAGAGTCCGCCACAGGAATAGTAATAGTATCTAGGGAAGTGGTTCTCAACCTTTTCGTGCCGTGACCCCTTGATAAAATTTCCCAAGTTGTGGGGACCCCTAACAGTAAAATTATTTTCGTTGGTCGCGTTTGCTGGCACAGTGGTGACAATTGATGGGCACAGTGGTGACAATTGATGGGCACAGTGGCTGCACAGTGGCGACGTTTGCTGGCATAGTGGCGACAATTGATGGGCACAGTGGCTGCGTTTGGCACAGTGGCAGCAATTAAAGGGCACAGTTCCTGCGTTTGATGGCACATTGGTAGCATTCGCTGGCACAGTGGCGACAATTGATGGGCACAGTGGCTGCATTTGATGGCACAGTGGCGGTGTTTGCTGGCACATTGGCGACAATTGATGGGCACAGTGGCGGCGTTGCTGGCATTGGCAACAATTGATGGGCACAGTGGCTGTGTTTGATGGCACAGTGGCGACAATTGATGGGCACAGTGGCTGCACAGTGGCGACGTTTGCTGGCACAGTGGCGACAGTTGATGCTCACAGTGGCTACGTTTGGCACAGTGGCAACAATTAAAGGGCTCAGTTCCTGCGTTTGATGGCACAGTTGCAGCGTTTGCTGGCACAGTGGCGACAATTGATGGGCACAGTGGCTGCATTTGATGGCACAGTGGTGGTGTTTGCTGGCACAGTGGCGACAATTGATGGGCACAGTGGCTGTGTTTGATGGCACAGTGGCGACAATTGATGGGCACAGTGGCTGCACAGTGGCAATGTTTGTTGGCACAGTGGCGACAATTGATGGGCACAGTGACTGCGTTTGGCACAGTGGCAACAATTAAAGGGCACAGTGGCTGCATTTGATGGCATAGTGGCGGCGTTTTCTGGCACAGTCGCGACAATTGATGGGCACAGTGGCTGCATTTGATGGCACAGTGTCGGCGTTTTAATGGGGTTTTTTTCAGATTTTTTCAGTTTGTTTGCACCCCCACCACTGATTTATATATAAACGTCCCGGTTGGTTCCTCAAAAGTGGTTATTCCATGCCAGTGCTAGATATACACAGTGTATAGCACCCAAACATGTATCTAGCACTGGCACAGAATAACCACTTTTGAGGAACCGACTGGGATGTTTATATACATATAAATGATATGTACCATAATAAAAAAAATGTTGTCATGTCAGCATTTACTGTTTTTCTGACTTACCAAAAGTCACAGGTGTTCTTAGATTCAGCAAGTGATGTTTCGTCGCCACCCTCTTGGTACACTCGTCCGCAGCAAGCGGACTTCGGTGGGTGTAAAAAGATGTCCGCTTGCTTCTAAGTGTAGCCTTACTGTGGACGAGAGTACCAAGATGGCGGCGACTGATCGTCACTTCCATGCAGTCTCTCCTCTCCAGAAAGTAACATCTCGCTGGCCGAGACGGACAGACTCCGGCAGTAACTTCGGGTCCGTCTCGGCCAGCATTCGCGACCCCCTGGCAAAACGGCATTCGACCCCCAGGTTGAGAACCGCTAATCTAGGGAGTCTCTACCAGAGCAATTTCACGCTGATATAGGAAGCAGGGAATTCCTGCACATTGAGTCTAAAGCCCCATACACACTATCAGATTTTCTGCTGATTTTTGTCTTCAGATTTACCAAAACCATGTTGTGCAAGGGCCTGCCTGATTGCATACAAATTGAAACTCCTGACCTCATATTATATGGTTTTGGTAAATCTGAAGACAAAAATCAGCAGAAAATCTGATAGTGTGTATGGGGCTTTACTGATCAGAGTCTTTCCAGTAAGGCTTTCACATGCAATGGTGACACCAGCACATGGTGTAATGATTGCTGAAACTGAGCAAGATGACCACAGCAGCCTTAGATCACCTGGGTAAACCAGGGGCACAAAACTTCAACGTTGCAAACTAATGAGTCACAGTAGGCACAACAGGTGCATTGAACGGACAAGGTCCAAAAGACATTTCCCCTGTCAGGGGGGATATTACCCCCCAGTGACGCCCAGCAGCCCCATGGCAAAAATTGAGATGCTAGGCAGTCAAGTGAGATACAGTCAGGTCCATAAATATTGGGACATTGACCATTCTAATCTTTTTGGCTCTATACACCACCACAATGGATTTGAAATGAAACAAACAAGATATGCTTTAACTGCAGACTTTCAGCCTTAATTTGAGGGTATTTCCATCCAAATCAGGTGAACGGTGTAGGAATTACAACACTTTGTATATGTGCCTCCCACTTTTTAAGGGACCAAAAGTAATGGGACAGATTAACAATCATCCAAACTTTCACTTTTTAATACTTGGTTGCAAATCCTTTGTAGTCAATTACAGCCTGAAGTCTGGAAAGCATAGACATCACCAGATGCTGGGTTTCACCCTGGTGATGCTCTGCCAGGCCTCTACTGCAACTGTCTTTAGTTCCTGCTTGTTCTTGGGGCATTTTCCCTTCAGTTTTGTCTCCAGCAAGTGAAATGCATGCTCAGTCGGATTCAGGTCAGGTGATTGACTTGGCAATTGCATAACATTCTACTTCTTTCCCTTCAAAAACTCTTTGGTTGCTTTCGCAGTATGCTTCATATCATTGTCCATCTGCACTGTGAAGCGCCGTCCAATGAGTTCTGTAGCATTTTGCTGAATGCGAGCAGATATTGCCCAAAACACTTCAGAATTCATCCTGCTGCTTTTGTCAGCAGTCACATCATCAATACAAGAGAACCAGTTCTATTGACAGCCATACATGCCCACACCATGACACTAGCACCACCATGCTTCACTTATGAGGTGGTATGCTTTGGATCATGAGCAGTTCCTTTCCTTCTCCATACTCTTCTCTTCCCATCACTCTGGTACAAGTTGATCTTGGCCTCATCTGTCCATAGGATGTTGTTCCAGAACTGTGAAGGCTTTTTTAGATGTTGTTTGGCAAAATCTAATCTGGCCTTCCTTTTTTTGAGGCTCACCAATGATTTACATCTTGTGGTGAACCCTCTGTATTCACTCTGGTGAAGTCTTCTCTTGATTGTTGACTTTGACACACATAAACCTACCTCCTGGAGAGTGTTCTTGATCTGGTCAACTGTTGTGAAGGGTGTTTTCTTCACCAGGGAAAGTATTCTTCGGTCATCCACCACAGTTGTTTTTTGTGGTCTTCCAGGTCTTTTGGTGTTGCTGAGCATTCTTTTCTTTCTTTTTAAGGATGTTCCAAACAGTTGATTTGGCCACACCTATTGTTTTTGCTATCTCTCTGATGGGTTTGTTTTGTTTTTTCAGCCTAGTGATGGCTTGCTTCACTGATAGTGACAGCTCATTGGATCTCACATTGAGAGTTGACAGCAACAGATTCCAAATTAAAAAATAGCACACTTGAAATAAACTCTGGACCTTTTATCTGCTCCTTGTAAATGGGATAATGAAGGAATAACACACACCTGGCCATGGAACAGCTGAGCAGCCAATTGTCCCATTACTTTTGGTCCCTTAAAAAGTGGGTGGCACATATACAAACTGTTGTAATTTCTACACTGTTCACCTGATTTGGATGTAAATACCCTCAAATTAAAGCTGCAATTCTGCAGTTAAAGCACATCTTGTTCGTTTCATTTCAAATCCATTGTGGTGGTGTATAGAGCCAAAAAGATTAGAATTGTGTCGATGTCCCAATATTTATGGACCTGACTAAGTGCTGCAGTGCACAGCAGGGGCAAATTCCAGGACAGTTAGGTCAGCAACTTCAGCGGTGTGGGGGGAGGGAATCCAGCCATGCAGATGCATCCCTGGGGGAGGTAAAAAATGTTGATTCACCATCTTGCACCCGAAGGCAGGCAGGGAATAGGACACTTGATACCTCTGAGCCGCATGGCTGCTTTTACTTGATCAAATGAGCACCTCAATTTCTGCGTTTCAACAGAGTAATCAGGGAAAATGAGGATTTTGGTATGCCAGATTTCCCTGTACCCTTGATGCTCTGAGTACCTCATCCCGGTCTCTAAAGTTCAGAAACTTGAGTATAAAAGTATGGGGTGGTGATCCTGGTGGGCTGGCTTAGGGGGGATACAAGTGGGCCCTCTCTACCACATAGAAGGGCGAGAATTGGGCTTAAGGCAAAAGGGTGCACAGAAATCTTTCCACTGGGTCAGTTGGATAAGGGCCCTCTACACCCTCTGCCAGGCCTATAATGCAGAGGTTGTTCCTTCTATTTCTTAGCATCCTTGGCCTTGTATTCTAATACCCTAATCTTAGTGTGCAGTGTGCGTAGCTCTGCAGTGTGTTCACCCACTATGTCTTCTGTGTGGCTCGGGGGCTGTTTAGCAGAAGAGATTTTGGACCTCATTTTGTCCATGTCCTGCCTGATGAGCCCCACATCAAGCTGAACAGCGTCCACCTTTGTGGTGAGGGATGTGACACTCATGGCATTTGGCAATGGCCGCTAAAACCTCTGTGAGGCCAGGCTGTGGCAGCGGGGGTTGCTCCTGAGACTGTCTGGGATGCCATATTAATGGAGCGGGCTCCCATGTGGTCTGTACAGGCCGGGACAGGTTCCTCCAAGACCGTGGGGAAAACGCACTTCTTACCCCGTCCTTTCGGTGTCTGGGAGGAACAACGGCGCATGGGGAAGTTTGCAGCCTCAGTTCTGTATCTGTAGGTTCCTGGAAAGGGGAGAGAAGCCTAGGATCCCAGCGGAGCTCCCTCACATGCGTCCGCTTAGTTCACCATCCCCCCCCCCAGTTTCAGTTACCGCACTTTTTCCTATCATAGTAACATCACTTGCAGCAACAATAGCATCTGGTTTACCAAATTTTGTTCTAGAGGTTTTATCTTTGCTGAGCATTGCGACTGTTCAGCTTTTGCATGTTTGGAGGATAACTCCATTATGGCTGCATGTGCACCCTGTAATTCCTCCTAAGCAGTATGATAACACGCAAATTATCAGCCTCTCTTTGATTTAAAGAGGCAACACAACTTCCTCTTAATTTACACGTTTTCTCTAATTCATCCAATCTCTGTTCCAACACACATTTCTCAGTCACTAATTCTTTAATGTGATCAGCAACATTTGCATCTGCCTTTGCAACCATTGCTACTATATTCTCAGTTACACTTTGTACCTGCTCCAAGAATTGCTCTCTCTCAGCACACCATTGGACTTCTTTCGCTATCGCAATGTCTTTCATTTTTAATAACATGCATACCACATTGGCCATCTTGGCTTTCCTGCCTTTTTTCAAAGACTTTTTATGTTTTATCAGATCATTATGAATATTACATTGTCTCAAAAGGTCACTGAATTGGTGTGTTAAAGCATTCTCTTCTATAGCATGGAATCTAACAAAGCCATGCTTCTTAATGAAACCTTCAAAGACTTCCACTGATATGCTAATTAGCCTACCTACACTGAAGTTGCTCAACCAGTCTAAACAACAGTTGCTTACACAGACGCAAGACACACAGATACAAAACACATAGTCACAGATAAAGCTGTTCAAAGTTAACTTTCACCTGTAGTCCTCCAACACAAGGCAGAGCACACTCTTATCAATGCTCTACCACACCAGGAGACCTGACTATCTCCGTATTACCACTGATTTTTAGCCCTCTTAGATCGCAGGCCACATTGAACTTCTATTGGAACAGAGAGCTATTTCACACTCATGTGGGGGAAAAAATAAAAGTAAAAAATAAACTAATAATAAAAAAAATTAAAAAATTAATTAAAAAAATTTAAATCTACATTTCTTCCACTTTCTCCTCAAAGATGTGTGGTTTTTATCCTGTCAATCTGCAGGCTACATCAGATAACCAGGGCTGATCAAACCCTCACTCTCACCAGTACTCTTGACCAGCTACAGGCCTAACAATTTGCATTAGGACTACAATAAACGTTAACACCTACATACATATATCAGACAAAATCTCACCAGATTTTGCACGTCCGCTCACCGATTAAATATTCCATAGAACTTTCAGGACCATTTAAGCAGGGCTTCCGAATTCACAAACCACCGCAAATCTTTGTCCACAGTAGAGCAGGCCGTCCGTTCTAGGTGTAGTTGACTCCTTATTTTATAGGGACTCAAGACAAAAAAATATATTAGGGTTTGTTGATTCTGTGTATAAATAAATTCCACACGGCCAATTGAAGTAAATGGTCCAATAAATATTATTGTACCGATGTATTAACTTGTCTATCCCTATAGTTAGCTAGGCTAATAAAACTCTGACCACATGTTACTGTTGATATCACAATAATACAAGGTTAGCTATGAAACCAAACACACAGTTTATAAGTAATAAAGTCTTATTTATTTCCCAAGGAAATAGGAAAGCCAACATAAAATACTAGAGAAAGATATATTACAAACATATACCAACAATACAGATCATATCAGAATATCAAAGATACTTATCACAAGGCTCTCCGCGAGACTTTGTATCATCGGCTAGGCTCAGATGTTGAAGAGAGATAGCCATGTGGCTTAGGCAGCCACTCGGCTTGAACCAACAGCGAAAAAGGGCCGAACTGCTGCCTGTGTTCCCTTTTTACTCAAACATTCACACCCACTCGTAACCACCCCCATTTCCCTCCTATCCAATAGATATTGCCAAGAGGTAGTCCTTCTAATATCTGTCCATTCTCCAGGAAGCATGCTGTATTGTCCACTAGGGGGCAGCGTTTGTCCATGAATCGCCACTGTCTGACCTGGGTCAAATCTTCATAGACATCTTTGATCTATGATCTTCTGTAGCTCAACCCATCAGTCATTTTGGCAGCAGTGGCTCTCTTTGAAGCTTCTAATCACACATATCACACCAGGTGGGCTTGAGCCAAGCCCTTGTTATTCTGATATGCTACAAAGCTTTGATGTGTAACTGGTTACATTCCAACTTGAGGCCAATTGCCTGTATCAGCCAGGGAATGAAATACCATAAATAAGATATTAAATCATGTTGAATTCCAACGGGGAGTCTCCCACATGCCTTTTCACAAATTCAAAACGTGCCATTTTGTTTTTGCTGAAAGTAATGGGTTTCTTCTGGGCACTCTGCCATAAAGCCCAACTCTATGGAGCGTATGGCTTATTGGTGTCCTATGCACAGATACTCCAGTCTCTGCTGTGGAACTTTGCAGCTCCTCCGGGGTTACCTTAGGTCTTTGTGCTGGTTTTCTGTTGTGCCATGTTCTTTCCATTTGGTTATGATAGATTTGATGGTTCTCCTAGGGATCATCAAAGATTTGGTTATTTTTTTATAACCTAAGCCTGACTTGTACTTCTCAACAACATTGTCCCTTACTTGTTTGGAGAGTTCCTTGGTCTTCATGGCAGTGTTTGGTTAGTGGTACCTCTTGCTTAGGTGTTGCAGCCTCTGGGGCCTTTCAAAAAGGTGTGTATATGTAATGACAGATCATGTGACACTTAGATTGCACACTGGTGAACATCATTTCACTAATTATATGACTTCTGAAGGTAATTGGTTGCACCTGAGTTTTTTATGGGCTTCATAACAAAGGGGTGAATACATACACACATGCTAATTATCTGTTTTTTATTTCTGAAAAATAGTTTTTTGTATATATTTTTCTAATTTTACTTCACCAACTTAAACTATTGTGTTCTGATCCATCACATATAATTCAGATTAAAAAAAACATTGAACTAAAGGCTGTAATGTAACAAAATAGGTAAAAAGCCAAGGGGGTGAATACTTTTGCAAGGCACTGTACCTACCGAGTTAATTCAAAAAATGTGTGCAAGTGTACCTAGAATAATTGAAGATTTGATGCTGTTTTGAAGGCAAAGGGTGGTCACACCAAATATTGATTTGATTTGGATTTCTCTTCTGTTCATTTACTTTCCATTTTCTTTATTGAAAAAACGAAACTATTAAACACTTCTATTTCCGAAAGCATTCCGAATTCACGGCATTTTTACATCTGCCTAAGCCTAAGACTTTTGCACAGTACTTACAGTCAGCCACGATCTAAAGCCTCGTACACATCGCTTAGATTTTCAGACGACCAAATGTCTGATTTTTGTCAAAATCGCGTGTCCATGATTTTAGAGATGCTATTGACCATCCAAAATTTTTTGTTTCACAAAGACTAACGTAGCTACGTACTACAAGTGTATAAAGATGAAGTTTGTTTTTGTGCGTGACCCCTCTGGGCCATTTCCGCTAATTCCGTTAGCAGGCTTTCTGTGATCGAGCTTTCGTCTTAATACGTTCTGTTTTCACCGCCTGTTAGCCTTGGTGTCCCCCTATATCCGGAAGCAGGACACATGTAAGCGGAATTCCATTAATCCTGAACAGAGTCTAATAGCCACCTTGCGTTATCTGGCCACAGGGAGAAGTCTCCAGGATCTGAAATTTACCACGGGGATCCCTCCCCCAAGCTCTGGGAGTAATCATTCCAGAGACTTGTTCAGCTATAATTCAAGTGCTGCAGAAGGACTATATCAAGGTAGGTGTTATCTTAATCCAACTTTCATTCCATGTGTTTGTGCTTGCAAATGTTTTTCTGTCAATATTTGTGATTACATAATTCTGAATACTGTAATATGTTGGGAGTGTCCTCTTTGGAATCATGCATACTGTTTGGTTTTGCTGCTCCTTTTTCTGGCTACAGGCATATTTTCCTACAGTAACCTCCCCAGCATGTTATCCTGTGTCCATACACACCTAGTCTGTTAAGTTTCCTGTGTTTTTCCCAGTTACATTTACTTTTTGGCTTATCAAAAATTCAGAAAGATGTGGCTTTAAATAGGATTTTTTTAAGATACAAAATCATACAGAGTGCATGAGGCCTTATTATTCTGCAAAACTAGTTTTCCCCTCTGCCCCAGGCAAAAATGCAGAGTCAGCAGTTACAAATACTGTAGCTGCCGACTTGAAAGATTATCACACTTCTTACCTGTCCACTGGGCCGGCAAGAGAGGAACGATGAGGGGGCCAAACTAACAAGGAATCTTGCTGCCTCAAGCTCTCATGGAAGTGGGGAGGGGTCTCTGTCCAAAACAGGTACCCATTACCCCCTCCCCTTGAAAGGTTCCAAATGTGGCAAGGGGGGGGGCGTTGTGAGAAAGCAGATCAGTTTATTTTCCACTTTTGTCTCAAAGTCCCCTTTAAAGTAGAGCAAAAGTCTATCATTTTTGGTGCAGGTTTGGACAGAGTGAAGAGGGATTTGAGTCCCTGTCAGTTTTTATTGCAGTCTGTGCCCCGTTAGGAAGATTCACCCTCTCTATTTGTCCTCTTTCACCTTATCATTGAAAGTTAAAGTAAACCTAAAGACCCAAATTTGGGGTTGTTCCCCGAAAAATAATAGCTGGGAATTTTTCAAATAGGGACACTATTTCTGGTGATTTTTAGGTCCCCAATAAAATAGCTGATATTTTCTTTCACTTCCTGTTTGACTATAGGACTGGAAGTAAAGGTAAATCTCCGCAATGGGACATAGATGGGACCCCAAAAGTAGGACAGGGGCTGGAACCCTCCCTTGCTCTATGCTAACTGAAACACCCCTAGGCCCCTAGCTCTACTTAAGTGTATCTTTATGTTGCCTAAGCATTTGTGTATCAAATATGTTTGCAATGTTATTGTCAGAGAACTCACACAGCAAGCACCCGTCTCCATGCAGCAGCTGCAAATCCTCATTCTGCTAATGCAAAGGTGCATGCACGGAACCATAGCCAGAGGCAAATGAGATCCAGGGTGAGCATGCACAATGGCACCTCTATGCGAATGCGCTAACGCGCTTCCACGAGTGCCAAAGCGCTAATATGCTAACGCACATGCGCCAATGTGCCAAAGTGCTAATGTGCTAACGCGCATGTGCTAATGTGCTAAGTTGCTAATGCGCATGCGCGTACGCACGTGCGCTGGTGCCAATCCTGGCACACAGCACCCTATATAAACAGAGAGTCTGCCTAGCATCAGTGCTGGATTGTCTTCAGCTTGTTCCTGTGTTCCTGTGTTCCTGTTGTTATTCTGCCTGATTGACCTTGTTCCTGAAAACCCGGCTATCTTCTGACCATTCTCTTGGATCTCCCCTGCCTGCTGAACCTGCCTCTACTTACAATACTGACCTTGGCTTGAACTTATGATTACGGCTCTGCTTCCTGATTCTGTACCCTGCTGCCCGTCTGTTGCCAACCCCTGCCTGTTCCTGACTACGGTTTTGCCTTCTGACTTGGTACCCCGCTGCCAGCCTGTTGCCGACTCCTGCCTGTTCCTGATTCTGCAGTTGATCCTGATCTGGCTCCCGCTGAACAAGTTTGGTGATCAGTTTCCACATCTCCTCAGCAGAGGTTCCTATATCTCCAAGTTCCAGCCTCCTGCCTGCAGGCACCTGCACCCTTTCGTTGCCCTCGCACTCCCTGTACCCACCACCAGGGGTGCTTGGACCGGAACCGTGCAAAAGGCCACCCTCATCATTTCGGGCTCCGCTGTAAGGTACGTGACAGTTATGTGCTGAAGTAGTTATTTATGTATTTTGTTTTCTCCACAGTTCCCATTCAACCCAGGGCAGTGGCAGGAAGTAGCAGGCCAGTTTCTGGAAGAATGGGATTTTCCAAACTGGGGGTGCTATCGATAGAAGGCATGTCCACATTGTCCCACCGCACAACTTTGGCTCTTTTTTATTTCAATTACAAAATTATAAAGGGTTTTGTAGTATCACAAAGCTCGCTGTGGTCAATGCGAATTATAAATTCCTTTATCTGGACGTCGGCAAGAATGGGCGGCACTCAGATGGAGGAGACATAATGCAAACCGAGTTCTAACAATGGCTCCAGAACAGCTCGTTAAACTTGCCATCCTGCTCCCAAAATGTAGATGACATCAATTTTGTTTTTGTGGCAGATGAGGCCTTTGCTCTATGGGAACATCTCCTCAAGTCCTTTCTTCAGCGCAACCTCACCCCAGAGCAAAGAATTTTCAGTTATGGGCTATCCCGTGCCCGAAGCGTGGTGAAGAATACTTTTGGGATCTTGGCAAACCGGTTCAGGCTCTTTGTGACACCTATCAATATGGAATTATATAAAATTAACCATATTGTCCCATGCTGCTGTATCCTGCATAATTAAGGGGCATAAGGGGCAGTTTCATGGCAGCAATTTCGTACTGAACTAGTGTAAACTGGTATTATTTTTTTTGTTCTTTGGGGGGCTGTTGTTTTTGTTGTGAAATTAACAATACAACCTGTTTTTTTTTCCCTATGTGTTAAACATGTTCTTTTGTTTGGCTTTTTTTATAAATTGATTATATGCTTTATCTACTGTTGTCTCTCTATATGTTCCAAAATGGGATTTTGGTTTGACTGATCCCTGATTTGACTGATTTGGTTTGGTGATCCCTGAAAAACGAATTTCTTCAGGAAAGGCTATCACACCTCGAACTAATGTTTCCCCCACAGTTACAACCTTTTGTACCATCTGCCCCACCTTACTAGATTGTAAGATCTTCTGAGCAGGACCCGCTTAACCCTCGATAACTGTATCGTCTCCCTTTTATGGTGTAAAGCTGCTTAAACTGTTGGTGCGATATAAATCCTGTATAATAATTTGGCCACAAAAATCTTGTGTGCCTGCAGTAGAAGCCCCAAAAGACAAGAGTAAGGGGGACTCAGACCCATGGGAGAGAGAGATATGGGCAACTCCGATGAGGTAGACCCAATGTCGGTCATGGCAGGACTCCTCCCCTCATCATGTATACAATATTACATTTAAATGTTTACTATGTATTATTTTCAGATTCTATTTTGTCTATTATTCTATCTATTTAGATTCTATTTTGGCTGTTGTCCCTGGATGACATTTGTATCTACAACGCATTATGAAACCACTATGAAACACATTTTTATTGTAAGCTGTATATATGCTTATCTAAGTTTCAGGTGCATTCCTGGTTTAACACATATGTCCTGTGTCTACAACACCAATTCCAAAAAAAAGTGTCGCTGTGCAAAATCTACATAAAAAACAGAATGCAATTATTTGCAAATCTCATAAACCCATATTTTATTTACAACAGAAAACATATCAAAATGTTTAAACTGAGAAAATGTACCAAGAAGTACCAAGTAAGAAAAAAATTAAGGTAATTTTGAAATTAATGGCAGCAACATCTCAAAAAAGTTGGGACAGGGCCAGGTTGATGACCGCGTACCATCTCTTCTTCTTTTAACGCTCTGTAACTGTCTGGGAACTGACGAGACCAGTTTCAGGAGTTTTGGGAGAGGAATGTAGTCCCATTCTTGCCCGATATAGGAATTAAACTACTCAACAGGCCTGGGTCATCTTTGTTTTATTTTTGGTTTCAAGATGCACCAAATATTTTCAATTGATGAAAGGTCTTGACTGCAGACAGGCCAGTTAAGCACCTGGGCTCTAATACTATGCTACTCTCAAAGATGCAGTATGTGGTTTCGACCTGCTGATCTCTGCAAGGCCTTCCCTGAAATATCTGGATGGAAACATATGCTGCTTTAAAACCTGGATATACAGCATCTCACAAAAGTACACCCTCACATTTTTGTAAATATTTTATCTTTTCATGTGACAACACTGAAGAGATTACACTTTGCTACAATGTAAAGTAGTCAGTGTACAGCTTGTATAACAGTGTAAATTTGTTGTCCCCTCAAAATAACAACACACAGCCATTAAGGTCTAAACCGCTGGCAAAAGTGCCTACACCCCTAAGTGAAAATGTCCAAATTGGGCCCAAAGTGTCAATATTTTGTGTGGCCACCATTATTTTCCAGCACTGCCTTAACCCTCTTGGGCATGGAGCTCACCAGAGCTTCACAGGTTGCCACTGGAGTCCACTTCCACTTCTCCATGATGACATCACGGAGCTGGTGGATGTTAGAGACCTTGCACTCCCCCACCTTGTGTTTGAAGATGCCCCACAGATGCTTAATAGGGTTTATGTCTGGAGACATGCTTGGCCAGTCCATCACCTTTACCCTCAGCTTCTTTAGCAAGGCAGTGGTCGTCTTGGAGGTGTTTGGGGTCGTTATGTTGGAATACTGCCCTGCGGCCCAGTCTCTGAAGGGGGGGGGGGACATGCTCTGCCTCAGTAGGTCACAATACCTGTTGGCATTCATGGTCAATGAACTGTAGTTCCCCAGTGTCAACAGCACTCATGCAGCCCCAGACCAGGGCACTTCCACCACCATGCTTGACACCAACTGAACCAGATAAGTTTATCTTGGTCTCATCAGACCACAGGACATGGTTCCAGTAATCCATGGCCTTAGTATGCTTGCCTTCAGCAAACTGCAGGCTTTCTTGTGCATCTTTAGAAGAGGGACGACAGCCATGCAGACCAATTTAATGCAGTGTGCAGCATATGATATGAGTGCACTGACAAGCTGACCCCCACACCCCTTCAACCTCTGCAGCAATGCTAGCAGCACTTATATATCTATTATCTATTTCCCAAAAATAACCTCTGGATATGATGCTGAGCACGTGCACTCAACTTCTTTGGTCGACCATGGCAAGGTTGGTTCTTAGTGGAACCTGTACTGTTAAATTGCTGTATGGTTTTGGGCACCGTGCTGTAACTCAGTTACAGGGTCTTGGCAATCTTCTTATAGCCTAGGCTCTCTTTATGTAAAGCAACAATGATTTTTTTTTTCAGATCTTCAGAGTTCTTTGGCATGAGGGGCCATATTGAACTTCCAGTGACCAGTATGAGAGAGTGAAAGCGATAACACCAAATTTAATACACCTGCTCCCCATTCACACATGAGACTATGTAACACTAATGAGTCACATGACATGAGGGGAGGGAAAATGGCTAATTGGGCCCAATTTGAACATTTTCAAACAGGGGTGTACTCACTTTTGTTGCCAGCGGTTTAGACATTAATGGCTGTGTGTTGAGTTATTTTGAGAGGACAGCAAATTTACACTGTTATACAAGCTGCACACTCACTACTTTACATTGTAGAAAAGTGTCATTTCTTCAGTGTTGTCACATGAAGAGATATAATAAAAAAAATTACAAAAATGTGAGGGGTGCAGGGGCGGACTGACAACTAATAGGACCCCTAGGTTTAAAGATGGCCACCACACAGCAGCCATCTTTCTGATGCAATATTAATGCGGCAGAGCCTCGTGGAAGGGCACCTAGCTTGGCGACATGCAGAGTGGCAGGAGACTTAAAGCTGGAGATCCAATAAAGGTACCGGGAGCCTCTCATGGGCAGTGCCACCTTAACAGCATCATGTGCCCCTGGGCAAATTAATGCACTCGGGTCCCTACCAGGGTGAAGGTGACCTGCGACATGCATAGCCATGGTACACAGGGGGTATGGCTAAATAATGGCATATAGTGGACGTGGTTTGGAACAAAGCCCTCCAGTGCAGTAAAGTCACCATAGTAAACAGTTTACTATGCTCAGTTTTGAATGAATACAGTGAGTGATCAGTATCAATCACTGACTGTCTTCACTTAGAAAAGGAAGGGGCTGGTAAATGAAATTTACCAGCCCCTTCCCCACTCTCCATCCTGACAGATTCCCCTATGTGCCCGCAACTGCTGCTGGTGGGAGAAAAAAGGAGGGAAGCTGGCAGTGCTACAGGGGTGGGGGTCCAGGCAGTGAGAGACATCCAGATTAGTGCAGACGGTGGGGGAAATAACTAAACCAATCTTTCAGGTGCTGCAGTGAAAGCCACAAAAGATCGGTTTCAGTTATTTCCCCGCACCCACTGCAGTGATCACCTGCTCTATCCACACATGATCCCCCCGGTGGGAATAACTGTAGGGGCAGGGGTCCCTCCAAGCACCAGTGGGATGGAGCTATGAGACAGTTGGTAGGGGTGAGTTAGTTGTGGATGGATTGGGATTGATTCATGGCCACCCACTTACGATCGCTTCTGGCAAATGGGCTTCTTCCTCTGCCTGTGAACTGTAAACACAGGTCAGAGGAAGTGATGTCATCTGTCCTCGTGCTTCCTTTTTCGTTCAGGAGCCATGAAGAGAGGACATGAAAAGTGAGTTGCAGCAACAGACCACTAACACCAGTACACATAGGCACACAAATCACCCCCTGCATCTGACCACACCAAGATCGGTGTGATAAAATGCTTTCCCAATGGCACAGTTTATATCTGGTGAAATTTAAGTCATGAAATGCTCGTAGCTTCCGGTTTCTTAGGCCATAGAGCTGATTGGTCTCTGATCAGCTGGCGGAACCACTGGCTACATTCTCAGGAGACAGGAGAACCAGAGAAAACCATGGAAGACGGTGGTGGGGGAGGGGGGGCATTCCCTCCCACTACTTGTAAAAGCAGTCCAGAGGCTAAGTAGCCGCTAGGATTGTTTTTAAGGCGACTGGTGTTGTGGAGAAACCCTTCTGTGTCCATGAATATAACCGAAATATGGGAGGGGTGAACCTCAACGCCCAGTTGTTGGCGCCGTACCTAGTTGCCTGTAAGGCCAGACGCTGGTACGAAAAGTGTCTGTATACTTTTTTCAATTGGCTTTGGTGAACGCGCGTGTGCTATACAGAGCTTCAGGATGGACTGGATCCTTCCTTAAATTCCAGGAAGAGATCGTCAGAGCCCTTCTGTTTCCAGACAGTGCTTCACCTCACCATCCCAATCCAAATGCAAATGCAGTAAGCCAGCTGCACGAGAGGCATTTTCCATATGTCCTCCCTAGTACCCCTACCCAACGAGCCCCCTCAAAGAAAATGTGTCTGTAGAAAGCGCGGATATAGGCGTGACATCCACTATTTTTGTCCCTCCTCACAATCCTGGTCTTTGCATTGGTGAAGGTTTTGAACGCTACCATACACTAGTGGTTTTAGCGTAGGGTACAGCACTGCACAGACTAGGGCACACTTTCACAGGGTCTCCAAAGATGCCATCGCATTTTGAGAGACCCGAACCGTTAATTACAAGTGTTAAAAAAAAAAAAAAAAAAAGGTAGAATATAAAAAACAAAATATAAAAAAAATATAAAATAAAAAAAAATTGTGCTCTCTATTGTTCTGCTCTTTTTTACTGTATTCTATTCTGCAATGTTTTATTGTTAACCATTTGTTTGTTTTCAGGTATGCCATTCAGCTGCAGCGCAGATTTATCAATCTTGACAGCAACAGCAATTGCTCCCACAATACATAAAGCCGTGACTCCAGCGCTGTAGGAGGTGATTTTACTACCACAGTTAAAAACAAAATAGTGCATGTATGCCCATCATTAGAAGTCGGTGGATGAAGGGAGGTATTCTAATGGTGGGCATACCCACTGATCAATCTCTTTTCGTTCAGCCCACAGGCTGCATGAGAAAAAAAACAATTACTATATATGCCCAACAAGGACCAGCAACGTACTGGTATGTTGCTGGACTTTGAGTGGTTATACCAGAATGATGCCTGCGGGTTTAGGTATCATCTTGGTATTCTTTTCAGCCAGCAGTCGGCTTTCATGTAAAAACAATCCTAGCGGCTAATTAGCCTCTAGACTGCTTTTACAAGCAGTGGGAGGGATTGTTTCCCCCCCCACCGTCTTCCATGGTTTTCTCTGGCTCTCCTGTCCCAACAGGGAACCTGAGAATGCAGCCGGATGTTCCACCAGCTGACCATACAGCTGATCAGAGAGCAGAACGGCTCCAATCATCTCTAAGGCCTAAGAAACCGGAAGCTATGAGTATTTCATGACTTAGATTTCACCAGATATAAAGCCGTTTATCACATGGAACTTGGTGTGGTCAGATGCTTTGAGGGCAGAGGAGAGATCTAGGGTCTAATAGACCCTCAAAAAAAAAATAAAAAAAGTACCTGTCAAGACCTATTGCTATATTTACATTCCCTGAGATAACATATAACAATAAAACAATAAAAAAAAAGTAACAGTTTAAAAATAAAATAAAAAAGCAACATAAATAATTAAAAAAATAAACAAAAAAACCTCCCCCTCTGCTCTCGCGCAAAGGTGAAAGCAAGCGTCGGTCTGGCATCATCTGTAAACAGCAATTGCACCACCCATGTAAGGTATCACCACGAAGGTCAGATTAACCACTTGCTTACTGGGCACTTAAACCCCCCTCCTATCCAGACCAATTTTCAGCTTTCAGCACTGACGCACTTTGAATGACAATTGCGCGGTCATACAACACCATACCCATATGAAATTTTTATCATTTTTTTTTTCACCAAAAATAGAGCTTTCTTTTGGTGGTATTTGATCACCTCTTATTTTTTTTTTTTAACAAAAAGTAAAAACTGCAAAGTAAAAAACTTAATTTTTAAAAAAAAAATTAATTTTTTTTATATTTTGTTATAAAAAATTTAAACAGGTACTTTTTCTCCTTCATTGATGTACGCTGATGAGGCGGCCATGATGGGCACTGATCAGTTACACTGATAGGTGGCACTGATTGGCACTACTGGTGGGCATTGATAGGTGGCACTTGTGGGCACTGATGAGGCAGATGTGCCTCTTCCAATCGGGACCGATGTCCCTCACATCTGAGCCGGTGATCGGCTTTTTTCTACTCATGCTGTCAGCGCGAGTAGAAAAAAAAAACCGATTACCGATCTTTTGTTTACATCATGTGATCAGCTGTCATTGGCTGACAGCTGATCACATAGTAAGGGGCCGGGACCGGCCCCTTACTTAGATCGGTGATCACCCGAGTCTGTGACTCGTGATCACAGCGCGCTCGGCGCGTGCCCACAGGGGAGGCCGTCATATGACAGCCTCCCGAGAATTCAGGTCCGCGCTGTGGCCGTCATTCAGCCATAGGACGGATGTCAAGTGGTTAAGGGCAGTAATTTTAGCAGTAGACCTCCTCTGTAAATTTAAAGTGGTAACCTGTAAAGGCTTTTAAAAATGTATATAGTTTGTCTCCGCTACACGTTTGTGCGCAATTTTTAAGTATGTAGTGTATGGTATCCCAGTACTCGGCCTAAGATCATCTTTTTAATGTCATCAAACATTTGGGCAATATAGTGTGTTTTAGTGCATTAAAATTTTTAAAAAAGTGTTTTATCCAAAAAAAAAAAAAAAAAAAAATCGCTGCGCAAATATTGTGTGAAAAAAAAAAAAACACCCTAACACCCAACATGTAAACAAAAAGCATCAGAAAGGGCTTCATCTTCAAGTGGTTAGAAGAGTGGGTGATGTGTGACATAAGCTTCTAAATGTTGTGCATAAAATGCCAGGACAGTTCAACCCCCCCCCCCCCCCCCCAAATGAGCCCATTTTGGAAAGTAGACACCCCAAGCTATTTGCTGAGAGGCATGTCAAGGCAGTGGAATATTTTATATTTTGACACAAGTTGCGGGAAAAATATATATTTTTTTTGCACAAAGTTGTCACTAAATGATATATTGCTCAAACAGGCCATGGGCATATGTGAAATTACATCCCAAAATACATTCTTTTGCTTCTCCTGAGTATGGGGATACCACGTGTGAGACTTTTTGGGAGCCTAGCTGCGTATGGGACCCCGAAAACCAAGCACCGCCTTCAGGCTTTCTAAGGGTGTAAATTTTTGATTTCACTCCTCACTGCCTATCACAGTTTCGGAAGCCATGGAATGCCCAGATGGTACAACCCCCCCAAAATGACCCAATTTTGGAAAGTAGACACCCCAAGCTATTTGCTGAGAGGTATGGCGAGTATTTTGCAGATCTCGCTTTTTGTCACAAAGTTTTGAAAATTGAAAAAAAAAAAAAAAAAAAACCCACACATTCTTTGTTTTCTTTATTTACAAAATAAATGAGATCTGCAAGACACTCATCATGCCTCTCAGCAAATAGCTTGGGGTGTCTACTTTCCAAAATGGGGTCACTGGGGGGGGGGGGTTGTGCCATCTTGGCATTTAATGACCAAAAATTTTTTTTGTCATTCAATCACTTGGGACAAAAATATTAATTATTCCATGGGCTCAACACGCCTCTTAGCAATTTCCTTGGGGTGTCTACTTTCCAAAATGGGGTCATTTGGGCAGGGGGGTTTGTACTGCCCTACCATTTTAGCACCTCAAGAAATGAGATAGGCAGTCAAACTAAAAGCTGTGTAAATATCAGAAAATGTACCCTAGTTTGTAGACGCTATAACTTTTGTGCAAACCAATAAATATAGGCTTATTGACTTTTTTTTTTACCAAACACATGTGGCTGAATACATTTCGGCCTAAATGTATGACTAAAATTGAGTTTCTTGGATTTTTCTTTTAAAAAAAACTATTTTTCTACGGTTTGTTATAACAGCTTACCTGTAAAATCCTTTTCTTTCGAAGGACATCACGGGACACAGAGCCACAGTAATTACTGATGGGTTATATAGGTATCACTGGTGATTGGACACTGGCACACCCTATCAGGAAGTTCAACCCCCTATATAATCCCTCCCCCTTGCAGTTTTGTAGCCAAGCAATATAGTGTATTAGAAGAGGGGCAGGACCTCTGTGTCCCGTGATGTCCTTCGAAAGAAAGGATTTTTTAAAACAGCTTACCTGTAAAATCCTTATTTTCTTTCTCGAACATCACGGGACACAGAGCCACAGTAATTACTGATGGGATGTCCCAGAGCAATGCTACCTGGGGGGGGGGGACCACGACCAAGTAGGGTGCAATCAGACCTGAGGACCCTGTACCGCTGCCTGCAGCACACTACGCCCGAAGGCGATATCCTCATGCCTTCTCACATCCACCTGATAGAATCTGGTGAATGTATGAACTGAAGACCAGGTTGCGGCCTTGCAGATTTGAGCCATAGAGGCCCGGTGATGCACTGCCCAAGAAGCACCAATAGCCCTTGTGGAATGTGCCCTGATCTGAAACGGAGGAATCTTCTGTTTCAAACCGTAAGCTTGAATGATCAATTGTCGAATCCATTTAGAAATGGTCGCTTTTGACGGTGCCTGTCCTCTATTGGGACCCTCTGGCAGCACAAACAAAACATCCGTCTTGCGGATCTGAGCAGTTGCCCCGAGATAGGCCTTAACTGCTCTTACTACATCCAACAAATGTAGAGATCTCTCTTCCGGAGAACAGGGATCTGGAAAAAATGAAGGTAGAATAATGTCTTGGTTTAAATGAAAATCAGAAACCACCTTCGGTAAAAAAATAGGAGGGCGCAGTACCACTCTATCCTTGTGTATAATCAAATAAGGCTCCTTACAGGAAAGGGCTGCTAATTCTGAAACTCTTCTAGCAGAAGAGATGGCCACCAGAAAAATTTACTTACTTGTCAACAAGACCAAAGGAATCTGACTTATTGGTTCAGAAGGCTGTTTCTGTAACACAGCCAGGACCAAGTTCAAGTCCCAGGGGTTTAGGGGCACCCTAACCGGAGGATTAAGACACATCACCCCCTGCATAAAGCGGACTAAAGAACGCGAAGCAAGTGGCCGCTGAAATAATACTGATAAAAGCAGAGACCTGGCCCTTGATGGTACTCAAGGCCAGCTTCATCTCTAATCCTAATTGTAGAAAGTCAAGGATTCTACCTTTGACATATTTCCTGGGATGCCAACCTCTGGATTCACACCAGGATACATAAGCTTTCCAGACTCCATGATAAATCATCCTGGAAGCTGGCATTGATCAAGGTAGATATGACAGGACCTGAGAGCCCACGACTCTTCAGAACGTGGGTCTCAATAGCCAAATCGTCAAATTTAGTGTTTGTAAGGCAGGATGGAACACTGGACCTTGAGATAACAGGTCTGGGCGTACCGGTAGGGTCCACGGGGAACCCACCGTCATCCTTACTATTTCTGAATACCAAGTCCTTCTGGGCCAAGCGGGGGCCACCAGCAGTAACGACTTCCTTTCCTGCCTGATCCTGCGAAGGAGTCGTGGTAGTAGCAGAATAGGCGGGAATGCGTAAATCAGTGAGAACTGATGCCACGGAATCACCAACGCATCCGTCACGCATGCAAGAGGATCTTTTGTCTTTGCCACGAATCTGTCTATCTTTTTGTTGAATCGGGATGCAAAGAGATCTACATCTGGAACCCCCCATCTTAGGCATATGGCCCAAAAGACGTCGGGATGCAGAGACCATTCCCCTGGAAGTAACTGCTGGCGACTTCGATAGTCCGCCTGCCAGTTCTCTATTCCCGGGATGAAAACTGCCGATATGCATGGCACATGCATCTCTGCCCAGACTAAGATCTGGTTCACCTCCTTTTGAGCAGCTCGGCTCCGGGTGCCTCCCTGATGATTGACATAAGCCACTGCTGTGGCATTGTCGGACTGGATCCTGACCGGACAACCCTGTAGCCTGATAGTCCAGGCTTTTAGGGCTAGATGTATCGCCCGGATCACCAGAATGTTGATGGGTAAGGTCCTCTCTGTCTTGGACCATACCCCTTGGACCGCAGACTGTTCCAGAACTGCTCCCCAACCTGACAGACTGGCATCTGTTACCACCGTCCAGGTAACCGGTAGAAAGGATTTCCCCTTCTGCAGGATTTCGGGTATGAGCCACCAATTGAGGCTCTGATGCACCGCATGCGACAGGTGCATCAGAAAGTCTAATGCCTGAACCTTCTTGTTCCAGGTCGACAGAATACTGTGTTGCAGCATTCTTGAATGAAACTGAGCATAGGGAACTGCTTCGAATGAAGACACCATCTTCCCTAGTAGCCTCATACAAAGGCGGACAGAGGGACCCTTCTTGGTCCTGACTGCCAGAATCAGCTCTCTTAAAGCAGCGATCTTTGCCTGGGGTAGAAATATTTTCTCCTAGCTTGTATCTATAATCAGACCTAAATACTCCAGTCTTCTTACTGGTTTTAGGAAAGACTTGAGGATCCAACCCAGGTGTTCTAGATACCTGACTGTGGTCCTCAAGTTTCCATTTAAAGAGGCTACCGACCGGTCTATCAAGAGCAGGTCGTCTAGGTATGCTATGACAGCTATACCCTGAGCCCTTAATCTGGTCAGAGGAGGAGCCAAGATCTTTGTGAACACTCGAGGTGCAGTGGCTATCCCGAAAGGCAGAGCCACAAACTGGAAATGGCGCCCTCCTACCTCGAAGCGCAGAAACTTCTGATGAGCAGGAAAAATGGGCACATGCAGATATGCATCTGTGATGTCTATCGATGCCAGAAATTCCCCTCCCTGCAGGGTGGGAACTACTGTTCGAATTGATTCCTTGCGGAAGGATTGAATCCTTAGGAATCGGTTCAGATCCCTTAAATCCAGAATGGGTCCGACATCCCCATTTGGCTTTTGGGCCGTAAAAAGGTTGGAATAGTAGCCCAATCCCTGGTCCTTTGCGGGAACTATCATAATGACCTCCTGCGACAAAAGTCGCTCTAACGCTAGAAGGAGCGACTGCTTCTTCTCTGGGTCTCTGGGGACACTTGATCTGAGGAACCGAGGAGAGGGGAATTCCTGAAACTCCAGCTTGTACCCTAAAGGTTACTGTGGAGATTACCCATCTGTCCTGGAAATCCTCCTGCCAGAGCTCTGAGAACTGTCGCAGTCTTCCCCCCACTCGAGTGAGCGGGGGCGCCCCCTCATGCAGAGGTCTTAGTGTTTTGCCTAGTAGGCTTCTTCCCCCATGACTTCTTTTGTCCCTGGGGTTGACTCTTGTCTCTGGACCCCGATGGAGGCGGCCGTCGAGACTGCCTGGAGGCTGAAGCCCCCGGCGCTGGGGAAAGCCTCCGTTTGAAAGAGGGACGCTTACTCTTCTTCTTGACAGGTAAGAGTGCTTTTCCCACAAGAGATTCTCTTGATATAGTTATCCAAGTCTTCTCCAAACAACCTTGCACCACGAAATGGAAACCCAGCCAGGAGCTTCTTACATGGTGCTTCGGCTGACCAATTTTTCAACCATAGGATTCTACGTATATGCACCAACCCCAGTGAAAGACGGGAGGTTTGCACGATAGAATCTCTAAAATTTACAGCGCTTTACAAGTTATTCATTCATTCATTCATAGAATCTCTAAAAGCGTCAACCACAAAGCATAAGGCCACTTAAGTATTGACAGACTCCAATCGCTGCTACTGCAGGTTGGGCCACTGATCCTGCTAAGGAGAAAACATCCTTCAGTAGGGATTCCATCCTTTTATCTACAGGATCCCTGAGCATTGTCTACAGGACAAGTCAGGCTATTATTTACGGAGGAAATGGCGGCATCAATAGCCGGTATTCCCCACATTTTTATAAACTTTACTTCCATGGGATAAAGTGTTGAAAACTTTTTCGGCGGAAAAAAACGTTTGTCTGGGTGATCACACTCAGAATAAATGAGCTTTTCAAGTAAATTATGAACAGGAAAAGCCTGTGCTGCTTGGAAAGGTTTCAGTGACACCAAAGCAGAAGAGGATTCTTTAGCAGTTTCAGGTAGGGGCAACTTAAATGTGGAGCGGACCAATCCAGTGAGGATCTGCACTAAGACTTTCTCCTCTTGGGAAGTCGCAGAGGGTCCCTCTCCACCTGATTCCTCCGAAGAGGAATCATCCGTCCCATCCCGATCCTCTGAAAGGGATTCATCTCCTTTATCCCATAGCTCCTCTGTCTGAGGGTCTTGGGGAAGAGAGGAAGGCCTAGTGCGTTTTCTTCTACTGAGTGAAGACGTAATCACGGCCATTAATCTTTCCTCTAGACTATTAATGGTTGAGGAAAAAACCTCTTGTGTAATATATACAGGGGCTGAAGTGCCAGAAGCAGGTGTAGCCCCTGACCCCGATGGCTCTCCCCGGCTAGCCGTCCCTGGCCCATCAGGGGGGGAGGATGCTGCTAACAGGGGGCCCTCAGAACCTGAACGAGATCCCCTAGTGTCTAGTTCTTGGGGTGCTTGAACCTCTTCTACCCACAGTGCAAAGCAACAAGGTGTGAGGTATACAAATGAACACAGACTGCTGAGCGATGTAGTCTGGCTAAAAGCCTTGCTACCCAATGCTCAGTCTGGTGTTACTTCAGTAAATGCTGCTTAGGAGAATGCCTGTGTCCCACCTTACATGCGACCGTCAGCTCTGTGTCTCTCAAAAGGCTGTGTGCACCTGTACAGAGTGCCTTTAATAGCCTGCAGCTGGCCTGAGTGGGAGTCTAAGCACTCTGTGCTGAGGTCCCGCCCCCCCCCTCTACCGCCCTCCCCCTCGAGTTTTGAAAAAAAACGAGCGCTTCCCGCGCTGGCCGACTCTCCTGTAATACTATGGAGGAAGGCTGGGGGAGGGGGAGAAGGAGAGAAGCTGGTAGTGAAGACCTTCCTAAACAGCAAATGGTCAGAAATGGTTGCCGAGGCAGCAGTGCCAGAGTGGTATAACCACCTTCTAGACCCCTGTGGCCTCTCTCTAGCCGGGGGGAACATTCAAACATGAGAAATCCCCCTTCCATCCTACCTTTGCAGCCGGCCTGAGACGCTGTGAAAAACATGTGCAGCGATGAATCACTGAGACAGACCGTCCAGCATGTGAAGGTATGTGCTCTTGGCAGCCCCCGGTGGTCACAATAGGCATAGCATGCATTTACCTTAAAGGAGAAACCTACTAGAATTAGAAAATTCTGTGGAATCTTCTCTTACCTTATCCAGCTGCAGGGTTCAGTTTACACAGACCCAATCTTCGCCTCTCACGGTGGGCTCCGTTTGAAAAAAACGTCAGAGACTGGGGCCCCCTATGAATAGGGGGATCCTGCAGTTCTGGGCCCGTAAAGCACCTCACCAGAAATTAGGAAGTTTAAAGCCATTTTCTGATCTGAGGGGTCCAGCTCTCTAAAAAGAGAAGCGTTATGGGTAAAACCTCGTTTCTTCGGACACGAGGCCCGGGTACCACCCAATTCGGCCTAGAAAGGACACTTTGAATGGATCCGGTTCGCCTGGCTTGCCCCAGTATAGGATATAGGATATTCCCTTTGGAGCTCAGCACAGGACATCTTTACACGTCCATCACCGAAGACACTGGCGTAAAAACTGAAGTATCCCTGCAAGGGGGAGGGATTATATAGGGGGTTGAACTTCCTGATAGGGTGTGCCAGTGTCCAATCACCAGTGATACCTATATAACCCATCAGTAATTACTGTGGCTCTGTGTCCCGTGATGTTCAAGAAATAAATATTTTTTTTTCCCAAAATGTTCGGTCTTTTTCCATTTATAAATCGCAAAAAATGAAAATAGCAGAGGCAATCAAATACCATCAAAAAGAAGCTCTATTTGTGGGTAAAAAAAAAAAAAAAAAAAAGGACACAAATTTCGTTTGGGTACAACATTGCATGACCGCGCAATTACCAGTTAAAGCAGCGCAGTGCCAATTTGTAAAAAGTCCTCTGGTCTTTAGGCAGCCAAATGGTCCGGGGCTTAAGTGGTTAAGGAATGTTGTTTTGTATATAGAGCGTATATATACAGACAGATGTGTAAATAACTGTAAATAGAAACCAGTATCACATCAAAGCGGCGCTTTCCTCAGTCAAATAAAATGACTAGTAAGTGAAAAATGTCTCTGCTATCAGTACAAAATGAAGAACTTGAGCAAAGCCAGGTGTAATGGAAATCAACATAGGGTCTCCAACTGGATACATAGAGTGTGTGTAGCAGATTGGATGAGTGCACCATACGTTATGTCACCTCGTGCTGCACACACCCCCACAAGGGGTTCCAACTTACCAGAACCCGGGTCTGACCCTAACAAACCAGGAAAGTACAAATACCCCCCAAATGACCCATTTTTGGAAAGTAGACATTCAAAGGTATTTAGAAAGAGGCATGTGGATACTGCTGGTGGTTTTAACCACTTACCTATGAGGACCCCAGGAGCGACCGGATTGAGGAAGCTTTCTAAGGCCTATTAACCCCCGGAGTAGCTATGCCCCTCCTCCGGGTTCTCCCATCACACGGCACTGAAGGGGTGGGGTCTGACTGAGGGCAACAGAGTGAGTGTGCAGGAGAACACTGAGGGGGTGAGACAGAACGAAGACTCTGAACTTCTAAATACATAAACCGCCAGGCACTGTATGTATTTAGAAGCAATGATACTGCTACTGACAAACCCTACAACTGAGTTGTAATGGAACACCTTCTTAAAGAGTGTGACTGTCCTAGCTCATGGGGCCCCCTACTGGGCAGTGCCCGAGTGCCCTAATGGTCAGTCCACCCCTGGAGGGGTGTACTCACTTTTGTGAGATACTGTATCTTTCAACATTGATGGTGCCTTTCCAGATATATAAGCTGGACATTCCATATGCACTAATGCACCCTCATACCATCAGATAAGGGCCTTTGAACTATGCACTGATAAAGCTGGTCCTTTAGACTCCTTTAGTCTGGAGGATGCGGTGTCCATGGTTGCCAAAAAAATGTCAAGCTTTGGATCAGTCTGACAACAGAACAGTTTTCCACTTTCCAATAGATCATTTTAAATGAGCTTTGAGCCCAGGAAAACAACAGTGTTTCTGAAACATGTTCAGAAGTGGCTTCTTTGCGTGATTAAAACTTACCTCCCCGGCGGTATGATTATTTCAGATTTTTGCATCTCAAAGCGGTACAAGTATTTTGCATAGAAATTTGGCGTTTTATAGTGTAGGCCTGTAATTCTTAGCAATAACACACTTAAATTTGTCCGCCAAGAGTCTAGTAGATATCCCGGGTATGATGAAGTTTGAAACACAAAATCATAAATTAGAATATAATATAAATAATTAAAAAAATATATATAACAATAAAATACATTTACCCACGATTCACTATCGCTCAATTCTGCAAGTGTTCTAATTTACTATCGCTGTTTTCTAGCTGGTCTAAAGCCACTTTTGACGTAAAGGGACACTTTTTGGTTGCTATGGACATTCTCAAGTTTCCAGGCAGAAAAACAGTATACATAATATAAAACTGCATGCAGGACATTGGACAAAGCATTGGAGACAAAAGGGATGTGAAATGATTTCATACAGTACTGTAAGCATTATGATTTTCACAGTTTTTTGAATTTGTCGCCAGGCTCCTCCCCGTGCGTTGCGACGCTCGCAGGGAACGGAGCCCGGCACAGAGAGGCTTTGGGAGGAGGAGGAGGACATCGCAGGATCCAGTGGACAAGGTAAGTATACCGCACCAGGATCCTGCAATGCAATCCCGAGTGTGGCTCGGGGTTACCGCTAATGGTGCTGAAATTTAACCCCGAGCCACACTCGGGAATACAGTGAGGGAGGTTAACTTTCATTTTTGGATGGCACAGTGAACTGTGTTCAGACAGTGATTTTTGGAAGTATTCCTGAGCCCATGCAGTGATGTCAATCACAGAATCATGCCTGCTTTTATTGCAGTGTCAGCTGAAGGTCCAAGGTCACGGGCATCCAATATTGCATTTTGGCCTTGTGCACAGATTTCTCCAGATTCACAGAATCTTTTGATAATATGTACTGTAGATGATGACAGAAGCTTTTAACACATTTTGTGAACCTTTGCCTATCTTTACTTTTGAGCCACTCTGACTCTCTAAGATACCTTTTTATACTCAAGCATGTTACTGACCTTTTGCCCATTACCCCAATTAGTAAAATGTTTTCCAGCTCTTCCTTGTTAGTACCACTTTGCCAGCTTTTTGACGCCCTGTCACAACTTTGAGACGTGTTGCTGCCATTAATTTCAAAATGTACCATTTTAAGAAAAAAATGAGGTAATTTTCTCAGTTTAAACATTCAATATGTTTTTTATTTTGAATAAAATATGGGGTTTATGAGATTTGAAAATCATTGCATTCTGTTTTTATGTAGATTTTACAGTGTCCTAACTATTTTGGTTTGTAGATTGAGACATGTTTGTGATCATGTGGTGGTAATGCAACTAGGTTTAAGGTAGGAGGTAAGTAAGGCCAGGCAGTTGGTGGCTGATGAGGGCCAGATGGCTGGCAGTGATCAGGTCCTGGAGGTGAGCAGTGGGCATGAATCAGAGTTCCATTTGGTGCTTTTGAAAAACAGGAGCAGCAGCAGAACGCTGCTTCCTCTACACTGAATGGGGCGGAATAGGTGGTCACACTCCACCCAGAGAATGACATCAGCCAGCCCCTCAGCATGATAAAGCAGGCAGCAGCTGTGCAAACAGCAAGGTAGCTCCCTGAGCACAGCCCAACTGTCCTACTCAACTGTCCTGAGTCTTCATAGACAGGACAAGTGCTTATGCAGTACCAAGGCTCTGGAAAGCACTCTGCAGCTAACTTTTTACTAGCACTTGACGTTGGGGACAAGGGGAACCCAGCGTTCAAAAAGGTCACAATTCCAGGCTAGTCCCACACTTCCAGTACAGGAGACAGGAATTATTAGCCCATGGGTTATATATAGCTACTTCAGGTGATTGGACCCTGGTGAAAACTTTGCAGGGACTGCCCAATGTGTATCCATATAGCCATACCCATTTAGTGTGGCTCCAGTTTTTTTTTTAGCAATCAATCAGGAGAGTACAGAGAAAAGAGGGGAGATGCTTCAAAATATTTAATTTACAGGTACATTACATCAAAGATCCTATTACCTTACCTTTAAAAAATATATATATTATATTACCATAATCATGGGACATACCCAAGTAATAATTTGAGGGATGGGCAACAAAATAGTTAAAATGGCAGCAACAACCCCACAGGAAAAAAAACAGAAGGGTCACCGGACCCAAACAGGCAGCATGAGCAAAATGTAAATCACACCCTTATATATTTCACTGCAGCCAGTAACATGTCAATTTAACTTTATTTATATAGTCAACAATGCTAAAATTATTTACCTCTTGCTTTGACAGAAGAAAAAAAAATAGCTTTTATCGCTGTGATATAAGGGAGAGAAAGCTTGCGATGTGAATAGTATATATATATATATATATATATATATATATATATATATATATATATATATATATATATATATATATATATATATACACATACATACATACATATATATATACATACATACATATATATACACACAAGCTAAGAGGTCAGCTTCCTTATAGAGAACAAAGAACAGACAGAAGAACAAAAAGGAGAGGGGGGCGGGGGGAGTGCTTAACTGACCAGAGTATATGGGATTTTGGCAGATCACCAAGCTCTGTTGTGTTAAATCTAGGACCTGTTAAGAATGCCGCTGATGCCAGCATTTATCTGATGTTAATAACAACCTTTACCACCAGGTGGATATTATATTTTTCTAAAGTGTATACCACAAATACATCCTTTATTCCCTAACAGTATAAGTGGTGCACTCGACAGCCAAATTTGGTTTTCCTGCTTTCAGAGAATTCTTTATCAGTGTAGACTGGCTGCTGCCCAGTCATGCATTCATTTAGCCTCTATTTTTAGAATCTTCTATGTTGTAATCGTCCCATGATTGTGATTGTAAGCTGCAAAATTATATTCTATACCACAAAATTCATATATGCACCATAATGTATTCATGGCTTGCTACTAAGCATCAAGACATCATATGTCTTCATGCTGAACCTAAAATGCCTAGTTCTCAGGAAGTTTAACTACCTTAAATCTAAGTTTGTCATTCAAGCTACTTTGAGCACATCTTCTGGTCATTAATAGCCCTGTGTTTGCTGAAGGGCTTCTGTTGCACTGCAATAGAAAAAACATTATCCTACTGTCCCACTTAATTCATTAGCCCTCCCATCCCCTGCAGGTGCCTCCCAGGGCACATCACAACACGGGTTTGCTAATTAAGTGCACTCAAGTGGGTAAAAAAAAAAAAAAAAGAGAAAAAAATAAATATTTATACAAAAATAATGAAGTGCAAAATAAATTGTCCTAACACATCCTTTAAATTTTTTAAGCCTTTTCAAATACTTTTATCATGGCATCAGTTACACAGTACTTTAAAAAAAAAAAAAAATTAGGAAAATATTTTAGGCTCTACACTGGATAACATTTTCATTGACTGTAACCCGTGGTGCACTCAAGTACTAGGAGAGAGAGTAGAAAAAACACAAAATTACATTAAGGGTTACTAAAGAAGAAGTAGTCTATGATAACCTATTCTTATCACCCTGTGGAGCCTGTTTTAAAAAGGTGCTTAAACATTCTTGCAGCATAACACTGAGTCTCTGCAGGATAGCACAATAACTGGGTAGGGGAGTTTAGTATCAAACAGCTTATTAAAACTCCCACTTGGGGTAATACTCGTATCTGCTAGCTTACAAAAGTAGCTGAAAACAAAATAGTATTAAAAATGTGAAGGCCTGCAGAATGACTCCAGGGCAAGAAGGCCTCCTGCTAGCCTCCTACATCACATGCCATCTGTTGCAGCTGTTGGATGAACAAATATAAACACACAGGCTTAGGTTAAATCCATGTTCAGAGCAGAGTGTGCTAACTAGGGAATGCAGAGGTATTCTTTAGGAAGGCTGCTCGAAAGTAGACAGTAGGTCTGGCAAATTGTATGTCATACAATGTCCACAGTACATACAGGGGAGCCTTTTTCCTGCATTTCAGAGCTTTTCAAAACACAGATTCTGAACCAGACACCTCAGACTGGGATGTAAGTAGGCTAGCTATATTAGAGATGCACAATACTTTAAAATAGATGCAAATTAAACCCTTCCTAAGAGACAAATTTTGATTTCCTTCTGAAAATTCCAGTTGCATGGCTGTTATTTTGACCCACTTGCTTCATTAGTTTGAGTTGCTGACCCGGAGAAAGCATGCATACAAGAAGAATCAGGGTAAATTTGGAACTTCTTATCTACATACTTTGTTCTGAACTGATGAACGGATATATAAAAGCCAAAGGGTCAGAATGACAGCTAGGCAACTAGCATTTGCAATATGAGAAGTCAGCAATGCCAGCCTCCATATTCCACTCAGAAAAGATTTCCTTTGAGGACCGTTTCACTTGGTTAATGGAGTTCAGACATGGCTACTTTCCCTATGCTGGTCAGATTATAGTGAACAAAGCTCAACTGACTACAGAGAAGGTTTACTAAAACCTATAAAAGAAAGTTCCAGAACACAACTTGGAAAACTGAGATGACCATGCAATAAAAACGCACCAGGCTTTGATGCACCTATTGTGTTTACTTTGGCCATTTGTGTACTGTCAGCATTTTCTTTATAATATACAAGCCCTATATGCAGTGCCTTATTTCACCACAGCCCATGTTTAGAAGTCCCTGTCCTGAGTACCAAGGGAATCAACATGAAAAAAAACAAAAAAAAAAAACAAAGAAAACAAACTTTTGCTTCACACTTAATGTGTGATACCCCCACTATAACTGCATAACATCTACATGTGTTCCATAATGTGCAGTAAAGGTGCAGACATGCCATATTTCATCCCTAAAAAAAAAAAAAAAAAAAAAAAAAGTGCATTGCACTTATAGATTGATGTGCTCAGTCCTTCAAGAAATGATGTTCTGATCTCCTGAAGTGTCCTAGACAAACTAGAAAGCACAGGATTTTTCTCCATCAAGACCCAAACACTGCTCCGATGTAAACAGAAATGAAAGTATGTAGAGTGGCGTAGATAAACAGGGCAGTCACTAAAATTGGTAGCTTGTTGTCCAATGGTAAACTTGCTCTTTCAGCAGATTCATACATGGCTGGCCTCAATCGTTCTCTGCGGAAGGTTGATTGCCTAGTTAGAAGTAGCAGTGATGGGATTTTCCAGTTCCAGGCTGGAGTGAAGATTGCTGTAACATGACTTGCACACTCGACTCGGCTCAAAAAGTTGCTGACTTGGAACAGGGACCTTCTGATTGCAACAGCTCGAGCAGAAAACGTTGCCACAGTTCCTTTATCAGGGGGGAAAAAAAACAGATGCTTAAAAGCGAAACGTATTCATTATTTGGTGATCTAATTTCACAAAGTGATGCAAAAAAAAAAAAAAAAAAAAAAAAACACCTTAGCTCTCATTTGCAGGTGCGATTTGTTATTAATTTCAGGTACTTATACAGCGCTTTCAATTTTACGCAGCGCTTTACATATATATGATACATTCACATCAGTCCCTACCCTCAAGGAGCTTACAATCTAAGGTCCCCAACTCACATACTAGGGAGAATTTAGACAGTATCCAATTAACCTACCATCAAGTCTTTGGCGTGTGGGAGGAAACAGGAGTACCCGCAGGAAACCCAGTTAGGCACAGGGAGAACATGTAAATTCCAGGCAGGTAGTGTTGTGGTTGGGATTCGAACCATGCGACTTGACACTTCCAAATCGCATGACAAGTCACACCCTATTGCCGGCAATGGAACTATTCAAATTGTTGCAACTCATGTAGCAGCAACTTAAAGTTCCTGCACTACTTTTTGCTGATCTCACTGCCACTTGCATAGACTTCTGTTAAACGAAGTCACAAATCGCACTGATTTGCGGCTTTGAAATCATGCTGAAGTCATGCGATCTCAAAATCACACTGGTGTGAACCAGGTCTTAATACTAACATACCCCTAAAAATGGCATTAACCAAACACCTAAGCTCCAGAACCAGACTGGTCTATTTTGTTACACAGCCACTAGACTTAGTCAAACTATATACATTTATTTGCCATTGCCGGATTAAGACCAAGATGAATGACCATAATGTATGAAATAATGGCTCCAACCAAAAGGATTGCTTATTGTTCTGGGATGTTTCCTCCATTAAAGGACTTATGCTGGTTATTTAGTAGTAATACGTGGATACAACGGATCATAAGCTGACAACATGCAGTAAAAAGGTTTCAAATCACATGCAATGAGCTTCCACATACAAGACACAAAAGAAGGAGCATGTAGTACTGCAAATCCCAGATATACTTAAGCTGGGTACACACTAGAAGTCTTTTTTCTTTCAACCCTGTAAGCTAATGAAGAAAGAAAGATCGACATACTGGCTATTAACGGAGCTAATTTTTTACCTGCAGCCATGGATTGCTCGATTCCCCCATCAACACAGTGTTGGCAGGGGAAGCCCTCCCGTCAAGCCATTGTGTCCAATCCCCGCTGGGAGAACACATTGATTATTGCTATAACAGCCGCTAGCGATAATAGCATGTCAAATCTGGCAGGCTCGTTGTACCCAAGTTAATCAATCAACTTTGGGTACATTCAGCCTGCCTATACACAGCCCAGACTCGAGCGGTCTGTAGCTGCCTTAACGCAAGTGATGTTAGCGTGGCAATCTCCCCTGCTGTACCTTTGTGTTGTCCCCCCACCAGAACACACTAGTCATATCGCTGGCAGCCATCAGAGATTGATTCTTCAGCATGCCGTTCCACAGAAGTCAGTCGTAAGACTGTCTTCTGTAGAACAGACAGCTATACACACAGGCCGTGTGTACAAGGCTTTATAAATTACAAATTTAGGAATCCTCAGTGTAATTGGATCATAAGGTTTGCAAGCAACCTTCCTGTTCATAACCTGTATACAATGTATTCTTTTTTGGTACAAAGTAGTAACTTAATGTAGTTTAATTATTTACCATTTAAAATACTGGTCTTTCCAAAAGTGCCAAAAAAAATTAAAAAAAAAATAAAACATTTTTTGGTATCCACATAAAATCCTTTTCTTGAGTCTATCGAGGGAAACATGAAGTTTTAACTTTTCACACTACAACTTACAGGAGGACTGCACACCAAACACAAAAATTTATAGGTGGGATAACTTTTCCCACTACCAGTATGCCTCAGTTTTAGAGCAGAACCACTAGCAGGATTATAAACAGTGTTGGGACCCGTATCCTTCATTGGACTACGAGAAAAGGTATTGGCTAGTACAAAAATCTGATTTTTTTTTTTCATCCACTGAAGGACACAGGTCCTTTGGGGATGTATAAAAACAGTCCAACTGAGGGTTGGCCAACACACCTGGCATCAGATCAGGTTGTGATGTCCACCTGGTGGACCTTGTGAACAGAAGACCATATCTAAGAAACAGTTGCTTTATGCTAAAAAGAAGCACTAACTGCTCTACTAGAAAAGGTGGAACACAATCCTTGAGAGTATAAAGACTGGATGAATGGTGTCTGAGCCTCCAGGATACAGTGGAGTAAGCAGCGGATGAGAGAGAATCACAGCCCGGGTAAAACCCTTCTTTCAGTGAACTGAGGCACAGAAAAACAATGTCTTGATTGAAGTGGAAGGCAGAAACTCCCTTATAATAGTTGTAATGTTTGTTGTTTTGAAAAAAGAATCAAACCATGTTATACTTACCTGTTCTGTGCAATGATATTGCTCAGAGCGACCCTGAACCTCCTTCTGGGGTCCCCTGCCGACACGCATTGTTCCAGTAACAATTTCTGAAGGTTTAGGATCCACTAATGTCTAAACAGTCATAGCCACAGTTGTCCGACAGAGCCCAAGGCAAATCTTTCCTTAATAGGAGGCTGTCCGAGTATAGGGGTGGCACAAGAGTGCAGAAGGACCAATACTGGGGTCATAACTTTGGTGAGCACTGCAGGTGTAGATGTGCTGTTGAAGGAGAAGGGCCTTCGAAGCCCCAGAACATGTGGGTGGACTGGAAGCCAAGCTTGGGGTCTCAACAAGGAGGTTGCAGGAGTGGAGGAACCCCAAAAATGTTGACAGATAAAAATGAGAAGATGACTTTGCAGTCTGTTCCTTCGGCTTCTTCTGTTGAGGAAGGTGGGTGGGCTCTTTCCACCAGTAGAGTCCTTGATAATAGTATCAACAGTTGGTCCAAAAAGACACGTCTCAAATGCTTCTGAGACCGTTTTTCAGTGTAGCCCTTCAACTACAGTATATTGCACGTGTGTACAGACATGCGATAGATAAGACAAGCCCTTTGGTCCATGTGTTCTATAAATCAAGGAAACAACCTTAGCAATGGCGAGATCTTTTTTAAAGGATTTTGACCAGTCAGCTATGGTTTGGAGAAGTAAAGTCACAGCCAGGGAAGGTGAAGAGCAAGGCCTACCAGCAAGAACAAGGTTCTACAGAGGGCTTCCAACCACTTAACCACTTATCAATTGGGCCCTTAACCACTTCAATACCACTCACTTTTCCCCCCTTCCTGCCCAGGCCAGTTTACAGCTGTCGCACTTTGAATGACAATTGTGTGGTCATGCAGCTCTGTACCCATAAGAAATTTTTATCATTTTTTTCACACGAATAGAGCTGTCTTTTGGTGGTATTTAATCACCAATGGGTTTTACTAAACAAAAAAATAAAATGTTCCTTTGTTTCGGTTATAACATTTTGCAAATAACCTTTCTTCATAAAATTTAGGTAAAAATGTATTCTGCTACATTTCCTTGGTGAAAATAAACCAAAATAAGTGATTTTTAGTCTAGGGGTAGGCAACCCGCGGCACACAAAGCCTCTTTTGCCAGCACTCGACCCCCCCCCTATCAGCAGAGCAGCGCAGGGAAGGGAAGGGTCAGTGAGACACTAATGCATTCCAAATTCAGAGTTCCCCCACGCCGCACCGAGGGGCAGGGGCTCTGTGCCCCCACACATTGTAAAAGATGGGAAACAGTTTGGTTCTCTAACTTTGCTGTAGCTGCAATCGTCAGCTTTTGTGATGGGGTACAGATTAGGTGCAGTTCTGCTGGGGGGGCGGTCCCTGTTTCCAGGAGGAGGACGACTGTCATTGGCCACTGTTAAAGCAAATCACAGTCTTGCTAGCCCTGCCCACCATCTGGAGGAAGATGACTCGTTTGGTTGCCACAACCAATCTCAGAAAGAAGGGATTTTACTGTGATTGAGAAAACCACAATCAGGTGACAGTTTGTGGAATTACTGTTGAACTTCTGGGAACCTTGTTGAAATTATTCCTGAATCTTTGAGTCTCTTACTACTGAACCCCTGCACTCTATGTTCCTGTAAGCCAGAGCCAGTATTCAGCGCAATGAAAAATAACACCAAACTTTTCCTGTAGTGCAGAGCGCCGCACTTTTTCTCAGTTGCGGGGGCCCAACTTATGATCCTGCACACAGGCCCACTGCTTTCAGAAAATGCCCCTGACCTGAGCTCATCATTGCGCATCCATTCCAGATGCTTGTATGCGACATCACATTAAAGTACGTGGGCTGGATGCAAGAGTTGGTTCAGCGGAATGAGTGTGCAAGGATAGGGAGATGTGTCCTTTCACCACTTGCATATCATAGGGCATGGGTTCAGCGTTTTGGGTGTCCAGCGTTGGGCCAGATGAGCGCCGGGGGGGGGTCCAGCGTTGGGCCAGATGAGCGCCGGGGGGGGTCCAGCGTTGGGCCAGATGAGCGCCGGGGGGGGGGTCCAGCGTTGGGCCAGATGAGCGCCGGGGGGGGGGGGGTGTGTCCAGCGTTGGGCCAGATGAGCGCCGGGGGGTGTGTCCAGCGTTGGGCCAGATGAGCGCCGGGGGGTGTGTCCAGCGTTGGGCCAGATGAGCGCCGGGGGGTGTGTCCAGCGTTGGGCCAGATGAGCGCCGGGGGGTGTGTCCAGCGTTGGGCCAGATGAGCGCCGGGGGGTGTGTCCAGCGTTGGGCCAGATGAGCGCCGGGGGGTGTGTCCAGCGTTGGGCCAGATGAGCGCCGGGGGGTGTGTCCAGCGTTGGGCCAGATGAGCGCCGGGGGGTGTGTCCAGCGTTGGGCCAGATGAGCGCCGGGGGGTGTGTCCAGCGTTGGGCCAGATGAGCGCCGGGGGGGGGTCCAGCGGTGGGCCCGATGAGCGCCGGGGGGGGGGTCCAGCGGTGGGCCCGATGAGCGCCGGGGGGGGGTCCAGCGGTGGGCCTGATGAGCGCGGGGGGGGGGGGGTCCAGCGGTGGGCCCGATGAGCGCCGGGGGGGGGTCCAGCGGTGGGCCCGATGAGCGCCGGGGGGGGGGTCCAGCGGTGGGCCCGATGAGCGCCGGGGGGGGGGGGTCCAGCGGTGGGCCCGATGAGCGCCGGGGGGGTGTCCAGCGTTGGGCCCGATGAGCGCCCGGGAGGGTGTCCAGCGTTGGGCCCGATGAACGCCCAGGAGGGTGTCCAGCGTTGGGCCCGATGAGCGCCGGGGGGGTGTGTGTCCAGCGGTGGGCCCGATGAAGGCCGGGGGGGGGTGTGTCCAGCGGTGGGCCCGATGAGCGCCGGGGGGGGTCCAGCGGTGGGCCCGATGAGCGCCGGGGGGGTCCACCGGTGGGCCCGATGAGCGCCGGGGGGGTCCACCGGTGGGCCCGATGAGCGCCGGGGGGGTCCACCGGTGGGCCCGATGAGCGCCGGGGGGGTCCACCGGTGGGCCCGATGAGCGCCGGGGGGGTCCACCGGTGGGCCCGATGACCGCCGGGGGGGGGGGGGGGGGTCCACCGGTGGGCCCGATGAGCGCCGGGGGGGTCCACCGGTGGGCCCGATGAGCGCCGGGGGGGTCCAGCGGTCGGCCCGATGAGCGCCGGGGGGGGGGTCCAGCGGTCGGCCCGATGAGCGCCGGGGGGGGGGGTCCAGCGGTCGGCCCGATGAGCGCAGGGGGGGTCCAGCGGTGGGCCAGATAAGCGCAGGGGGGTCCAGCGGAGGGCCAGATAAGCGCAGGGGGGGTCCAGCGGTGGGCCAGATAAGCGCAGGGGGGGTCCAGCGGTGGGCCAGATAAGCGCAGGGGGGGTCCAGCGGTGGGCCAGATAAGCGCAGGGGGGGGGTCCAGCGGTGGGCCAGATAAGCGCAGGGGGGGGTCCAGCGGTGGGCCAGATAAGCGCAGGGGGGGGTCCAGCGGTGGGCCAGATAAGCGCAGGGGGGGTCCAGCGGTGGGCCAGATAAGCGCAGGGGGGGTCCAGCGGTGGGCCAGATAAGCGCAGGGGGGGGTCCAGCGGTGGGCCAGATAAGCGCAGGGGGGGGTCCAGCGGTGGGCCAGATAAGCGCAGGGGGGGGCCAGCGCTGGGCCAGATAAGCGCGGGGGGGGACCAGATGAGCGCGGGGGGAGGGACCAGCGTTGGGCCAGATGAGCGCGCGGGGGGGTGTGTGTCCAGAGATGACAGATGTGTAGGAGGTACATTGGTGTTCAATATTTTTTCCGGTGTCATTTTATTTTATTACACATAACTTCTGAACTTATTTGCCGTTACTGACATGTGGTGGAAATTTCATGTTAAGAAATACGCGACGTTTTCAATACGTATTTTACCCATTATCTGAAAATCGATCAATCTTGATGTACCGACTGCCTATATGATTTCTTGAGGCCAGAAAACGCCAGGGCAGTACAAATCTCCCCCAAATGACCCCTTTGTGGAAAATAGACAGTCTTTATTAAGAGGCACTGCAAGAAGCTATTAGACGTATAATACAACTTCAGCACATAGCCGGTCTATAGCAACTATGTTACTGTCTCTTGACATGAACAAGGCCTTCGACACTTTGTCCTGGCCTTACCTGACGACGGTACTCAGCCACTATGGCTTCGAATAGTCATGCTTGCAATGGGTAAAGGCCCTATATGACTTCCCCCCTGGCTAAGGTCAAATACTATGGTTTCGAATCAGTTCCCTTTTCCATCAGGAGGGGAACTCGGCAAGGCTACCCAGTCTCCACACTTCCATTTATTTTGGCCATGGAACCGTTGGCAGAGGCGATCCGATCTCACCCGGACTTAACTGGTGTTGAAATAGCAGGCACACCCCCCTAAGATATCACTGTTCACAGATGATATCCTTCTAACCCTAACAAACCCTAGAATCACCCTACCTAACCCTCTCTTTACTAGACTCTTGCCTCCCTCTCTGGCTTGTCCGTTAACCCAACCAAATCAAAAGCCATGTCAATCAATCTTCGGCCCTCAGACTTGATAACCTTAAAAAACACCTTCACGTTCCAATGGCGGATCTCATTACCCTACCTGGGGATCCGGCTTACCCCAATCTACGCGGGACTCTATAAGGAAAACTTCCCTCCTATACTTAAGAAGCTGACAGACATGTTGTCCTCCTGGGCTCATCGCGTATTATCCTGGTTCGGCAGGATCGTGGCAATTCGTATGACATACCTGCCGAAATTACTTTACTTCTTCAGAGTCCTACCAGTCCCAATTCCGCCACATATCCTACGAATACATCAGCGTAAAATCCTGAAATTTGTGTGGGGTTCTACCCGTCCCAGGATCAATAAGCAAATACTATATGCCCACAGAATCAATGGAGGACTCTCAGTCCCTAACCTACAAACCTACTATATAACTGCAAACATAGCCCCGTTATCCCAACTCCATGCACAACACCAAATGCCGCTATGGGCCACTATAGACCTAGTGGACTCGCACCCAACACCCATCTCCTCGTTGCCCTGGCTCCCCCCCACACATTGCCCTCTCGTGACGGGGCCATGTCTGGCCCATTCCCTTCGCATATGGGACTCTGTCAATTATTCGGCCAGCCCGATTTCTCCTCATCTACCCTTACTTCAACTGCTCCAGAGCACATTGTTCCCACCAGGCTGCGAAAATCTCCAGCAGTTCTCCTGGTGGAAGACAAACAATTTCATGGACATCCACTCTTTTTTTTACCCCCACTAGGATAATATCATTTGAGGCTCTACGCTCCTCTCACGATATCCCGTTACGCGAACACTACAGCTACGTACAGATTCGCCATTTTCTCCAGGGGCTTATAAAAATTTCTATTGACCCCTTATACTTTGACCCCCTTTGAGAACTTTGAGACCCCAAACCTCGGGTTTAATATCACTGATCTATTCCTCTATTACCTCTAAAAAAACACTGACACGGCCCTATCACCTTCAATGGGAAAGGGAACTAGGAAAACAGCTAGATCTGGAGGACTGGCAGGTCATGACTTTAATGATATCCAAATGCTCAAAGATGCTTTTTTTTAGAAACTGCCTATAAAAAAAAAAAAAAAAAAAAAAAAAAAAAAAAAAAAGGTACTTTACAGGTGGTACTACACACCGACTAGACTGGCCCGTTACATTCCAGCCTACTCCCCCGTGTTTCCGAGGGTGCTTCCAGGAGGGCACAATGGCGCACATCTGGTGGACCTGTCCACAGGTCCGCAGGTTATGGATCATAGTTTACTCCCTCCTCTGAAACATACTCCATGCTGACCTCAAAAAAGATCCATACGAAGCACTTCTCTGCAACACAATTGCAGAACTGCTCCTCCCGGAGCGCCAACTGGCTCTGCATCTCTTTACTGCAACCAAACTAACGATAGCTAGGGCATGGAAGACACAGGCACTACGTTTTGAGGCAGTTAAGAATCGCATGGACGATATAATGGTTAACGAAAAGCTGACTGCTGTCCTTTCAGACACTCATGATAAGTTCTTGAATGTATGGAGGCCATGGGTCGAATATACTAAACCCACCAGATTTGAAACCACCCTTCTTCGGATTTAATGCACTCTTGCTGCCCACCACGAGGACCCACCCTCCCCCCTTTTTTCCTCTTCTCTCCTTCCCACCTATTCTTTACTCCTCCCTTCTTAGCTAATCTCAACCCCTAGTTCTTCTTTAACCTCCCTCTCAAAACTCTTACTTCTCAGTTGCACCTAAGAATCCATCCGATCACCGGGCATAGCCTTGGATGAGATGGTTACATGGATAGATATTCAGGACTATTTACAGTTACTGTTGAGACAAACTCTTCAAGTATTTGTTAAAAATCAGACGCAGTCCTAAGGGCATAACCTTAGTTTGTCCAACCACAACTGTTTTCAGCCTCTGCTATATTCCTATTGTTTTTCTCTGATTTACTAGCATACTTATTTTATTTATAAGATGCTAAATTTTATGTTAAGTTTATTCAGGATGCATTCTCTACACTGTTAAACTGTGAAAATCAATAAAACCTTTTGTAAAAGAAAAGTGTTACCATAGTAACACTGTACTAACATGGACTCGTGCGCTTTGTCAGCTTATAGGAGAGAGAGTGGGCAATTTAAAAAGACTTTCACAGGGAGTCCATGCATGAAAGCATAAGATGTGATGGTGGTCTCAGGTAGGCTGACTATGGATGGCTGCTGGCTTGTGACAAGCTAGAAGGGGCTCTGTAGAATTCAAAAACACAAGAGGAGAGCAGTGCCATCTAAGTGCAGCAATTAATGAACATTTTATTTCAAGACAGACAAATGGGAACAAGATCAGAGAGATGTCAGCCCATGTAGGAGAATTTAAAGTTTCATCCACTCCTGGGGGAAGGTGGCCAGCTTGCAGGTAGAGAGGCAGCTGGTGATCGGGCTGCACTGGTGGCTACCAGCGTATCCAGGGACTCAGAACTGCTCAGGGGCGGCAGGACACGTCACTTTTGGGTGGAGAGAGAGTGTGGAGGAGCGTGCGCTCAGAGCATGCATGCTCCTTCACTGTACTACTCTGTGGAAGCGATCAGGATTTTTTTTAGGAGTATGATTTTTTTTTTTTTTTTTTGACACTGAATGAATTAGTTTCATTCAGCAAATGATGATTGCTAATACCAACGAATTTCATTGGTATAAGCAACCATTTTTACTGAATGAAACTGATTCTTTCAGTGTTTTTTGTTGCAATTAGCTGTGATTGGCCAAAGCTAATCACATGGTAGATGGGCTGTGATTGGCCTTGTCTGTACCATGTGATCACTGACCAATCACAGCTAGCAACACAATTGTTTACAATGGATGGCATGAATGGAGGTCATATATTGTTTACAATTGTCATGGGATCTGCTGTTATTGGTCACAGTGATCACATGACACTGGAAGCAGGCTGGTATAGCGGATAGTTGGCTGTGTCACACAGCTGGTGCCTTTTGAGAGGACATCATGATGTGCACTCTGAAGCAGAAAAGTCCTGTCCCTTAATCTGCTATAGGCCGGGCAGGAAGGTGTTAAAGTGGTATTAAACCCAAAATAAAAAAAATTATTAAATTGCAGCTTACCAGTTCTTAGATGTGGTCACTATTAGTTTTATTCTTGTAGTTTTTTTTTTTCCCTTTATTTTCAGCTGGGGATTCAGACAGTAGTTTTGTTATTTTTTTACCTTACTTTACCTAAGCTGTCCAGACAAAGTAGCAGTTAGAGGGTAAATGGTGCTTACAATAGTCAACTTTTGTTTATCGTTTTAAAGCCAGGTTCATCCTCCACTATGGTAGTCCCTTTTTTAAAGTGGGGCACTGGCAGACCCAGTGGGGATAGACCACTTTTGTACAAAATCCTCAATTGTGTAAAAGCGCTTCGGAGGGCGTTTCCAACCTCTGTAGAGAAAGAACGGGAACAGCAAGTGCAACAGAAAAGTCTTTGTGGCCTTAGTAGTTTTAAAGTACCCAAGAATGGAAAAAGCACTCATACAATCAACATTCTAATTTACCATCAAGTAGGCTGCAAACACAGAGTGTGAGCTGGGGGTGCCCATAAATGCATTAAAGTTATGGATGCTGTCAACAAAAGCAAACCTGTGCTTTGCCTATGCAGCACATACTCCCGCTTTTGTGCGCGGCTCCTTTTAGTTGACTAAAGTCCCTGACATTTACAAGCATGGAGGAGAAATGTGACTTACTCCCCCCCCCCCCCCCTTATGTGAGAGCAGCTACTTGTTGACTGGACAAGCAGTTATATGAGGGAGGGGAGATAGTCCTCAGTCATGTATAAGCTTCGAACAGAGCGAATTAGCGCTTCCTTTCCTTGCTCCTATCACTGGCGGAGAAGGAAAGGAGTGGGTGTCACTAGGAGGAGAGCATTAAAGAAAACCTGTTGCTTTGCACTATATGGGCAAAGCACATTTCTGCTTTACAGTGGACAATATCTAAATAATAAAAAATATAACGTTGCTGATCCTATGGTAGGCACTGGTAAATAAATTTGACCCTGGAAGCACAAGCTTAGTTTTCACCATAGCAACTCCATCCAATATAATGGTAATATACAGTATACTGTGCAACTAAAAACACTGCAAAAAATACGTCAATGAAAATGCAACATTTTTATCAAGAAATCTGTACAACAAATATAAAAAAAGGTCTGTTTTGGACATGGCTTCACATTTTTTTTCTTCAAGATAATTTCCAGGTATGGGAAGAGAGAGAGAGAGAATATCTCTCTCTCTCTCTCTATCCTACCTGGTTTATGCCCATGGAAGCTGGAAATCACTGAAGCAGACACCGTTACTCAAGTGGTCTCCACTTGCATGTGGGTTCTATTGCCATGCGGCTGGCAGCATTTTGAAGAGGTCGACAGGAGGTTGACCGCTCAGCATGGGAGAATTTCAATTGCATTTTCTGAATGAATGCAAAGCATTCTCCGATTGGATGAGGTGGAGAGGCTGGGCTGTGAGGTCATGAGACAATTCAGTTGTAAATGATATAGCTAATACAAGAGTTAAGGCTCATACACAGTAAGAAAATTTGGGCAAACATTTTCATCAGAGGAATGATCGTACAATTTTCAGATATGATGTACACAACTTTTGTCAGCAGATTCCGACCGAAAATTTTGAAGGGACAAACTCCAAATTTTTTCTTGTATGGGAACAGAACGAATGATTTTTGTTTAATGTGTGCCGTTTTCATACGAGAAAAATCATATACGAAAGACCAAGCATGATCAGGAAAAAAGAAAGGTACAAGAAAGATTTCCTTCTTCCTTCTGACTTGCTGTAAAATGACGAGAAAAAAAAAAAAATCAAAAAAAAAAAAAAAAAATCGGACGATTGTTCGCCCATTTTTCTTATAGTGTGAACCCCACTTAATTCTGTAAATCTTTACTCTGCCTAACATCAGTTTGTCATTCATTACGAAGCACCATGTGACAGTGAGCCACTATAATAGTGGAGGTGCCAGTAATAGGTCATGAGGTTAGAAAAAGGAGATGAGGGCTTGGTCAAAATTTGCATATCAGTAACACGGTTTAAATTATATGAAACCTTCAGTTTTTTTCAAGTGCTTTCAACTGCTGATTTCATCACTTACTAAGCAAATGTTTCACCTCTTAATCCTTGCTTATGCTCCTCGTAATTCTGGTGCCATGACTGCTGCCTCTGGTTTCCCACTGCAGGGTGACCCCTTTATCTTGCAGTGACTGGAGTGGTGTTTCTCACACTGTGTGCATCAATAGAAACACAGAGCCCTATAGCCTGGGTGGCAAAGCATTCCCCTGTTCCTCAACCTCTCCCCTTCAAGCTAACAGACTGCACTCTTCCCTGTGAAGCCTTGAAATTCAGGGAAGCATCACAAAGAGCAGGAGCCAGCAGTACTGAAAGTTGTAAAGACCAAGTGCCATTTTAAAATAATTTTCTAGGACATCTTTAAATTTATTGTGCTTAATGTTTCAAGCTAAAAACGCTGAGGGTTTGAAGTGGTTCTAAAGCCTTTTTTATACCTTAATGTATTCTCTGCATGAACTTAACAACTTGCTATGCTCCCCCACCTCATTCGATCCAGCGCTGTGCCCAGCTGCATTTCTTCCCCCTCTTCCACTACTCACCAGGACAGAGGCAGCAGCGTGAGCCATTGGCTCCTGCTGCTGTCAATTAAATGTGGTGAGGCGGGAGATCTGCACTGTGTCTATGGATGCACACAGTCCGGATTGGGCGCAAGCCTGCATGTCTGTCCACATAACGGCTTGCTATGGGGTCAGACAAAGAAGAAAAGGAGCAGAGAGACGATGGGGGACCCCAGAAAAGGAGATTTGTGTCAACCTTTGTCAAACACTACAGGTTGAACCTGTTATCCACCACGGATCAGGCCTTTGGGGGAAAGGGTCCTGCAAGCAGTGGTCCCACTCTAAGGTGAAGTGATAGATTTATCCTCTCAAAAGGTGGCTGTCCTGAAAGACTATTAGGGAAACTATTAGGGAGACTATTAGGGAAAATCAGACAGGACAGCTACCTTTGAGAGACCTCGGCTCCTCCCTTCACAGGAAACACTGCCTTAGCTTCAAGATTTAATCCCCCCCTGCCCCACTGGACCCTCAGTTTTCCAAAAGTACCTCCGGCCAGCTGGGGAGACACAAGAACACTTCACACAAAACTTTAATCCTCCTGACTGTTCCCAGGCACTTCTTATTGCAAACACATTTTTTGGGTGGGTACCAGTGTCCTGAAAGTCGAGGAAAAGACGTTAACAGTACGTAACTCTGATTTTCCCTATTAGTCTTTCAGGACAGCCACCTTTGAGTGGATAAAACGAGCACTGCTTGCAGGACCATTTTTCTCCAAAGGCCTGATCCGTAGCGTTTAACAGGTCTAACCTGTAGTGTTTGACAAAAGGTGCTACGACCTTTTAACATCCAACTTATGAAAAATACACTCCTGTTCACCCAGAGGATTCCAACAGAAAGTTGTCAAAATCATTTTTTGGCCTCTGTGAAACTTGAAAAAGCCCGAACGGTCTAAAAAACAAAAAACAAAAAAAAAAAAAAAAATCACCTGGTGCGGAAATATTTGTAGAAATGGGGGCCCTGATTGAAAGAGCACTCTGTGCACCAGCTGTTGAAACGTCTCCACGCCTTCTGGTAGATGGAACAGGTTTCCTCCTTCAGGTCACTTAGCAGAGCCACCAACAGATCTGAGAAGAGCTTGCCTTTTAGCCACTCTTTCTTGGAAGCCACACAATGAGATTCCACCGATCTACCTGGGGACCGCAGAATGGACCCCGAGAAGAAGGTCCTCCCAGACTGGCAAACTCCGGGGAGGTTGCACACCAGATCAGAGAACCACGGCCTCTGGGGCCAATGCGGTGCAATGAGAATAAGAGACCTAACCTTGGTTTAAAGACAAATAGGAGCAGCTTGTCCAGATATGCGATTATTAAAATGCCCCTGAGTCACAATGCCTTGACCTTGGTAAAATTGCTGGGGGGAAAATGATAGGACAAAAGGGGAGGGCCTGAAACTGAAGGAACATGCCTTCCATGGTTCTACTGCCAGCCGGAAAAATCTGACAGCTCTCCACATTGGAAATGTGCAGATAAGCGTCCCTCAAGTCTATGAATGCCATTAAGCAGTTTTGGGAGGGAGGTGCCTTACCGAGAAGACTGAGTCCATACGGAGCCTTCTCCCCCAGGCCCTGGTATCTATAGTCATGGAGCGATAGCGGGAACATCCTTTTAAAACAAACATGCTGATGTGGCATTGACAATTAGGAATTCACCTATTCTCTGGATTTTCTGCTGTTTACTATTTAAGCTTTAAGCAGGGATCTGAACCCATGGTTTGAATGCTAGCCACTGTTTGTACCATGTTCGGAATTTCTCAGGGATGGTAAGGCTGCAGCTTTATCGGTGCACCTTAGCAAATTGGTGATGAGCAGCCAAGGAGAGGGGGTGGGGGAGAGTCTTGCAAATCCAAGACAGTAACCCTTACGATGCCCAAAAAGAAAGGATTGGAGAAGACTGCTTCCTGATTGTGGGAGGAAGGTCCCCAATCTTTCACTCACTGTGGTCAGCTGTCATTGCGTCTTTTGGGCTGTTTGGGAGGGCGAAAAAAAAAAAAAAAAAAAAAAAAAACGCACCCTTTTTAGCCCTGCCTTTCTGAGCCCAAGACCTCTTTGGAATGTTGGTCATCGGGGCCCTGAACTTTCTCTGTGGGCTAGCCTTTTTTTTTGCTTGCGCCCTCATTTACACCAGACGGGAAAGGACTGTTACCTATCCCTGTCTGATGTAAACAGTTTCCAGACCAGGACCGAACAAAAGGGTCCCCGTGAGGGGAATCCCACAGAGCTTAGCATTGGATGTACTCCCCTGCCAAACTTTTGCCACAAAGCCCTTTGTGCTGAAATGACTAGGGCTGAGGATCTGGCGGACATACACACAGATTCTGCTGAGGCATCCGCAATATATGCCACTCCCCCGCAAGAATGGGAAAGGATGATAAGATTGTCACCGTCCCAGTCCCTATGTGCACCCCAGGGTAGAGTCCCAGGCAGAGCCAGTACAAGGCAGGGGCGGAAGGGGCAGATGCTGTCGCACAGGCAAGTTTAGAAATTGGCTCCTCCTCAGCTCTAAACTGACAACATAAGGACGCGCGTCGAAGGAAGGGCATCAGAGCGATGGGCCACGCTGTGTGTGTGTGTGTGTGTGTGTGTGTGTGTGTGTGTGTGTGTGTGTGTGTGTGTGTGTGTGTGTGTGTGTGTGTAGAGCTGCTACCAAGCCGAGGGAAGGGAGAGCTGCACTGAGGATACAAGGGGAGTAATGAGAGCATTTGTAGGGAGAAAATGATTACTTCTAGGTGTGATCGATATTGGGGGGGGTGTATTTGTGCTAGGAAGGGAATTCTGAATTCTGGGGGGGTTGTGCTGGGATGGGGAATTTGATGGGTACCAGGATAAGATTTTTTTAAATTTTTTTATCTAGTAGGGGTATTTGGGGGGGGGGGGGGGTGTTGCGCTAGAAAAGGTAATTGGGGGGGGGGGGGGTAATTTTTTTTGTGCTGGGATAGGAAATATTGGGATTGCTAGAAATGGGGATTGGGAGGGGGAAATTTATGCTAGTAGAAATGGGGGGTATTTTTTCCAGAGGGGAAAGTTGGGGGAGGCATGGTGCTGGAAGGATGAGAATTTGTGCTGGGGGGGGGGGGGGGGGTGCGGGATATGCGGGTGGGGTGGGGAGGGGGGTTGAGGATTTGTGCTACGATAGGAAATATCGGGGCTGTTAGAAATGGGGGGGATTTTTGCTAGTAGGGATGATGGGGGTATTTGTGCTAGAGGAGAAATTTGAGGGAGGATTTGTGCGAGGAGGGGAAACTTGAGGGTTGGTTTTGGGGGGGGGGGGGGGGGGAGGGGGAATCTGTGCTAGGAGGAGAGATTTGGAAGGGAGCTTTGTCCAAGAAGGGTTGATTTGGAGAAGAGGATTTGTGCTAGTAGTGACGATTGATGGGTATTTGTGCTAAGAGGGGGGAGGATTTATGTTAGTTGGGATGACTGGGGGGTATTTGTGCTAGAAGGGACATTTGGGGCAGGGGAGGATTTGTGCTGGGAGGGGGGATGATTTGCGCTTGGAGGGGTAATTTGAGGGGTGAGGCTCAGGGTGCTTTTTTGGGGAGGGATAGTTGTACTAGCATGAAACATTTGGGAAGAGGATTTGAGCTGAGAGAGGATGGGGAAAAGATTTGTGCTGGGAGGGGGGATTTCAGCAGGGAGAGATTTGTATTGGGAGGAGGGGGAATTTTTGTTTGGGGAGAATTTTAGCTTGCAGAGTGAATTTATGCTTAGGGCCAAGTATGCCGATTGGAAAAAATTAATAAAAAGGTGTCGCTAAGCATACACAAGTGAAAATACAGTATATATTGAAAGTATATCACTGCAAAAAAAAAAAAACAAACACATTATTGAACATATAGCAAGCTAAAAAATCCATTAGTGATAGCGTTCCCAACACCAAAAAAAATTAAATTTGTTATTCCAAATGCGCAATTTGACCTACCTTTAAAAAGTAGTCAAACACCTGTGGCGAGTTGCCACCTTTACATTGAGCACCTGTGGTGAAAGAACTAGAAGCTTAATTTAAAAGCATTTTTTGGTGTTGGGAACACCATCACTAATGGACTTTTTAGCTTGCTATATGATCAATATATGTGTTTTTTGCAGGGATACATGTTCATGATTTTGGTTCATGATATATACTGTATATTCACTTGTATAGGCTTAGCGCCACCTTTTATATATTTCCAACTTTTTTGTGACTTATTCACCGTCAAAGGGCAGCTTCATTTGCATATTCCTCATTCATAGGGCACCAATTCTAGGTATCCCAAAACTTTATAAGCATGCCAATTAGTGCTCAATTTTTATTTTTTTTGGAAGGGGGGATTTTTTGCTAACACATGATGCTCATACATTGTGGGTGTGGGCACAGTTTGGAGTCTTCGCCCTGGGTGCTAAATTACCTTGTACCGGCAATGGTCCCAGGTATCCTTTAAGAGCGAATCCATCCTCTTGTCCATGGGATCCCTCCAAGGTAAGGTCTGTATGCCAGGAAACCTGATAGAAGGCTGAATCTAGTCTGGGGATTTTACAGACTGACGGACCCTCCTCCATGAAGGGAAACCTACGCTTCAGGGCCCTTGACAGGAAGGGTTTCCCCTCCGGATCTTGCCATTCTTTGATGGCTTCCACCAGAACTTCATGGACCGGGAACACCCTCTCTTCTGTTCCCCCAGGCCCTGATGCATCTAGTCATGGAGCGATAGCAGCTTCTTCTCCTGGATTCCCAGGGTGGTATGGATGGCTCCCAAAAGCTCCTCTACCTTCTCCAGGGAAAGCTTGTAGTGAGAGGGTCTAGAGGACTCACTGTCCAACCCCTCTCCCTCTGACTCCACCTGGGAGCCTGAAGAAGCCCTAACTGGCTCCTCCTCAGCTCCTCTCTAGTGCCCTCTCCGGTGTCCCTCCATTAGTGGAGGGTAAGACCGGCGTAGCTAGTGCAATACTCTGCTGAACTGGCGTAGGGCTAGCCTGGGGCTGCGGGATCTGAATGGTTATGAAATTACACATTCAAGAAAAACCCGCTCTGAGAAATCATCTAGGAGATAGATGGGTTATCTTTATACAAACGCACATCATGTAAATGACAATGAGCGTTACAGCCCCACTCCGGTAATTGACACTTCTCCTTAGGATAACCTCGTGACCCCAGGATCCCCTGAAGTCACCATATTATACTAAACTTAGTGTGGACACTCCAACATAGTGCAGGATAGACCAGAACTCCTGGACTCAAGTAATCCAACAGCCTTAGCCTCCCAAGTAGCCGGGATTAAAAGACACACACTAAGGTACTTAGCCTCCAGCCTTGTCTGGAAGCCCAAGATATCTGCAGAGCTTCGTAGACAAAGGTGGCCTACTGAAAAGGTGCTAGAAGGCACTGAGGACAGTTTTTTTTTTATTTGTTTTTTTTTTAAACATGGACACAACCAATTAGACATTCCCTCAAGATGGCCATGAGTGCGCTGGTCTGCTAAGCAGAGTGCCATCAGGAGTGCCCCCAGGACCAACCACCACCAAGGTCCCAATATCACCTCCCAAGCCCCCCCAACCATCAAGAGGGGTCTACATCCGTGGAGCTATTGTGTAATACTGAAAGGGAACACCCACCCCAGGGTTCCTCTTACCTTAGTGGCTGGTGCTGGCATTGCCAGGAGCAGTCTGGGCCGCCTCTGCCCCAGATATCGCCTGCTGAGGATCACAGTGGTCACGCCTGAGCCACTCGCTGACGCCTCCAGTGTTACAGGCTCCCACCATCCAGAGCCTGGCCCACTCTCATAGACCGTGTTTAGAACTGGAAGCCGCAGCCCTGGCAGAAGTGCACGCCCCCCGCCGGACGGGACGTCACCACGCCCTCCGGCCCATCCTCGAGCTCCCTCACTAACCACACAGAACGCGGGGTAAAACGGTGCACCTCGGGCAACGCCCCCCCTAGACAGAATGAGAGTGGGCCCCCGAAGCTTCTTTCCCACCCTTAGGAGAAGCTGGGGTGGCTAAGCAGCGGACCTATTGGTACATTCCAAGGCTCCGCCAAGAAATAGAGAAAGGGGGAGAGCTTCTCCCCACAATAAAAAACAGCTTCAACCTCCCTGGCTGATCAGCCTTGGCTCCAAGTGATGTCTCCCCAACCAGAGGAAACACCGAAACTGAGGGTCAGGTTAAGCAGGAGGGGCTTAAATCTTGAAGCTAAGGCGGCGTTTCCTGTGATAGGAGGTGCTGAGGTCTCTCAAAAGGTGGCTGTCCTGAAAAACGATTATGAAAAAAAACACGTTTAATAAATGCTTTAAAACTCCTGCACATTTTGGAGAGATTAGGATGCTAATCAGCTTTGAAGCAGCTGATGGAGCACAATGTTAATGATACAACTATGCTGACATGCTTGAGGGATAGAGAGGTTCACCTCATCACAGGACGATAAAAACTGAAGATTTGGGCGATACCATTTTAAAGCAGAAATGATTAACTGTGCCTTGCTTTTCCAGCATTTGTGTTATCTTCATGCATTGTTACTATGGTACAACTTTTATTTTGTTAAGAAAAAAAAACAAAACAACAGTATGTTGCAATACTATGTTTTTGTATGAGGCCTATTTGTACATAGGTTTTCATTTAAACTGAATTTGTTCAGCATTGCTCATTTTTGCCACTAGAGGTAGTACTTTTCTCTGGACTTTCACAAGTTGTATTAACTGCGAATGGTTTCAACATGCTCTAAAACTTGTAAAATGATTCTACATTGTCATCAAGATACACTGAGAAAATCAGTGTCCCCACATGCTAACACCACCACCTAGTGTCTGAAGGCAAACAGTGAAGAGAAGCAATATTAACAGAGTACCACAGCACAAAAGAATATGGCAGTATTTTTTCTCTGCAGCAGTGGTTCTCAACTAGTGTTCCTAAATCTGCCATGAGGGGGATGCAGCACTGCTATTGCTGGAAATGTTACTTGGTAACTACATTCAGGGGGGCTACTATTGTCAAAATAATCATGCCGAGGGAACTCCCTTAGCCTGCATATGTGTATGGATTATACCTTAGAGCAATAGCGATAGTAAGTAACAAATAAATGTTAAATATTGTGCCTTCAGTGAGATAATATGTGAATGATTATAATGTGGCAAAACTGAGGAAATAGATGGTTGAAGGAAGGCAATTAAAAAAGTCCTGCAACAGAAATACATGCTTTCTGGGATAAGATAATACTTTTTCTGCGAACAGGGATCTTGTGATAAATTGAGAAAAGGCGGCCGCTAACCAGATCTGTGGGACCCCTATTACGGGGGTCTTTCAGGCTCGAATGTGTCAACTTCCGCAGGCAGGAACAGCTGATTAAATACTCTTATTCAAAGATCCTCCCCTGGCATCAGAGTAACGGTGTGATGAGGTCCCGGGGCGAGTCTGAGTCACCAGATCAGCTGTTCCACCCGATCAGCTGTTCCAGTCTATGGGACCTCATCACACCATTACTCCGATGCCAGCGGAGGATCTTAGGCAGATTGATGATTGAATAAGAGGATTTTATCAGCTGTTCCTGCCTGCGGGAGTTGAAACATTCGAGCCCGAAAGACCCCCGTAATAGGGGTCCCATGGATCTGGTAAGCGGCCGCCTTTTCTCAATTTATAACAAGATCCCGGTTCGCAGAAAAAGTATCATCTTATCCCAGAAAGCATGTATTTCTGTTGCAGGACTTTAATTGCCTTCCTTCAACCATCTATTTCCTCTGGGGACGTTTTGCCACATTATAATCATTCACATATTATCTCACTGAAGGCACAATATTTAACATTTATTTGTTACTTACTATCACTATTGCTCTAAGGTATAATCTATACACATATGCAGGCTAAGGGAGTTCCCTTGGTCTGATTATTTTGACAATAGTAGCGCACCTGAATGTAGTTACCATATTGATAAAACTGAAAATTCCGGTTTTGTAAGGTTGCAGCACTATCAGTCATTTGTCTCAATTTCTCTTTTTTTAGTTTATACACTGGATAATTTATTTTCTATTCAAAAATTTTACTTTGGAAGTGTAGAATTATGTGGAAATACTTTGTTGCTTATTTTCTAACTTATACCACTTTATAAATAGGATAGAAGTCGGGGTTAGCCCAGATTACTTGCGATATACCATACCTATTGGAAATGTTACTTGACTGGCTTTTATGTTGGATTTAGTACTTTACAGTTTCTATACTTGGCACTGCCATTCCAGTCCACCACTAATTTGTGCACAGATCTTTGCTACTGGCAGTGGACAGGAGCCGGGCAGTTAAAGGGTTTTTCCCCACTTTTGCGGGGAAAAAACATTAAAGAAAAAAATTGAATACAGCATATACAAATGCTACAAAAGTCATATTGTAAATGGATGTTTTAAAAACTACCTTTATTCAATCTGCAGCACTGTCGTTTTCTGTAAAATGCAATGCAATATGGCAACCTGGAAGCATTCTGTACACAGATGGTGTACGCCCCCAGAAACGTAATTTCCAGCCTGTTTGATTGGCTAATTTTCCAATAAGTCTGCACTAAGATTCAAGTCAGATTTTGGGAATCCCCCTGCAACAAAAATTTCATTTTGGTGGGATACTCTCAAAGTGAAAAAATGTCTAAAGAGATTCAGACCCTATCGCTTTCTTCATTCGAATTTTGCAAGTGCAGCAGCTGATTGAGAATTCACTCCCATTCACTTTACACATGAATACAAACAGCCTTTTCTCTAGAATACCAAAAGGTAGGAATCTGCAACAAAAGGATGTTAACCACTTCAGCCTTGGAAGGTTTTACCCCCTTAATAACCAGGCCATTTTTGTGATACGGCACTGCATTACTTTAACTGGCCATTGCGCTGTCGTGCGGCGCTGTCAGGGCAGCCATCAGAAATTTTGGGGCCCCTTACACAGCTTCACGCCTGGGCCCCCCCGAGGCCTAACCACCAACATTCCTCAAGGGCCCACCTAACACTATCCCCACCTCCGCCCAGCACCATCCATCCCTCCCACAATATATCCCCACCTCTGCCCAGCACCATCCATCCCTCTCCCCAATATATCCCCACCTCAGCCCAGCACCATCCATCCTTCTCCACAATATATCCCCACCTCCGCCCAGCGCTATCCATCCCACAATATATCCCCACCTCCGCCCAGTACTATCCATCCCTCCCACAATATATCCCCACCTCCGCCCATCACTATCTATCCCTCTTCACAATATATCCCCACCTCCGCCCAGCGCTATCCATCCCACAATATATCCCCACCTCCGCCCAGTACTATCCATCCCTCCCACAATATATCCCCACCTCCGCCCATCACTATCTATCCCTCTTCACAATATATCCCCACCTCCGCCCATCACCATCTGTCCCTCTCCACAATATATCCCCACCTCCGCCCATCACCATCCATCCCTCCCACAATATATCCCCACCTCCAACCCAGCACCATCCATCCCTCCCACAATATATCCCCACCTCCGACCCAGCACCATCCATCCCTATCCACAATATATCCCCACCTCCGCCCAGCACCATCCATCACTCTCCACAATATATCCCCACCTCCACCCAGCACCATCCATCACTCTCCACAATATATCCCCACCTCCGCCCAGCACCATCCATCCCTCCCACAATATATCCCCACCTCCGCCCAGCACCATCCATCCCTCCCACAATATATCCCCACCTCCGACCCAGCACCATCCATCCCTCCCACAATATATCCCCACCTCCGACCCAGCACCATCCATCCCTATCCACAATATATCCCCACCTCCGCCCAGCACCATCCATCCCTTTCCACAATATATACCCACCTCCGCCCAGCACCATCCATCCCTTTCCACAATATATCCCCACCTCCGCCCAGCACCATCCATCCCTCCCACAATATATCCCCACCTCCGCCCAGCACCATCCATCCCTCCCACAATATATCCCCACCTCCGCCCAGCACCATCCATCCCTCTCCACAATATATCCCCACCTCCGCCCAGCACCATCTATCCCTCTCCACAATATATCCCCACCTCCACCCAGCACCATCCATCCCTCCCACAATATATCCCCACCTCCGACCAGCATCATCTATCCCTGGATGGATGGTGCTGGGCGGGGATGGGGGATACTTTGGAGACTGGAGGGATGGATGGTGCTGGGCGGGGATGAAGATAATTGAGTTGCAGTATGAAAACGGATGAGGATGACTCTCCACAATGTAACTCATCTTCACCCAGAGTCATCCTCATCCATTTTCACACTGCAACTCAATCATGCCAGCTTGTCAGCCAAGGAGAAGGAGATTAAATAAAGTCCAAATCGACTACAGCACAGGGGGCACAGCAGCACACTAACTTTTTATTGACTTACCCTCCATGCTGCTTGTAGCTATCTGCATGCATCTGATAGGGCTGGGTCTACATTCACCGGTGACCACACCCCCGGTCCGTGTCCCGGCCAATCGTATTGCAAACTAACCTCACAGCAGCGGCAGCCAGGGAAGGAAGAGCGAGTGCTGGCCGCGATCATCTGCTGAGGGGACGGGAGAGGGGATCCACTAGTCAGAAAGGCAGTGCAGGCTCGCTTGGGTTTGCTGTACAATATTATATAATACTTTTTTCCTCTCTACAGCGAGCGAACGAGGGGGAGGGGGGGCTAGTGAAAGTGATAGACTGAGGATTCTCATTCTCCTTCTCTATCGCGGGCGCAGGCTAGCGGCAGCGCAGGCGACAGTTATATTTCATGTGCTGCTGCAGGGGGAGCGGGCCCTGGCCAGGCGGGCTCCTAGGGACGTTCGGTCCCCTTACATGGGTACTGCCTGTACCCCCCTGATGGCGGCCCTGAACGCTGTACCCACAAAAAATATATGTTTTTTTTAAGGAGCTTTATTTATTTTGGTGGTATTTGATCACCTCTGTGGTTTTTATTTTCTGCACTATAAACAAAACAAACAAAAAAAAGCAACAATTTTGAAAGAAAAACAATATTTTTTACTTTCAGCTATAAAACAAATCCAATAAAAAAAAAAAAAAGAAAAAAGAAAAAAAAAAAAGGAAAACGAAAAATTTCTTCATCAATTTAGGGCAATATGTATTCTACTAGATATTTTTGGTAAAAAAATCCCAATATGCGTATATTGATTGATTTACACAAGTTATTGCGTCTACAAACTATGGGATATTTTTAATGGCATTTTTCTTTATTTTTTTTACTAGTAATAGCGGCGATCAGCAAATTTTAGCAGGACTGTGACATTGCGGCAGACAAATTGGACACCCGACACTTTTTGGGGAACCAGTGACATTATTACAGTGATCAGCGCTAAAAATATGCACTGTTACTGTACAAATAACACTGGCAGGGAAGGCGTTAACAAGGGCGATCAAGGGGTTAACTGTGTGCCTAGCTGGTATTTGCTAACTGAGTGGGGGTTGTTCTGACTGGATAAAGGCAGATTGGTGTTCCAGCTTAGCAGGAACACAAGATCTCTATCTTCTCCCCTGTCAGAAAGGCGATATGTCTTGTTTACATAGGCAGATAACCGGTCTGACTCTCTCCGGGGAACGATTGCGGCTGGCCAGCGGACAACGGGTCCACTGGACTCGCTGATTGGCATCCCGTGTCCAATCTGTGTGGGATCGCGCCTCCCGGTGGCTATTGCAGGAAATGACGTAATGGTACGGCGTTTCGCGCAATGGCGCCGACCTGCCGCAGTACATCTGCAGTAGGCAGTCAGCAAGTGGTTAAAATTCTTGCAATGTACATAGATCACCCAGAAGGGAATGTTTTGTCCACAAAAGTGGAGTTACTCTGCTGGGTATACACAGTTTTTTTTTGTTCAACCAATGGGTTGAACGAAAAAACTGACAGATTACCACATGCACACAAGTGATGTAAAAGTAGGGATCTTCCCAGTTCCGCTATTGTATTCTGAGAGGGACTCCCCCCATCCACTATCAGAACACACTGATCAGCGCTGCAGCCATTGGCTGCATGTGCTGATCAAATACAGGTTTTCCAGCAGGACTATAACAGAAGCCGTCCTAATGACCAGCTTCTGCTGGACAGACAGGAGTACGCACAGACCGAAATTCTACCGGTTCCTGCTTAACTGTTTAAATTTCAGTACATGTATACCTGGCTTTAGGTACTGGAATGTGCCTCCTGTGCAGATGGGGTTTGGTGGGGTCATTTTAGTACAGGTGTTGCCACTGGATACACAAGAGAAATGTAAAACAATTTGTGCAATTATACTGGAGTGGGAAGAGCAGTGCTTACTGTACAGTGGAGGTGGTTGTGTATTGTTTATGAACAAGTGTGTTTTAACTTCATAGTACTTAATCATGAATGGAAGATTTTTATTCCTATACAAAAAGTTAAGCAAAAAAGTTAAGTAGAAGGCAAAAGCCATGCACATTTGTGTAGCTGGGTCGGGTGTACAGTACATGAAGCTGGTATGACCTTGTACAGCAATGCTACCTTTTCATATGTTTCACTTAGATTGCTCTAATACTTTGATGTCTTCTGCCTCTAGCAAGACTAAGATTAGTTGTGGAGCCCCATTAAGCTTTCTCATGTTACATGCATCTTTGGCCCAGGCAGTCCACTAGTCAATAAGGCCCACAGTTTGCCGTGACTGAAGGAAGCAGGGTTGGAAAGGACAAGCGCTGTTAGTTTCAACAAAAGCTCACCACATTTCAGTCATGGCATCTGTATTCCTGCAAGGAGCGAAACATGGCTGAGATTGAAGTACATTGTATCAAATTTTGTATCATATAGCAAAGCTAATAAATGCTCAAAGTTCTAGTTAAATTATAAACAAAAGCCAAGTTAATTTGCGGAGAAAAGAATTTATTCCATTTCTTACCTACAATGGTGTTTTCTACTCGCCAACCAAAACTTGCCATCACAGTTATAACAGTTCGCTGCTAGATGATCTGGCAGCCATCTTGTCATCTATAAGACACAACAAAATAAAGTATTGGCAATAAAATAATAGCATTGCCAAATTTAGATTTTACACAAATCACCCACAACTTCCTAAATATGCTGGTGACATCTGCAATTATATTAGATTGTAAGCTCTTCTGAGCAGGGCCCTCTTAATCCTATTGTATTGTATTGTATTATAACTGTATTGTCTCCCTTTTATATTGTAAAGTGCTGCGTAAACTGTTGGCGCTATATAAATCCTGAATAATAATAATAATAATAATAATAATAATATTTCTGCACATCCATATCCACCCAACTTGCCATGGACATTATGAGGAGTCCAATTGATCATGTTGCATTATGGAGAATGAAGATAAAAAGCTACATTCCCTAACAATTAATGTGGGTGCATGCTGGCAGGGGGTTCGTTACAGGGAAATCCATGGGCAACTCATTTATTGAAAATGTTCCTGTTGCAATTACGTTTTGTACTAAATGTACAAACCTTCAGAAAACAAGGGAAAGCTACTTTTTCTACAAATGGGATACCACATGCCTTTATACTTTTAAAGGTTTCATCTATCAAGCATAAATGGGTAAGAGGAAAATAAAAAAATAAAAAAAGTACCATGGAATATTTATGATATACATACATCATATAGAAAATGCAATTTCTTTTGTATTACTGCTTTGCTGATGTATGTTTGAACTAAAAAGGTTTGAAAGACCCATTTGACCTGCAGCTTTATTTCCCCAGACTTCTGTAGGTCTGATAAGTAGAGAGGAGTGTAGGAACCCTGACGTGCAGCGCTCACATCTGCTGGTAGATTAGCTTCTCCTAAACTCATGATCTGAATTTGCTCTTTAAAGCAAACCTTTAACAAACCTGGCAAATTCAAATTGAGAATATCATAAAAAATATAGGAGATGATTGGTAGACTCCCTGACCAACAGGAAGACTCCTGGTGAAACTAAACTCAACTGTTAAAAAGGAAAAAGACAGTGGGAGAGATTTACTAAAACTGGTGCACACAGAATATGGTGTAGCTGTGCATAGAAACCAATCAGCTTCTAACTTAAGCTAGTTCAATGATGCTTTGACTAACAAACCTAGAATCGGATTGATTACTATGCACAGCTGCACCAAATTCTGTGTGCACCACTTTTAGAAAATCTTCCCCAATATTTATATAGATCTTATATCTGCACCCACTCATCATTCTGACATAAAGGTAAGCATCTGCCTATGCCTTTTTTCATCAGATGCTCAGTTTGCTTGGTAGAAAACTACAGTGTGAGGGGTCTTCAGCTCTAATTGCAAGTACATACTAGGAAAGACTAAAGTGAAGGGAACACAGTTTGCAAATGGCACCTATGCAACGCTTTGGGAAGGTGAAGAGGACAGGAAGGCTTACTTCAGTGTCCCTCTTGTCCACCTGCTCCCAGTTGGCCTCAGAGAAAGGCTCTGTGCTGCAGCCCGACAAACAGCTAGGGTCCCGATTGCTTTCAGAGTCAGGAATTGAGGTCTGCAAAGGGTAAAACCACAATAAGAAATTTGCCAATAACATAAAAATGTACATATAAATGTGCATAATTGTTACAGCGACCACTTTTAACAATGCTTGGAATTGAAAGCATATCAGCTTTATTGGGCTTTATTTTGTGTGTCTAAACAGTGCATGTTGTCCATAGAGAAAGTCAGATTGCTGTTTGGAGTGGTACAAGCCCAAAACAGAAGTCAGCTTTCTAAATACTATACCTCCTTATTGTACAACATGTACATCACAGAGCTAAATAGAAAAGAGGTTCTTTGTGATAAAATATATAGCCTGCACAGGACTTAATATCAGGGTTAACGCAACACCACATTTTAATGCTTTGACACTCATATCTAATCAGCACATCAGAACTCACCTCATCTGTATATTCCGCATTGAAACGCAGAGAGCTGTTGTGTAAATGGCTCTCAAGTCGACAACGTAGTTCCTGTACTTGTTTCTTCAAGGTTTCCACTTCCTGTTGGTGGCCACTTTCCATTTGTCTTAGTCTTTGTTGGATAGCATCCACATACAATGGCATCCCATCATCATCCAGGTGATTGCGGGCTGGCTGCTCTGGGGTGCTCCCTATGCGGTGCCTCTCACAACTGTGCAAAGGGCACTTGTGTGGGGTGTTTCTGAGGTGGATTTGGGGGTTGTTTGAACAAGAATTCTGACGTGACAAGGTTTGCTTTCCCCGATGATTGTCCACACTAAGACATGGTCCATCAAGGATAGGAGGTGAGGGTTGGTCCCTATTCCATACAGTCTGTGCATTGCATTCAGAAGGGGGAAAGGCACTATGGATAAGGGGAACAGGAGAACACGTCCTTTCATTTTGAAGCCCACACAAGCCCATCATAACAATGCCCTCATCAGATACAGGTTCTGGTTTCTGTGCAAGTTCATTTGCTGCAGTCACATGGTCCAGCTTGCTGGACCAGGGAGGTGAATTATCATCTGTTAAAGTTTCTGTGGAGCCATCAAGTACAAGGTGTGATGAGATATTGTTAGGAGAATCATCTGTGGGACTACTCTGGAGCTCATTATTCGACCCACTTTTAGCACATTGCTCATTCTCCTCTGGCTCAGACAATGATTTCTCAGCAGTCTGATTCTGCGATTCCTCAGGCTCACATACCTGATTAGCACACAAATCTTTCACAGACTGCTCAAATGTGTCAGTTCCATGCTCTGGGTGGTCAGTTTCTGCACATAACTGACCTGGCACCAGACTGACACTCTCCTCTTCCCCATCCATTTCCCCCCTTAATGTCTTACCATTCAAGTATGGGCCCCCCTTCTCGGCTTTCTCTGGCTCTTCCTGTGCTTTTTCTGATTTCTCTATATACCGGTCCACTGCCCCAATTACCAATTTTCCTGCCTGCTCTTCCCCCCCTCCTTCTTCCTTGCTGGCTTCCTGTAAAATGTTTTCCATTTGCCCTTCCCCAACACCAGCTGCCATGGAGAGCTGTGCCCCCAGAGGGAGTCTCTCTCCTTCCTGCCCTACTTCTGCAGAGTTCGCTAAGCCATTTAACTCCAGAGAACGTCGATGCTCTTGCCACTTCTCATTTAGGCTGGGGTCACTGCTTCGTCTGTTTACACATGGAACAGTTAAGTCACAAGCCGTTGGAAGGTCATCATATGATCTGGTCTTCGGTAACCTAAAATGACACCATGAGAGAAAAACTACTTCGTAAGCCCATAGAAAATCTGACAACAGTAGATTCATAAATAGTGTACTACACATAGGCTGCATGCCCTGCAATGAGAAGTTACCAAAAAAAGTCCGCAATAAAAAAACCAAAACGACTTATTTAGCATCAGAACAGAGAATTTTACATGACAAATTCTGCTCGGACCCCCAGTTGTCTCATGAGACAGTTTGAAATTTTCTGATTCATGGCAAAGTAACAGGCCCAATTGACATTCCATATCCTTTGCTACCGATTTTCACTTTACCCAGTACACCTTCCAGAGTAAGATATTCTATGAAAAGCTTAGTATGCATCTGAGTGCTTGAGCTTGGCAATTAGCCGCTCAGGTGCAGAGCACGGCATAGTGGAAATAAGGGGAGAATATAACATGCCCCCTTTACCCAGAAATATTGTGAATTCCATTGAGCTCTGGCTGGTAAACAAAGTAACACAGCAGCACAAGGAAGTTAAAGATCTACAACAAAATGGGCATTCTATTGGATGAACTTCCCATAGGGAATACAAATATAAAAACATATTTATGACTTCAGAACAAAAGTCTAACCCTGGTTGTCACTGGCTGAATTTCGGGACCCCTAACATTTAGGCCTCATGCACACTGGACATTTTTGTCTGCTGCTCAAAGGGGTGTTTTTTTTTCTGCCTCTAAACATCCTTGCATGTTAGCCTATGTGTCCATGCACACATAAGAAATCAGCGTTTAGAGGCAGCAGCAAGAGAAAAAAAAAATCCACAGCCATTGTGCCCAGGAGCAGCAGAGTTCTGTCAGAAAAAAACAAAAAATAAAAAAACAAAAGAAGATGTGCCTAAACATATCTAAACACGCCTAAGTTTTAGGAGCATTTAGTGTTTGAGCGTTAATTTCAATGCCCAGAATAAATGGTTATTTTGGCCAATGAAATTAATTTGCACCTGAACGCGTTACACATGCTTACAAGTGTCAAGTATTTTTCTCTGCTGCCAGGAGGAAAGGAGTCCTAGCAAAAGGAGGAGGAGAGTTCACAAAACCAGTGTGCATGAGGTTTTGCAGTTTACCTCTAGATTAGAGCAAATGTATAGAAAACAAAACCAACAGGCAATTATGGTGACGATCTGGAATATGCTTCTGCCTCTGCTACATATTTTGTATATAAATGTAACAGGGCAAATATACAGATGTATAAAAACAGGTGGTAACAGGTATTATATATACACACACACACCCCTTTTGTTCCACTTGACCCTCCCTACTAGATTGTAAGCTAACGAGCAGGGCCCTCTGATCCCTCCTGTATTGATTTGTATTGCAAGTGTACGGTCTGCCCCCATGTTGTAAAGCGCTGCACAAACTGTTGGCGCTATATTAATCCTGAACAATAATAATAATAAGACATCAGAAGAAATCCCTTTGGTTGCAATTAGGAGAGAAGACCTACATGCACACTTTGTTCTCACCTGCCATGTGGCGGGTCCTCTGTAGCAGAACCAGGACTTGGGTAGGGAATGCAAGATTCTTCACTAGGTGTGGATGGAGATGAGCCAGGAAGGTAAACTGCACTCCACAGCATCAGATTGCGGACGTGGCACACAGGATACAAAACCTAAGAAAACAAAATTTAAGGTGTTGCTTATTAGGTTCCTTAAAGCGGTAGTAAAGTCAGACTTTTCACTTGTACGCCTATAATAAGTCTTAACTGTAGCTACAGTGAATATCTCCTAAACGTGTAGAGTTTAGGAAATATTCACATTGGCAGGAGCCGATTAGGTCATTGTGCTGTGTATTCAGGGCACACGAAGTGTGCCGTTAATGCAGAGTGTGATGAGATTCCCATGCGCATGCACAGTAGTGACATCATATAAGCCTGGCCATTCAAAACAGGCGGACAAGGGAAGGGAAACCTGGCGAGGATGGAATTGCCTGAAGAAGAAATTGAGCTCTGCTGGAGGGCACCGCTTGATAGGCAAGTCTATGTGATGCATACCAGCACATTATGGCATAAAACTGCAGAGGGATCACATTTTGTTAGAGTTTACTACCATTTTACCCATATACTCACCTAGGTCTATAGCCATATATGTTCGGACACACACCTTTAAAATCTAGAAAATTAGTACCTTAATTGAAATGTTCCACATTGCTCACAGTACAAGAAAACATAATTTGATGACTGTATTAATTTATATAAACTGACACGTTTCTCTCCTCCCACTGGGTGAGCTTCTGAAGACGAGATAGGTGAAACGTGTCAAGCGGGGATGAGCTATACTAGACAGTGTGACGGCTGGCAGCATGCCAAGGCGGTGTTTTTTTTTACCCTTATGCTTCTACCTTGATGTAACTGCATATGTTTGTGTTTTAATAAATCTTGGCAATATTACACTATGTATATCTCGCTCTTCAATGGTATACCTTATATCCATACCATCACAATGGATATTTGTTTACTGGAGTAAAGGCGATATCTAAACCATAAATGTGGATAAAGAACCTGCAATCCTATAAAGATTACTGTTGGAAGGAGATACCATAATCATTGATATAGCATAAAGATCTTGCGGTTTTAAAGCTTACTGCTGGTGAGTGGAGACCCAGGGGGGGGAGCACATAGTGGCACTGGAATCCTCACAAGCTGGAATTGAACAAGTGTTGGCACTTATTTGCACAGATGGACTTTATCTTTCATTGTACTTTATGAATTATATGTTTGCATTGCACTTTAAATTATGTCTTATTGATTTATGGTATTGGAGCAGCGCGCTAAGTATACAATTTTTTGTATTACTTAAAAAAGGTAACATAACAGCAAAAGTAAGCATGAGTTTGTGCCAATGAAAAGATAAAAGGTGGGACAGGTAGGATTCACTGTATAAAAGCAACTTTGTATGAACAACCAACTTACTGTTTCTGACTGAGAGGAATAAAGCAAATTCTTGAAAACACGGTTACCGGCTCGCAGAAGTGACCAGACCGAACAAGTGCGCTCTTGTATGTGTTTCTCACTTCTTTCCTTGGCATTGTTACACAGGAAGGTCCCAAACAGGCAAGAGTAGGTGTGCTGTACCAATTTCACCTGAGCACAACAGAGGCTAGATAAAGTCGCTACATTACGCACACATAGCAGCAAATGTGGAATACAAAAGATAACTAAACAGTGTAAAAAAATGCTAAAACGAAATGGCTAACAAAAATCAGCAGACGGAACCTTGGCTGCAGATTAAAGCAAATAAAAGCTTGAAGTTTTCATACTGCTGAACATTGCTATGCTACTTAGAAACGATCCCCTCAAAAGTCTTCAAGGGAAACAGCAATTCCCCCTCAGCTATTTGACCACTCCAAAAATCTGAAAACATAACTAATATACGGTCTTTGCTTTTTTTTCCTCACACTCGCCAAACGTCATGCTGGCATTGGTTCCTGTTTAAATTTGTGTGCGTGCACGCACATGTGAGTACAGGGACTAATGCAAATGAATACAGTATGTAAAAGGTTGTCTAGATTGTTGGCCTGTAATCATGTCTTGAGTAGGTCACTTCCAAGATATAGCATGGAAAAAAAAAAAAAAAAACTGGACCGTGTCTTTCTGAATCATGGATTTATAATAAAATATCACTCTATTACATTTTTTTTCTAATACTAAGAGGTTTACACAGTACTTTGCCAAGTTACTGTGGAGGGACCAGAAAGTTAGTGACTGCAACCACATGAGTGGTCTTGTAATTTTTAAATCAGACCCTGCAAACATAAAATACCTGTAAAGAAGAAAAAAAAAAAACAGCTCCGGTCAGAGCCGCTGTACTAACAATCCAGTGTTAGTACAGCGATCTCCCCCACTGAGCTATAATGTTTTGAAAGGGGGGTGGCCCCCCTGCCAGAACACTCCAGTCAACGATGGTTTTCCAGCCTGCACATCTGACAGAAGGCAGCTGAACTGCCATACATATGGGCCGAATGTCGGACAGTTTTTTATTGAAACCTACAGATGTCGCCAGACATTGTGTGTACTAGGATTTCCTTTCTTTATCGTACATCACAGGACACAGAGCCTTAAGTAATAACTTAATGGGTTATATAGGTTACCTTTAGGTGATGGACACTGGTATAACCAATCCAGAAAGTTCACTCCCTATATAACCCCTCCTCCTTCCAGGAGCACATCAGTTTTTTTCGCCAGTCTAAGGCAGGGATATGCAATTAGTGGACCTCCAGCTGTTGCAAAACTACAAGTACCATCATGCTTCTGCCTCTGGGTGTCATGCTTGTGGCTGTCAGAGACTTGCCTCATGGGACTTGTAGTTCTGCAACATCTGGGAGGTCTGCTAATTGCATATCCTTGGCCTAACGTGTTGTCACAAGTGAAGATGTGCTCTGAGGAGCTCCAGGAGGGATCCATGCTGGATTTAAATAGCCAGAGCCATTCAAAGTGCATGGTACCTGGGCCTCATATCCGAACTACAAGGTTTTGTTTGTAACGCCTCTCTTTGTAGGGCTGGACCCCGGGCTTAGGTCATGCTACATTACCTAAAGATTTCCTGGTGGGGTGCTTTTACAGGTCCGAGGGAGTGGAACCCCCGATATTAAGGGACCTGGTCCTTGAAGGTTTGCTAAACGCAGCCCGCTGTAATGGGCGAAGGTTGGATGGTCTGTTAATTCAGCAAATCCTGCGGCAGGGATAAGGTAAGGGAAGAAACGTAGCAACTAAAAAGTTCACCTATGTTTTCTTCTTTAAGGGAAAAAATGTTGTCATGCCTTAATTCTCCACTAGAGGGAATCTATGCACATACCTTAATATGTGGTCTTCACTGTAAAGCTCAGTTTCTGTGTGGCCGCAGCAGCATGTTCAGGGGGATTTTTTCTCAGGTAGAAGAAATCTGCCAAAATGCTTTTTTTTCTCCCCCCTGAAGGGACCGAAGGGTTAGGGGAACATCAGTGGTGTATCCTCCTTACGTTACACACAACCCCCCCCCCCCCGCCGCAGGGGGTGCAGAGGTCCCGTGTTACTGCTATTATAATGTACATTTGCTTTTTCTGCTGACAGGGCTGTGCCTCCTCCTCCCCCCCCCCCCCCAGAGTTGGGTCTGTAGACCCGAAAGCCGCCGCGCAATGGAAAATGTAAAAAAAAAAGAAACGGGGGCGGGTTTACGGAGGGGGCGGGGCCTAAACACAGCACCGTGCAATTTCCACAAGGACGCACGGCAGGCAGCGTTAATAAGAACACAGCTGGTACAGTCTCTCCTCGGCTGACGAGGAGGAAGCAAGCGGTCTGCACACAGGGACAGGAGCTGTGGGGCACGTGAGGATTGCAAATTACTGATACAGGAAGGACTTTTTTCCCAGCACTAGGCTGAACTTAATAGCAGCTTTACTGTCATGACAGTACATTACTGTCATGTTCAGCGATTAAGTGCAATTGTATAGTGCCTCTGTTTTTGTGCTTAGGACTATGCCTGCTTAAAAAAGAAAAAAAAACAAAAAACAAACAAAAAAAACACAACACCACAAAGACCAAAAAGGTATCAAAGGTTTCACCCACAGGCGCTAGGATCTCGAGTCGCATTTCCATGCTGTCATCCTTGCCTGTATTACCAATTATGGCAAGCCAGGGTGAGCCATTGGAACAAGTTGATGATGCAACTGCTTCTCTCACATCTCAGCCCCTGTATACGTGACTGAAGATGTCCTTTCCTCCACCCTGCAGGGCCTGGAAGGAAGATTAGGGGCTTTAATCGCATCCTCCATTCAAATGGATAGGAAGCGTACTAGATCCCCCTCCCCCACTTCAGACCCCTTGCAAGGGGAACAGTGGGCACAGGATGAGGTGTTACCCTCAGGCGATCAGGAAGAGACAAACCGATGATTCCTCTGCGGAGGAAACAATGGTAGATGAACCCTTTTCAGCCTCACCATCTGAGAAATTGCTGCCACAATCTCTTACGGAGATGGTTCGTTCTACTTTCATGCTACCCCTAACGGAGTCTCCTGAAAGCTCGGTTTCTTCCTTGGGTTCTTTAAAACCCTCACAACCTTTGCATGCGTTTCCTATCCATGCATTACTAGAACAGCTTATTTTTGCTGAATGGGATCACCCAGATAAGCATTTTCTCCCTCCAAAGAGATTTTCAGCTCTCTATCCCATGGAGGAGAAAAATCACCAAAAAATAGAAAGTACCAGTCAAAAAGAAAGTATAAACGCCCTTCATTTAAACAGGCTCTTTCCCCTGCGCTAGGGGGTTCCACCTCTAGAGGAAAACCTCAGGGTCAGACCCAGGCTCAAAAGAAGTCCTGGGGCCGGAAACCTGCAAAGAAGAATCCTAAAGCCTCATAATGAAGAGGCAACCCCCCTCACCAAGGTGGGGGAAGACTTCTGCAGTTTCCAGAAGTCTGGCAAGAGGAAATTCAGGACAGATGGGTCATCTCCACGGTAACGCTGGGGGTACGAGCTGGAATTTCGGGACTTTCCACCATCTCGTTTCCTGAGGTCAAGCTTTCCCAAAGATCCAGAGAAAAGACAATCTCAGTTTCAGGCACTAGACAGGTTAATATCTCAAGAGGTGATCATTCAGATCCCTGCAAAAGAGCAAGGTTTAGGGTTTTATTCAAATCTTTTTATGGTACCAAAACCAAATGGAGAGGTCAGACCCATTCTAGATCTAAAAAATCTAAATCAGTTCCTGAAGATCCGCTCCTTTCACATGGAGACGATTGGGTCAGTAGTTTCTATCCTTCTGGCATCTATCGACATCAGGGATGCATATCTGCATGTTCCTATATTTCCCGCTCACCAAAAGGTTTCTGAGGTTAGAGTTAGAACAGCAGCATTTCCAGTTTGTAGCCCTGCCCTTCGGGTTAGCTACAGCACCCCGGGTGTTCACAAAAGTGCTGGCCCCACCTCTAGCCAGGTTAAGGGCACAGGGCATAACAGTCGTGGCGTACCTAGACGATCTATTACTAGTAGACCAGTCGGTGGCTCGTTTGGAGCAAAGCGTACGCATTACAACCAGTTACCTTGAAAGTTTGGTTTGGATTCTCAACCTAGAGAAAAGTCTTCCTTAAAAGCGCTAAAAGAACTGGAGTACTTGGGCCTGATCATAGACACAGCCCAGGAAAAGGTGTTCTTGCCTCAGGCAAAGATCAACTCCATAAGAGAGCTGGTGGCTTCATTCAAAGCAGTTCCTTATGCCCAGTTCCATTCAAGACTGTTGCAAAAGAGTATCCTGTCTACTTGGAACAAAACAATTCAAGCTTTAGACTTGCCAATGCGGCTATCCCCAAGAGTGTACCAAAGCCTCACTTGGCGGTTACTAACCCAGAATATGCTGAAAGGAAAATCCTTCAGACTAGTTCTCTGGAAAGTGGTAATGACGGATGCCAGCCTTTTAGGCTGGGGAGCAGTACTAGAAAAGACAACTGTCCAGGGACAGTGGTCAAGAACCGAAAGAACCTTGCCCATCAACATCCTAGAGATTCGGGCAGTGTGTCTGGCTCTGAAGGCCTGGACTTTCAGATTATGGGATTGTCCTGTCAGGATCCAATCCGACAATGCCACAGCTGTGGCCTATATCAATCCCCAAGGGGGCACCAAAAGAGAGAGGTGAACCATATTCTAACTTAGGCATGGAACATTCCTTTCTGCCCATCGGCAGTCTTTGTTCCGGGAGTAGAGAGTTGGCAGGCAAACTACTTGAGTCGCCAGCAGTTATTCCTAGGGGAATGGTCTCTTCACCCCGACATATTTCGGGCTGTTTGCCAAAGATGGGGGACTCCAGACGTAGATCTTCTAGCGTCCAGGTTCAACATGAAGTTAGTCAACTTTGTGGCCAGAACAAGGGATCCACTCACTCGCATGCGTAACAGATGCATTGGTGACCGTAGGATCAGTTCTCACTGCTCTATGCATTCCCCCCTATTCAGTTTTTGCCTCGACTTCTTTGCAGGATCAAGCTGGAAGGAAAGCTGGTAATTCTGGTAGCACCAGCATGGCCCAGAAGGTCATGGTATGCAGAAATCGTAAAGATGGCAGTGGAGGGTCCATGGTCCCTCCCACTACACCCAGAGCTACACAGGGGCCGATAAAATTAGAGACTGTAAGGTAGGATGGAATTAACGGCTTGGCTATTGAAACCCACATGCTGAAGAAACGTGGGCTTTCCGGGTCAGTTATCTCTACCCTGATTAATGCAAGAAAGCTAGCTTCCAGAACTATTATAGGGTCTGGAGGGCTTCGGTTTCCTGGTGTAAATCCAAGGGTTGGCACCCTTGGAGGTATATCATTAGGCAGAATCCTTGCCTTTCTACAATTAGGGGTAGAAATGAAATTGGCCTTGAGTACTATTAAAGGCCAAGTCTCAGCTTTATCTGTCTTATTTCAAAGACCACATGCTACACATTCTTTAGTCCGGGGTTTTATGCAAGGGTTGATGTGGCTTAATCCAACCGTCAAACCTCCCTTGAACCCTTGGGACTTGAACTTAGTTTTGTCTGTGTTACAAAAACAGCCATTTGGTATTTTTAGTTGCTATAACCTCAGCAAGGAGGGTTTCGGAATTGGCTGCTCTTTCTTGTAAAGAGCCATATTTGATTATTCATGAGGACAGGGTGCTGTTACGCCCTCGTCCAGACTTTTTGCCAAAAGCTGTTTCAGGTTTTCACCTGAACCAAGATATTGTCCTGCCATCGTTTTTTCCAAAACCATGTTCCAGGGAAGAAAAGTCACTACATTGTCTTGATGTGGTGAGAGCAATGAAAATCTATTTAAAGACAACTGCTCAGATTCATAAGACTGATGTCTTCTTTATTCTGCCAGAGGGTCCCAAGAAAGGACAGGCAGCGTTGAAATCCACTGTCGCTTAGAGGATTCGGCAAGTTATAATTCAAACTTATAATTTAACAGGTAAGATTCCCCCTTTTCAAGTTAAGGCGCACTCTACCAGGGCGGTTAGTGCCTCTTGGACAGTGCATCACCAGGCCTCCATGGCTCAGATCTGTAAGGCCATAACTTGGTCTTCAGTACATACATTCACAAAATTTTATCAAGTGGATGTAAGGAAGTATGAGGATATCGCCTTCGGGCATAGTGTGCTGCAAGCAGCAGTATAGGTCCTCAAGTCTGGGGGTACCCTCCGGGTTGTGTCTCCCTCCCCTCAAGTGGCATTGCTATGGTACGTCCCATTAAGTTATTACTTAAGACTCTGTGTGCTATGATATACAAGAAAATAGGATTTTTATAACAGCTTACCTGTAAAATCCTTTTCCTGGAGTACATCATGGGACACAGAGGTCCCTCCACTCTTTTGGGATTTAAGTATATTGCTTTGCTACAAAAACTGATGTGCTCCTGGAAGGAGGAGGGGTTATATAGTAAACTTCCTGGATTGGGTATACCAGTGTCCATCACCTGAAGGTGGCCTATAACCCATTAAAGTTATTACTTAAGGCTCTATGTCCCATGATGTACTCCAAGAAAAGGATTTTACAGTTAAGCGTTATAAAAATCCTATTTTTTCACCCAGGCAAGACATCACACCCTCTCTGGCTAAATCCTGGGGAAATCCTGCAGAACTGAAAAAAATCTTGCAAGACCTTGGAATAGACTGAAATGTCTCATGAAATTTCACCCGATCTGCATTCACAAGGAATTCACCTCCTGGAAGTGCTGTAATGTTACACTCCATTGCAAAAGGAGGGGGAAAGGCAAGTATAAATCTAACTTTTTCTGAAGGCTGCATTCACACAGGTGTTTAGCCATGTAGGATGGACAGCTGTGTGCAGATGGCTGCATCCAGCCATGATCACCGCAAGCTTTTTCTTGCTGTGCGAACAGTCACCTGCGTCCACTGATACGCTGTCATTCGATTCATCAGTAGATTCTTGCCACTGGGATTCACAGCATAGCTAAACTCCTATGCAAATATACCATTATAGGTACATTGTCCATCTACCTCTAGATGGTTTCTGAAAAAAAGAAGGAGTGCCGGATAGTATATGCAGACATCACACTGTACTGCACGGTCCACTTTAAACCTTCTACTTAAATGAGCACATGTGTGGCTTCTGATTTTTGCTTTGTGATTGGACTGAACGAGAGATAGATATATATACCTGTCAATGTTCTGCTAGCAAAATTTCCCCCTCTGCTATTCAGATCTATTCACAATAATATCAAATAAGGCCCCTTTCACACTGGTCCGCTGCAGTGTACCCACTGTTTTTGTGCGGGTTACCAGCGGTTTCCCATAGACTTTCTAAGGCCCCTTTTTATTGGTGCATTTTCTAAAAGTGCACCAAAAGTCCTGTATGCTGCATCTTTGGTGCGCTTTCAGAAAACACACCAAAAAACATGGGACATAATAAAAAGTCAATGGGAAACCGCAGATAAGCCACACAAAAACCGCTGGTACACCGAGCTGCACCCCCACTGCAGCCAAACCTCAGTGGGGTATTGTGAAAAGGGCTCAGTGAAGAGTTGCAGAATAGCCTTGAGCACCACATATGAATATCTTATGTAATGCTAATTTATTTACCCAACTAAAATAACTGTTCTTGGATAAAAAAAAAAAAAAAAAAATGCTGTCGACAATGAAACTGAGGTACACAAATATTTCTCAGTACACAGTAACCTGAAATACTACCCGCAGTAAACATTGAGGAATAGTAATAAAACAAACATTGGCTTAAACCCATATTTCTGTAAGTAGAATGCCCCAAAACACAGAAGTGTGAATATACTGAACTCTATAAGCCAAGCTGTTCTCCTTCTAGATGTACTCACCAGAAAAGCCTCATTGAACTCGAAAGAACAAGGAAATTGTCTCTGTAATTGGTGAACACAGTCCAGCCACTGCAAGAAGACTGGGCAGCGTTCATTCAGGTCTTCAGAGTTCTCCCCATGCCCACAGCGGTCAGCAAATTTGTGCCCGAAGTCCAACCACTCAGTTTCCACCAAAACCTGAAATCCCTATTTGAGAAAAAGGAACTCTAATGATGTACACATAATACAGAAAGCTAAAGGGTCCATTTTAAAAGATAGGTAAATAACTTTTTTTAACCACACTGTCAGAACTTACTGCTCAATTTTAACCTGGTTAGTTACTTTGATAATGAAAAAAGTTATGAGTTAATACAAAAAGAATGTATACAGATTATTAGAAAATGATATTGACCAGCCTTGCAATAGAATTACAGAGTGAAGTGGACTCAGGAGGAAGGAGTCACAGAATCAGAGCTCCATCACTGGCTAAGCTTGGAGAGAATAAGCATTAGGCTGGGTTCACATTTATGCGAATTGGATGCAGGTTTCTCCACATCCAATTCGCATGACAGGAGAGTGTAACCGGCTCTCAATGAAGCTGGTTCACACATCTCTGGGGTAGCTGCGAAGGGCACTACAGAAGGGACTTGTGCATCTTTGGCTCCATTTCAGGTACGAATTCAAGCAAAAATTAGGACCCGATTTGCCCCTGAAACAGTGAACAGGGGCGCACCGGACCCTCTGCTGCGAGCCGCTCTGCAAATAGTGTGAACCCAGCCTCAGACAATTTCAGTTGTGGCTGTTTTAGGGTGCCACAAACATAAGATGGTCAGTAAGGTAACACACATCTTAGGTCTACGATTACCCTAAATGTTAAACCAATGAAGGTCCAATGAAAAATGTTCACATTTGTGCATTAACCTTCAAGTTCTAGCTGTACATTTACATTATCGCAAACATCTCTACACAGCTGAGGGAGGCAAGACTGCTGCTGACAAAAATAAAAAATGTTCTTCAAACTCAAATGACAATTCTCACCTGATAATCCTCTTGGACCTTAAAAGTCTAATGCTGCGTACACACGGTCAGAATTTCCTACAACAAACTCACATTGAACATTTGTTGTCGGAATTTCCGACCATGTGTACGTGGCATTAGACTTTCAAGGTCTGAGAGGATTATCCTGTGAGAATTGTCATTTGAGTTTGAAGAAATTTTTTCCTTTTGTCTGATCGTGTGTATGCTCCATCAGACATTTGCTGTCGGAATTTCTGACAAATGTTTGAGAGCTGGTTCTCAAATTTTCCGACAACAAAACTTGGCGGAAATTCCGAGCATGTGTACACAATCTCGACGCACAAAATTCCACGCATGCTTGGAATCAAGCAGTAGAGCCCTACTGGCTATCGAACGGCTATCATTTTTTCTCGGCTCGTCGTACATGTTGTACGTCACCGCGTTCTTGACGTTCGGAATTTCCGACAACATTTGTGTGACCATGTGTATGCAAGACAAGTTTAAAACCTCGGTCGGAAAAAAAATCCACGGTTTTGTCAGAATGTCCGATCGTCTGTACGCGGCATAAGTCTAAAAATGAACGTGACCTGAGCTGCTTTTTAAAGTATAATCAAAAGTATCCTTAGGATACTCCAAAAGGTTTCTCTTCATCAACATATGTTAAAGCTGGTCTATGCAAGTACTTACCTAAGTGGAACCGGGTCTCCCAGTTCACACTGCCAAGTCATGCCCAGAGCCTATTTGTGTTTGGATCAATCTCTTGCTACTACACCTACAGAAGTGTTGACCATCTAGGACTGTTTTTCAACCTTTTTTCAGTCAAGGCACCTTTTAGAATTGCACACAACTCCAGGGCACACCAGTCTTCAGGCTAGTTCACACCAGTAGGTGCACCCAAATGCTAGCACTTTTTTGTGCGTGCTTGCCTTTTTGTTTTTTTTGTTTTTTGATAAACTGCTCTATGCTTGTGAAACATACATGCTTTTTTATCCACTTAAGGACCAAGCCTATTTCTGACACTTGTTGTTTACAAGTTAAAATCAGTATTTTTTGCTAGAAAAATACTTGGATCCCTCACATATATATATTTTTTTTTTAGCAGAGACCCTAGAAAATAAAATGGAGATCGTTGCAATACTTTACGTCACACCGTATTTGCGCAGCGATCTTACCAACGCAATTTTTTTTGCAAAGAAAAAAAAACAAAAAACACCTTTTTGAATTAAAAAATAAGAAAACAGTAAAGTTAGCCCAAGTTTTTTCTATAATGTGAAAGATAAGGTTACGCCGAGTAAATTGAAACCCAACATGTCACCCCCCCAGCACAAATCTTCCTATCCCTCCAAATCTCTATTCACTACAGGGGTAGGGACAGCAACACAGCAACAGAGAGGAGAGAGCCTAAAGGAGGTGTGGGCTGTGCCAACCTAACAATAGGGTATAGCCATACTGGTTTTTATTAGGACAAGTGTTTTTTTTAGTTTTCATAGGACAGAAACCTATTATGCAGTTTCTAAATGCTGTTCAAGAGAACATTTACGGTGGATGCACATAACATTGCTCAAGTTTAATCTACTTTAGGCCAGGTTGATATTTTAGAGGGATGTTCATGGGTAATACACGTGGCACAGACAAGTGCTGACCAATCTGTGAAAACACTGATGTATAACACCCAAAAACAGCCATCAAGGGACTGATATAATGCCTCCATTTTATGAGAGAAGGCGACTTTGGATCTGTAAATCTGACTGTGCAGCTTCTGCCCTATATCAGATGGGCATTAAGAATACACACCTCAATGGTCCTGTAATATGGATCCAGCAGGAGTTTGGAGAGAGCTACAATTTGTGGAGTGCGGTCCCATCCATCTGAACAGTGCACAAGAACAGGGCGCTGATCACGATGTAATGCATGAACAACCAGCAGGGATGACTTGAGTAACATGGAAAGATGCTGCAACCACTTTGTACCCTCCAGTGCAGATAGCCAACTATAGAGTGTAAAAAATAAGAAATCAAAAAGAGGTTGTTCAACTTATACAATATAGCGCATGGCTGAAATATGGCATTTATTTTTGTCCATTTATAAGCTCCTACAACGCCTTAACAAAAACTAGCAAGGATAAAACAAGTTGCAACGTTAAAGAGGTTGTAAACCTCCCTATGCAAGTTGTACCTATAGGCAAGCCTAGAATAAGGCTTACCTATAGGTACTGTAAATATCTCCTAATTGTGCACCGTTTAGGAGACATTTACTGTATACTGCGCCGATAATTTCATCTGCGCATACGCTCTGAAGGAACGGCCGTCCGTGACGTTTCTTCAGGAGTGGGTGCAGTGACCGGCAGCTTCCTCGCGCAAGCCCTGCAGTGATGTCACGCGGCTGCGGCCAGTCACAGAGCCGGAGTACGCGGCCCCCCGGAAGGAAGACTGGCAAAAATGGATGCAGCAGGCAGTTTACAGGTAAGGGTCACAATGTGCTGGTATGCGATGCATACTGGTAGGGCCAAAACAACTAATCGATTGACAACTAATCGATTATGAAATTAATTACTACTTCGATTATGAAATTACTACTTTCATAATCAATTAAAATCGGCCAGTAACATAATGGGGTTAAAGAAACTAAAATTAGCCCTTTACAGTACAAAAAGAGCAAATAATCGTTACTGTATATCTTACTTTTACTGTTGCATAGTAAAAAAAATTAACCCCTTACAGTAGGGATTTGCTCTTTTTGTACTATAAAGGGCTACTTTTTTTTTTTTTAACCTTATATGTTACTAAACATCTTAGGCCTTGTTCGCACCTATGTGTCTTTTGGTTCTTTTTGCAGAAATGCACTACAGTTCATTTAATATTCACATCTATGCTTTTTTTCAGCTGCTGCGTATTTGAAAAGGGTCAAGGACTTTTTTCAACGCAAAACTACTTTTTTGGCTCAATATACTTCAATGGAGAAGCTGCAGAAAAGCATGTAATGCGTTTTTGCAGCAATTTGTTTTTTTTTAATCTGCCCAACAAATTGGCATTAAAAAAAGGCATAAAAAAAAAAAATGCAAAATCGCAGCAAAATCACATGCGCAAAAATCTAAACGCACATCAAAAAGCACTGCAGAAACTTATCAAAAGCAAACTGCGTAATTGTGTACCAAGCCTTATGCTGTCCACACAGATCAATTTTCAGACGAGAATATTCATACGAAAAATCTTTGTAGATTCGCTGAATGAAAGAATGTTTGAAATTTTCACTTGGTTTTAACATTGTTTTAAAATGAATGTAATTTCTGAATGAAAACCACATACACTGTCTGAAAATTCTTTTCACCAAGAAAATCGAACAAACGTTCTTAAAATTACATTTTTTTTTTTTTGAAGGAAGACATTGTTTTTGTATGGCCAGCATATAATATATTACAGTTCTGTTTGAAAATCTGCAAAACAGTAACTTTTTTTTCTTTAAAAAAAAAAATAAAAAAAAATTGATCTGAGTCTGATGATATTTACCAGATTCAACCTCTAATAGTATAACACAGTATATCTCTTGTGTCTGTTATTCTCAGATTGGATTAAAGATTTTACTCCCTAACCATATAGTTCTTTATATTTACCACTGCGTATAGGAGATATTTAAGAATAGTTTTTTTAAACTTTACATATTAACTAAATTATACACACTTTTTTAAAGGTTATTATCCGATTAATCGAAACAATAATCGGCCAACTAATTGATTATGAAAAATCACCATTAGTTGCAGCGCTACATACTAGCACACTATGCCTTTACTTTGTAGGGAAGAAGAACGGAAGAAAAACTCACCAGGCATTACTTCCTCTTTAACCGGTTCCCGACCGGCGCACAACGAAGTACGTCGGCAGAATGGCACCTGTACGTCCATTTGAATTCTCCGTCGTGCCATTGCGTGCACCGGCCCGGGAGCTCCGTGAGTCGGGTCGCGGGTCCTGCGGACTCGATCGCTGCGGGAACACCCGCGATCGCCTCACGGAGAGGACGAACGGGGAGATGCTGATGTAAACAACATCTCCCCGTTCTGCCTAGTGACAAGTGTCACTGATCACTGCTCCCTGTCATCGGGAGCAGTGATCAGTCTAGTGACACACAGCCCAACCCCCCTACAGTTAGAAAACACTCCCCTAGTACTGATTAACCCCCCCCCCGCCCCCTAGTGGTTAACCCCTTCACTGCCAGTGTCATTTACACAGTAATCAGTGCATTTTTAATCGCACTGATTGCTGTATAAATAACAATGGTCCCAAAAATGTGTAAAAAATATCCGACATGTCCGCCATAACGTCGCAGTCAAAAAAAATAAATAAATCGTTGATCGCCGCCATTTCTAGTAAAAAAAAAAAATTAATAAAAATGCCATAAAACTATCCCCTATTTAGTAAACGCTATAACTTTTGCGCAAACCAATCAATAAACACTTATTGCGATTTTTTACCAAAAATATGTAGAAGAATACGTATCGGCCTAAACTGAGGGAAATAAAAAATTTTTTTATATATTTTTGGGGGATATTTATTATAGCAAAATGTAAAAAAAGCGTTTTTTCAAAATTGTCGCTCTTATTTTGTTTATAGCGCAAAAAATAAAAACGCAGAGGTGATTAAATACCACCAAAAGAAAGCTCTATTTGTGGGGAAAAAAAAAGGATGTCAATTTTGTTTGGGAGCCACGGCGCAATTGTCAGTTAAAGCGATGCAGTACCGAATCGCAAAAAATGCTCTGGTCAGGAAGGGGGTAAATTCTTCCGGGCTGAAGCGGTTAAAGATGGTTCATCCCTGTATACATCTATAGTCAGAATTGCATCACTCCATTAGCAAATCCAAGTATCACTTGTTTAAATACTGGTCATAAAATGTCCTTTATTGCATATTTCACATTTGCACAAACACGGGAACAAATATCATCCCTTAGCACCAACCCCCCCTCAAAAAAAGGGGGGTGCTATACTACATGCTCCATTAAAAAAAAAAGTTATACCCAGTAAGAGACTGTCATGCACTCTGTAATTATCATATATTCCAACAATAATTTGGCATCAGTGCATTTTTGTTTATGGCAATTCAGAATACAAAAAAAAAAAATTCTCTATAGCCACACACGTACATACATACATACCCCTTCGTCGTAAGGTTCAATATTAAGTTGGCCCAGCCTTTGCAGCTATACCAGCTTCAACTCTTCTGGGAAGGCTGTCCACAAGGTTTAGGAGTGCGTCTATGGGAAGGTTTGATGAGAAGCGCATTTGTGAGGTCAGGCACTGATGTGGAGGAGAAGGTCTGGCTCACAGTCTCCACTCTAATTGATCACAAAGGTGTTCTATCAGGTGGAGGTCAGGACTTGTGTAGGCCAGTCTAGTTCCAACCTGTTTGGAGCTGCAGCCATCTTGCCACTTCTGGAAGCTGCTGATGCTTATGTTCCAGTCCAAAGCCTGACAGCTGTACTTAAAGAACTTTGCTTCAAATAGCCACATGCCTGCTGAGCTCTGCAGCCTTACGGTGATCCTATGGAGGTCTATATGGGTCTATGACAAGCCTTGATCCACTTATCTAGGGAGTGCATTTTTATTCTTTTATACTTTTTAAAATAAATAGTTACCTAGATGGAGGTGCCCTCTTACGTTTGAGAGATTAAAATATATATACTGTATTTATTGGCATATAACACTCACTTTTTCACCATGAAAATTGGGTGCAAATAGTGCGTGCGTGTTATACGCCAATACTTCAGTTTTAGCTGCCTCGGAGGGGACAGTGAGTGGGGGCAGGACGAGCACAGTCAGATTACATACAGTGAGAATCTCCTGTTTACTTGGCGGCCTCTGTAATAGGAACTCCTGTCTCCTGGGCCGCCATTGGACCACTGTTCTGTCTATCATAGGAGATTCTCACTGTATGTAATCTGTCGACGCTCATCCCGCCCCGTCCCTGTCCTCTCTGGGCTGCAGATGGGCATCGATCAGGTTGCACTGATGGCAATGGTGAAGCTGCATTGATGTGGACTGATAAGGCTGCATTGATGGCAATGACACCTATTTTACTTCAAAGTTCCTTATTTAATATATATATATATATATATATATATATATATATATATATATATATATATATATATATATATATATATATATATATATATATATATATATATATATATATACATACATATATATATATATATATATATATATATATATATATATATATATATATACATATATATATACACACACACATACATACATACACATTTATTTTATGTGGCCATCACTTTGGTTCTAAAGGCATACTTTTTTTTTTTTCTCCTTAACGTGTTCTCTACATTAGTAAAGAACCTTCCAATATCTTCTCACCCCAGCCCCCACCCAAATACTTATCTGGCTGCTCTTTTGATCCAGCGCTGTGCTTGTCTACAGCAGCACTGCTCTCTCCCTCTTCTCACAGGACAGAGGCATCAGCGGGAGTCCTTGGCTCCTGCTGCTGTCAATCAAATCTGGGAAGGTGGAATGGAGGGGGCACAGCCAAGCCACGCTCCTATAGACACACACAGCCCTACTCGGGAGCGTGCCCCACATAGCGCATAGCTTGCGGCAGAGGCACTCAGGTAAGAGGACAAAAGGAGAATGCCTTTACAACCACTTTAGGCAGCCATACAATGTTGTTCTGGTTAGTGTGATGGCTAATACCACAACAGACTCACAATCCATAACTACTGGCAGGCACATAAACTACACATTTTCGCCATAAAACATCAATTGGTAGCTCCCTGCCCATATGGAAAAAACTGAACCAAAATTGCAAATGTAAATAGCAAGAAAACAAAACTAGCTGGAAAAGGTCAGAATAAAAAGTATGAACACCACAGTGAATGACAGAAAACAATTACTTGGCTGGATCAGGCATCTGAGTACACAGCAGACGTAATGATTGGAAGCTCTTGCGGATGGAGTGAATATTGGCCATCCCCATGAACACAACTTCACAATTGGGATAATACTCTGCAAAGAAAACAGGCGAGTGTGTGAATTACCAGAGGGATCATTTGCTGACTGTCATACAGAACACTTAAGTATTATATTTGATTCATGAGAAGATGAAATTTCACTAGCAGCTCAACATTCATTTAAACAGTGTTTGTACATAAATTGCTCCAACTGGCACAAAAACCAAAGCTTTAAAAAGGAAACCTGTCACGAGAGACAAAGGTGGGCTGAATGCAACTACTGCCCTTTCCTTGTGAAAATGCTACTTGTCTGGCTCATGTTCTGACTTCAGTACACTCCAGTTACTGAGAACAAAAACCAGGGACAACAAGATAATTTTTAGAGGTATGGTGGAAGTGTCAGCCTCTGCTTTTCTCTCCTTTCAGACTCCCCCCTAACAGTTTGAGAATTTCACTCCTAGCAGCTCCGATTGGGCATAGGATGTCTACAGCTCTGCCAAGATTCCATTTTCGCGGGCTTTTCACACGTGCTCTTACCATCTTCACCTGTTTAGTGAGTCTTCTACTGGCTATTAGACATATGTTTTCTCTCATTGGATACTTCATGGCAAACAGCTGATTCCTCTCTGCCCTATCACGAGCCGACCTATCATGTGACCAATTGATTGATGTCCAATTGGTTGTATTATTTGTGTAGTTTGTACATATATTTATACAGTGTAGGGGACGAGTTTGATGCCCCAGTTGAAGTCCAATTGGACGAAACGCGTCGGGCGAGCTACACTCTTCCCTACACTTGATTTTACTTATCTATGCGATTACGATATTTTAACTGTTTTTTGGATTATTGGTGTCATCCAATAAATATACCATTTGATCTGCACCATTGGCGCTTTTTATATTTTTTTGAGGTTTACACACTTCCGACACTTCCATGAGGTTTGGATCTCTTCTCCTTTCTTCCCCTCGGTCACTCTGGACTGGCAGTCACGATTGGGAAAACAGAGGAGGGATTCCCATTGAGATCTGGGGTTCCTTGGACAACCATTTCCATCTTGGATCTCTAAGCCTGTTTGATTCGGTGTCACCGGCATCCGAATCCACCATTTCTGGTAAGCGTATTACATCCGTTTCCTGTTCAAGATCTTTAAACTGATGACACAGACCTGAAGATTCTCCATTCATGTTGGACTCACTTTATACACTTTTGATCATGGGATTATCATTTTATTGTGGGTCATCTTGTCACCATTAGACTTTACTCATTCATTGTGTTTTTCTCATTTATAACCTTTTTTTCCCCCTCAGTGGATCATTCCCACTGACCATTTTATCACTTTTAGTTTGTTCATTATTAGCGCTACATTTATTTTACTACAGGTTTTGAATATTGGTCATATTTGTATGTAGCCGCTTCATCTTTGTTTATTGGGTTAGCGCAGTGTTATTCACATCTCATTGAGAATTATTGTTCTTTACTAAAAGAACATACGATCCACAATAATAATTATGCTAAGAAAATGAGTGCATGTTGTAAATTTCCTCTAGCATTGCTTCAGATTCTCCTTGCCATTTTGTTGAAAGCCCAGAGCAGTCACTTCCTTACTGATAACTCTCCTTATGCCGACCTTATATGTATTGAAATTCGGCCAGTTTAGCAAGGACCGACCACATTTTGATCCAAGCATGGACAGGCTGGTTCATACATGGATACAAGTCGATCAATCGACTTGTGTACAACCAGCCTGTCAGGTTTTTCCTGAACAATCAGCACTGTCAGCTATAGCCGGCAACACTGATCATTATATTCTGTAGGTGGGGAAGGCTCCCCGATGCCAGAATACAACATCACAGCGGGAGGAAATCCTTCATCCACATACAATGTGTGGATGCGGGAATCAATAAATTTTCAACCCGTGGTTGCAGGAAAGAAAAATCTCATCTATGGCTTGCCTTATAATGCTCAGACTGCTGCTGCCCAGGGGGAAGGGAGAGAAAATCAGGGAGATAAGGAGAGACACTATTCTGGTAAGTTTAATTATTTTGTGCCGCTGGCAGCAGAGTTTGCCCTGTCACCTCTCCTCCTTATCTTTAGTCTCTCCACAATCTGTCCTTCCTCCGCACAATCTTGGTCAATTATTTTGCTTAAACAGTATAGGAACTTATTTTTAATGTTTTACATTGCTATAACAAAAGGGGCCAGCATGAAGTGATCAATCAGAACTTAATTTTCTGACTAAAGTTCCACTTTAAACAACATTAACATTTTCAATAATAAAAGGGAAAAAAAAAAAAAATGCTATAGGAGTAAGATTTTCCAATGCTCAGATTTTGTTCAGTGACTTCACAGAAGAATACCATTCTAATGCCTCTTTTTTCTACAATGAAGCTGCCGAATAGCACAATTAGGTATTGAAAATGTCACAAATCCTAAATTTGTGTATATACCTAGTTAAAAAGTACCATTTATACTCGAGTATAAGCCAGCCCGAATATAAGCCGAGGCACCTAATTTTACTACAAAAAACTGGGAAAAAAACTTATTGACTCGAGTATAAGCCTAGGGTGAGAAATGCGCAGCTACTGTAAGTGGAAAAGAGGGTCAACAATGCCCATTTGCATGCCTCACTGTGCCCATTTGCATGTGTAACTATGGGTATTCTGAATAATAAAACCGCCCTTTATTCAAAAATACCTCCACAGCGCCACTGAATGGAGTATAACTAGATAAAAAATGTGATTAAGTGAATAACCATCTAAATAATATGAAAATCTACAAAAAGAGCTGCCCCGTTAAAATAACTGAACAGTAACTATTATTTGATCCCATATCTGTTTTACCCATACGATCCTTCTACCAGATATAAAAGAAAAAATAAGAGGCGCTCACACCCCCCATGTAGTGTAGATTAGGTGAACTACAATTACGCTGAATAATAGTGCATGTGTTAACATGTGAACCTATTCATATGCACAGTGCTTGCACACTCAATTTATAACCATGCATTAATTTTTTTCACCATGTGTAAAAAGGTGGAAAAATCTGTGCCAATGGTGTACTATATTATTCATATAGTATAAACCACCATGTCATGTGATATAAATAAAGTCCATAAAACTGTAAAAATATATATGAAAAACAAACTATAAAAATCAGTCAAAAATCATGTGACAAAAAAAATCGTGATATAATTGTGACCAAAAAAAATCTTTAGCAAAAAAATCTTCAATGGATGCTGTGATCTTGATAAAGTGTATGATTCCACGTGTCCTTCACCTCACCACCGTGAAACGTGAATCCACTCCCAAAAGAAACTCACTCACCGATTTTTATTGCCAGCACTCTCATGCACGGCAAAAAACGTTTTACCACACTTCAGGGTAATCAGATATACGAATATCCCACAGTGCTTGATATATTATTATTATTATCATTCAGGATTTATATAGCGCCAACAGTTTACGCACCGCTTTACAATATAAAAGGTAGCAATACAGTTATAATACAATACAATAGGATTAAGAGGGCCCTGCTCAGAAGAGCTTACAATCTAATATACCGGTCCACATGAAAAATAATCAAAGTGCTCACACAGCGTAAACCAGCACGGCAAGTTTATTAAAACCACTACAATCTTCTAGAAAATCACTCACATTTAAAAGATTTAAAACAGCAGCAAATGCAGTGTAGCTCACAGCAACTTCAACAATCAGTGGATGAACTCAAAACACAAATGGTCACGGCGGACCCGAGGTGTGCTAATGCTTGGACTCAGTCTCTTTCCCTTCCTCGGTAGTGCGCCGTGAAATCAAAACCATAGCAGCATCGGAGGAAGGGTGGTTTTGATTTCACGGCGCACTACCGAGGAAGGGAAAGAGACTGAGTCCAAGCATTAGCACACCTCGGGTCCGCCGTGACCATTTGTGTTTTGAGTTCATCCACTGATTGTTGAAGTTGCTGTGAGCTACACTGCATTTGCTGCGGTTTTAAATCTTTTAAATGTGAGTGATTTTCTAGAAGATTGTAGTGGCTTTAATAAACTTGCCGTGCTGGTTTACGCTATGTGAGCACTTTGATTATTTTTCATGTGGACCGGTATAATCAAGCACTGTGGGATATTCGTATATCTGATTACCCTGAAGTGTGGTAAAAAAGTATTTTCTTGCCGTGCATGAGAGTGCTGGCAATAAAAATCGGTGAGTGAGTTTCTTTTGGGAGTGAATTCACGTTTCACGGTGGTGAGGTGAAGGACACGTGGAATCATACACTTATCAAGATTACAGCATCCATTGAAGATTTTTTTGCTAAAGATTTTTTTTTGTCACAATTATATCACAATTTTTTGTCACATGATTTTGGACTGATTTTTATAGTTTATGTTTTTCATATATATTTTTACAGTTATGGACTTTATATCACATGATATGGTGGTTTATACTATATGAATAATATAGTACACCATTGGCACAGATTTTTCCACCTTTTACACATGGTGAATTAATTTATGCATAGTTATAAATTGAGTGTGCAAGCACTGTGCATATGAATAGGTTCACATGTTAACACATGCACTATTATTCAGCGTAATTGTAGTTCACCTAATCTACACTACTTGGGGGGTGTGAGCGCCTCTTATTTTTTCTGTTATATCTGGTAGAAGGATCGTATGGGTAAAACAGATATATGAGATCAAATAATATTTACTGTGCCCATTTGCAGCCATAGGTCCCCTGAACTTCAAACTCAGTAGTTAAGGGTTTCTAGGTGCCCCCTAGCTGCAGCCAAAATTTGGGGTCTCTGGACCCAAAGGGTCTCGAAATGACATTGCTGCAGATGGACACAGTTGACCGACTTTGGGGCCCCGTATCTTGGGTACTAAGAAACACAAATTTGGTGTGCAAACCCAGTGGAACTAGCACTACAACATATCCAAAGCTGGGATTCCTAACACCAAGTGGCCCCGAGATACGGGGCCCCAAATTCGGTTCGGAAAATGTCAAGCACTTTTCTACAGTGCTAGTTCCACTGGGTTTGCACACTAAATTTGGGGTTCCTAGCACCAAGTGGTCCCGAGAAAAGGGGCCCCAAAGTCGGTTTGGAAAATGTCATTCTATGCACCAGAAAAGTGCTTGACTCGAGTATAAGCCGAAGGGGGGCACTTTCAGCACAAAAAAAAGTGCTGAAAAACTCGGCTTATACGGTAATGAATTACCTGCTTCCATAACATATTTAAGGAGACTTTAATGTTTTAAGTTTGAACAAGTGTATGAAAAAGCACACATTCAAAAGGTCGATAACCGTATGTTATAAACCAGATACATTACTTGCTTCATTAGATCATACACTCTGACTGATAAGGTAAATGTGAAAGGTGCATTAACCCAGAAAGGCAAATCATAAAACACCTGTAACACTTCTGATTACAGTAAAAAGAGTTGCTCCGATGGGCTGCTGGATATTACTGGACTATGGGCTGCTTTATACAAGATCTTCTTAATGGCACTGTAAATTAGAGTTCTCCACCACCCCAAATCCAAACCAGACATTTTTTTGCATTTACTTTATAAATTAGGTAGAACACACACATCTACACTGCTAATAATGGTCTATGAGATGGAATGATATTCAGACCCCAAGTTCCCATTGCTTAAAGCCTAACTCCAGGAACATTATCACTTTAAAAAGTTTGTTTAACCTAAACAAACCATTTCCTTTACTAATCAATGCAGTGACTGACAGTGCTCTAAAAACTGTATTTAGCATCAGCTACATACAGCTGTGTTCTGGCAGGGGTACGATGACTTCCCATCCCAGACCCAAAACAAGATCGGGCAGAGCACTGCTCAGCCATTCACAAGAAGCATTGTATTTTTATGAAAGAATGCAAGTCTTCTTGATTCATTCACGTAGAGATCATGACATCCACCCGCCTTTTCACCTCAACCAGAGGAAGCTTTGTATTAAATTTCTAAAAGACAAGGCTTCATATCAATAACTTAACAAAGCTTAGCCCAACTCGATTTTATTTTTCTGAGAATGGGATGGGAAGTCCCCATACCGCTGCCAGAATATAGAGCTGTATACAGCGCTGACAGCTGCTGCATCGATTAGTAAAGAAAATAGTTTGTTTGGGCCAGCTTTGTATTAAAGTTATAGTATTCCTGGAATTTGGGTTGAACCAGGGTTCAACCACAATGAGCCAGGGTTTCCAATGTAACCCCAACCCCTCCCCCCAACACACACACACACACACACACACACACACGTCTTTGGTCTCACCTGGACACTCACAGCCTCCACCTTTAGCACGGTTGGCCACAGCAGCAGCATAGGATCGGGCATCAAGAATTAACAGTTTTTGGGGCTGGGTAGAGTTGCTGTCCGATGAGGGTGAATTTGACATGGATGAGTCTGTAAAAGAGGGATTCTTACCAGTTTTCATATGTGTATCAAAAAGGGGCCAAACAGAGCACTAATCAAAATATGAGGGGAGGCCAATAAGTTCCTATCCTCACCATGATCTAGATGTGCTTGGGATCTGAAATTTTGCAGATTAAAAAAAAAAGGTGGATATCTTCATAATATGCATGCCGATTTTTGTTTTTGTAGGTCATGGTGAATTATAGTTAGAGCCAAGAGAAATGGAGTAGGTGTCATGCTGGACAAAGTTGAATACCGAGCCGTGATTCCAAAAACAGCAACGAGTGGAATGTGCACAAAGCATTTTGGACCTGTACCACAAAGATGAGGACTTTTTAAACAGATTAGTGACCATGGATGAAAGCTGGGTATATCCATATGAACCTGAGACTAAATTAGTAAAACATGAAAACATGCTTCATCACCCACCCCCAAAAAGGTTAAAGGTGCAACATTCATCCATCAATCACAGCTCGGTATTCAACTTTGTCCGGCATCACACCTACTCTTTGGCTCCAACTATAATTCACCACGACCTACAAAAACAAAAATTGGCATGCATATTACTTAAATATCCACCTATAAATCTGCAAAATTTCAGATCCCAAGCACATCTAGATCACAGTGAGGGTAAGTACTTATTGGCCTCCCCAGTACAAACAAGCCCGACCTGTAAAGATGTCTTACCAAAATTAACTTCAGAAGGAACTCCATTAACGCTGCTATGTATGCATGAACCATTGGCCATTTTGCCTGGACTGCTTCGACTGCTGTCAGAGGCAGAAGCCCTGGCTATGGACTGAATAAGATGTTCATCATCTGCATTCCTCCAGCCCCACCAGCTGACCTCCGGCTGGCCACAGCGAGCGATAACAGAACCATTATTCTGATGCCTGATGAAGAAGACAGATGTCAATACAACCATGGCAGACCAGACAAATCAGGGTTATTCAGTTCATTTAGATTTGTGACAGCTCCTATGAACTCTAATTTATGATGGTGCCCTGTCATTAATGGTTATGAAGTGACTTGGGCAGAGCAGATTTAGGGTAAGAAAACCACCTTTAAGTCGGTAATGGCATTAAAACGCATGTCAAGCTAAAAACTTTTTTTTTCTAGGTTTTAGAGCCTGGCGCAATTAGAACCTTTGTATAGTTTTTACTTCTGCTCCAGTAGAGATATTATCCCTCACTTTCACAGATGAGTCCCAGTTGCAAAAATGAAACCTGCAAAGAGACAATGCAGGATTTAAAAGCTAAATGGGAGTTCTTTCTAGTCTTCTCCTACTTTTGTCTGGGTCGCTTTAGGAGAGTTCACCTCACTTATTTTCAGGTAATCTATTATACTGCCTCAACAACTAAAAAGATATTTTGTATAGGAACTCCAAAACAGAACAATTGTACTTACCATAAAATCCTCACCTTGGAGTACATTGAGGGACACAGTAATTCAGATAGTCAGTTTATATTGCTGCCTACAAGCAGATTGGGCACTGGCAAACAAATACTGTAAGCCAGTCTCCGCATAAGCCTTCCTCTACATAGCTTTCCTCGGTTTGAAGGTAAAGCAGTACTAACATGAGCAGAAACATGGAAGTGTGGGACCTGTGACCAGCAACAGATTCCAAGATTTTTGCACCGTAAAATCCTTTACTAATATTTTATCATTCTTGTCCATTGAGGGACACAGCAATGTAGATATTAGAACTACTAAAAAGCAGTCCAAATGAGGGGTGGGCAACATAGAGACTACTAATAATCCTTCCAAGGAGGACTGGGAGGTGCCTGCCCCCCCATGAGCCACAAATTGAGCCAAAGAGGTCCCACAAATTCCTCCAAACTATCCCCCCAGCAGCAGGATGTTAGGTTGCCCACTTGCTGACCATACAAGAAGGCAGAGGGCCCTCCAGTAATGTTTCCTGCCCACTATGTAGTACGAGGTGCATCTAAGTACTCAAAATTCTCTGCTCAGTGCAGATGCTACTGGCTGAGGAGAGCCAGCTTTCAAGGCACTATTATAGGAGACCATAACTCAATATTATCCAGTGCAGGAACCAGACTACTTTCCCTGTCATTTGGCGGTCTCCCACTAATTCCTGGAGGCAAAGGCACTGCAGCATCTTGATGGTGTTTAACAAAGTCTAAGTCAGGAAATTTGGTCATAGTGGAATTCGCTGATGGAGGAAACTAACTATTCTGAACAAGATAATTCATTAAACCGCCGATTATCAGAGGAAGCCTTTCAGCATACTGGGCTGGAACTGTGCAACTGTCTTTGACAAGAGCTGATCATTACATTTTTTATATATTTGCTAGGTTGTTTCAGCATCAACATTTACAATGCTGCAGTTATTGCACCAGTTATTTGCATGAAGTGCCCACCAAGCTCCACACATACATATATGTTGCCAGAGAAGAAGTTCTCATATACTTAGGAAGTTATACTGTAAGCAAGTCTGGGGAAGTCAACCCCCCCCCCCCCCAAAAAAAAAAGAAGAAGAAAGGAGTAGAACTATAATATAGGTCCCATATTTTTTGGACTGTAAGGAGACAGGTGCCAATCCCCTATATAACATTTTTGTAAGGGATAATGTAACCAATTATTTTTTACACCGAGCTATAGTAGGGGAGAATGGCATCTTCCACCTAATAGCTATGACCTTGAGAACCATAAACAAAGTTCCTTGCAACAATATTCTAGTATGGTGTGACCAAGATTTTTCATCTAGTATACCAAACAAATGTCAGGTGCCAAGGGAAGAGGCAGTTGTAGAAGGTGGTGAGCACAGTAACCTTTTACTGCCAAAAGTCAGATACAACATACAACCCCAAAAGAGGTGCATGAAATTTGCTTGGAGTTCGTTACGGTATGTATACCGTTGGGGTGGCCAGGTGAAACCAACATTTGAGGAGCATATATCATACCAATCCCCTTTAAACATGGTGGTTAGTAGGGTCTGCCATTTAGTCCTAAAACCTAGTGGAGTTTTAACCCAGTTTAGCGTGTAGCAATTGGGAACAGATCTGATATTAACTCTTGGGGATCGTGTGACTTTACCACTTCTATTTGTGAGTATGCAGAGATAGGTTTATCTTGGTTCCTGAATTGAGTCTCCCAGAAACAAGACCATGTGTCTCCATGGTGCCTCTTCAATAATTCCACGACTGAGTAGGTCATTCTATCCCTGTAAACGTCTGCAGAAGTTACAATACCATGAAATTTCCATAATATAAAAGGTTTTCCCATAAAGATCAGTTAATCTGAGAGATCCTGAAATAAAGTGAAGCTTTGAACCTCAGTCCACACTGATTTAACTTAGGAACTTCCAAGAATATCAACAACTGCCACACTGGCTGCCTCTTTTGTAATGTGGCATACAAGTCTATTCAGGATATAAACAAATGAGTATGTATAAAATATGCATTGTTTAAGTTTAACTTTATTACGATCACAAGGGGACCAATGTGCCCTGTGTAAGTGTAGATGGCGACAGGTCCAGCCAATGCAGACCAGGGGGCACAGACTCGTATAGCAGGTTCATGGACCAAAAAGTCAAAATCTATAACTATAAACCCAAAGAAGCACATAAACACTTAAGCTGGCCATAGATGGATCAAAATTTGCTGGTCCACCGGGGACCAGCTGAATTTAGATTCATCTATGGCTTTTCCCACTGACTCCTGAGGGGCTCACTCTAGCAGTGGCACAGATAGCAAATAATAAATCACCGGGAGCTGACGGCCTGCCCACAGAAATGTACGGGAAATATGGGGACACTTTTACTTGCCCTGTTAACAACCCTAAACGATGCCCTTCGAGAAGGCAGTTTACCAGCTTCTATGAACGAGGCTATCATAGTGGTCATTCCAAAACCTGGCAAGGACCCACTACTACCTGACTCTTATAGGCCCATTTCGCTGCTTAACAGACATCAAATTACTAGCACGGGTGTTAGCCACTAGACTTTCGGGGTTGTGGCGGACCTGGTCCACTCTGACCAGTCCGGCTTCATCCCTACCTGACCTACTGTGCTGAATATCCGCAGTAGATAACCCCGGGACAGAGCTATTTGTTCCCTCGACGCTGCCAAAGCTTTTGACAGCGTTGAGTGGAACTATTTGTGGGAAGTGCTGCGTCGATTTGGTCTGGGCGACAGATTCATATCATGGCTGCAGCTATTGTATGCTGCCCCCACAGCGAAGGTAAGGATTAATGACACCCTATCGGAGCCATTTCCTTTGTTTTGCGGGACACAGCAGGGGTGCCCATTGTCACCCCTGCTGTTTGCCCTTGCATTGGAACCTCTGGCAGCTACGGCCTCCCAACATCACAAGTTTCTGGCGGGTCAGAGGAAAAAATCGAATTGTACGCAGACGATACCCAGCTGTACTTGAGAGATAACAGGGACTCCCTGAGGGCAGTGATGCGCCTAATCAACCAGTTTGGGCGGCTGTCGGGCTTTGCCAGTAACTGGCACAAATCAGCTCTTTTACCACTGGACCCGCTACAGACACCTCTACCAGACGATGTTTCTCATATACAAGTTGTTACCTCATTCAAATACTTAGGTATAGTAGTGACAAGAGACAGAGCCATCTTTAATACTGAATGGACCCTGGGCAAAAAGTTTCTTGGGCCCTCCCAAATGCACTAATCAACTATTTGCGGGCAGTGCAGACTCAAGGGGCAGCTGCTCTGGGCCCCCCCCCCCCCCAACACTGACTGGGCCTGGGCAGCTGCCCCTTTTGCCCTGTGCTAAAGGTGGCCCTGACACAAGACCCAGAGGACTATATTATACTGAACGTGAAACCACTACTAAAGTTTCAACATAAACAGGCCAGTTGGAGTAAGCTACCACTGTCAGTAACCGGATGGGTAAATCTTATAAAAATGATCTAGGCACTGCAACTTTTGTACATTTTACACAACGCCCCAGTCTGAATACCACAGTACTGGTTCCGACGTATTGACTCACAATTCAGAGCCCTCGTCTGAAGAGGTGGAGTGGCACATATTAAACTTATCACTCTGCAACTCCCCAAAGATCAGGGTGAAATGGCAGTTCCGCACCCACAAATGTACTACTTTGCAGCCCAACTACAACACTTCACGGGGTGGGATCTTGAGACGACTACAGACCCCTCCAGCAATCTCCTTATCGGCCTGGACACAGCTTATACCGTCCTGTCCCATATGGAAACGGGACTTCCTAAAGTTCCATTCAATTGCCCCATGGCTCAGCTACTGATGAAAGTCTGGAAGGGGGTTAAGAACTCAGATTGATGGGTTATCTACGTCAAACCCCCATTTGGCAAAACCTCTTTTACACAGACTTCAACAGGGTCCCCAAGCAGCCGATTTGGGAAAGGGCAGGGATTAATTTCCTCTTCCAGATTCTTGATGGGTCCGTTCTAAAGCCATACTTCTAATTACTGAGTGAATTTCCCATGCTTAAAAGGTCATCATTACCAATATGTTCAGCTGCACTATGCCTTGAGGTGCCAGAGTAGACACTCTAATTTGAAACTGGAGGTCTCTGCGTTCCTAGAATCCAGATACACCGACCCTGAGAAGGAATTATTTATAGAATTTATACTTACCTATTGTTGAACATACAAGCCCCTGACCTTTTACCTTGTAGGGAGGGATGGGAGAGAGATGTTGGCCCCATTGATGGCAAACAGTGGGAGCAGATTTTGCGAGTGGGACCTTTGGTGTCGGTGCCCGCGGTATAGAGACTGTCCCATCTGTTTATATTGCAGAGTGTACCATACGCCTGTGCAGTTGCACAAATAGGGCAGTCGAGATGACCCCCATTTGTCCGAAATGTCAAGCCCAACCTGGCAATCTTATTCATATGCTCTGGAGATGCCCCAAACTGCTGAGATACTGGAGAACCATCATTGCCAAAATCAATAGTATATACCAGGTTCAACTAGATCCACTAACATGTCTGTTAGTGAATCCTAATTAAGAATTGTAACCACCTCCAGTATACATTGCCCTCACAAGGCTCCCATACCTAGCTAGGAAGCCAATTGCCCAACTCTGGCTTTCGCGCCCCCCCCCCCCCCCCCCCGAAAATGACACAATGGATCCAACAGGTCAACACTATCCTTATCCGAGAAAAAAATACCATCAAGGAAAAATCGCCCCAAAAATTTATAAGCATACGGCAGAGCTGGTTGAATCCCCCAGAGGTGGCACCCCCACACACAGATGGATTAAGACAGGTTACTGATGGGATAGTTGGTTTCATGAGCTAATTTCAGAGTTTTATATGGAAGAATAGGTGACCCGCCAAGAGTGATTGGCTAGTTCTTTAGAACATAAATTACCTTTATGCACACTACCAGTTGGACTAGAGTTCTCCTTATAATTTAATTTTATTTGTATCTCCTTTTTTGATTATTTTGCTTGAATGTTGCACTTACCTTTGTTATGAGTGCAGGAAATTCAGGGCATTACACAATGCATCTCAGGCGCATGATAAATAAGATGGTTATACATTCACCACCACTTATATATTGTTGTGAATATTGAGAATCCTGTTCAAGGATTGTATACCTATGCAAATATACCATGTAGTGCCTTGTGTGTTCTCATTAATAAAAACCTTTTTATTGATAAAAAAATAATTAAAAAATCCTATTCATCTATGCCCAGCTTTTCCCCTTTTTAATCTCTTAGCCACATGAAAATTAAACATTTACTGATGATCTTGATAATGTTAGGGCTAGCCATAGATCTGTCACAGATCTGACACCAATCCTGAAGACAGGTGAAAAATGTAGATCTAATTCTTCATCCTGGGTGAGTCTCCCATCTCCTCTTTATGGAGAAAATAGAGAATTTACAGAATGCAACAGGTATTTTTTTACTTCTTAATTAGCTACCAACCTGCCCGATTAACTGCATCACCTCCACTGATTTCCACGCAAATCATAATACATATGGTCATCCTCGTGGTGAGAAAAACTGCTTAAAAATTAAGTTCATTTTTTAACTTTGCCACCAAGTTACTGCATAGTTCTGGGAACATCGAGCATTAGTAAATCACACTTTAGCTTTACCTGTACACCACTGCAGGAATGCGTTTCCAAGCGCGAAAGCTAGCAACACTCTCCAATTCTTTGTCTGTTATAGCTGCTGGGACTATCAGCTCTTGTGGATAGCTTGCACATAATCTATGAGAGAAAGGGTAAACAGAGAATGAGAAACAGTCAGGTCTATCTTTAGGCATTAGGTCATTAAAAGAACAAACCCTCTATTTAATCTGTAAACACAATGAAGTTTACTTACAAATCAGTGATATTTTCCTGGACTTGGGTCATGAACTTTAAAGCATAAACTATTAAAATTGTTGATAGCGTAAGGAAGGGTTATCAGCATTATCCAGTTTTTTTTTTTAAATTGTTGCCATCTTTATCTCATCAGGCAATCTCAGCAGAAAGTGAGAGGATATCTTTCCAATGCAAAGGCTATCCCCTCTTAGACAGCGGTCACAGGAACAAGGGTCCCCAATTAAAGATTCCCATTCTGGTGGCAACCTAATATAAGAAGAATTTTGACTTGCCATTATCTTGGCACACAGTACAGGCCACAGTCAAAGTGGTCATAGACCCTGGGTTATAGGCACATACTTTCAGGTGACTGGAAACTGGCAAAGCTCTCCCAGATATGCCCTTCTGGGGCGCCTCCTCTATAACCCTGCCCTACTCAGAAAGGGCTCACTTTTGAAGGCAGCAATGCAGAGCAACCAAGGAACAGAAGGGAGTGGTCTGTGTCCTGTACTCCAAAATATGTAATTTACAGGCAAGTCAAAATCCATCATCTTAATTATACAGTACAGGACATAGGCATAGTATTCATAGACTCTGGAATGTCCCCAAGCAATGAAAAGAAGGGTGGGCAAAAACAGGCAAACATGACTGTGCCAACAGGTCCAACAGCCTTAACTTAGGAGTGCTGCTGCAAGAGAATGTAGGTGGTTAGATTTGGTAAGCCAGGTGGTAAACTTATGAAGGTGGGCAACAGAGGTATAATGTCGGAGTGCCCTAGAAATCCAATGTGGTGGATTAAACACCTAAATTAGGAGGAGTCCTGATGTTTAGAGTGTAGGCTCATGGAGAGCAATCAGCGGAGTTGAATCTAGCAACGGTGGATAAAGTAAATATGCAGAAATCCTCTAATAGGGTGCTGAGGGCAGGACGCATAGAGAGTCTGTCTTCACATACTAGAAAGATGTGATTTTAGACTTATAGAAGGACTAGGTCTTCCTTGAGGTGAAATACAATAACCTAAGAAGATGGGGATAGTATATAGTATATAATTACCTTTGTCCTTTAGAAGGATGAGGATGAGAACCGCTGGTACCGCAAAGTTCAGACATACATGCCCAGAGTGCCTCACATGCAACACTACAACGTCAGGGTGAAGGAGCGTTAACCCCTGAACCCAGTGTGATAGCTGGGATAAGTCTTTCAAATTTTCACTGTCAAATGTATCTGTCAAAGAGAAGATCAGACTTGGTTTTGGCCAAGGCACCTAACTTATGGTTTCCCCTTAGGAGAGTGGCACAGGCCACAGCTAAGGAGATGCCTGATAGAATCCTCATTGATCAACCTTAGAGGGTCATCCTTTTTGCTCAGTGCTGCAGGATGTTGCTGGAAAGCTAGGCTACCTATGGTGACTAGGTTTCCTGAAGTGTGAGGGGGTGGAACACTGATCCCCAGCTGTAAGAGCTGGAGTTTTTGTTATCAACCAGTGGTGTGGTAGAAAAACTTCCCCATGTTGGGAAATAGGTTGAAATCCACCAGGTTAGGAGTTCCTTGCATGTCTGGACAGGAAAATTGGTAGGTCAGGAGGGAGAGACCAATGTTCCTTCCCAAAAAATGTTGTGTCGGATACACCTGGAATGAAATTGAGTAATTAGGACAGTAACAAAAAGGAGGCTACCCTGAGGTCCAGAACACTCAAGGGGAATCACTGAGGGTGCGATTCATTAAAGTGGTTGCATGAAGGTACAAAACCTTTCTAAAGAGCCTGCTCCTCCTCCCTCCCCCTTAAACACTTACCTGAGCCCAATCTCAACCCAGCTTTCCCCTCTCTCTTCTCCAGGAGAATCAGCAGCAGCGAGAAGCCTGTACAATTGTTTGAAACCAAACCACCAGGTAGACCAACTAAAATTTCAGCCACAACTGCTAAGAAAATTGTTCGGGATGCAAAGAAAAACCCACAAATAACTTTAGGTGAAATACAGGACTCTCTGAAAATGTAGTGTGGCTGTTTTTAAAATTCACAATAAGGAGGCACTTGAAGAAAGATGGGCTGCATGGTTGAGTCGCCAGAAGAAAGCCATTACTGAATAAATTATTTGTATAGCGCTGCAATTGCAAACTGAATCGCCCCAAGGCGATATTACTAGGCAAATGTCACAAAGTATCCCGCTTACAATACGCCAAACAGAAGAGACACAAGCCTCAAACCTTCTGGCACAAAGTCATTTGGAGTGATGAGACCAAAATTGAGCTTTTTGGCCACAACCATAAACGCTTCATTTGGAGAGGAGTCAACAAGGCCTATGACGACAGGTACACCATACCTACTGTGAAACACTGAGGTGGATTGCTGATGTTTTGGGGATGTGTGAGCTACAAAGGCACAGGAAATTTGGTCAAAATTAATGGCAAGGTGAATGCAGTATGTTATCTCAAACCTGCAGTTCATGCAAGACAGCCCAATAAATTGCAGGAACTGGAGGCTTTTTGCCAAGAGGGATGAGCAGCTTTACCATCTGAGAAGATAAAGAGCCTCATCCACAAATACCACAAAAGACTTCAAGCTGTCATTGATGTTAAAGGGGGGCGATACACGGTATTAAGAACTGGGATATGTAAACTTTTGATCAGGGACATTTGGGTAGTTTCTGTTGTGATTATGATTTAAAAAGAGTAAACACTGTTAATTGATAATAAATGGCTTCAGTGAAAGAAAAAGTGTTTGTTTTATCATTTATATTCTCTGAAAAATGGCCAAGAAATCAAATTCAAATTAAACACTGTTAATTGATAATAAATGGCTTCAGTGAAAGAAAAAGTGTTTGTTTTATCATTTATATTCTCTGAAAAATGGCCAAGAAATCAAATTCTGCCAGGGTATGTAAACTTATGAGCACAACTAATAAATATACAATCGAAAACACACACACACACACACACACACACACACTGTGGCTGACCTACAATGCATTCCACTAAATGTGAACATTATAGGCCAACCACATGGTGGGGTCTGGGTGCAGCTCCCAAGGTTTTACAGAGGTTGCACTGGTCCTAATGCACAGCTTCTATTGTATTACAAGACCATGAAGGAGTTGATTGAAGACTCCAAAGCTAAAATAATAAACTAACCAGGTCAGCTGTTCTCAACCTGGGGTCGGGACCCCCTGGGGGTCGAATGATAATTTACCAGGGGTCAACGAATCCTGGGCTATTCCAGAAGCCTGCACCGCTCTCCCAGCTTTTTTGCGGCCGCCCAGCAGGGCTGTCCATGGAGCCCGCGGCTGACCACTTAGCCTCTTAGCAGCTGCCCATTCAGTTTAGGGCATGGCTGAGGGGCAGAGAGTAGAGGTCAGCTGACTTATGAGGAATGACAAGTGGGAGGGGCTGGAGGAGACCCTAACTCCTGATTACGGCATAAGTGTCACTGCTACGAGACACCACAAAGTCGGAGACACAGTGAAGTCGGAGACACAGTAACACTACCTGTGATTATAGTTGCCATTAAAAGTCCACACTACAGTTCTCAGATCAGCAGATGACCTTGATCAAGAGCACCTAAGTTGGCTGATCAGAACCCCCCCCCCCAGCATTGTCACTCATCCCATTCCCCCCACCCCCCACCAAGGAGTAAGAGAAGGAATAGAATAGAAGGGAGAGGAAAAGAGGGGGAAGAAAAAAAAGGGAGAGAAAGAATTAGAGAAAGAACAAGAAAGATGGCTAGAGTGAGGGATGGAGAAAAAATAAATTAGGATAGAGAGGTAAAAGGGAAAGAAAGGAGAACAAAGAGTGGTACATCCCAAAATGTACCATAAGGGGTTTTAATACTGTACGAGTGGAAGGGACTCAGGGGGGGGGCAATTGTCCGTGGGTTAGGGGCGCAAATGACTTGTCTTGCCTTGAGTGCTGACAACCCACGCTACGAAAATAAATTTTACTGTTAGGGGTCTTCACAACTTGGGAAATTTTATCAAGGGGTCACAGCACTAGAGGGTTGAGAACCACTGAGCTAAGTGAACAGTGATTTCTTTGCTAGCGAATAGACAAAAAACTGAGAAAATCACTGAAAGTGGTAGGGAGGCATTATAGGAGGTTTGGCGTGTGTTGTCGAAAGCTTTGCAGACAGGAAGGGGGCATTGGCTTGTCACGGGGGATGTCAATGAGGGTGGAGGAGTGTTTTAAAGTGGCAGGGGATTGTGGAGCGGCTGGGAAAGAGGAGGCAATAAGGCAGGAGGAGCAGCTCTCACATTTTAGATGAATAAAGAGTTAGCTGTACAATTCTGCTGTACTTTCATGGTCACTGAAGTAACCATGATCTTACAGCAGAAAGGCAAATGCAAGCAACTTAAGGCTGCCAGCGAAAGAGTAAAAGGCCATTAAAAACAAGAAACTGGTCGTTAGCCAAATGTACCTCAATGGTTGGAACTAGAAGGTTTATATGGCTGTTTCCTCTCCTAGCTTTGTACCTTGTTTAGGACAGAATTCTTGACAGTGGAATGCCCTCTACCAGCTATGGAAAGGACACATGAACTTAAGTATAAAATGAAATGCTGAACTATTTAGCAATTTGTCAGTCTTTTGTAAATTTATATTGGAGAAGCATCCAAAGCTCTTGTTGTGCATTTGGTACTTATTCAAGCAGAGAAAATTGGAGTACCGTCCGTGATACTTTTTTTATTTGCACTAACATACAATTTTTCAGGACAAGCTTTCGGGTATGTCCCCTTCTTCAAGGTCCAAGCAGTACGGTTTCACAAATTTTTAAGCAGAATGTTGAAAGAAAAAAAAAAAAACCCACCACACATCTGAGGGAAAGGAGAGAGAAAAAAAAAAAAAAAAACAAACCTTTAAATCAATGGTAATAAAGATAGCAGCAGAGTTAGTGAGATAAGACAGAGGGAGAGCTATAGAATGTGGGGGGGGGGGGGGGGGGGCGGTGCTAGTCACAGAGGGGGTCGTTAAAATTTGGTATAAAGGGTAAGGAAACCAATATCTAAATTCAAGCCATTACTATGCGTGTCAAAAAGAATTATCATTCTTAGTTCAAATGTCTTCCTTTCTAGGATATTTCTGAAATTCCCTTTAAGAACTAAAACATTGAGGTCTTCTATAGTGTGGTCCGGTTGTGAGAAGTGATGTCCCACAGGTGTGCATAAACTTGTGAATCAGTACTGCTTGGACCTTGAAGAAGGGGACATACCCCGAAAGCTTGTCCTCAAAAATTGTATGTTAGTGCAAATAAAAAAAAGGTATCACGGACAGTACTCTATTTTCTCTGTCACAATTGCACTAATACGGCTACAATCACATCAAGTATGATGGAAGATACTGCATATACCCACATAACGAAGCAGTTAACCAACCTGATCACAAAGGCAACACAGGTCAACAGCGACATCTTCTTTCTCTCAAGATGCAAAAAGAAGAATCTCATACCACAGGGTCTCCGGATTAAAAATCCTTGTGATAATAGACTGAACTCTCCTTTTGCAGAAGGACTCTGCAGACGTACCAGCGAAAGGTTAAGGAACAACCTCATTCGTAAACCATGGTAAAAAGGGAAACAATCCGGAAACAAAAACAGTTGGCGTTTGAAACCTCAACACCATTGGACCCTACAAGCATCAACCAAATTAAGAATGAAATCGAAACCTTACAAAGACCACTACAAAAACTTGCCATGAACGGGAAGCAAAAAAAAAAACTCCAAAAGCTACACCAAGAGCAGACCTTTTTAATACAACCTAAACACAAGACAAACACAACTTCTATAACTCCTGCTATCAGCAACTTGGAACCCGATCCAGAATCCCAAGGTATCCCTTGTGTAAATGCTGACTTGACAGAAAATGTGGATATAACAGAGGAAATCGGAATCATAAATTTGTCAAATCATAAACTTTCTACACCAGAAACAACAGTCCTCTCCAAAGGCCTCACATTCTGCTCAATCACCAAATTGGATAATTTACAGGTATGGTCAGATATGGAGGAATTATTTAGGAAACTAAGGCTCAAAGAATATTTTCACAGTAATGAAAGGAATCCTAGGACAATAGGAGATGACAAAAAGAAAAAACAGCAACTTCACACCTCCACAAGGAAGCAACCCCAAACTGGATACATATATTGACAGCTTCAGGCTGCGAGTCACATTCCTGATATCCACCCAGCAAAAGAAAATATTATACAACGTTTTACCACTGGAGCGAAGAGCTGTACATGATATGCGCAATAATCAGGCCATAACCATCAAACCAGCAGATAAAGGGGGAGCAGTCGTTGTGATGGATACAGACAAATATAACCAAGAGGGCCAGAGGCAGCTGGCAAATACTACAAAAAACTGGGATTATGATCCAACCCAGGATTTTACTAAGCAATTAAAAGGTTTCACTGTGACAATACCAAGCCACCTACATTCAGAACTCATCAATGCGATTCCGGATAATCCAGAAATTGGAAACTTCTACATGCTGTCCAAGATTCACAAGCCAGGAAATACAGGCAGAGCCATTATAACAGGTATGAATACACTTACCGAACATCTTAGGCCTTGTGAAAAACATGTTAAAACCTTTAGTCATGAACACTGCGAGTTTCCTGCAAGACACCAGTGATTTTCTGAACAAGCTTAACAATATACAACAATTACCACCAAATACACTTCTTGTCACTATGGATGTAGAATCTCTGTACAGCAACATCTCTCACAAGCATGGGTTGGAGGCATGTCACAGATTCTTATCCTCACCAAACCACAAATACACTGCTGAGGATGTGACACAGCTCATCTAATTCATTCTTACACACAACGACTTCACTTTCAATAATGACATCCATCTCCAGTGTATGGATACTGCAATGGGAAGCAAAATGGCACCCCAATATGCAAACTTCTTTATTGCTGACCTGGAGGACAAAATTCCTGAATGGCATACAACAAATGCCATATAGATATTATCGCTATGTTCATGATATCTTCATGATATGGACTGAAGGTGAAGAAAATCTAAACCAATTCTTCTAAATTGATCAACAAGTTTCACCCATCTATCAAACTAAAAATGGATTACTCGAACACACGTCAACTTCCTAGACGCTACAGTATACATCAGGTATGACAAGCTTCACACGTTGATATACAGAAAACCGACTGACCGATGCAGCTATCTTCACAGTTCCAGTTTTCACCCACAACACATTAAATGGGCCATCAGATACCACCGAATTTGTTCAGACCCAGAAGACAGAAACATCTCAGAACACTGACAGACTCCTTCCATAAGAAAGGTTGCAAAGACAAAACCATCAACAGCATAAACACAGCCTTGAAAACCCGAAGAGAAAATCTCCTCCAATACACAGAGAAAAAAAAATAAATAAATAACCGAGTACACCTCTAGTCACCACATACAACCCAGCACTTGAAGGGAGCAAAAAGATAATCAAAGATTTACAACCCATTATAAAACAGAGAATGAAACTCTGAAAGGAATATTCCAACAACCCCCATTATTACCACCTCAGACACAAACTAATCAGCAGGAAACTTCACTCTGATTATAAAGTCGTAAATAATGGAAGCAAACCCAGCAATAAAAAAACGCTGCAAACTATGCAACCAGATCAATCTATCCAAAAGTGTCACACACACACACACACACACACACACAAATGGGACCTTCAATATCATAGGATCTTACAACTGTACCTCCAGTAATGTTGTGTACCTCATCCAATGCAAAAGGTGCAGCAAAGGATCTTATGTTGGTGAAACAGGACAGAAGTTGCAAGTGAGGATGAATTTGCACAGACACACCATCAAGGAACATAAAGAAGAGTGCACACCTGTGGGACATCACTTCTCACAACCGCACCACACTATAGAAGACCTCAATGCTTTAGTTCTTAAAAGGGAATTTCAGAACTGTCCAGGAAAGTAAAATGTTTTAACTAAGAATAATTCTTAGTGACACAAAAAATAATGGCCTGAATTTAGATATTGGTTTCCTTACCCATACCCAAAACAAAGTTTTTCAACCCCCTCTGTGACTAGCATCCCCCCCGCCCCCCCTCCATTCTATAGCTCTCCCTCTGTTTTATCTCACTTATAGGGCGTACACACGGTCGGACTTTGTTTGGACATTCCGACAACAAAATCTTAGGATTTTTTCTGACGGATGTTGGCTCAAACTTGTTTTGTCTACACACCGTCGCACAAAGTTGTCGGAAAATCCGATAGTTCTAAACGCGGTGACGTAAAACACGTACGTCGGGACTATAAACGGGGCAGTGGCCAATAGCTTTCATCTCTTTATTTATTCTGAGCATGCGTGGCACTTTGTCCGTCGGATTTGTGTACACACGATCGGAAAATTTTATCTCCTGCTCTCCAACTTTGTGTGTCGGGAAATCTGATGGAAAATGTCCGATGGAGCCTACACACGGTCGGAATTTCAGACAACACGCTCCGATCGGACATTTTCCATCGGAAAATCCGACCGTGTGTACGGGGCATAACTCTGCTGCTATCTTTATTACCATTGATTTGTATGCGTTTTTCTTTTTTTTTCTCTCTCCTTTCCCTCAGAGTTTTTTTTTTTTTTTTTTTTTTTTTAAACATTCTGCTTAAAAATTTGTGAATCAGTAATGCCTGGACCATGAATAAGGGGACATACCCGAAAGCTTGTCCTGAAAAATTGTATGTTAGCGCAAATAAAAAAAAAAATAAATAAATAAAAAAAAAGTATCACGGACAGTACTCAAATTTTCTGTCACAATTGCACCAATATGGCTACAAATCACATCAAGTACTTATTCAAGCAAAGGAGAAGCAAAATGCTGTCTCCCAAACCAGTAATTTCATTTCTCTTCAGGGATTCGTTGCTTCTTTTTCAGCAATGAGGATCTGACAATAGTTATGCTCCTCATCATTCTATTCAAATATTAAAATTAAAAAAAAAAAAGTTTGTCTTTAACCCCCCACTCTGCTACAGGCAGCTCAGTTCGCAAGAAACAGTACAAACAGGAGGGGTGGGTGCTGTGTCCATCAATGAACTCAGAGAAAGGGTTTTTTACGGCGAGTAAAAAAAAAATCCCATTTTCTCTTTCGTTCATTGACTGACACAGCACTTCTAATCTTGACTTTAGGGACGTCCTAAAGCAGTGCCACAATGAGGGCTGGGAACATAAACCAAAAGGAAAAAGCAAATAACCTCCACCCAGAGTCCCCTGTAAGGGGAGCCAAAACACCTCAGACGGCAGCCTGTAAAACTTTGAGGCCAAAACACGCATCTGAAGATGAGCCAGCATCCACCTTCTAAAATTTGGTGAAAGTGTGTACTGACGACCAGGTAGCCGCCTTACATACTTGAAAAACAACGCTTGATGCTGGAAGGCCCAGGAACCACTAAACGCCCTGGTAGAATGCGCCGTGACGGGAAAGGGGGCACCCGCCCCTTATCGGCATACCCCTGGACAATAATCTGTCTGATCCACCGAGAAATAGTAGCCGATGAAGCTGCCAGGCTCTTCCTCGAACCATTCACCATTACAAACAGTGAATCCGACTTATGAAAGGGAGCCGTAACTGTCAGATACAGACGGAGAGCCCGAACTACATCCAAAAGAGTGCAAAGAGACCTCCTTGGGGTGAGACGGTCAAGGACTCAAAGGAGGAAGCACAATGTCCTCATTTAGGTGAAAGGCAGATACCACCTTGGGGAGAAACTAGGGATGCAGGGGCAGCACCGCCTTATCCTTGGGAAGAACCAAATAAGAAGACTTACACAACAATGCCACCAGCTCAGAAACTCGCCAACCGGACGTAACAGTCACTAAAAAGACAACCTTCTGAGAGAGCGTGAGTAATGAGTAAAAGGGATCTCCCTAATGTCCTCGAACAGCGGCTTCTTAAGTACCAGGTTTAGATCCCACGGAGACAGCGGTGGGTGTACCGGGGGAGCTACATGTCGAACCCCCTGAATAAAAGTACACACCGAGTGGGCGGCCAGAGGCCGCTGAAAAAAAAAAAGAAAAAAAAGACAGCCAGAGCCGATATTTGCCCCTTGATAGTGCTCAAAGCAAGCATCTGATCAACCCCACGCTGCAGAAACACCAGGATCCTGGACACCGAATAGGACCGTGGATGCCACCCCACAGCCTCGCACAACGAGATGTAAGCCTTCCAGGTGCGATAATAAATTTTCCGTGAAGTGGACTTACGTGCCCTCAACATAGTGGGAATCACAGAAGTTGACAACCCTCGGTCTTTCAGCACCTTGCTTTCAATAGCCAGGCCGTTCAAGCAGGGTGGAATATGGGGCCCTGGGACAGGAGATTCCCCTGCACCAGTAGCCGACAGGGAATGTCCGCCACCATCCGTACCACGTCGGCGTACCACGGACGCCGAGGCCAATCCGGAGCGATCAGAATCACCGGAATTCCCTCGGCCTCTACCCTGCATAGCAGACTAGGAAGCAGTTTGAGAGGAGGGAAGGCATAAATGAGCTGATGGTGGCACCATAAGCGCGTCTGACGCCTCTGTCAAGGGATCTCTTGTTCTAGCCACAAATCTCTGAGACGAGAGGCCAGAAGATCCACGTCCAGCGTGCCCCACCACAGGCAAAGGAGATGAAAAATTTCCGGATGCAGTGACCATTCCCCCTGATCCTGCAACTGACAGCTGAGGTAATCTGCTAGCCAGTTTCCTACGCCCAGAATGTAAACGGCTGACAGAGCCGGCACGTGAAGTTCTGGCCACCACAGAATGTGAGAGACCTCCAGCGCCGCTGCCGAGCTCCTTGTCCCCCCCTTGGTGGTTGACATAAGCCACAGCCGTGGCATTGTTTGACTGGATCCGGACCGGACAACTGCGCAGCAACTGCGTCCAAATGGAGAGGCATACCCTGATCGACCGCAACTCCAGCACGTTGATCGATAGGCGGGATTCCTAAGAAACTAAACTTCCAAAGAGCAGAGTAAGGGGCTAACATTGACTTGGATGGGACATAGCTCCAAAAGCTGCACTGACACCGAATCTAGAGCCAGTCTCCAGGGTAAGGAGACCCTAAGAAGGCAGGGAAAGGTTCACCAATTTGTGCTGTGACACAGAATAGGGGAGGGTAAGTTGCCAAAGAGTGCCAGAGGCAAGCCTGAGAACCTATGGGGGTCTCAGTGCACCTAAATGCATGACGGAATCCTAAAAAAAAAAAAAAAAAAAAAAAAAGTAGTGAGTGTGCACACTAGACCCTCACCCAGCATATGACAGCACTCGATTCCTAAATGTTGACATCTTCCACAGTAAAACTGGCAGTAATTGGAAATTCAAAAAGGCACTCAGTGGTGTAAATTAGGTAGCTCCCAGGCTGACTGCCCTACTCAGTGAGTCTTCAGACACTGGGCAAGCTCTGTGGCAATGCCAATGGGCTCTGTACCTGGAAAATGCTCCACAGCTAAACTAAAGGGGGTCCTAAATGCACCCAGTTTGTCCCCCGGCAATCGGAGGTGAGGGGGAGGCCATCCATTCGTGCCACCCCCCTCGCGATCGCTCCCAGCCAATGGGATCATTCCTCTGCTGCATTCCTCTCAGCAGCAGAGGAAATGAGGTCATCTCTCCTCGGTTCGGTATTTTCCGTTCCGGCGCCGAGGAGAGAAGACTTCAATGTGAGTGCACAAACACACACACACACAGTAGAACATGCCAGAGACACAATTCACCCCCGATCACCCCCTAATCACCCCTCCCGTCACACTGACACCAAGCAGTTTTTTTTTTTCTGATTACTGCATTGGTGTCAGTTTGTGACAGTTAGTATGGTAGGGCAGTTAGTATTAGCCCCCTTTAGGTCTAGGGTACCCCCCTAACCCCCCCCCCTAATAAAGTTTTAACCCCTTGATCACCCCCCGTCGCCAGTGTCACTAAGCGATCATTTTTCTGATCGCTGTATTAGTGTCACTGGTGACGCTAGTTAGGGAGGTAAATATTTAGGTTCGCCGTCAGCGTTTTATAGCGTCAGGGACCCCCTTTTCTACTTCATAAAAATTTTAACCCCTTGATTGCCCCCTAGTTAACCCTTTCACCACTGATCACCGTATAACCGTTACGGGTGACGCTGGTTAGTTTATTTTTTATACAGTGTCAGGGCACCCGCCGTTTATTACTGAATAAAGGTTTAGCCCCCTGATCACCCGGTGGTGATACGAGTTGCCCCAGGAAGCATCAGATTAGCGCCAGTACCGCTAACACCCACGCACGCAGCATACGCCTCCCTTAGTGGTATAGTATCTGAACGGATCAATATCTGATCAGATCTATACTAGTGTCCCCAGCAGTTTAGGGTTCCCAAAAACGTAGTGTTAGCGGGATCAGCCCAGATACCTGCTAGCACCTGCATTTTGCCCCTCTGCCCGGCCCAGCCCACCCAAGTGCAGTATCGATCGATCACTGTCACTTACAAAACACTAAACGCATAACTGCAGCATTCGCAGAGTCAGGCCTGATCCCTGCGATCGCTAACAGTTTTTTTTTGGGTAGCGTTTTGGTGAACTGGCAAGCACCAGTGGCCTAGTACACCCCGGTCGTAGTCAAACCAGCACAGCAGTAACACTTGGTGACGTGGCGAGTCTCATAAGTGCAGTTCAAGCTGGTGAGGTGGCAAGCACAAGTAGTGTCCCGCTACCACCAAGAAGACGAACACAGGCCCGTCGTGCACATAGTGCCCTTCATGCTGCATTCGCCAACCCTAATTGGGAACCCACCGCTTCTGCAGCACCCGTACTTCCCCCATTCACATTCCCAACCAAATGCAGTCGGCTGCATGAGAGGCATTTTGATGTCCTCCCGAGTACCCCTACCCAACGAACCCCCCCAAAAAAGATGTCGTGTCTGCAGCAAGCGCGGATATATGTGTGACACCCGCTATTATTGTCCCTCCTGTCCTGATAATCCTGGTCTTTGCATTGGTGAATGTTTTGAAGGCTACCATACACTAGTTGAGTATTAGCGTACAGCACTGCACAGACTAGGACACTTTCACAGGGTCTCCCAAGATGCCATCGCATTTTGAGAGACCCGAACCTGGAACCTGTTACAGTTATAAAAGTTAGTTACAAAAAAAGTTTAAAAACAAAAAAAATATATAGAATAAAAAAAAAAAAAAAAAAAAAAAAAAGTTGTCGTTTCATTGTTCCCTTTCTCTATTCTCTCTCTATTGTTCTGCTCTTTTTTTACTGTATTCTATTCTGCAATGTTTTATTGTTCTGTTTTATCATGTTTGCTTTTCAGGAATGCAATTTTTTATACTTTACCGTTTACGGTGTTTTATTGTTAACCTTTGTCTTCAGGTACGCAATTCACGACTTTGAGTGGTTATACCAGAATGATGCCTGCAGGTTTAGGTATCATCCTTTTCAGCCAGCGGTCGGCTTTCATGTAAAAGCAATCCTAGCGGCTAATTAGCCTCTAGACTGCTTTTACAAGCAGTGGGAGGGAATGCCCCCCCCCCACCATCTTCCGTGTTTTTCTCTGGCTCTCCCGTCTCAACAGGGAACCTGAGAATGCAGCCGTGATTCAGCCAGCTGACCATAGGAGCTGATCAGAGACCAGAGTGGCTCCAAACATCTATGGCCTAAGAAACCGGAAGCTACGAGCATTTCATTACTTAGATTTCGCCGGATGTAAACAGCGCCATTGGGAAATTGGGAAAGCATTTTATCACACCGATCTTGGTGTGGTCAGATGCTTTGAGGGCAGAGGAGAGATCTAGGGTCCAATAGACCCCAATTTTTTCAAAAAAAGAGTACCTGTCACTACATATTGCTATCATAGGGGATATTCACAATTCCTTGCGCTAAGGCGAACGCAAGCATCGTTCTGGCGTCAAATGTAAACAGCAATTGCACCATGCATGTGAGGTATCATCGCAAAGGTCAGATCAAGGGTAGTAATTTTAGCAGTAGACCTCTGTAAATCTAAAGTGGTAACCTGTAAAGGTTTTTAAAGGCTTTTAAAAATGTATTTATTTTGTTGCCACTGCACGTTTGTGCACAATTTTAAAACATGTCATGTTTGGTAACCATGTACTCGGCCTAAGATCATCTTTTTTATTTCAAACATTTGGGCAATATAATGCGTTTTAGTGCATTAAATTTTTTTTAAAAAAAGTGTTTTTTCCCCAAAAAATGTGTTTGAAAAATCGCTGCGCAAATACTGTGAAAAAAAAATTAAACACCCACCATTTTAATCTGTAGGGCATTTGCTTTAAAAAATATATAATGTTTGGGGGTTCAAAGTAATTTTCTTGCAAAAAAAAAAAAATTTTTTCATGTAAACAAAAAGTGTCAGAAAGGGCGTTGTCTTCAAGTGGTTAGAAGAGTGGGTGATGTGTAACATAAGCTTCTAAATATTGTGCATAAAATGCCAGGACAGTTCAAACCCCCCCACCCCCCCAAATGACCCCATTTTGGAAAGTAGACACCCCAAGCTATTTGCTGAGAGGCATGTCAAGTCCATGGAATATTTTATATTTTGACACAAGTTGCGGGAAAATGACAAACTTTTTTTATTCATTTTTTTGCACAAAGTTGTCACTAAATTATATATTGCTCAAACATGCTATGGGAATATGTGAAATTACAACCCAAAATACATGCTGTAGCTTCTCCTGAATACGGGGATACCACATTTGAGACTTTTTGGGAGCCTAGCCGCGCATGGGACCCCGAAAACCAAGCACCGCCTTCAGGCTTTCTAAGGGTGTAAATTTTTTATTTCACTCTTCACTGCCTATCAGTTTCTGATGCCATGGAATACCCAGGTAGCACAACCCCCCCCCCCCCAAATGACCCTATTTTGGAAAGTAGACTCCCCAAGCTATTTGCTGAGAGGTATAGTGAGTATTTTGCAGACCTCACTTTTTGTCACAAAGTTTTGAAAAAAAAAAAAAAAAAAAAAAAAATTCTTCTGGTCTTTCTTCATTTTCAAAAACAAATGAGAGCGCAAAATACTCACCATGCCTCTCAGCAAATAGCTTGGGGTGTCTACTTTCCAAAATGGGGTCATTTGGGGGGTTTTGTGCCATCTGGGCATTTTATGGCCTTCAAAACTGATAGATAGTGAGGAGTGAAATCAAAAATTTACGCCCTTAGAAATCCTGAAGGCGGCGATTGGTTTTCGGGGCCCCGTACGCGGCTAGGCTCCCAAAAAGTCCCACACATGTGGTATCCCCATACTCAGGAGAAGCAGCTGAATGTATTTTGGGGTGCAATTCCACATATGCCCATGGCCGGTGTGAGCAATATATCATTTAGTGACAACTTTTTGTATTTTTTTTTTTTTTTTCGTCATTATTCAATCACTTGGGACAACAAAAATTAATATTCAATGGGCTCAACATGCCTCTTAGCAATTTCCTTGGGGTGTCTACTTTCCAAAATGGGGTCATTTGGGGGGGTTTGTACTGCCCTGCCATTTTAGCACTTCAAGAAATGACATAGGCAGTCATAAATTAAAGGCTGTGTAAATTACAGAAAATGTACCCTAGTTTGTAGATGCTATAACTTTTGCACAAACCAATAAATATACGCTTATTGACATTTTTTTTTACCAAAGACATGTGACCGAATAAATTTTGGCCTAAATGTATGACTAAAATTGAGTTTATTGGATTTTTTTTTTATAGCAAAAAGTAGAAAATGTCATTTTTTTCAAAATTTTCGGTCTTTTTCCATTTATAGCGCAAAAAATAAAAACCGCAGTGGTGATCAAACATCAAAAGAAAGCTCTATTTGTGGGAACAAAAGGACGCAAATTTCGTTTGGGTACAGCATTGCATGACCGCGCAATTAGCAGTTAAAGCGACGCAGTGCCAAATTGTAAAAAGTGCTCTGGTCAGAAAGGGGGTAAATCCTTCCGGGGCTGAAGTGGTTAAAAATCCCCATAGGCGATACTTTAAAATTTTTTACTGATTACATGTTTTGAGGTACTGAGGAGGCCTAGGGCTGGAATTAATGCTCTCGCGCTAACGTTTGCAGCAATACCTCACGTGTGGTTTGAACACTGTTTTCATATGTGGGCGGGACATGCGTATGCGTTCGCTTCTGCGTGCGAGCACACGGGGGCAGGGGCGCTTACATTTTTTTTTTGTTAATTTTAGTTTTTTGGGGCACCTTTATGTGTGGAGCCTGTGGATACTGCAGATTTATGTTTACCACGAAAAATCCCACGTTACCCAATGGCAGTGTCTTCAGGCCCAAACACTTCGCGAACTGCAAGACGAAGGGGGTGGTCTACATGCTCTGGTGTGATTGTGGATGTTTCTATGTCGGAAAAACCAAGCTGGAATTCTGGCATAGGGCATACCGCCACATCAGAAGCATGCAGACATGTGACCCCGACTTACCACTGGGGAGACATACGGCCCTGGTCCACCAGGGAGAATTCCCAAGAATCAAATTTTTGATCTTGGATCGGGTCCACCCAGGTTGGAGGGGGGGAGATTGGAACAAGGATCTCCTCCAACTTGAACTGAGGTGGATCTATAATTTACGGGCGACCAGACCCCCTGGACTCAATGACTCCACTTGTTTCAAGCCCTTTTTGGAGGGTTTTGACTCGGGAAGTATGGAAAGATAGATCCTTACCTGAGTACCTGGTTGTATGCATGCCCCAGGTCTTGCCACATGGTATGCAGGTTATCTGATTCTAGGCCCTTGACCTGCCCCAATCTATGCCCTTACAACTTTTGGGCTTAATTTGCCCGTACGTTATGTCCAAATTAGGAATCCACCTTGGGGCTTTGGGTGACAGGGGCCTATTTGCATGTCCATGTTTCTGGTTTGGCAGGACATTGGGGTTACCCCCTGTTCTGCTTATCGTGCCCCAGGCGCGAGGGAGTATTGAGCCTTGTTCCCCTTTTATTTATTTGCTCCATGGCCTTATGCTCTTTTCATTTGTATCTCTCCCCATGTTACGGCCCTGCTGTGGTATCTCACGCCTTAGGAGCACTGGATGATATCCAATATGTTCATATGACTATGGATTGTATGAGAGTGCAAGCCTGCACCTTTTTTACTTTTGTCGGCATGTTTTTCTTAGGCACCGCCCCTTGCTGTCAGTGTGCGTGGACCCAGCACGGTAAGGCTGTCCCTCTTGGGACACACTAGGGGAACGGTCCGTGTTCCTCCTTTCCAGATCGGGATCAGCGTCAGCTGATTCCGGCTCTGGCTTCCCGTGCTGGTGGGAGTGAACGGCGGCGCGCGCCTCCGGGACGCGGCGCCGTGACGTCAGCCGTGACTATGCGCTCCAGTGTCACTGGTGCGCATGCGCGGTATGGGGTCAGGGCCGGCGTCTTCCGTTCTTTGGGGGGGCGTGGCGCACTCCCAGGGGGCCCACCATTGGACCAGGATGACGGGAGATCTGCCCAGAGGCGGATCCCCTGTCAGCTGGAGCCTAATGGGAGGAGGCAGCTCAGGGTGGACACGATGCGCACAGCTGATTGCTGTTGCAATCAGCTGGCAGCACTTCCAGTGGAGATAAATAGTTGAGCTCATCCACTCGGATCTTGTGATCGGAGGAGGATGTTGCACTCACGCTGGGCTCCTAGCTGCTAAAGTAAGTCACTTGTTGGACTGGGGGTATTGGGGGGTTCTTTACTCTTTCGATTACTTGCTCATATGTGGTGTGGTTTATATATACCACAACCCATATATATACTGTTTGTATGACTCTTACCCCCCCTCTTTCTCCTAAAACCAGATTTCTTCTTTGGTGTCAGTCTGATGGTCAGCAAGGTGTCCTTTGAGCCCTCCTCCTCTTTCCCTACGTTACATCTTGTAGGTGTCCTTGTTGGCTCCAGTCCCCAGGTATGTTTCTCTTGGACCATTAGTTTTTACATATATATAGGTTCTCTGTACCAGTTTAATGGGGGTGTTCACCCCCACCTAACTGCCATTCCTCATGATACTGTTTGCTTGGTCTTAGGTCCGAAGATTCCTGTGGACCCCAGCCCACGCACAGACGTTGCGCCCTAATTTGGGCGTGACGTGTTTCAGCAATTTGGGAAATGGTGCCCTTCACATGAACCTCTCTTAGCATTCCATCTACCTATAATTGGATTTTCTAGAATTGCACACGGCCTGGGATACCACAGTAGAGCTGATTATTTGCTTTGAACCTCTTTGTAACACTTGCATTGGGTAAGTGAGTTCATTCTCACATATGAGGTATGGGGGACATATCATATCACATGTATATGCGATGCTAACTACTTTATGTTTTTTGCTTTTGTAATATTAAACAGATGATAAATCTCACTTGTCAAACCTTGACGAAGGACTTTCCGAAACGCGTCGGTTTAGTGAGACCTACCTCATCTCATGCTCAATTGTCCGTCTATTGTGACTATTCTTTGTCCCCTACATGCTGTTCTCGATGCATTTGTTTTTATGCATTTTTTAGGTTTGATTTGACTATGTCACTTGGTGCATCTCTGTATTATGTTTTTGTATTTTGTAATAAAATATTTTTTTTATATACTATGAGCCTTTTTTGGTAATGCCTTTAAAATCCCACCTCAGAGGAACCCATTGTTCGTTTTTCTATATTATGGGATGTGGCATACCTTATCTGTTCGCTACTTCGGGTCAGATCCCTTTTGGCTGCATTTTAGTTTTTTGGGTTTTTTTTATAGTTTAACACTTTAAAAAAAATTTTTTTTTTTTTGATTACTTATTCCTATTACAAGGAATGTAAACATCCCTTGTAATAGGAATATGGCATAATCGGTCCTCTTTACAGTGAGATATGGGGTCAACAAGACCCCACATCCCACCTCTAGGCTGGGAAGCCTGAAATCAAAAACACCACGATCTCGGCTTCCCAGCCAAGGCAGCGCCATTTGTTTGAATGCAGAGGCCAGGCGTGACGTCATAACATCGCGCCCCGGCCTCCAAACGATCATAGAGACTCAAACGACCATCTGGTCTGCCGGAAATCTCTATGGTAAACATCCGGGTCGGCGGATCCTGTCTGACTGACAGATGGAAGCAGCAAGTCGGTAGAAGCACCGGAGGGCGGCAAGGTTGTCTCCTCTCGCCGTCCGTAAGAACGATCAAGTGGCGGAACAGCAGCTATGATCGACCTCATGGTGTAGGGAATCGCCGGCTGAAAAAGCAGATATCTGAATGATGCCTGTAGCTGCAGGCATCATTCAGATATACCCATACAAAGTCAAGGACGTAATATGACGGCCGGCAGGAAGTGGTTAAAGGAAAGAACTTAAAGAAAAAGCTAGCTAGCAATGGTTACACTTTTCCCAGCAAATCTGAGGAAAGCACATCCAGTCTCCTAGGACACAAACAAAAAAAACTTATGGCATGCTGGGTGGATAAGGGGTTGCCTTGGGCTATATTTTTATTTTTTGCTTGCCACTGTCCAATCCTCCTGTAGGCAGCAGTATAACCTGACAGAATATGACTTCCTGTGGCCTCCTGTGTCACTCAATGGACAAGAAAGTGAATTTTTATTTAGCATAAAGTTTTTTTAAATTGCACCTAAAAGGAGTCTGAGGTATAGTTCACTAGAAGGAAGGGCACTAAGAAACTAAAATAATCACGTCTATATACCATGAAGGTTTCTATGTATATTATGGCCATTTTTCAATGTTTTATCTTTGTAAAAATGCCTCAAGTAAAAAAGAACTGTTGGTCTGCCAGAAATCCAATGTTTTCAAACATCATGTTTGAGTTGATTGAGACGATTGCATGAAAAATTCCAACCACGGAGATCTGCCCTCCCTGTCAGACTACAGAACTTTTCCTGACCACTATTTCTACTCTATATAATGGCACCTCTATGCGGTGAAAGAATGCATTACCTTATATTAAATTACTGAATTTGCAAAGCCCTTGTATTTGAAGTATAAGTGCACTTAGTAGGTTCTGATACCCTCCTCTAGCATGCCTGACAAGCACCATACTCACTTGCCTTTTGATCTGCAGAGATCTTTACTGCAAGGCCTGCTTGCCACAGCCTCTTCTAGAAAATCCTCACTGTTGGTTCCTGCTTCTCCCATGTATGTGTGTCCCAATTTTCATTCATTCCAATGGAAAGTTTATACTCTGCTGGGACAAGGGAGCAAGACCCAACAGAATGGAATTTTTACGAAGATGCTGCACAGTAACAAGCCCACACAGTGGTGATCTTGATTAAGTAGGGACAGGCAAACATAGCTACAAGGTCTTGACGCAAAAGAGGGCCTGGAGATACAAAGTTTTGATCTAAGGGTTGCAACAGACAATAGATGGCAGAAAGCTGTACATGGATAATCCACTGACAATTGTGAATCTTTGCACAAACAGGAAAGGTCCAATGTCACCTGTGATTCTGCTGAGCAAGTCAAAAGGAAAGTCAAACAGAATGAAAAAAAATAAAGTGCCTCTGCATAAATGAACAAGCAAGTGCAGAGGTGTAGGTAGCAATTAATGTTAAATAGTTAGTAAAGAAAGCAACTTCCTCATTTAATCTGCTGTGCTAGTCAGATTGCACTGTGCCTGTCAGGAGGTGGGTACCCAATGTCATAACAGAAAAGGTACATGGCAGTATGGCAAGTAACCCATTGCCTTAAAAATAACTAAAAACAGGTAAGGTAGGAGCTAAGTGGCATCATGCAAGGGGTCTCAATTTCTCAATGACCTACCTACTACAGGAGGGAAATAAACTACAAAACACTGTCTCACCCTGCACATACTCAGTTGCTCCGTATATGCACTGTGCCAAATTAGTAGAGGCCGCTCTGCTGACAGCAGAATTAAACCCTCCTATCCTTTAAAGCCAAGGAATCTGCTTCTATTTGATTTGCAACTGCCATGGTGCTATACATGTGATCAGTTACGACATCAGCCATTTGATAGTTTGAGGACACATGCAAATGTGACCGTTAACCGTACCAGCATTCCAGGAATGTAACTTTTTTGTAACTGTTAATTCGGTATGGTTCCTCTTTATGATTTACGGCTGTCCAGGGGCTCTGAGATTCAGCAAAATGGCAGCCTCCAGCAAGAAGAAACAGGAACAATGCTGTAAGTAATTTACAGCACACACTAATTTAGTAGCATAATTATTAATGTGGAATGTATGTTTGCTAAAGGGCATTTTTTTTTATCAAGTTGTTATGGGTAAAGTTCCGCTTTAAAGTAAAGAAAAAAAAAAATTCCAGGTGGATTTATGTACCTGAATTTCTCATTTATATTGGAGATTCTCCAAGCATTATCCATGTCAAAGCCCATCCGTTCCACTTCATTCTTAAAGCGCGAGATTACATGGTCACCTGCAATAATAAAATTACAAAAAATATAATCTATATCTCTTTCCACTATGGAAACCAAAACTGAAACAATCCAAATGAATGAATGAATATTCACAAGCTCCATTTTCATTACTAAAAAAAAAAAATTGTAGTTACTATCCTCCCATCCAGTATCCCTCCTAAATACAACAAATTTCTTCCTGACAATTTTACATGTGTATTATGTCCATTATTTTACGGCACGCTATCAAGATCTGGAACCAGTCTTAGATGATCTAGTCCTAAAGAACAAATGTCATATTGCAGCATTAATTTTCATTTCTCAGGACATTTTCAGCAAGTTCAGAAAACCTGTAAATCTTACCAGAAAATTCTGTGTCTTTGTAACTTCCTGTGAGCTGAACTCAAATTAAAAATAATGTAACCCTGTTAAACCATCTTCTGTAAACTACAAACTCCTCCAGTCAACGTAAAGAGAGGAAGATTGGTTTGTAGTTCAGATCAGGATCAGCAGAGAAGCCTAGGGTGACAACCATGGCTCCCTTCATACAAGTACAGTGAGTGAGCATAGCCACCCCAAGACAGGATGTGTTTTAAAGGATTAGCAGATGAAAAACAAAAACGAGAGGGGGGGGGGGGGAGGGGGGAGAGCTATTGGAAAAGACTGATAAGGTGAAATATATTAAAAGTATAACCAAAGGCAAAACTATTATTTCTGGAAAGAGTGGAGATGGATTAGAATACCTACCAGGTTTTTATTGCTACCTCTGCCTGTTAGGGAGATTAACTGTTTTCCCTGTTTACCATTGTCACTGAAAAGTAAAAGTAAAAGAATCCCAAATATTTGGTTGTCCCAGAACAGTAATAGAGGGGAAACTTTCCAATGGGGATGTTAGTTCTGTGACTTGCTATTTTGAGTTTAGATATGCTTTTAAAAGACAACTGCACCTTTAAATTGTCAGATACCCCAACTAGCACTCCACAGCAAAAGGTCAATAAAATCCATATACTTCAGATACGCAGAAGATGATATTGACACTGCCTGACCTGCCCAGGGTTGGCGCAGTGTTTGGCTGGCCGCAGAAGTGCAGAGAGTTCTGGAATTTTTGGCAAGATAAATGAGCCGTCATTCTAGATGGATGCTGACAGCGATGTTTGAAATGATACACACCAACATCTGTCTTGAAATGCTTGTTACAACTGTGAATGATTGGAGAAACAGCCCAATAATATAAATTGTTTTTAACATCGTGCCTGTTGCTCGCCTATCCTTTTGGCACTCCCAGCAGCCTTAGAAATCCTGCAAAGGTACCTTGCCTGGCAAAGGAGAATAAGGGCTTTACATGATTCATGTGTGGAGCCAAAGTTAGACATGACCATTACTCGATGATTGAGCCCAGGGGATGTACAAGGTTTTTAAGACTACTGGGAGCACTAAAGGAGAACACACTGCATCACATGGGCAGGGAGGCCAAGGGTGTTGAGTTAAAAGTGCACTTGTCCTTTTAAGATTTGGCTAAAAAGTTATATCAAAAATGCACAAAGCCTTCATATATAATAAAAACAAACAACTTATGAGCAGTAATATTTTCTGTTAGGTTGCTGCCTTCCCAGGGCCACCATTTAATGATGCTCAACATCTTTATTCTGAGGCAGAGTAGAAAAAAGCAACCGCTTTATTGAACAAAACATGTACAAAAAGCAATAAGAGTGCTTCCCCTAATGGCTCATATGTACAGAGGCATAAGATTTTTATTGCTTCATAGCGGTTTCTATAACTCATAACTAACTGTATGCATAAGCCAGAATAAAGACCCGAACCGTCCTTAAAAAAAAAAAAAAAAAAAAGATCAATTCTTTTCTATAGTTCACTATGGAGTGGCATGCTATGGCTGCGCCCATTCCCAGGACCTTATGAGTAATGTCTCCAGCTGTTCACACACAAAGGGTTATCGTTTTTCTGCACAATACATTAGGGTTATAAATTATGTGGTTTTTGTAGATGTAAAATCATGCTCAACTACAGTTGTCTTTAAAAGCAACATGTTATTACTTTAACCATGTGTGTTTGCTGAGAACTGTAAAAGCTGCTCCGAGTCAGCAGCACTTTGGGGAGCCAGACCTCTGCTCACATAGTCATTTAGGTCTCGAGAGGTCCGACACACTCCGTGCGCGGTGTTCCATAATCAACAACGCTCAAGCTTCCTAAGCAGCATTGCAGATTGAAGTATTGTGCACACAAAAGCCTTTACAATTCTAAGCACACACAAAAAAAAGCACACACACACACTCTTTATTTGTTATGCAAATGGGCTTGAAAATAAACAGGTTATAACACATCCCCTTACCATGTCAAACTGTATCGACTGCACCACAAATAAATGGGCTGGTGTCAGTTACCGACATAATGATGGTATTAAGAACTCAAGGGTAGTGGATATTCGAGAATTAATAAACACACCTGGGCGACACAAGTCTCCATGCTGTTCTTTCTCACTAGCATAAACCTCCATGCACCAGGCATGATAAGCAAAGGAGAACAGATCCTCTATGCGACTTGGAGGACGTAAGGCTGCACTGAGACGCTTTTGCCATTCTTGGACCTGCTCAAAGTTGGAGAACTGACACCTGGAAACAAACAATACCTGACTTGTCATCTCTTTCAAAGGGTTAGTGCACTACAAAAATATGCTGGGTAACATTCTTACATGAAACCTTCCCGAGGGCAACAGAGGATGCCACTGTTAACTTCTCATTCTAAAAATGCAAGATGCATGGTTGTCACATTCTTTTGTGTCTGTTCTTCCATTCACTAAACCAGGACAAGTATGCAAGGAAAAACTTCGGAATTTAAAGTGAAGTTCTAAAGTCAGTCTAAAGGCAGGGGTCTTTTTATTTACCTTAAAGTGGATGTAAACCCCAAATTTTTTTTTTTTTTGTGTCATAAGAGAGTATAAGATTTCCTATCATTTGAGCCCAGTCTTGCCACAAAGAATTAATCCAGCTCTGAGCAATCCTTATTGTTCAGTGAGATAAATCTTGACAAACAGAGATAAACTTTGTCAAATCCTCCCCCTTGCTGTGAGTGACAGGTGATTTACATATCCCATGCACTAGCCTAAGACACAGGCATTATTTTTTAATTCCCTCCCACTCCTTTCTTCTGCTGCTCTGCCAGGATTGGATGTTCCACACCTCAGCATAATTGGGCATGCTGAATTCATGTGGTTACTTCCCTGTCTTTTCACTGGATGTTAGAGATCATAGCAGAAGTTCAGTGTAAGAAATACACAGGAGAAAAATGCATATTGACAAGGGCAGTGTAGAGGTGGGCAGGTAGTCTGACATCATGACTCCACCCACCGAGCCCCAGACAACAGACCCACCCACAGAATCTGCAGTTTTTAGGGTCTCACAACAGACAGAGGGGAGACATTTGGCAGGTAAAGATACATGCAGGAGGCATGTATATCCTTACAGATAACCCCTATGGCAGTAGTTTAGAAAGGATGACACTGAGTTTACATCCACTTTACATCCATTTATCCTGCATGCAGTCACCACCCCCCCCCCCCCAGTCCTCCCTAAATACTTACCTGAGCCTGATCTCGATCCAGCGATGTGCACGAGAGCAGCAGCTCTTTCTCCTCACTGGACAGAAACAGCAGCAGGAGTCATTGGGGTGGGGCCGAGCCACGCTCTGTACGTCAATGGACACACAGAGCTATCTTGGAAGCGAGCACACATGAATGCCCATAGCAATTCACAGCAAGCGGGGGTGGTGGTGGGTCCAGAGAAACCGAGAATCATGGTTACTCTGTACAAAACCAATGCACAGAGCAGGCAAGTATAAGGTTTGTCATTTTTAAAAAAAAATACACATTTTGGCTTTAGAATCACTTTAACTGTCCAGATATTGCACACTTGCTTCACACAAGTGATTCAGAGTATGAAATCTAAAGGGCCCGCATAACAGCCAAACAACTGGCATTTTTAGAAGATCAGCAGGAGTAGACTTAATTTACATTTGGAAAGGTTTCCTTTAAAGTTGTATCCTGGTTATTACTATTATAAAAAAAAACAAACAAAAAAAAAAAAACACAATTATTTATTCTTTAAAAAGTAAAAATTCAACATATTTTTCATAAACTAAATATAAATAAAGTTGTATTAACGGTTAGGCTTTTAAAAATAAATACACATGTTCTACTTACCTGTTTTGTGTAATTGTTTCGCACAGAGCGGCCCTGATCCTCTGCTTGGGTCCCCTGCCTGTGCTCCTGGCTCCTCCCTCTTGACAAGTACCCCCAATAGCAAGTCGTTCCATTAGTGCGAGTTTTAACTTAACTGAAGCAAGCAAAAGAGGACATGGACAGACCCAAACCCCCTTAATAATCCTCCACCAGGGGTGTCTGCTGACATAACATCACTTTCCGATCCAACAATTCTGGAAGGCTATAATTTAATGTCTACATTGTTTATAAACAGATTTCCACTTCTGCAGTCAAATTTGAAAAAAAATTGCTATGTGCTCCCATTTACGCAAAATAACGGTCTGTTCTGTGCTGGCAAACAGCTACCCAGCACCCTCAAACAAAGAAGTACATAGGATTTTGGTCTTGCTGGAGGGTCCAGAATAGAGCACTTGAAAATGGTAAGCGGGAAATTTTAAACCTTTAAGTAATGCTATGTGAATGTGGACTTGTAACAAATCTAAAATAGGTGTAATCTCAATTTGGCTGGAAAAAGTAGAAATGCAGTAAAAAAAAAAAAAAAAAAAAAAAAAAAAATTTGATCTGTGGGAACAAACTAGACTGTTTAATAAGTCATAGGTAGTTCTAATAATGGATATGGTGCTACGATTACCAAGGAGGAAAGCGCTCACAATACCCAGTTCTCTCCATCTAATGTTTATGGGTAGAGTTAGGATTTCCCTAGGTCTAAGAAAGAGCAAGGAAAATATGCCATTTTCTGCAAAAGTGTTGACTATAGGTTTTAATTTCCTTTCAATGTGTATTCGGTTTCAAACAATAGAACTCTGTATAACACTCTTATCTTGTTGGAGTGCTGAAGAGTGTTCTACTAATTCGGAAGTTTGAGAAACAAATGAACGTCGCCCACGGGACTTTAAATGAGGTGTAAATGGTGATCAAAGGGTAAACAGGTATAAAAGTACAAGTATTTTATTGAAAACAACAGCATAATCCATAGTAGGACATGAGCATGGGTGAACAGGTTCATAAAACAGCAACATTGCATAGTAGTCCTAAAACATAGCCATAATATAATAGTAATACATAGAATACAGGTATGCATGGTACATCTCTAATCCGACGCGTTTCGCGAGCTTTCCTCGCTTCATCAGGGGCTGATGCGCATAACTGCTGTCTGTAAATACAGATTAAAGTAATTAGAGTATCGGTTATGATTGGGTAAAAGCAAGAAGCCAGAACCGGTCATCCCATACTTACTTGTAAGACCAAGGCTACAGACACATAACCCAGGTACGGGTCGGCGGAGGGCATGCAAGTAGCTACCATGCAAGTAGCATACATTTTATATTTCCATGACAATACCAATGTTATTATTTTAGACCTTGCTTATTAACATACCTTGCATTTGATGCCACGATATACATCTCATACTTCCAAACTTCTTAATCCTATACTACCTTATATTTATATTCCCATACAGTGACTTGCCCTGCAGTACATTTGGGAACAATTTGGGTTCACTCTCTCCTTTCTCTCTCATTTTGCCATGCTGCCCCCCACGCCTGGCCTCGGTCCTCTGGTTGTGTCCTCGGCCCCTTCAGCTCCCGGGGGAGATGCCCTCCGCCGACCCGTACCTGGGTTATGTGTCTGTAGCCTTGGTCTTACAAGTAAGTATGGGATGACCGGTTCTGGCTTCTTGCTTTTACCCAATCATAACCCATACTCTAATTACTTTAATCTGTATTTACAGACAGCAGTTATGCACATCAGCCCCTGATGAAGCGAGGAAAGCTCGCGAAACGCGTCGGGTTAGAGATGTACCATGCATACCTGTATTATATGTATTACTATTATATTATGGCTATGTTTTAGGACTACTATGCAATGTTGCTGTTTTATGAACCTGTTCACCCATGCTCATGTCCTATTATGGATTATACTGTTGTTTTCAATAAAATACTTGTACTTTTATACCTGTTTACCCTTTGATCACCATTTACACCTCATTTAAAGTCCCGTGGGCGACGTTCATTTGTTTCTTTTTCTGATATTAGGGATGGAGGTGTTATGTTAGGGGTCAGTTCTCAGACTTCCTTTCTAATTCGGAAGTTTGGTTGAGCTTGCAGGTACGAGGAGCAGGTGAAGCAGCAAGTAGGAGTCTGACGTCATCTCATGAAAAGTGAGGGAACAGCAATAGTCAGAGTTTTCTAACCTGACCGTTAGGTTCCAACTACAGCAATCCACTTACAGGTTTGGACCACCTACACACATAAGATAAGTCACCACGCCCTATGCTATTGTCATGCTAGACAGACTCTCTAACAAAATGATGTGCTCATAAAAACCAGATTTAGAACTTAACATTTACCTGATTACTTTGCAGTCCTTGCAGGTCAGATGGACTTGAAAGGGATCCCGGCACTCTACTGATTCCATCAGTTGCAAAGGAACCTGTAATGATGATAAAATACTTAAAACAATCTAACCTGATCAGCAGAATTACAAAATTACATTTTCTGGAGTGGCGGCTACCCATAGATGTATATGCCTAATCAAACCAAGGACCATGTGTACTACAAATCTTGTTAGAAGGTCAAAGTACAAAAGACAAATGTAAAACACAATTAAAGCACAAAGTGCAATAATCTGATACTGAATGGTGATACAATGAAGTAAAGTGCCAAGTGCTTCCAACACAGCAATTCAAGCATCCAGGTTGAAAGGAATCTCAGAGAACACACTCCCCTCTTATGATCCCACTCACCAGAGTTTGTGGAGCCTCAGCTTTGCAGTCCAGGGGTCAGAAATGCTTTGTGAAGTTATGGTACATAGATCCAAAGTCAGAGAGGCTTCCACAAACGATTTTCATGCAGACCGAGGAAGATGGTGCATATTTAAAAAGAAAGAAAAAAAGTACATAGTGAAGGATACCAGAAGTTGCGTCACTGGTACATAAAACCGGAAATTCGGCGACGCGTTTCACCCCTCCAGGACATCAGTGAGGGGCGAAACGCGGCAATGCATTTCCGGTTTTACGTACCAGTGACGTAACTTCCGGTATCTGTGGAACGCATGCTGCAGATGCAAACCCGGAACACACTGATGCCGGTTTTTTCAAGCCATCTCCCGAGTGGCGTTTTTGTAAACGCGCAGTGCCGGCAGTACTTCACTATGTACTTTTTTTCTTTTAATATGCACCATCTTCCTCAGTCTGCATGAAAATAGTTTGTGGAAGCCTCTCTGACTTTGGATCTATGTACCATAACTTCACAAAGCATTTCTGACCCCTGGACTGCAAAGCTGAGGGTCCACAAACTCTGGTGAGTGGGATCATAAGAGGGGAGTGTGTTCTCTGAGATTCCTTTCAACCTGGATGCTTGAATTGCCGTTGGAAGCACTTGGCACTTTACTGCATTGTATCACCATTCAGTATCAGATTATTGCACTTTGTGCTTAAAGTGTGTTTATATTATATGTTAGCACTCATATTCCACTAGCGCTGTTAAAATCTGTAGATATATCTTGTACGGTTTTAGCACCTTTGTAACAGCTGCTGTGGGCTTCATATTTTTTCCTTTTTATTATTATTTCAACATTTTTGTTTACTATTCCATTAGCGCGAGTTTTAGTTTGTATTGTGTAAATCTGACAAATGAATGACTGATTCCAGAATATTTGACTGTAGCACCCTTCCAAACTTAAAATCACTTGCATTAGGGAGTGTTTACATTATCTTGGACATCAACAGCTTGATCAAATGGCATCTATACACAGAGCTTTCACTCCACGTCTATGCTTTAAGCCGGGTACACACGGGCTGAATGTCAGAAGACATTTGCCGGTTCAAAAAATAAAAACTGTCCGACATTCAGCCCGTGTGTATGTCAGACGAGCATGCTGGAAAAGCAGCAGCCGACCGACTCCCTGATCAGTGTTCAGGCGGGGGGGCTGTCCCCCTGTCAGAACACAATAGCTGAGCAGGGGAGATCACTGTACTTGCTTCGCATAGTGAGCACAGTGGCTCCAGCCGGACAGTTTTTTTTCATTCAATCCCCCCGAGTTGAGTGGAAAAAAAAAACCTATAGTGTGTACCAGGCTTTAGTATCTCAAACACCATACGAACATACACAATGATCTTAAAAAAGTTATTCTAATTACATCTTCGCACTTGAATATTCATTAGCTTAATTGCTACATCACACCTAGGGATTTTGGGAAATGGTTTTCACTAGGCAATAAACTAAACCCTAGTGGCCTTCTTTATAAATGCCTAGAGGTTGCTTGATTTAAACAAACTGAAAGTCAGCCCTGATGACCAGCAAGGAAAACTAAAAGAGAAGCCATTATTTTCCAAAAACTGAAGACTTATGTTAAACTACAAGAATTTTTTTTCTTCTAAAAGTCTGGTTTTAAAGCCAAAGCAATGGGGAAAAATCGGGGCTTATCAGCTTTGTTTTCACAATCAGCCACCTAAATGCCTGCAGTGAGCAGCAGAAGAGTGAGTGAGCCAAAAAACAAACTCAATGGGATTTTTAAACTAGGCATGTTCTCAGGTTTTGACAAAGCCCTGTGAGTGCATGAATGCATGTCTATACATATATGTAAATATGCATGTACAGGCATGCGTTACTCAGTGCATGTGTGTTTTTTCGGTTTGCTTTTGTATGTGGAGAGAAGGGAAAACAAAAGCCACTGCGTCAATTACATTAAAGCTAAACTCTGAGATTGTGACAAAAGCAACCCTTGGAGTGCTTCCTTCTGTCCAGAAAATCAAGAAGCCATTGAAGGGCAACAGGAACAATGCTCCATTTTATTGACGATGTGTACAGGGCCTAAAAATTGTAATAGATCAGCCTAATAATGTGACAATCATTTTGAAAATCTCGGTTATAAATATGTATTTGCGCATTGACTTGACAATGAAAGGGTAAATCCACTATGACATTCTTGTCTATGCTCAGTATGGCATACAAAGTACCTACATTGATAAAGGACTCTTTATACTTGATGTTGAGACGATAATTGGACAAAGAAATGACTGCATCTTCTGCTCGCCCCACAAACTCTGTGCTTTCTCCATGAAGTTCTTGGAAAGGAACCTGGATAAAGAATATGCATGGGTTTTGGCAAAAACAAAGACTATTAGAAAAAGATTTGCAAGATATAACCAAGTAGCCTCACCTGAAGGTTTTCATCTTCACGGATAAGCTGCTTACGTGGGAAAATTTGATTGGCTTGAATACACTCTAAGCTATTCTGACTTTCATCATCCTAAGAAAACACAAGAGAAGCAATTGGCCACTACACATGAAGAATGTTTTCAAGTGAAAGTTGTGTGCGCTAGTGACAAACATCTCACCATGTTTTATCCAGAACAGATGTGAAAGGCAACAGTGGAAGACTGCTCTTTCAGGCCTCTCCACAAAATCAGATACTCCTAAAATATATAAAAAATAAAATTCACAATGCAATTTATTTCCCAGCAAAATCTTGATAGGCCCTTCATAAAATATATAAAACTTCATATAGACACATACAGCAAACAAAAATGAACACATCCATACCAAACAGGGAAATGCTTAAGGAAAACGGCCTAGATTTTATTATTTGGCTTTCCAGCAAATAGGTCTAAAAGTGTCACTAAAGTAAAATTCTAAAAAAGTATAACAGAATATAGTTTATGCTGATGAGCAGGGCCCCCATAACTTTGTCCTAAATCATAAATTGCTGCACGAACTGTTGGCACGATACAAGTCCTGAATAATACAACAAAAAAGTTGGGACACTGTAAAGGCCACATAAAAAAACAGAAGAATACAATGATTTGCAAACCTCCTAAACCTATATTTTAAAATGGAAAACATATGAAATGTTTAAACTGAGAAAACGTACCACTGAGAAAGGTTTTATTTTTTTTTTTTAAACTGATGGCAGCAACACATCTAAAAAAAAGTTGGGACAGCGACATGTTTACCACACTGTAGCATCCCCTCTTACCAACACTCTGAAAATGCCTGGGAACTGAGAAGACCAGTTCCTGGAGTTTTGGGAGAGGAATGTTGTCCTATTCTTGCCTGACATAGGATTTTAATTGCTCAACAGTCCTAGGTTGCCTTTGTTTCGATTGGTGAAAGGTCTGGATTGCAGACAGGCCAGTTAAGCATCTAGGCAAAGCCATGCTGTTGTCATAGATGTAGTATGTCGTTTAGCATTCTGCTGCTGAAATGTGCAAGGGCTTCCCTGAAAAAGAAGTCTGGATGGCAGCAGATGCTGCTCTGAAACCTGGATAATTCTTTCAGCATTGTTGGTGCTTTTCCAAAATGTGCAAATTGCCCATTTCATACCACCAGAGATGCATACCACCAGAGATCCAGGCTTTTGAACTGAGCGTTTATAACAAGCCAGAAGGTCCCTTTCCTCTTTAGTCCAGAGGACGCAGTACCCATGGTTGCCAAAAAGAATGTTAAAATTTCAATTATTTTGAACACAAAACAGTTTTCCATAAGGATGAGTTTAGGCGCGTTCGCAACCCGCACGTGCAGAGCCCGCCAGGAAGTCGTCACTGCACAGCGCTAGTCACAGGCAGTGAGAAATTTCTCAATCTCTGCAGTGTGGATCAGGAAACGTCTCACTGCCTGTGATTGGCACGGTGCAGTGCAGACTTCCTGGCGGGCTCTGCACGTGCGGGTTGCGAACACGCCTGAGCTCATCCTTAGTTTTCCACCACAGTGGCGTTTGAGCCCATGCAGAGGTGTCAATAACAGAAAACAGGTTTGTTACTGTCTGAGGGCCTGAAGATCATGGGCATCCAATATTAAATTTCGGCCTTGTACACAGATTTCTCCAGATTCTGGAAATCTATTGCTATTAAGTACTGTAGATTAAATATTTAAAGTCTTTGCAATTTTACATTGGGGAATGTTATTCTGAACATGATTAAAAAAAAAAAAAAAAAAAGGTGTGCTAATTCAGGGAGCCATGCAGCAAAAAAACTAAAAAAAAAGCAGTAATAAGCGATATTGTACGTTAATGTTGTGAAACAATGAAAAAGTGCGCCAATTCAAGAAGCTGTGCAGCAAAAATAAAATATGCATAAATTACCATCCTGAATTACAAAAAAATATATAAAAATAAAAATTGCATATTACCACATTTTTTATTTTTTTGTAATTAGGGATGGTCATTTATGCATATTTGTTTATTTTAGCTGCATAGCTTCTTGAATTTGCACACTTCATCACTGTTCCACTTAATTATCACATATTATTGCTTTTTTTTTTTTTTTTAAGTGGAACAGTGATAAAGTGTGCCAATTCAAGAAGCTATGCAGCAAAAATAGACATATGCATGAATGACTACCCAAATTACCCCCCCCCCCCAAAAAAAAAAATAGTGATATGCGATAATATATTTAACAGTGATAAAGTATCAAAAGCAGAGCCACCCCTGGATAGTGGGAGCAACTGCGTTCACAACTTTCAAGAAAGTGTTTTTTTTGAGCACTTGCTTTTTTTTTGTTCAGTGTTGAGGTCACGTGTTAATGGTTGCAGCTTTTTCATGTGTATTTTTAGGGTGATATATTATTTGAAATTTTGTATATTCGTTTTTGTTGGTTGTGAGGTCCATAGCAGCGCACAAGTACTTCACATTTATTATTCTGAACATGTTTGACAATTTTTAGATGCAGCTTTCACAGATGGATTAACCTAATTAGTTGCAAAATGTTCTTACAGCTCTTCCTCATTAGCAAAACGTGCCATCTTTTTGTTGCCCCGTCCCAACTTGAGGCATGTTGCTGCCATCAATTTCAAAATGACCTTATTTTTTTCTTAAAATGGTACATTTTCTTAGTATAACCCTTCCACTGCCAGGTCCGTACGGCATACGCACCTCCAGCATGGCTTCCAGCTGGCCAGGTCCGCTGTACGAACTTCATTCCTCCTGCTATAAACTCAAGGTCACTTCAATGACCATAAACTTATAGCAGAATTTTTCTGCAGAAAAAAAAAAAAAAAAAAAAGGCTCTCCCAACTCTTTCCCATCTCCTTCAATCACCCCCCCCCCCACACACACACACACGAATTTCCTCCCCCATGCTGATCAGAACACCCTCCCCAGTAAACCTGATCCCCTGCACCTACTCTCAAGCCACCAGTTTCCCTCTTCTGCCTCTCCTGCCAGCTTTAGGGGCTTTGAGGGGAACAAAATACGTCCCACCCCCCTGCCACTTCAAACAACCCCTGCAATAGCCCCCACCTCACTGATCCTCAGGTTCTGTTGCATTATTTCCTCCTTCCCCTGCAGCACTCAGCTTCAGCTAGCTGACACGATGCAGAGGGGGGCGGGACAACATGTTTACCAGCCCCCTCCCTATACTACAATGGACACAGGCAGCAATCACTAACGATCGCTCCTGTGTCCAAATGATGACTGAGCACAGTAAACAGTGTTTACTATGTGTCAGTTTTATGACTGAATAGGAGAGACTCCAAATTCATTCATGTAATGTGCAACTTAGGCTGCAGAGAAAGGGACTGTCTTCAGTCCCTTTCTCTGTTCCAAAAAAAAAAAAAAAAAAAAAGAAATCAGGGGTCGGTTTAGACCACTGATATCTCAAAGACACAAAAAAAAAAAGTAAAACATTAAAATAAAAAATTGGAAAAAAACAAAAAACAAAAACCCAACACATAGTAAGGCCCCTTTTACATGGAGCAGACTCCATAAAGCAGATCAACCTGCTCAGCAGGGAATCCGTTCGCAGAGCAGGCGGATTACAGGTCCATGTCCGCGCCGCTGATTTAGAGATGGACACAGGCTGCGGTTTTCTATTGTGCGGTTGGATGGAATCGGACTGCCTGTCCATTTCCATCAGATTCTCATCCGATCGGCTAGCTAGATGGATAGGATGCAGGCGGGTGTAAACAAATACACATCCATTCACATCAGCTTCTCCATAGAGAGCAATGGGTGGTCCGATCGGGTCCTCCTGAAAAACGGACAGGCGAACCCGATCAGTCTGCTTGAGTAAAAGGGGCCTAAGGCCTTGTTCACACAGGGTATACACAGCGTACACCCCTTGCAAGGCCACGATTACCTATACAGGGATGCACAGGTGTTCTGTGCCTGAGCAGCCGCCATTGCATCCCAACTGGCATAAATGGGACTGCTTGCACAAACACCTGTGCATCCCCGTACAGGTAAACATGGCCCGCCAAGGGCATACATTTTAGTATGCTACATGTAAAAGATTCTTTAGTAGCAATTTAGCAGAAATTTTGTAAGTCATTTTGTGTTTATGTGCACTAATAATGATTTTAGTGTATTTTTATTGAAAATGGCAATTTGATGATCATTTGCACAATTTACAATGTATGTAGCCACTAATAACTGATTTTAGTGAATTTAGCAACTATTACAGGGCCAAAAAAAAAAAAAAAAAATCAGTAGCATATTTTTTTATTCTATAGGTCATGTGCTTTCAGAAAATCTATGGTTTGAGTGGTCTTTTACAAAATTCTGAAAGGTGGAAGTAAAAAAAATGGTAACCTCCAGCTTTTTAGAGTAACTTGTTTTTATTTACGGTTTTGCACACCTTCAGTTTAACCACGCCACAAAAAAGTGCAATTTAAAATGTACAAATATTTGTCATTAATTAACTCAATACTGTTTTACCTTTTAGGCCTCATGCACACAGGATGTAAAAATAACGTTATGAAAACGCCAGTATCTTTGCAGTGATTTTTTAAAAAACTTTTTTTCAGCTTTTTTCAATGTTTTTGCAATAGCGTTTATGAGCGTTTTTCCGCGTTAGCGTTTTTTAGATTTTTTTTTTCCAATGGATCAAAAACGTTAAAAAAACGTTGGTGAATGACGTTTAAGCGTTTATCAGCGTTAGAGCGTTTTTACAGCTGAAAAACGTCTCAGAACCCACTGGTCCTAGGTTTTTTTTACAGCTTAAAAACGCCTATGCCATTTGCAGCTCAAAAATGCCTAGGTGGGCATGAAGCCATAAACTAACTGACAGGCCTTTTTAAGCTGCAAAAAACGCTCAAAAAAGCAGCTGTAAAAACGTCCTTGTGCATGAGGCCTTATATTTAGTAGGAATTTAGCAGATTTTCCACGAATCCACTAACAATGATTCATCATATCATGAATCATAATCATAGCGTATTTTTAGCGAAAATATTGTTCGATAAACATTTGCACACATATCATGGGGCCTTAAAAATAAGTAGTACCTGCCTTTTATTTTACAGTTTTTAAGTTTCAGAAAATATATGGTTGGGGGGGGGGGAATCTTTAACAAACTGAAAGCTGTAAGTGAAAAATGAAAACCTCCAGATTTTTTTAAAAATGTGAATATTTATATTTTTGCGCATGTTCGATTTTCGCATTTTTGCAAAAAAGGCACAATTTAATATTTAGTAGGGATTTTGTAAAACCTGCTGTTTTTTTATCAGGTAATAATGATTTTAGTGCATTTTTTGCAAAAATAGTAATTTGATAAACATTTGCGGAAATATCATTGAGCTATTAAAAATTGGTAGCATCTTACTTTTATTCTACTGCTCAAGTGCTTTCAGAAAATATATGGTTGGGGGGGGGGGGGGGGGGTCTTTTATACATACTCTAAAAGCTGTATAGGGAAAAATAGGAAAGCAATAGGAAAAATTATAAAAATGGTCCGGTCTGCCAAGTTTAAAAGTGGAGCACAGGGTCTGGCAGCGAAAAGGATAAACATCTGATATGTTTTCTATTGTGAACAAAATATAGGTTTATAAGATTGCAATCATTGCATTTCATCTTTATGTAGATATTACATTTTTTGTTCCAACTTTTCTGAAATTGGGGTTGTAATAAAAACAAAAAGTAGAAGGTGATTCTCTCTCCCCCCCCCCCCCCCCCTCTTTTAATTTCACCATATTATTAAACAAGCCACTGGTTTCCAGGACAAAAGGGCATATGGCATAAAAAAGTAGCATTGACATACATCCTAAAAAACTAACAAATATTCAGTTAATTTACCCAATTCTGCGCTGTGAAATATCCCAGGTGTTTGTGCAAGCACAAATTTTCACACTTGGACCTTCCCTACAACTCCTGTACTTCCTATAGCTTCTACTGTATTACAGGCAAAGATAAAACTTAAAATTTAGGAAAACCCCACTGGATTATTTATATACCCAATTTACCAGTAAGGCTCCATGCACACTAGCGTTTTTTTTTAAGCTCCTAGAAGCTAAATATCCTATGTGCCAATGCACACTACTTTAGGCCATTAGCATTTTTTGAGCTTCAGCTTCTAGGAGATGAAAGAAGAAAAAAATTGTTTTTGTAGAGTTCTTGGCGCATTTTTTTTCCCAGCAGAAATACTTCTAACTGCTAACTCTAACTGCTTCTCCCTTCATGTACTGCAAAAAAAAAAAAAAAAGTGCTAATAAAATGCTAAATGGTCCTAAAATGCTACTAGAAGCTGGCACAAAAATGCCATTATAAGCATTTTTCTGGCATTCTTTTTAGCTTATAGGGTGCATGGAGCCTAAATCTCCTAGTGTAAACTCAACATTAACCTTCTAGATTTGGGAAAAATAGATCTTAGAAACTCCAGGCAGGTTCGGTTTCAAAGAAAAACGTGATATTCATAAATTAGATTATAAAAACAAAATATATTGAGGGGAGTTTATCAAAACTGGAGCAGACAAACTGAAGCAGCTGTGCACGATTACCAATCAGCTTCTTTCTTTCATTTTCAAAGTGGAAGATAGAAGCCGATTGGTTGTAGTGCGCAGCTGCTTCAGATGTTCTCTGCTCAAAGTTTGATAAATTCCTTCCTTGTATATTCGCTTGCATTGCAGGTCTAGTATGAGGTTAATTTTACAAAAAGAAATAAAGTGTGTGAAGTCTGTACAAGCCCAGTTGTGAGTGGTCCTCTTAAGGGAACCCAAAGAGACATGAGAGGGCCCTGTTTTGAAGGCGTTTACAGTCTAAAGGAAGGGGCAAGTGATACAAAAGAGTCGAGACGAGAGTCTTGGCTGCCTGGAATTCTCCCTCATTGGCCGAGACAGCAGCATACGCCATTGGCACCCGCTGTTGTCAAAGTCAGTAAGCCAATGAGACCAGAGAGAGGGTGGAGCTGAGCCGTGGTTCCATGTCTCAATGGACACACAGCGCAGCGGCTCGGCTGCCCCCACAGCAAGCTGTTTTCTATGGGGGTAGGAGGGAGGGGCCAGGAGCGCTGGTGAGTGAGAAGAGGAGGATCGGGCCTGCTGTGTGCAAAACCACTGCACAGAGTAGGCAAGTATAACATGTTTGCTATCTTTAACAACTTCCCATCCTGTGTATAGAAATAAGACGGCCGCAAGGTGGCTCTGCCATCCTGGGCGGCCATCATGCGACGTCCTCGGCTTCCTGGCCATTATTTTTTGGGGGGGGGCCTGCGATGTCCACCGGGCACCCGTGATTGCTTGTCACAGAGCAAGGACGTGCTTCTGTGTGTGTAAACACACAGATCCAAGTCCTGTCAGGGGAGAGGTGACAGATTGTGTGTTCCCTGTATATAGTATATATGTATATCACCTCCCCCAGTCAGTCAGTCCCCCATCCCCCCCAGTTAGAATCACTCCCTAGATAACACATTTAACCCCTTGATTGTCCTAGTGTTAACCCCTTCCCTGCCAGTGACATTTACACAGTAATTAGTGGCTATTTTTAGCTCTGATCGCTGTATAATTGTCAATGGTCCCAAAATATTGTCAAAAAGGTCCAATCCGTCCACAGCAATATCACAGTTCTGACAAAAATCGCAGATCGCTGCCATTACTAGCAAAAAAAAAAAAAAAAAAAAAAAAGCCATTAATCTACCCCCCATTTTGTACGCTTATTGCGATTTTTTTTTTACCAAAAATATGTAGAATACATATCTGCCTAAACTGAGGAAGAAATTTAATTATTTTTTTTAATTGGGATATTTATTATAGCAAAAAGTAAAAAATATTGTGTTTTCAAAATTGTCAATTTTTTTTTGTTTATAGCGCAAAAAATAAAAACCACAGAGGTGATCAAATACCAACAAAAGAAAGCTCTATTTGTGGGGAATAAAATGATCAGTCATATGTACAGTGTTGCATGACCACGCAACTGTCATTCAAAATGTTACAACGCTGAAAATTGGCCTGAGCGGGAAGGAGGTGAAAGTGAAAGTGAAGTGGTTAAACAAAAAAACAAAAACCAAAAACAAACACTTCAGCCCCGGAAGGATTTACCATTCCTGACCAGGCCATTTTTTGCGATACGGCACTGCGTCGCTTTAACTGACAATTGCGCTGTTGTGTGGCGCTGGACCCAAACAAAATTTACATCCTTTTTTCCCCCACAAACAGCTTAATTTTGGTAGCATTTGATCACCTCTGCGTTTTTTTTTTTTAACGCTATAAACAAAAAACAAAAACAAGGAAGAGCGACAATTTTGAAAAAAAAAAACCCCACAAACACAATAAAATTTACTTTTTGCTATAATATCCCAAATAAAAAAAAAAAAAAAAAAAAAAAAAAGGAATTTCTTCATCAGTTTAGGCCGATATATTCTACTTTTTTTTTTTACCAAAAATGCAATAAGCATATATTGGTTTGCACAAACTTTATAACGTCTACAAAAAATAGGGGATAGATGCCATTTTTATTTATTTATTTTTTTTACTACCGGTAGTAATGGTGGCAATCTGCGATTTTTATCAGGAGTGCGACATTGCGGCAGACAGATCAGACACTTCTGACACTATCTTGGGACCACTGACAATTATACAGCGATCAGAGCTAAAAATAGCCACCGATTACTGTATAGGGATAAGGTATAATGATTACTGGCAGAGAAGGGATTAACACTAGGGGGCAATCAAGGGGTTAACTGTGTTCCCTAGGTGTGCTCTAACGGTATGGGGGCTGGGACTGACTGGGGGAAGGAGACCGATTGGTGTTCCTTAGTAGGAACACAGGATCGGTCTCCTCTCCCCTGAGAGAACCGGTATTTGTGTGTTTACACACACCCCCGCTCTGTCACAAGCAAGCGCGGACACGCATCAGCCTCTGGGACACGCGGTGGGCTCACGCCTGCTATGAAGTCTTAAAGGAGTGACATATAGCTACAGCGATTTGCACAGGCATGCCAACCTGGTCGGCCAGCGGTTAAAAATCACTTTACTTCCCAAGTTTGGGCTCAGAGGATTTTCTTTTCTGAGAGGAAACCCTTTGCTTGGAATGTGTCAAGGTCCAGACCCAAGTATTCCAGATGGAGAGAAATTTGCAGAGTAGATTTTTCAAAATTGATCGCCCAACCAAAGGCCTGGAGCATCTGGATTTCCTGGACGTTTGCAGATAACTTGAGGGAGAGGAGTCCTTCAGGAGAAGGTTGTCTAGATCAGTGTTTCTCAACTCCAGTCCTCAAGGCGCCCCATCAGGTCATGTTTTCAGGATTTCCCTCAGAAAAAACAGGTTGTGTAATTACTAAAGCAGTGAAACTGATCAAATCACCTGTGCAAAATGGACAGCCTGAAAACATGACCTGTTGGGGTGTCTTGAGGACTGGAGTTGAGAAACACTGATCTAGATAACCTGGATACCATGAGAGGAGGAAGAAGTAGTGCAAATAACCCTTTTGAACACTATGAGCAAAGGCATTGCAACAACCTGGAAGTGACTGTCTTCTACTTTGAGGTGCGGAAAAAGAAAAATCGGGATATGCAGATAGGCATCTTAGACTACAGATGCTGGGTATTCCCCTGGTCTCAGAGGCCAACAACAGACCTTGCAAACCCAGTTGGTCTTTGTTACCATGAACAGGTTTACCTCTTGCAGAGGTAGTGGCACAAATACACCCTGGGACAAGGGATGGTTCAGGGCATTGTGCAAATCTGACAGTCTTTGAACGAACTTTGGCTGATTTGAGAAAAGAAAACAGTGAGGGTATAGAGTTGTGAACTTTATTTTGTACCCCTTTGTAACCACTGAATGAACCCACAGGTCTGGGATGTCTGTGACCCAAAGAGAGACCAACTGTAACAGACGTCCAACTCTTAGGAGCGAGGGCAACCTTGCATTAGGAAGAGTGCTATGGGGGAAGACTTGCTGGGCTTTATGGCCCAAGTCTTACGCCGAAAGAAAGGGCTGAACTTAGGTTTGAAAGGTAAAAACCTATAAAACCCAGGATCTATAAATACTTTGCACTGCTTCTATTATTGTATTATAAGACATTGAAGAAGTTGACTGAAGAATTTGAAGATAAAATAATAAACCATTGAAGCAAGAGTGATTTCTCTGCAAGGGAGAAGAGGTCCTTCACTGAGTACACTAGCCACAAAATGGAGGTTTCACCAAGTGTGGCGGGGTTATAGGAGAGCTGCTGCAATTCCTCAAAAACTTTACTTGCCTGCGTCGTCTACTGTACGATTAAAATGATTGTATTCCTGAATGCGGCTTTAAGCATTCAAAATGCGCAAACACATGCTACTAATCTGTGAGGTCTACTAACTGCATAGGCTTACCTGTATGAGTGAATGTCCCTGATGGGAATGGTGATTATTCTTCAATACATCTTATTTTTGCCAGGATCTAGAAAAACAAACATTTTGTTACAGACCTTCAAAACACACTCCTAAATTACTGATGCTATAAAAGGAAAAAAAGGAGGGAGTCAAATAACTGGATACACCAATGATTGCCATGGATTATGATTATTCTTACTCATACCATTAATGCCTAATGAATTAAACACTCTGCTACAGCAAAGGGGTTCTGCAATTTCCACATAATTACCGTATTTTCCACACCATAAGACGCACTTTTCCCCCCCAGAAATATGCTAGGCACCCCCCCCCCCCCCTCCCACCTGCTAGAAGGGAACCAGGAGAGCGGAGGACAGACATTTGAAGCCCCTGTGAGCACCGGGCGTTCTCCCGGCTGGGCCTGACATTGTTGCCGAGACAGAAGACAGCATTCGGCCGCTCGGGCTGCTCTGTCTTCTGTCAGGAGGATGGGATGACATGAGGTAAGGCTGCATTTATTTTTTGCTGTAAATTTTTAAGTGCCTTTTAAAAGAAAATAGATTTTTTATCAAAAGATAATGCACAGTTAATCTTCCTCGAATTTTTTTATTTTTTTTCCTTGTCATCTCCAAAGAAATAAAATTGTTACAATACAGAGCCTTTCAGCATTCCCCAGCGCTTCCAATAGGGATGAAATATCCAAAGGGGAGCTTGTGTACTAGGCCTAGTATATTGGATTAAAACCGATAAATAATCTGAGAGTTTAACTGGCAAGAGTAATTTGAGACCATCAGAGTCAGCCCCAACTATTGAGCAGCATTAGTGGAGAAAGATTCCAGCCATATTTTCGACACTTTGTTGAATTTAGCGATGCATCCACAGGTGCGATATGTGGCTTTATACAACTGTATTGCAAAATTAATAGCCAGGGTGGATAAAAAAAACAAGATATTTTTTTTTAAATTAGCAAATTTTTTTTTATAAAATGCTTTGGAGTAGAAATTAGGGGTGCAACGGATCGTCACTGATCCGTGATCCGAACGGTTCACCCTGTTCGGATCGGTACACATGCGCTCCGCGGAGCGCGCCACTGCCTGGGCCTTAGGAAGGGCTGCGGCTTCGGCCTAGCTCCGGAGCGGCGGCCATCTTGGTACACCCGGCGGCCGTTTACCATGTGATCGCTCCGTCAAATGAATCCTTGACATCTAGGAGCTCATCTAACCCAAGGGATTTGGAAGACATTTCGTTTGGAGGTGTCTTCAAAAGCAGCCACATACGGGGAGAGCCTCTGTTACGATTGGAGAAGATACATCTTTATGAACCCCTTGTGATCCCTTCACGCTGTCAAGGTCTTCCCACCATTGCCACTATGCAATAAAAGCTGGTTTGACCCTCACAGTATACACTGTTTTGGGTTCAAACCCTCCGGTAAGCCTCCAACTTTACCAACTTTACCGTTTGAGCGATTTGCACGTGTGTGAAGACACTGTGGTGTGATGTTTTAGAGCTGATTCATCCATACATCATCCATTCTGGAACTTTAATTGCAATCTGGTGTTTAGCATCGATTCAGAGACTATAGGACCTTACGCTGGTGAAGGTGGTTCACATATCACTCACAAGCAGTATTCCATTTAGCTTCTTACCCATGGACTCTGAATTGTATTTGGATTCATATATAATGTGAGAAACTCAACTGTGTTTGAGTTTAGTTGTTTGAAGGACACTGGCTCCATACCTTATTAGTGTGTAGGTGCCTTATTCCCCTTCCGTTCCTTTTCAGCGCTACACGTTTTGTTTTCCAAATGACGGAGCGATCACTTGTAAACAAACCGGTGTCTTGCCGAGAAAGTTCCCCCTGCGGATAAGGACCCCCCTGTACTGCGCAGGCGCAGCACTAACTACTAGGAGCCGCCGAAGATAGCCAAAGCTGAAAACCTTCAATCAGCTGTACACGGCGCCTGCGCCCTAGGTCCAGGTTCAAGCCCCACCATCCAAGTGGACCTAGAGGGAGAATAAAAAAAGTGCAGAGCGAAGCGAGGCCGTGCCCGAAGTGTGGCAAGCGACGCAAGCCCGCGAGGGGCCCTCTTACAGGCGCTGTGTACAGCTGATTTCCAACTATTCGGCTTCGACTATTTCCGCCGGCTCCTACTGCGCAGTAGAGGGGGATCCTTATCCGCTGAGGGGAACTTTCTCGGCAGGACGCCGGTTCCTCTCTCCCCTCTGTGTACTGATCTGTACAGTGGAGGGGAGAGATCGGATTGCAGCAGTATCAATACCCTGCCAATACTCTGCAATACCCGCCAATACACTGCAATACCCTGCTAATATATTATTACAGTGGGGGAGATTTTTTTTTGTTGATCCGAACCGTGACTCCTGATCCGAGGAACGATCCGAACCGTGAGTTTTTTGATCCGTTGCACCCCTAATCACCAGCAAAGCAGCTTCATTATTATCCCATTAAAAGGAGGAGAATTGTGCGCTGCATTTTGAGATTTCACACGTCACAAACGTTAATTCTACATTATGAACGCTAGATTACAAGACCAACTGCTTCTGGCTCGTCCTTGCTTCCGAGCATGCGTGTTTTGTACTTTGGACCTTTGACGGACTTGTGTACACACGCTCGGAAAATCCGACAGTCATTTGTCCGTAGAAAATTTTAAAGACTGCTATTCAACATTTGTCCGTGGAAAATCTCACAATCATCCGATGGAGTGTACAAACGGTTGGATTTTCCACCAACAGCCTGTCACACATTTCCTGTTGGAGAATCCGATCGTGTGTACGAGGCTTAAGGGTGAAATGATCCAATTTTGGATTTTTAAGTTTCCATTCCTATTATTTGGAATGCATTTAAGGCCTGTATGAGGGGTAGCTTCCAGGACCTCATTGGGAGGGTGCGTAGGGGAGCCCGTGAGGAACTACATCAGGCAGAGACTAAGGTCATGTCCGTGGAGACCACATATACTAGAGATCGTGATCCCCTGGTGTATACCTCTCTTCAAGCAGCCTTGAGGGATGTCTTCCTTATTAGCATTTCCACTATGAAAATTAATTTATTGCATCAGAGTCAGAGGATCTTTGAACAGGGGGAGAGGATTGGTCGCTTTTGGCCTGGTTGTCGTGGTAGCATTCCTCCCCAGTGTCCATTTCCTGCATTCAAGTTTCCACAGAGGCAATTTTAGTAAACCCAATACAGATTAATGCCCGGTTTACCCCATGCTGCCAGGACACGGAATGGGGAATGCACGCACACACACTTTAGACTGGTGGTCAAGTCTTTGCAAACAGGAAAGACCCAGGCCCAGACGGGTTTCCAGCGGACTTCTTTAAACATTATGCTGAAGATCTGCTTTCCACATACCATGAAATGCTTTTAAAAACCTTGGAGGGTGGCTCCTTGCCCCAGTCTATGTCCGAAGCAGTGGTGGTGGTCCTCCCTAAGCCTGGCAAGGATCCTGAATTGTGTTCCTCTTACCGGCCCATATGCCTCCTGAATGTAGATTTAAAAATTCTTGCTAAAGTTCTGGCCGGCAGCTTGAACTCCAATTACTGCCTCAATACACCCTGACCAGTCCAGGTATATGCCAGGCAGAGGGACCAACATAAAATATACGCAGGATTCTGACGCACGTGGACAGGGCAAGAGAGGACAGCCCGGGGTAGTGGTCTCACTGGACAGCGTGAAAGCATTTGACTCGAATGAGTAGACATACCTCTGGGCTGTCCTTCCAAAATTTGGGAATAGACCTGTTTTTATCAAGTGGTTACATTTAATGTATGCTTCTCCTAGGGCTAGGGTGCATACAAACAACTCTTTCCATGGCCCTGCCATTGGGCAGAGGCACCATGCAGGGATTTCCGCTCTCCCCGGGGGTTGTTTGCACTAGCTGTGAAACCCTTGGCATCACGGATACAAACTGTCTGCGGTTAAGGGGATCCGAGTGGGAGTGGTGGAGGAGAAAATATCCTTATTTGCAGAGGACACCATCCTGTTTAAGTGATATCTCCTCCCCCCTCCCAGCAGCCCTGCAGATAATCGTTGACTTTGGATCTCGTTCTGGGAGTTAAAATTAACTGGGACAAATCCCCGATATATCCCTTGCACTCCTCGCATCCTGAACCCATTATGCATACGCCGCTAGTCTGGGTTGATTGTTTTAAATACCTGGGGATACGAATAGGCAGACCGGTCACCACACACTTTGAGCTGAACCTGTTGCCCCTGCTGACTCCGATTGTAAGGGAGGAAAATCATTTTTATTAAAAATTTACCCCAAGTTCTTTTACCTTTAGAAAATGGCCAGTTTTGCTTTCAGTGTTGTTTAACAGACTTAAGGCCATTGTTATCTCCTCTATATGGCTGGGGAGGGCACCCTGACTGGCAGTGTCCAAATTGTAGTTACCAATAGGCCAGGGTGAACTGGCTTTCCCAAATTTCCAGCAGTACTATTGGTCAGCTGTCCTTGTGATGGTGGTTCTCTCAGCCCAGGGACAACCCCGAGTTGACTTTGGAGGCGGCAAATTTGGGCCATACGCTACGTTAAGTAATTTGGTGTTCCGGGGGGGTAAGGGCCCACTCTGAGATGACAACTCTAATGCATATGACAACAGTTTGGCACCGAGCTAGGGCGAAGCACCACTCCCTGGCGACCTCCCCTCACATGCCTTTATAAAGGAACCCCAACCTCCCACAGATGCGCAGTATACCAGATCCTCAGTTATGGGCCTCTAGAGGCATAGTGGGGTTAAAACACTTGGCGACGGAGGGTAGGTTACATACTTTCAGAACTTAAGGATGCCTATGGTCTTCCTAATTGGATGTTCTTAAGATATCTGCAGGTGAGGCATGCCTTCCAGTATACATTTCCCAACTACATTATGCTCGAGTCAGATCCAGTAGAGTGCTTACCGTCAAAGCTCCCGATTGCTCCCTTGTCCTAGTTATACTTCCACCTTACGATATCTCCTTCCTCTAAATCAGGGGTCTCAAACTACCCGAGGGCCACATGACAAATTTTCATATCCCATGGGGGCCGCATGCAAACTTTCAAACTTCAAAAACAAACTATACACAGTTGTAGTTGCTGCTTGCTACCAGATGCTTGGCAGTGTTTGCTCTGTGTTAGATGAGCCAAGTGTGGGAGGAGAGAGAAAAAGAGAGAGAGAGATAATAGGGATGGCTAAGAGAGAAGGGGCCGAGAGAGAAGGGAGGGGGAAGGGGGGCCGAGAGAGAAGGGAGGGGGAAGGGGGGCCGAGAGAGAAGGGAGGGGGAAGGGGGGCCGAGAGAGAAGGGAGGGGGAAGGGGGGCCGAGAGAGAAGGGAGGGGGAAGGGGGGCCGAGAGAGAAGGGAGGGGGAAGGGGGGCCGAGAGAGAAGGGAGGGGGAAGGGGGGCCGAGAGAGAAGGGAGGGGGAAGGGGGGCCGAGAGAGAAGGGAGGGGGAAGGGGGGCCGAGAGAGAAGGGAGGGGGAAGGGGGGCCGAGAGAGAAGGGAGGGGAAAGGGGGCCGAGAGAGAAGGGAGGGGAAAGGGGGCCGAGAGAGAAGGGAGGGGGAAGGGCCGAGAGAGAAGGGAGGGGGAAGGGGGGCCGAGAGAGAAGGGAGGGGGAAGGGGGCCGAGAGAGAAGGGAGGGGGAAGGGGGCCGAGAGAGAAGGGAGGGGGAAGGGCCGAGAGAGAAGGGAGGGGGAAGGGCCGAGAGAGAAGGGTGGTGAAAGGGCCGAGAGAGAAGGAAGGGTGGTGAAAGGGCCGAGAGAGAAGGAAGGGTGGTGAAAGGGCCGAGAGAGAAGGAAGGGTGGTGAAAGGGCCGAGAGAGAAGGAAGGGTGGTGAAAGGGCCGAGAGAGAAGGAAGGGTGGTGGAAGGGCCGAGAGAGAAGGGTGGTGGAAGGGCCGAGAGAGAAGGGTGGTGGAAGGGTCGAGAGAGAAGAGAGGGGGAAGGGCCGAGAGAGAAAAGAGAGGGGGAGCCGAGAGCGAGAAGGGAGGGGAGCCGAGAGCGAGAAGGGAGGGGAGCCGAGAGCGAGAAGGGAGGGGAGCCGAGAGCGAGAAGGGAGGGGGGAGTTGGGGGGAGATGAGAGACCCCTAGCCCTGTTCCTGCAGTCCCACCTCTGTCCCAGTCTCTGTCTGCAGGTGTGTAGGATGATGACAGACAGTACCTTCCATACCATGATGCCAGTCTCCTGCTTCGATCCGTCCAATTCCAACGGCTCCCGCAGCAGCCTGCGCCTCCTGTCCTCTGTGACAGCTCTGTGCCCCCAGTGAGCAGCGAGCCTGTCCTTCAGCTTTGGGCCTCACATCAGAGCGCGCAGAGGAACTTGAAGCATGGGGTACGCTGCGTCTGCTTGCCTCCTAGGGAAGGCAGGGTCAGGGGGCGAGGTCAAGGAGGCGGCGGTGCCACAATGAAGCTCTTCTCCCGAGTCCCAGGCTCTCTGGCTCATCTGCCCTCAGCCACCCCCTCACTGTTCACTGCAATGTAGTGATGGATGCCCGGTCGACCACACCTCCCCAACTTCACACATCAGAGAGCGACCTGCTCGGCGGGCCATTTATAACCAGTCCGCGAGCCACAAATGGCCCGTGGGCCGGTACTTTGAGACCACTGCTCTAAATTGACCAGGGTTTTTTTTTTTTTTTAAATGGCAGCAGACTATACCTTCCCTCTCTGAAGAAGACCGTGGGAACTGTGTCTCTTCATATGTCACCAATATGATCTCTGCTAGGGATAGTTTTACCCAGCTAAAATTTTTGCATAGAGCTTACTATATGCCAAGACTAGGGGCCATCTATCTTGACAGGCCCTCGTCATGTCCACGTTGTGGGAGCCTGGAAGCATCCTTTATGCATATGGTTCGGTCCTATCCCTTGTTACAAAGCTTTTGGGAGCAGGTCCTGGAGGATATTAATTAGGTTGTGGGGACAACCCTTGAGCCAACTCCAGGGGTTTTGCTGTTAAATATAACTGATGGCCCCACAGTGAGAAAGTATCTGAAGCGGGTTCTAATATATGCCACGTATTACGCTCGCAGAGAGATCTTAAATGGAAGGCTACACTACCACCTACCATTTCTACCTGGCGAAATACCCCAAATATTGTTTTACCTTTGTATAAAATAACGTATGTTAACAGGAACTGTCCGAGTAAATTTGACAAGATCTGGTCCTCTTGGATAGGGGTTCTTTGCAGATGGAGATTTCTCCTAGTCCGAAAGCAGACACTCCTCTTTGAACACTACACCCAGCTGGGTTACCCCTAGAATAGATCTATCCCCCCCCCCCCCCAAACTAATCTTTCTCCTCCTATCTGCATTCCCTTTTTCTTCCCCATTGGTTTCCCTTCTCTGTCCACCATCTCCCCCCCCCCCCCCCCCCTGTCCTGCCTTCCCTCTTTTCTTTCCCTCCCTGATGAAGAGGCAGTTTTCAGGCGCTATGTCTAGCTCTAAAACGCCTGAAAACTGCCTCAGTGTGGAAGGAGTCTTAAGCAGCTTTCCCTGCATTGCTCCCCGCACCACAGAGCCTCACTTCAGTTGTAAAATGATATTTACTCCAGCTCTGTTAACTGTACTGTGGGGATCTTTGTGAGAACCACGAAATCATTGTATAATATAGCCCCATCAGCATCAAATTGCACCAAAAATCAAAAGCTCATTTTATGTCTGCTGGTCTCCCTTACTGTGCAAACTGAACATTTATAGCCTTGAAATACTTAGGCTGCATTCACACTGATGCTTTTTTGGATTGTCACGCAACAGCATAGGGCAGCCAATTCATTTGAATAGGCTGCCCTATACACAATAAATGTGTCAAAGTAGCTCCTGCACTTTTTTTTGGCAGTAAGCATTGGGGCAGTGGCGGTGCATCCTTTAAAAGGTGCCACCCCCTCTGTGTAGAATGGATAGATACATGCACAGCATGAATCTATATGGGCGCTGTAGCCACCCTCTATTCAGGCCAGACCCTTTTTGGACGCTGGGCACCTGACTTACAGCGGCAGGGATGTTTTTTAAAGTACCTGATTAGAGCCATAGGCTCTAATAGGCTTCAAAAAAGGTGGACTTGGAGCGCAAAGAATTGCACTTGCAGTCCACCCAGGTGTGTTAGCAAAGCTAATGAATATTGTTGTTTTTTTTAACACTGAACCACCTCTCAGCCAATCAGGAGGCACAGATCTAATATCTGTCACCTGATTAGCTGAAGGCACAGGTGCTCCGATTGGACACCTAACGGAACAGTAGAGACGCACAGAAGGACAGAGAACCATGGAGGACACAGGAACAGTCGCCTGACCCGCTGCATGTCCCACAGCTCGCCGCCATCACCCACCACCAGGATGGGGTAAGTGTGTGCCGGTCACACAGCGCGCGCGGGGGTGGGGGGGGCATGTTGGGCTAGTTACAGAGGCTGCATTTGAATTTTTTTTTCAGTATTTTTTTTAAATCTGTTTGTGCCCCCTCAAAAAAATTTTGAGCACCAGCCGCCACTGGTTTGGGGTGCCAGTAAGAAGAGCACCGCTGGAACAAAATGCATTTTGAGTGTTTCCTGAAACATTCACGGAGACGTGCATTTCTGCATGTGTTCTCAGAACTCCAAGTTCACCTTCTGGAGCAAGTTACACATTACACCCACATTTTGGGTGTAACATGTTCTAGCACCTCCTCAGCATTCCTGAGAACAGACAAAGGATTCCCCCCCCCCCCCCTTTATTTTTATCAGATAACCCAGTGAACACCACTTCTCCCTGGGCGGCTACATACAGTTCTCTACACAAGGCCATAGCGGTCACCCAGATTGGACTTTAAAAATGTTCTGTACTTACTGAAAATATTCTTTTTTTTTTATTTAAAGCAAAGTTCCTTGACATACAGTAATCATATCTTTTATATAAAACATAGTAATCAAGCAAATTCTGTGGATTAAAAGATATGTTCAAACACACCAATATCGATATTAGCAGATCAAGGATTAGTCTATACGAAAAACCTTATAGACATGAAAACCAGAAGGCCAAAAGATACCGTCTGGACAAATTGTCACGTGAACAAAACATAATGAGTAAATCGATCTATAGTGAAGGTCGTGTGCCGTTATCTTACCTCTATAAATTGCGCAACTTTTATGGGTCTTATGAACTCTATATTATACAGCTGTACATCAGCCTGAATATCTTAAGGACACTTGTACATAAGGAAGAGAAAAAGAACATGAAAGCAGAGAGAGGGGGGGGGGGGGGGGGGGGAAGCGTTCCTATACAGGTTATCAATACACAGTTCAATCTTATTCCCAGTAGATTAGAGTGCGAGTCATTCATGTCATAGAATCAGCCACTTCTTGCAAGTATGTGTTCGTGCCTGTGAAGTATCTCCAGGGCCTCCACCTGTCCCCGAATTGTTCCTCCGTGTTATGGAGGGTAGCAGTCAGTTCCTCCATACGTAATATACAGTTGACCTTGGAGTACCACAGGACCCTGGTAGGCGGCTGGAGTTGCCGCCAGAGTGCGGGAATACATGCCCTTGCTGCATTGAGGAGTTGCATTGTCAGAGTTTTTTTGTATTTCCGAATGGGTCTCTCCGTCAGATGCAAGAGACATGCCGCCGGATTGTTTTGCAAGTCTGACTTAAACTGGCTTTTAATAATCATTGTCACCCCCTCCCAGAACGGTCGCAATACTGGACAAGCCCAAAAAATAGGGATAATAGTACCTACTGCCGTATCGAATCGCCGGCACTTATCCAAGATATTTTTATTCATCTTATGGAGTACGTAGGGGACTCCTGAAAATATTCTTGAAGGGAACCTGTAAACCGCAAAATATGGGAACTGCTATAGTTGAATTATTTTTGAAGGAGTATGCACAGAGCTTGTTCCGTTCATGGCATTCAGTGAGAAGTCAAGACACCTGTGAAACAGTAAAGCAAGGATAACAGACCCAGATCATGAATCTTAAAAAGGAGGTAAACTGTAGCTCCCATTTTTCTATCTTCACAGGTTTCTGTAAACTTTCATGAAAGAAAAGCATAACTGTTTTTCCCAATCAACAATTAATGCATTTTATATAGCTGAAATGTCATCAGTTTACAGCAGCAATAACAGAGCTCTGTATTGTTTTAGCATGAAAGCAGTACGCCAAGAGCCAGCAAAAAGACAGAAGCTCATGTGTGCAGCAGGTGACTGTCACACCTGTGGTGACATAACTTGCTGAAAGATGGGAAAGTAAGCAACAAACAATGTCAGATATTCATTGCATAGCTAGGGGATGAACCATACAGAATGCCAAAAGAGCACAGAGAGGAAAAGTTATTTACAGCTTACAATTTCCAGTCATTTTACAACCCAGATACCAAAAAAGTTGGGACGTTATGTAAAATTTACATTAAAAACCAAAATGCAATGATTTGCAAATCTCATAAACCCATAATTTTTTCTTCATAGGAAACAATAAATATTTAAACTGAGAAAAATGTACACTTAAGAAAAAATAAGGCAATTTTGAAATTGATGGCAGCAACACGTCTCCAAAAAGTTGGGACAGGGCAACAAAAAGCTGGCAAGGTAAGTGGTACTAGCAAGGACGAGCTGGAAGAATAATTTTGCAACTAATTACATTACAGGTGCATCTCAAAATTAAAATATCAAAAAGGTTATTTCAGTAATTCAATTAAAAAGTGAAACGCGTATTTTATTATAGATGTGTTACACAGCAATATATTCCAGAACATTTTTCTTTTCATTTTGAGGGGAAAAAAAAATTGCTTACACAGTTAGTGAAAACCCAAAATTCAGTATCTCAGAAAATTAGATAAGACCAATATGTGCTAATAATCTGCCACTTCCTGCTCTGCTGCGCTCCCAGTCACTTTCTCCCCCACATTTCCCAGGAGCCTGTGGGCAGTACTGTGAACAAAAATATCATTATTTCCCGACAGGAAATGACGCGATTTAAGGCGGTTGCCATAACAATGGGGCAGGATCTTCCTCAGTCTCCCGTTATGGCAACTTTCGAAACAATCGGCGCTACAGCCACCGGAGAATTGTGCATGCATGATAGAGAGGTGCATGCTGCTGGTTAACCAGCAAGCACCTCACCATCACTAGTCCCGGAAGAGGTATCGATTGGGCTTCACATGCCAACAGGCAGAAGAGAATTTAATAAGTTGCGAGTATAAAATAAATATATTAGCAACATTCACTAGCAAAACATAAATATGATAATAATGCATTATGCTCGGATACATGGGGAAAAAAAAAAAAAAAAAAAAAAAGAAGTGCAGATGGAAATACAGCTCACACACAGGACAAGGGCTGCATATTCATAGACCCTGGGACATGCCCAATCCATAAAGCCAAAAGGGTGGGCAACAAGGCAAACGGAACTATCCCAAAAGGAAATGGAAGGGTCAAAGACCCAGTCTCAAAGTGCCACTGAAAGAACCTTGTGGCCGAAAGCTGCATCTGCAGAGGCCTGGACATCCATCTTGTAGAAACTGGGGAAATGTGTTTAAGTGTAAAAAAAAAAAAACCCAACCACAGATCCTGTTACCTTAAAGAATGTTATACAGAAGCATCTTTGTATAGTAAAAGCACATTTACACACTGCTTATACCACAGAGTAAACTGGCTAGATAGAAGCAAGCAAAACAGAGCCCCCCCTACTAAAGCTGTGAGCCAGAGAAGAGAGCTGACAGTCAGCTGAGCGCCAGGGAGCCGCGCTCCTATAGGTACAATCCGGCAGTTTTACATAACACAGGCACACTTCTTATAATGGTACAGAGAGGATGAGAGGATTCAGTGGAAATGGGTTAACAACCACTTTAACTGAAGACCAGGTGGCAGCCTTAAATTTCTGAGCCACAGAGGCCTGATGGCAGAATGCCCAGGAAACCACCACCGATCTGGTGGTGTGATCACGTAAGGATACTGAAGGGTGCCATACCTTTTGGACTATAGGCACTTACGGGTCAAATGTGTTTCGAGGCAGGGTGTCCTTTTCGAGAACTGTTGGAAGAACAAAAAGCTGAGTTTTTCACATACAGGCTGTGGCTTTTAGAAATACTGATGGTCCCTATTGTTTGTCAGGGCCAATTCCTGGGGAGGATTAGGCGCAGGGCACAAGAAATGTAGGGCATCTTCATTAAAGGTGAAAGGATGATGCAACCTTAGGGAAAAAGAAAGGTTTGGCGTTTTTTGGCCCAAGACCGCTTTGTCCCTTTAAAGGATTAGGAAGGGCTCCTCAAAAGAAGAGCATCCAACTCAGACACTTCTAAAACAGATGTGATCTGCTAGATACTACAGTGATTTCCAAGAAAGACACTTGCAGGGAAAGATTACCCAAGGGAAGTTCCCTAATGGTTTTTGCAAAATAGAGTACAGCAGAGGGTGCAGTAATGGGGGTCTGATCTATGAAAAACCTTGAATAAAAAGGTTTTTTTTTTTTTACATACTAGAAGCAAAAAGGCTTTTGAAATGGGGGGGCAGGTTTCAGCTTAGTCTATCCTAAGAGTACCAAGAGCTATGTTTTGTTCAAGTTCTGATAGCAGAAAAGCCAAAATACGAATCTGAGGTTGAAATGCTAGTGCTCACACCAGGTGAGAAAGGATCTCCAGGTATAGCACAGTAGTTTTTTCTGGCCTTTAATGTGGGAAGGATAGCGTTAGATATGGCCCTGTCCTTTAACAGGCATGCCATTAAAGCCACTGACATATAGAACAGTACAGGGAGCCTTTGAACAGCAGGTCCAGCCAGTTTGGAAGAGGCCGGGGTAATCCCCTTGGACTTGGAGTATGCCTGTATTCTTTTGGGCCAATTTTGTGCAATGCAAATCAGATATCCGCTTTTTCTCTTGCAGAGCAGCTGAAGAATCCACACTGGAGGTAAATACATATTAATCTGAAGTACAAAAGGATTACCATAGTATAAGATGGCAGTGTTAAAGGATCCTTGGGCCTGGCCACAAATATGGCCATTTTTTGATGATGTCGCTATAAATAACATTACATGACGTAACGCGCACGTTTGGAACGCATGTTGCACTATGTCACGCTTTGGTGGAACGCACGCCGACTCTGCTGTGGGTCTCGCAGCTTCAATCTCCTCCAGGCTGTGCCTTTGCGGTTGCTCGCAATAGGACACTTTGTTTTAAAATTTGTTTTTGGCATGGTTTAGCCTTTGAATTTTATCAATAAATTACCTACAGAATACAATGAAATAACATGACGAGGAGACTGTCCTCTTAAGTCTTTTTTCCTGCACCGCTGGATATCCCGTCTGGAGCCCGTCCTGAGTTGGAAGACACCGAAGGATCCGTTTAAAGAACCCAAGGTGGTCGGGTAGACCCCGCAAACCTGCATGATCCTTCCTGCCATAGGGTAAGCGGATCAACACCATCTGGTGAGTGGACAGGTATATCCTATCCGTTATATGATCCATATGTGGAGCTTGCCCTGCAGACGTCATAGGATTTTGTCTTTGGACTTTTGTGACCTATGCCTTCAATATATTTTGGAATTTTATTAGTCACTCATTTATACATTTTTCACTAATTCACCAGTGGTCATTTAATATTATACACTCTTTAAATATGTACAGCTTTCATCTTTCACCTTTACAGGGCTAGATAATTAGCTGATATTCATTCACACATTTGGTATTCACATTTTCTTGAAACAGCACATCCATTTGGAATATTTATTCATGTAGTCACATATTAATTATTTGATACCATTAATAGGGCAAGCGCTGTCTGCACATTTACTTTATGTGCGCTTTCACATTTTTTAAAGAAACCTGAAGGCCAGGATGTCCACATCTGAATTTCTCCCATTTCTGACACAGGAGACTGAAGATGTTGGGATTGAGGGACCAATCTCCCTGGTCTACGGGATGACAGCTGAGAAAAGCCACCTTTCAACTCATAGAACGTGAACAGCAGAGTTTGCTGGACAGCACTTTGCCATCCAGGAAAACAGACTTGCTTCCCTAAAGGCAACCTGACCCCTGGTTCCCCCTAATGGATTGAATTAGGCCACTACCATGGCATTGTCTGACTGTACCCTGAATAGGTGTCCCTGGAGTAAGGGGATCCAGGAGTGCAGAGGCATTTTTTTTGTTCTAAGCTCCATGATGTTGAAGGGGAATTTTCTTCCATAGGTGACCAAGTTCCCTGAACTGAGAAAGTGACACATCCCTCCCCAGTCTGAGGCTAGCATCTGTTTTTATCACCTTCCATACTTCTCTAGTAGTACTAGTAGTAGTTAGTGAAGAGGTTGAAGTACATAATGAACTAGTTAAGCATTAAACCTTCATTAAAAAGAAGGGGGAAGGATAAAAAGGCCATCTTCTACAGGACATTAGCAAAAATTGGAGGTTTCATTGAGTGGTAATAGGAGTACAGAAGAAAAAAAAAAAAAAAAGTCAAAAGCCCAACTCCTCATGCGTTAACTACTAGTTTTATTTAGGGGTGAACACAGCACCTATATTCACCCAATCCTTCCTTCGATCCACCAAAATAAGTCGCTCCTCCACATCCACCAGTGGAGTGCTCCTGATGTGTTCACGTCCAAAACCGGTCTACGGGCGTGATGACGTCAGGAACAGTCCACTGCATAAGGACGGGTCAAAAGCTGCTGGGACCGGTCTTGCGCTAGGAGGATCGGAGGCTTAGGCGAGTATAACTCGGCCCTCCAATTCCTAGACAAAAACGAGCAGCACAAACACTGCATGAGGGAAAAAAAAAAAAAAGCGCAGCAGAGTTCAGCTTTTAAGGATTTGTATATGCATGAGAAAATTTACCTTCAAACCTTCCTTTTGAGCATGTCCCAACACAATTAAGTTTCTATCTATGTTATATATCTATATCTATATCTATATCTATATCCATACATACATACATACATACATATACACCATCCGCACATCAAGGAATATCACCAGAATATTAAAAGGAGTTGTACAGGCAATTAAAAAAAACCCACACAACAAACATGTTATACTTACCTCCACTGTGCAGCTCGTTTTGAACAGAGTGGCCCCAAACCTGCTCTTCTGGGGTCCCACGGTGGCAGTCTCAGCTCCTCCCCTCCCCAGCTATAGCTGCTCACTGTATCACTCGGTCCCGCGTCCTTGGATGCGATTGACAGCAGCACGAGCCAATTGCTGCTCTGCTTTCAATCCATCCATTCTAGCCAATAAACGGCCAGGCAGAGTGGCAAAGAGGACATCCTGGGCGAGCGCGGCAGGTGAACGGGCTTAGGCAAGTAAAACGGGGGGGGGGGGGGTATTGTCAGATGTTTCTCACCTTAATGCATAGGATGCATTAAGGTGTAAAAATGCAAACCTTTACAACCCCGCTTGGACTTCAAAAAGGAAACTTTAGATAGCTAGTTCCCGCCCTTTTTGTAAAACATAAAATTTGTATCAGCTGTGCTAGGCAGTAGAGCAATTATTTTCAAACCAACACTGTATTGTGCTGTGCTGCTCTCCATGCTTATATCTAAAACTTGTATATTAAAATACATCCATTCTGAATGTGGCTTTAGCAGTCAACATGTTATTTAAACCCCTTGAGTTCTGGGGTTTCCCTATCAGTTTCTTTTACGGTGTTCCTGTAACTAAAGCCAGCTTTTATTACTCCCTTTGATGTAAACACCGAGCAAGTAAAATTACTACAAAGCTACTGGCGTTTTTATAACGTTATTTTAACATCCAGTGTGCATGAGGCCTCAAGAGGAGTTCTTCAGCTGTAAAAAACGCTCCAACTCTGATAAAAGCTGAAAAAAACGCAGCTATTCTGCATTTATCAGTGGTTTTGAGCCATTGGCTTTTGTGGGAGTATAGTTTTATTTTTATTTATTTATTTTTTTAAAGGAAAAAGGGAAGAGCTAAAGACCGCTACAGCAAAAACGCTGCAAAACTCATTCTACAATGATTCTACTGATGTTTTTGGTGCAGCAGAGGCAGTGTTAGCTAAATAGAGTTGAGCGATCACAGAATTTCTGGCAGGATCACCAAGAAGTCTTAACTTGTAGTGTTTTTTTAAAAGTGATAATAAACCATGGAGAAATGCACATATACACTGCAGAAAGGTTTTTCCTTGAATCCTGTTTCATTAACCAATGATACATGGACAAGATACAAGGGTTAATTATTACACAATTTAAATAGCGCCAACAGTTTGCACAGCGCTTTACAATATAAAGGGAGACAATACAGCCACTATACAATTCAATACTATACAAGAGGCTTAGGAGGGCCCTGCTCCTGCAAGCTTACAATCCAATAAATCACCACCAATAAATACAAGTAAAAGGCGCAACAAACTAGTTCCTCAAAAGGTGACCAGATAAGAAAAATTCATAAAAGTCCAGCAATGAGCATATGATTATGATGGATAATGGGTCTGCGAGTCAGGCCTGCCAGCAAAAATAGACCAGAAGCCAGAAATCCAGTAGAGCTGAGAAAGACCAGGAGAGGGGCGCCTCTGAATAAATAGTATACACTTTAATAAAAAGCAATATCAACTCACATGAAAAAAAGCAATGTTGCACATAGGTGAGCTGGATACTGTCCAGGAGTGGGGTCAGAGTGGATGATCAGGTCACGATGAGGTCCACTTCTCACTATTATAGTGGAGTCCTGCTGGGACATCAGATATCCAGGAGATAGTGGTCAAAGCCGGGGAGCTCAGCGCTGCTGTTCCTTGTATGTCCCTCACTGATCGCCGCTTGCAAGATGGAGAACGGCTGTGCGGGTCAGGACTCATCCAGAACAAGGCTTCGAAGGCTCGTGGTGGCACGGGCTGTTATGTCACTAACATGCGATGCGTTTGAGCTTACGTGCTGCGAGTGGTGTGGCAGCCGCACTCCTTTTTCAACCTTGCAAGCATTGATCAGAGGACATGCAAAGAACAGCAGCGCTGAGCGCCCCGGCTTCATACCTTCTCCTGAATATCTGATATCCCAGCATGACTCCACTAAACTAGTGAGAAGTGGACCTCATCATGACCTGATCATCCACTCTGACCCCACTCCTGGATGGTATCCAGCTCACCTATGCGCAACATTGCTTTCTTTCATTAAAGCATATACTATTTATTCAGAGGCGGCCCTCTCCTGTTCTTAATAAATCCCCACCAACTGGTACTCAGACAACACACAAAAAAGTTGCAAAAAAATCCTCACTGCCCAAAACCATGACATATGTTTTGGCTTATTAAATTTTAATACATACATCCTCATTAAAAAGTTTGTGGTTGTTTTTGACAATGTGCAATATAAATATTAGCTTCTAAACAAATGAGGATTCAAGTTTAATGCCCTTCCTGTCGTGTACATGTAAAAGGAGAAGTCCAGCCTAACACTAAAATCACTACATCTCTAGACATCCACGATCTAACACTAACCTATCTAACACTGTAAAGAAGAAATCAGGATACACATATCTTTTCTGAAGCCGATCCAACCTGATCCCACGCTGAGCTGTCAGCCGTGTCAGCGGGTGCAGAGGAGACAGCTGACAACGGAAGCCCCATAGTAACTCTATGGGTGAAGTCACTTCCTATTCATTGCACAGACATTGTTGGCTGTCTCCTCTGCTGCTGGAGACCAGACTAGCTTCAAAAAAGTTATGTATACCGATTTCTTCTTTGCAGGGCTAGATAGGTTAGTGTTAGATCGTGTAGGTCTTTAGCTGTAGCAATTTTAACGTTAGGCTACACTTCTCCTTTAAGGCTGGGTTCACACTGGTGCGACACGACAGCCGTCCTACTTTGGATCCGACTTTGCCCTGCGACATGAAGCCGGCATGTGTCCGACTTTCAATGAACGGGGATCCGACTTGGATCCCCGCCAATGCCCGACACTGTGTTTGGTATGAATCTTTAGGGGGAACTCCACGCCAAATTTTAAATAAAAATCCGGCATGGGTTCCCCCTCCAAGAGCATACCAGGCCCCTGGGTCTGGTATGGACCTTGAGGGGAACCCCCTACGCCGAAAAAACGGCGTGGGGGGGTCCCCCCCAATCCATACCAGACCCTTATCCGAGCACGCAGCCCGGCCGGACAGGAATGGGGGTGGGGACGAGCGAGCGCCCCCCCCCTCCTGAACCGTACCAGGCCGCATGCCCTCAACATGGGGGGTTGTTGCCTTGGGGGAGGGGGGCGCGCTGCGGCCCCCCCACCCCAAAGCACCTTGTCCCCATGTTGATGAGGACAAGGGCCTCTTCCCGACAACCCTGGCCGTTGGTTGTCGGGGTCTGCGGGCGGGGGGCTTATCGGAATCCGGGAGCCCCCTTTAATAAGGGGGCCCCCAGATCCCGGCCCCCCACCCTATGTGAATTGAGTATGGGGTACATGGTACCCCTACTCATTCACCTAGGGAAAAAGTGTCAATTTAAAAAAAAAACACTACACAGATTTTTAAAGTATTTTATTAGACAGCTCCGGGGGTCTTCTTCCAACTTCGGGGGTCTCTCCGGTTCTTCTCCGCGCTCTCCGGGTCTTCTGCCGGGCTCCTCCTCTCTCTTCTGCCGCTCTTTTGCTAAAGAGGAGGAGCCCGGTCTGCTGCCTTCTTCTCTTCGGGGGTCTCTCCGGTTCTTCTCCGCGCTCTCCGGATCTTCTGCCGGGCTCCTCCTCTCTCTTCTGCTCTTTTGCCGCTCTTTTGCTAAAGAGGAGGAGCCCGGTCTTCAATCTTCTGCCCTCTTCTCTTCTCCTGATGTTGACACGACGCTCTCTCCGGCTAGAATGCTCTCTGTGCGCTCTGCTCTGACTTATATAGGCGGTGACCCCGCCCTCTTATGCCGTCACAGTCCCTGGGCATGCTGGGACTATGACGGCATACAGGGGGCGTGGTCATCGGGTGATGACCACGCCCCCTAAAACGTCACAGTCCCAGCATGCCCAGGGACTGTGACGGCAATAGGGGGGCGGGGTCACCGCCTATATAAGTCAGAGCAGAGCGCACAGAGAGCATTCTAGCCGGAGAGAGCGTCGTGTCAACATCAGGAGAAGAGAAGAGGGCAGAAGATTGAAGACCGGGCTCCTCCTCTTTAGCAAAAGAGCAGAAGAGAGAGGAGGAGCCCGGCAGAAGATCCGGAGAGCGCGGAGAAGAACCGGAGAGACCCCCGAAGAGAAGAAGGCAGCAGACCGGGCTCCTCCTCTTTAGCAAAAGAGCGGCAGAAGAGAGAGGAGGAGCCCGGCAGAAGACCCGGAGAGCGCGGAGAAGAACCGGAGAGACCCCCGAAGTCGGAAGAAGACCCCCGGAGCTGTCTAATAAAATACTTTAAAAATCTGTGTAGTGTTTTTTTTTTTAAATTGACACTTTTTCCCTAGGTGAATGAGTAGGGGTACCATGTACCCCATACTCAATTCACATAGGGTGGGGGGCCGGGATCTGGGGGCCCCCTTATTAAAGGGGGCTCCCGGATTCCGATAAGCCCCCCGCCCGCAGACCCCGACAACCAACGGCCAGGGTTGTCGGGAAGAGGCCCTTGTCCTCATCAACATGGGGACAAGGTGCTTTGGGGTGGGGGGGCCGCAGCGCGCCCCCTCCCCCAAGGCACCAACCCCCCCATGTTGAGGGCATGCGGCCTGGTACGGTTCAGGAGGGGGGGGGCGCTCGCTCGTCCCCAACCCCATTCCTGTCCGGCCGGGCTGCGTGCTCGGATAAGGGTCTGGTATGGATTGGGGGGGACCCCCCGCACGCCGCCTTTTCGGCGTAGGGGGTTCCCCTCAAGGTCCATACCAGACCCAAGGGCCTGGTATGCTCTTGGGGGGGGAACCCATGCCGGATTTTTATTTAAAATTTGGCACGGAGTTCCCCCTCAAGATCATCTGAGCACAAGTCGCGTGCCGAAGTCGGATCATGCGAGACGGCAATCCGACTTTGATCCGACTTCAATGATAGTCAATAGGCTGAAGTAGGATCAAAGTCGGACCAAAGTAGTACAGGGAGCATTTCTAAAGTCGGAACGACTTGTGTCGGACCAGTTAGGACGGCTCCCATAGGGAAACATTACATTTCACACGTCATGCGACATGAGCTCCCAATGTCGGAGCGTTTGTCGGACCAGTGTGAACCCAGCCTAAGACAGTTCATTACATGTGCAGCTCCTGTAAAGCAAATGGGGTTGTTGAAAGGTTCGCTGTGTATGGTTTCTGCAACCAAGCAACACTTTGATGTAGGTAGAGTGGGAAAAAAAAAACCCACAAAAACAAACACACACACACACTTCTACTTTAGTCACAGCTATATTAAAATTTGGTATCCTTACAGTGGCTAATTTAACACAGTAGTATTCCCCCCAATGTGAACATACATTGAGCATATTTAACAAAAAGTTACAAGACTAGCTCAAAGTCTTGTTCCACAGTAAAATTTGCAGACTAGGACAGATCTCGAAAACTAGATAGGAAGGCCCATAGATTGCTTTCCTAATTAGAACCCTTATGGAAAGGGTAATAAGATGTTACAGCAGGAATGATAAAAACAACTTTCTTCAGGGGAAATCATAGGTTGAATGGGAAAACTAGAGAAAAGTATGCATTTATTACTCTGGTGTTGTGTGGCTGGTATGAGCAAGCTTTCAGACTTTATTACCCATGTCTAGACAAATAGTGTCAGTGGTGCTGACAGCTGGTGCTGTGTGATAAGCGACTTGTGTCTCTATTGCTTCATGCTGTCAAGCTATCATCAGTGAACAAGAACCAAGCTATCATTGATATGCTAGTACATGAAGGGACACAAGACTGCAAACCTAATGTCACTTACATCAAATATATTATTATTATTCAAGATTTATATAGCACCAACAGTTTACGCAGCGCTATACAATGTATCACCCGTTATCACCATTATACTAGGCCAGGGGGTATATTATTATTATTATTATTATTATTATTAATTTATATAGCGCCAACAGTTTACACAGCGCTTTACAATATAAAAGGGGGTCTCAAAGTTTTCAAAAAATAAATAAAAATAAATTGCAGGCCGATTATTTTGTACCAGTGTGATATGATTTGTTAGAGTATAAGAATTGAGCCACTGTTAAAAGGTTGAATACATTCAGTCTGCACCTCTCTCATCAGAGTCCCTCTTACATCCGTAATTAGGCTAACCGTTGGCATAGCATTGCTTGCTAGGACACAGACAGGAACCATTGGTCCTGTGCTGGAGACTGGGGGAAGAAGCGGAAACTGGGCTCATCAGCATTGGGAGGAAGTAAAGACTATGCACTTCAGCTATGGGTCATCGTCTAGGGACCACTGCACTAGGCTAAGACCTCTTTCACACTAAGCCGCCCCGGGCGTCAGCGGTAAAGCGGCGCTATTTTTAGCGCCGCTTTACCAGTGTTATTTGGCCACTGGCAGGGCGTCACAAAACTGAATTTGTGACTCCCTGCCAGCGCAGTGCCCCAGAGTGAAAGCACTCGGACTTTCACACTGGGTTTACAGCTGAGGCTTTTTTCAGGCGCCTTACAGGCACTATTTTTAGTGCTGTAGCGTCTGAAAAATGCCTCAGTGTAAAAGGGGTCTAAGTGTAATGGAGGCAAAAAAACAGATGCATGCAACAATTACAAATGACCTCATAATGCTACGTAAAATGCAAACCCAGGCCAGGCCGTCAGTAATATGCTGGTAAGTCGCACCCCATGATTTCCAACGAGTACCATTCATATCTGTGCGACTTAACCGCTAGCTGACTAGCCGCCGCAGTTATACTGCTGCAGGTTGGCAAAGCTGCGCAAATCACTGTAGGTGCAAGTTGGCTCCTTAAGGAGCTATTGCAGGCACGCAGCGTTTTCCCAGGGGCCGATGCGCGTGCCCGGCGGGCGCAATGTCCACCAGGCAACCGCAATTGCTCATGACAGAACGAGAACAGGGATGTGTATGTGTAAAACACACACATCCCGGTTCTGTCAAGGAAGAGGAGAAAGATCAGGTGTTCCTACTAAGTAGTTACATAGTAGGTGAGCTTGAAAAAAAAAAAAAAAAAAAAGTCCAACCTGTGTGTGATTATATGTCAGTATTACATTGTATATCCCTGTATGTTGTGGTCATTCAGGTGCTTATCTAATAGTTTCTTGAAACTAATCAATGCTCCCCGTTGAGACCACTGCCTGTGGAAGGGAATTCTACATCCTTGCCGCTCTAACAATAAAGAACCCTGTACGTAGTTTAAGGTTAAACCTCATTTCTTCTCATTTTAATGAGGGGCCACGAGTCTTGTTAAACTCCCTGCGAAAAAGTTTTATCCCTATTGTGGGGTCACCAGTATGGTATTGGTATATAGAAATTATATCCCCTCAAGCGTCCAGAGTCTTCTCCAGAGAGAATAAGTTCAGTGTTCGCAACCTTTCCTCATAACTAATGTCCTCCAGACCCTTTATTAGCTTTGTTGCCCTTCTTTCTACTCACTCCATTTCCAGTACATCTTGCCTGAGGACTGGTGCCCAGAACTGGACAGCATACTCTAGGTGCGGCCAGAACAGAGTCTTGTACAGCTGGAGAATTATTGTTTTATCTCTGGAGTTGATCCCCTTTTTAATGCATGCCAAATATTCTGTTTGCTTTGTTAGCAGCAGCTTGGCACTGCATGCCATTGCTGAGCCTATCTACTAGGACCCCCCGGTCCTTTTCCATCCTAGATTCCCCCAGAGGTTCTCCCCCCAGTGTATAGATTGCATTCATATTTTTGCCAACCAAATACATTTTAAATTTTTCTACATTGAACCTCATTTGCCATGTAGTTGCCCACCCCATTAATTTGTTCAGATCTTTTTGCAAGGTTTCCACATCCTGCGGAGAAGTTATAGCTTAGCATCGTCCGCAAATACAGAGATTGAACTGTTTACCCCATCCTCCAGGTCATTTATGAACAAATTAAATAGAACCCCACTACCCCACCCCTGACCATTCAGAGCACTCCCCATTTATCACCACCCTCTGAACTCGCCCTTATAGCCAGTTTTCAATCTATGTACTCGCCCCTAAGGTCCATGCCAACGGACCTTATTTTGTACAGTAAATGTTTATGGGGAACTGCGTCAAATGCTTTTGCAAAAAACAGATAAACCACGTCTACGGGCCTTCCTTTATCTAGATGGCAACTCCCCTCCTCATAGGTTAGTAGATTGGTTTGGCAAGAACGATTCTTCATGAACCCATGCTGATTACTGCTAATGATACCGTTCTCATTACTAAAATCTTGTATATAGTCCCTTATCCCCTTCAAGAGTTTACATACTATTGATGTTAGGCTAACTGGTCTGCATTTCGGGCATTTTTTAAATATTGGTGCTACATTGGCTTTTCTCCAATCAGGTGGTACCATTCCAGTCAGTAGACTCAGTAAAAATTAGGAACAATGGTCTGGCAATTACTTGACCGAGTTCCCCAAGTACCCTCGGGTGCAAGCCACCTGGTCCCGGTGATTTATTAATGTTAAGTTACCCAAGTCTAATTTTAATTCTGTCCTCTGTTAACCACGGAGGTGCTTCCTGTGATGTGTCATGAGGATAAACATTGCAGTTTCGGTTACTGAAGCCCGCCCCCACCCCCCCGATTCACTCGTGAAGACTGAGAAGAATAAATTCAATACCTTCGCCATCTTCCCATCCTTTGTAACCAGATGTCCTTCCTCATTCTTTATGGAGCCAATATGGTCTGTCCTTTTTTACTGTTTACATACTTAAAGAATTTCTTGGGATTTTTTTTTGCTCTCCTCTGCTATGTGTCTTTCATGTTCTATCTTAGCCGTCCTTATTGCACCCATACATTTCTTGTTGCATTCTTTATAAATTCTGAGGCTAGGTTCACACTTGTGCGATGCCAGACATCACATGTAATTCGCAGCGCACTGCTGTTCACATTACATGCGATGTCTGTGTGGTGCGATTTCAGCCATACAGCTAGTATGGCTGATATCGCACCGCATTCGGTCCAAACGCGTACAGGACCCTTTTTTCTGTTGAGACCAGAATCGGATCGCATGTGTGTTCACACATATGCGATGCGATTCATGCTCCGAACTGTCAGTTCGCAGTGCAATACGCAAGCTGAACTGGGGGTGTCGTTAATGTATTGACACTCCCCAGCAGTTCGCAGTACCCACTGCTCTGATCTTTCAGAATGTTTAACCAAACTTGATAGGCATGAAAATTGTGACAAAGTGATATTATTTACATTGAAAAACCCCCAGTTCAGCATATGTGATCCGAATCATATCTGAACTGTCAGTCTGCAGTGCGATACGCAAGCTGAACTGGGGGTGTCGTTAACAATGTATTGACACTCCCCAGCAGTTCGCATATGGCAGCGTGAACTGCCATGCGAGTCGGTGTGATGCGGGAACCCACAGTGGATTTACAGGGTTCTTGCATCACACCAGTGTGAACCGGGCCTGAATGCTGATGATGATCCTTCAACCCATTTTTTGAAGGCCTTCTCCTTTGCTTTTATATGCATTTTTACATTGGAGTTAAGCCATCCAGGACTTTTGTTTGCTCTTTTAAAATTATTACCCAATGGGATGCATTGGCTAATGCCCTTATTTAATATGCTCTTAAAGCAAACTCATCTCTCTTCTGTGTTCGTTTCCAAGGCCAGGTTCACACTGGTGCGAATCCACTGCGATTTCCCGCATCACACCGACTCGCATGACTTGCATGGCAGTTCACACTGCCATATGCGAACTGCTGGGGAGTGTCAATACATTGTTAACGACACCCCCAGTTCAGCTCGCTTATCGCACTGCAAACTGACAGTTCAGACATGATTCGGATCACATATGCTGAACTGGGGTTTTTCAATGTAAATAATATCACTTTGTCACAATTTTCATGCCTATCAAGTTTGGTTAAACATTCTGAAAGATCAGAGCAGTGGGTACTTGCATTCACTGATGCTTTAGTCATGCACAGCAATTATTCCTCTACTGGAGTCAGACCAACATCCATGAAGCACAGTGGCCTACCTAATCAACTCATTTTATTAGATTCCGACTAACATGTATGGCTAAATAAAGGGCTACTGAAGTCCTTGGCGGCCCCCATATTGTGACATTGCTAGGAAGTTAGCCTTGATGGGGTACAGCACTTTAAAAACATCACTGACACCCAACTCTTTAAACAAGCAAACTTACCATAAAAAAAAAAAAAAAAAAAAAAAACACGGATATGATACACAAGAGGAAGCAATGCTTGAAGCATTAAACCCGAATCAGAAATGCTTTTTCCTGTGCATTCATTTTCCTGCCACGGACATCTGCTCTCCTAAAAACTAAAAAGAATTATTCCCCAAGTGGACTTCCAGTTTTGCACTGGCTCCGGCAAGGGCCCCATTGATAAACCCCCACCCCTCTTCCTCCTGAGACAACAAGACATTTTTTAAAACTATATTGCTAATTATATTATAGGTGGGTAGATAATTCCTCTTCAGACAACCCAATGCATGTTAGAGCTGCACAATTCTGGCCAAAATGAGAATCACGATTTTTTTTGCTTAGAATAAAAGATCACGATTCTCGCGGTGTAAAATCTTTCACATTATACAAAAAAAAAAAAATTGGGCTAACTTTACTGGTTAGTTTTTTTTTCTTTTGTTTTTTTTTTTAAATTCATTAAAAAGTGTAATTTTTTCACAAAAAATTGCATTTGAACGATTTTCTGCGCAAATACAGTGTGACATAAAATATTGCAACAACCACCATTTTATTCTCTAGGGTCTCTACTAAAAATAAATTTATATATCTATATATAAATTTATAATGTTTGGGGGTTCCAAGTAATTTTGTAGTAAAAAAATAAATAAATATGATTTTAACTTAAAACCAAAATGTCAGAAAAAGGTTTAGTGTTTAAGTGGTTAAACTTCCCTCATTTTCACACCAAAGTATATTCCTTTGACCTAAAGGACAAATTGTTACAATGTTTCTACTTAAGTTCCACTGCTAAAGAATGTTGTGATTCATGGCAGACTGCCCGTTTCTCTCTTCCCCCCCCCTCTTTCTTTTAATGGCTGTTGGCTTTAGCAGAGCGAATTCTCTGCATAGAAAGAACGGAGATCGCAATGGAGGAAAAAAAAAAAAAAAAAAAAAAAAAGAAAAAAAATTTTGCAATAACGATTCTTCATGATTAATCGTGCAAGCTCTAATGCATGTGCAATGCATTACAGGATATGCGGTCCTGCCAACAAGCACAGGGAAGACCAAAAAGGAGTGCTGCACCCCTAAGAGCAAGCTGTCTAAAATCTATGAAAGGTATTTAAAAGCTTTACAAAAATGTAATTGTAATATCACCCCCTAAATAAAACCCTTATACCTTAAAAACGTAAAATATAATAATCCAACTCAGGAATTCAATAATCCCATCTCGTCACTGCAGGCTGCCTACAACTATCAGACTAATCCAATAATACAAAGAACAATGTGCAAAGTACAGATAACCATAGCAATCGATTCGTTTTTACCTTTTATTGCAATGACTGCTGACATTTGCAACTGTTATAGGCACTGTGCACAACCATATTGAATAAACCAGTAATCTGTGAATAGGAGCACAGTGCAGAAAGATTGGTCTCCCAAAGACAGATGATCCGAAAATCACACTTTTCTCATTAGCGTTATCAGTGTGAGGACTTCCCTGGGTCAACAAGTGTGGTTAATAGAAGTAATTTTGAAAAGGTAGAAGAATTGTGACAAAAAAATAAAAATAAATAAATAAAAAATAAAAACCCACACACAACCTCAATCAAAACCAACAAGACCATAATGAAATTCCTTCACTGAAAACGGGGATTCCACACAACTGCCAAAGAATTTTAGTGCCCAAACTGCAAAAAGTGGAAAAGAAATACCAACAACTGAAGTCCTGCAATAGTTCAAATGATGTTCATTGACCCAGAGAACTTAGCTGACTGCTGTGCTATAAAGGGAACAGACAGGCTGTGTATGCTGGAATGAAACATAGGATAATTCTGCTGATGTGCAAGATTCACACTGGCAGACAATGTGCACAAATGGAACATAACAGACCTCTGAGAAAAATACACAGCCTAATCGCAGCAAGCAAACCCGTGGCTGATATAAGCAAAACAAGCCAATGAGGCCACAAAACCTTGGCATGCAGTCCACAACAAACTGTGTGCCACACTGACAAACAAAATCATAGAAACGGTTAATGCCCTCAGGTTATACATGCCATATGTTTTAACAAGCTAAATGATTCAAACACACATAAAGATCCTTGCTATTGATAAACATAGATAGATGAGCAGTGCAGAAAAGTTATACATGTACAGCGTACACTGCTACTTAAAGCGGGATTCCGGCCAGCTAAAAAAAAATTTTGAAGTCTGCATCTACAAACACTGTACAAACATGTTTTACTTACCTACAACTGTGCAGCTCGTTTTGCACAGAGTGGCCCCAAACCTGGTCTTCTGGGGTCCCTCGGCGGCTGTCTGGGCTCCCCCCCCGCAAGGACTCAACACCTTCACGCAAGCTCCCTCGCATGGTGTTGAGTGCTTGTGGGAGTGCTTCCGTGATACAGTAAGCAGCTATGGCCACCGGCTGTAACACTCCGTGCCCCGCCCCCTGCACGCCACATCTTTGGATGTGATTGACAGCAGCGCAAGTCAATGGCTGCGCTGCTTTCAATCCATCCACTGTAACCAATCAACGGCCAGGCTGAGTGGTGAAGAGGATGCCGGGGGCGAGCGCGGGACTTTCAAGGGGTCAGGCATTGTCAGATGTTTTTTCACCTTAATGCATAGAATGCATTAAGATTTAAAAACTTTAATCTTTACAACCCCCATAACAAATAATGGTTACTCAGGTGTATAATCAAAGCGAACAGCTCTTCAGTCATAGTGCAATACATGGAGCAGGTATACATTATGAAACATACAAAAAGTTTGGACTGATGCCTTGCAAGCCCGCCCGATCGCTGCAGGAAATGAGCCGCGGGCAGTGACCTTAAAGGCACCCCAGACCACAGGGACGGACGCACTTTGTTAATCACCCAAAACGATTTCATGTCTGCCGAACCCTGGTCTATCACGGCCTGGTCTGCTAACCATAAAGGTCAGTCTCCATACCCGGTACAAAGAGGTTGTGCTCAGAATGAGGTCCACCATCAAAGGTGAGTGGTCAGACATCGCACTGGGGGGGATATTTGATTCCAGCCACTAAGTGAAGCATATCTGATGAAACAAGGCAGAGATCTATACGCGATCGTGTACCGTGAAAGTCAGTCTGGCACGAGTATTCACACACACATTTACATGTTTCCATCTCCAGGCCTCCACTAGGTCAAATTGGGTTAGGAAGGATCCTCGGGGTGTGGGTGGGGGGGGGGTAATGTAGAGCATCTAAATCTATAGAATGGTCTAGAACTGTGTTGTAGTCACCAGCTATTATTAAAGGGGCCTTCAGCAATCTCCAGTATCGTGCCCATCACCTTTTCAAAGAATTTCTTGGTAAAAGGCGGGAGGGACATATAGGTCACTGTATAGGGTTTACACAGAAGTTCCAGAACCAGGACTACAAAGCAGCCATTAGGGTCAAGTTTAATTTGTTGGATTGAGATTGGTGCTGATTTGGCTATAAGGATAGACGTCCTTTGAGCATATGTGGAATAAGTGGAATGAAGTGTGTACGCTATTTTAGCTCTTTTAAAAGGGCCATCACCCTGGAGTCCTGGAGACAGGTTTCCTGTTTGTGCCGTGCTAAATAGTTAAACATTAGAGAGCTGACTTTAGAATTAAGCCCCCTTACATTCCACGAAATCAGGCGTAAGTTGGACAGGTGCGGGTGTTGGTCAAATATATTCGCGTCCATCTCTCCGATGCCCCAAAGTCAACCAGACCTTGGAATTCTGTTCATCTCGAGAGGTGGGGGCGAAGCCTGATAAATACATATGAGAGAACATTGTGCTTCCGTTCAATAATACCCGAGTAACCTGATGGCCTGTTAGGCCCGTGAACCTGTAAATAAAATGGTATAAAATAAACAGTCATGTAACAACAAACAACAACAGAATAGGGAAAATTCCCTGACCCTCCCGGCTCCCATACCAAAAACACACAAGAGCTTTGTTCCCTGAACTAGAACTGCGAAGTAAGGGGGGTTTTAAAGTAGTCTCTTGGCCAACAAACCCTAGATAATAAAGGGAGGGATTGTGGATGTAAGCTACTGGCCATGTGCGCTTTTTAGACTGGATAGTTAATAGCCCGGCCATGACAGAATATTTTCCAGATTGGCTGGAGGATGTTCATAACTTAAGCTAACATGGCGGTGATGGGGACAGTCAGCCATAAAAGGATAATGGTAGTGCGGTCTCCTTTGGATCATTATGAAGTGTCCCAACCTTTCTGTAGGTGGAGGAGTGCAAGTGAGGATATCCCAGATTCCATGCGTTGACCCCTAGTCTCTCCTGTCAACAACAACAGACAGTGGAGTCAGGATATCAAAAAAGGAAAAAGTCTGTTGGTATGCATTCGATGGGGCGTTGTGATGGTCATCGAGGAGGGGGATCTCCGTTGCTGGTTTCTCTGTTCCAAGGGACCTAGTGTGTCTGCCCAGTGAGCTGCTTCTTTAGGATCAGTGAAGAAGTGGGCCTTGCCCTGCGGGATGTGTAAAGTATATTTGGTGTTGGGGTAGATGGAGCTGCCCTCCAATTAAATAATGTGGGTAGAGATGTATTTATGTCCTACTATAGTTTAACTGTGATTATTACCACTGTGTAAAAATTACCACTTTGGAGGGTTCACCATCACTTTGGATATAATTACCCAATAGGGAGTGTATTCTAACTAATAATCACAGTATCACAAGTTAAACTATAGTAGGCCATAAATACATCTCTACCCACGTTATTATCCAATTGGAGGTCAGCGCCATCTACCCCAACACCAAACATACTTTACACAATCTAGATGTCTCTTACCAGGGATCTCCAAGGGAGGAAGCAGCCCAGGAATATTTCCAAAGTGCGGATTTAACAATCATATATAAAATATTGCCCTGGTGGATGACCCGCAGACGCGCCGGGTATAGCATTCGGTACTGCAATTGAAGATCACGTAGTCACTGTTTAATTGCTAAGGAAGTGGCACGTTGCTTTTGAGTGGCTACTGAAAAGTCGGGAAAGATGGTGATGTCATTGCCATTAAAGAGCAGACGTCCTTTTTCTCTGGCTGCCCTGATAATAGCATCCCTGTCTCTGAAGTGCAGCAGTTTAATAAGCATGGCGCGTGGCGGTGCCCCAGGGGTTAGGGGGCGTAATGGGACCCTATGCACTCTCTTAATGGCAAACATAGCTGAAAATGTATTGGCGCCAAATGTGGATGTCAGCCAGTGTTCCATGAATATTTCTGGAGCCTCACCCTCTGAGAAGCCTAGGAAGCGGAGGTTATTACGTCTCAGGCAGTCCTCCATGTCTGTGAGCTTATCAGATGTGTAATCTTGGGCCTGGGGCAGCTCCCTGATAGCGCTCTGCAAAGGACGCGTTTTATCCTCTAAATCCTATACGTTCAGCATTTTGTACTCTGTGCCTCAGATTCTGTAAATCAAGCTTTAGAAAGGATAAGTCAGTTTTATTTGAGTCCATCTGAGTGGTAAGGGAAGCATGGCTGTGCTGTATAGCCCCCATGATTTGTGAGAGAGAGGGATCTGCAGGGCCTGTGGTTGTAGTAGCAGAATGAGGGGAAGCTGGATCAGAGTCCTCTGGGGGGGGAGAAAAGGAGGAGGTCTTCAAGGCTGCAGGCAGGGGCATGTTGTGACTCACCCTTCCCACGATATTGCTGTGGATTGCAAGGTGGACGATGGATGGCTGAGCTTTAGTCGATGGAGCCGGCCGGTGCCATTTTGCTGTGGCTGGCATGGCAGCGCAAATCCCAGGGCCTGCTCCATGGCTGGGCCGTATTTGACCATCGCCAGGTGTGCACAGGGGTCCGTTAAAGCTGGAGATGTCTATGGATGGCGGTCAGGCTAGGAGGATCGCTGCAAGATCTAAGCGGCACGGACGGAGCTCAGGCGCCTCGCATCATCACATCCTGGTCGCCGGCCATGCCCCTACACACACACACTTTACATTCTGATTGCACAATCTGTGTGTTGTGGGATGTACTTAAACAACTGTGTCAAATTCAATTCATATCCAACCAGTTGGGCCAGTCAACTTACAAGGTATAGGAAGCTTTAATTGTGGCTCTGACATCAAAAGGCTGTATATTATATTCTCTATGTGTAATGCTACAAAACAGAGACTTAACATTCCACAAGAGATAGTCAGACTATGGATGTGCTACAGATGTAACTGCAGACTAACGTGTTCACAACATGTCCGATCAGCAGCATTTTTGCACACCACTGCACAAGTAAACAATGCTTTTCTATGTGCCCTTTTCACACAATACACGTTCAGTGGTGTGCAGAAAAATGCAGCTCAACGAACATGGTGTGAACAAGCCCTTAATTAAAACATGCTGCAGAAGACAGTCAAAGACTGGGGACATGTTACATGAGATTGCTCAAAAATTAGTGCCTTTAAAGCCCCTTCAAGGCTTCATGTACACAGCCTACATTAACCACATACCCACTGGGCACTTAAACCCCCTTCCTAACCAGACCAATTTTCAGTTATCGGTGCTCTCACATTTTGAACGGCAGTTACTCAGTTATGCAACACTGTACCTATGAAATTTGTTTGTTTTTTTTCAGAGATACAAATAGAGCTTTCTTTTGGTGGTATTTAACCTCTTCAGATCCGCGCTATTGCCGAATGACAGCAATAGCATGGACCTACATTGCCGGGACTACGTCTATTGACGTTGTCCCGTGCACGAGCGGCCTGCGCGCCCCCTGCACGCTCGGTGATCAGCGAGCCTACTCGTCTGATCACAGATCGGAGAAAGGAGTCGATCCCGACCCCTTACCACATGATCAGCTGTCAGCTGATCATGTGATGTAAACGCTGACAGCGTGGGGAGGAAAAAAAAAGCCGATCACCAGCGGCCGTGAGAGGGACATCAGTCCCGATCACGGCGATAATCTGTGTCCCCTGCCAGTGACACCTAGCACTAGGCAGCAGTGCCGCCTACCAGTGCCCACCAGCGTCACCCGTCAGCGCCCAGTGCCACAACAGTGCCCATCAGTGTCACCTACCAGTGCCCATCCATGCCACCTTATCTGTCCTCATGAGTGCCGCCTTAACTGTGCCTATCCGTGCAGCCCATCAGTGCATATCAATGAAGGAGAAAAAATTACCCGTTTGCAAAATTTTATAACAAACTTTGAAACATGATTTTTTTTTTTCTAAATTTTCCATCTTTTTTTGTTTAGCAAAAAATAAAAATCCCAGCTGTGATTAAATACCACCAAAAGAAAGCTCTATTGGTGGGAAAAAAAAATGATAAAAAATTTCATTTGGGTACAGTGTTGTATGACCGCGCAATTGTCAATCAAAGTGCGTCAGCGCTGAAAGCTGAAAATTGGTCTGGGCAGGAGGGGGGTTTAAGTGCCCAGTAAGCAAGTGGTTAATCACCACTGGATTTTTTATTTTTTGCGCTATAAAATAAAGACCGAAAAATTCTGTAAAAAAAAAAATTTTAGCTTGTTATAAAATTTTGTAAATTAATAATTTTTCTTCGTAAGTTTTGGCCAAAATTTTTACTGCTACATATCTTTGGTAAAAATAACCCAAATCGGTGTATATTATTTGGTCTGTGTGAAAGTTAGAGAGTCTACAAGCTATGGTGCTAATCACTGAAAATTGATCACATGTGATTTACTGACGGCTTAACAAGCCAGTAAAGTCCAAATACCCCCCAAATGACCCCTTTTTGGAAAGTATACTTTCCAAGGTGTTTAGTAAGAGGCATGGGGAAGTTGTAAATTTTATTCCCACAATTCTTTGCAAAATCAAGATTTTTTTTTTTTTTTTTTCACAAAGTTGTTATATTAGCAGGTTATTTCTCATACACAGCATATGCATAGCACACATTACACCCCAAACACATTCTACTACTCCCGAGTATGGCGATACCACGTGTGAGATTTTTATATAGCCTGGCCACATACAGAGGCGCAACATGCAGGGAACACCATCAGGCGTGCTTGGAGCATAAATTACACACATAATTTCTTGACTAACTCTTACACTTTTGAAGGCCCTGGAGCACCAGGACAATGGAAATGCCCCAAAAATGACCCCATTTTGGAGAGAAAACAACCCAATGTATAATCTATGAGGCATATTGAGTCTTTTGAACATGTCATTTTTCTAAAAGTTTTTGGAAAGTGTGTAAAGAAAATGAAAATGCATTTTTTTTTTTTTACACACAAAGTTGTCCATTTCTAACCCATAGCATGTACAGTGGGGATAAAGTATTCAGACCCTTTTACATTTTTCACTCTGTTATACTGCAGCCATTTGCTAAAATCATTTAAGTTCATTTTCTCCTTAATGTACACACAGCACCCCATATAGACAGAAAAACACACAGAATTGTTGACATTTTGGCAGATTTATTAAAAAAGAAAAAAACTGAAATATCACATGGTCCTAAGTATTCAGACCCTTTGCTCAGTATTTAGTAGAAGCACCCTTTTGATCCAATACAGCCATGAGTCTTTTTGGGAAAGATGCAACAAGTTTTTCACACCTGGATTTGGGGATCCTCTGCCATTACTCCTTGCAGATCCTCTCCAGTTCTGTCAGGTTGGATGGTAAAAGTTGGCGGACAGCCATTTCTAGGTCTCTCCAGGGATGCTTAATTGGGTTTAAGTCAGGGCTCTGGCTGGGTCAAGAACAGTCACAGAGTTGTTCTGAAGCCACTCCTTTATTTTAGCTGTGTGCTTAGGGTCATTGTCTTGTTGGAAGGTAAACCTTCGGCCCAGTCTGAGGTCCTGACCACTCTGGAGAAGGTTTTCGTCCAGGATATTCCTGTACTTGGCCTCATTCATCTTTCCCTCGATTGCGTCCAGTCCCTGCAACTGAAAAACACCCCCATGGCATGATGCTGCCACCACCATGCTTCACTGTTGGGACTGTATTGGACAGGTGATGAGCAGTACCTGGTTTTCTCCACACATACCGCTTAGCATTAAGGCCAAAAAGTTCTTTGTCTCATCAGACCAGAGAATCTTTTGTCTCACCATCTTGGAGTCCTTCAGGTGTTTTTTTAGCAAACTCCATGCGGGCTTTCATGTGTCTTGCACTGAGGAGAGGCTTCCATCGGGCCATAAAGCCCCGACTGGTGGAGGGCTGCAGTGATGGTTGACTTTCTACAACTTTCTCCCATCTCCTGACTACATCTGAGCTCAGCCACAGTGATCTTTGGGTTCTTCTTTACCTCTCTCACCAAGGCTCTCCCCCCCCCCCCCCACCCAGAGTTGGTTAGAACCTCCTAGCCAACTTTGGGTGTTCATCACTTGGAACAGGGGATTAACTTTCTGGTTATGTCTAAAGGAAATGTACGCATTATTTATTTATTTTTTTTTCTCCTTTTTAATAACAAACCTTTCCTACTTACCTGCTCTGTGCAGTGGTTTTGGCCTCCCTCCTGCCGTGTGCCCCCATAGCAAGCAGCTTGCTATGGGGGCATCCGAGTTGAGCCTCTGCTCTGTGTGTCTATCCAGAAATAGAGCCCCAGCCCTGCCCTCAGCAGAATTTTTTTGTAACCTTGGCCAGATCTGTGCCTTGCCACAATTCTGTCTAAGCTCCTCAGGCAGTTCCTTTGACCTCATGATCCTCATTTGCTCCGACATGCACCGTGAGCTGTAAGGTCTTATATAGACAGGTGTGTGGCTTTCCTAAACAAGTCCAATCAGTATAATTAAACACAGCTGGACTCAAATGAAGGTGTAGAACCATCTCAAGGATGATCAGAAGAAATGGACAGCACCTGAGTTAAATATACGAGTATCACAGCAAAGGGTCTGACTACTTAGACTGAAATATCACATGGTCCTTTCTTTAATAAATCTGCAAAAATGTCAACAATTCTGTGTTTGTCAATATGGGGTGCTGAGTGTACATTGAGGAAAAAAAAAAAAAAGTGAACTTAAATGATTTTAGCAAATGGCTGCAATATAACAAAGAGTGAAAAATCTAAGGGAGTCTGAACACTTTCTGTCCCCACTGTATATACCAAAAATTAGACCCCAAAATATTGAGTACGGCGATACCACATGTGGGAGACTTTTACACAGCCTGGCTACATACAGAGGCCCAACATGCAGGGAGCACCGTCAGGTGTTCTAGGGGCATAAATGTCAAATCTAAATTTGACTACCTATTACACTTTTGTCAGGCACTGTAGTGGCATTGATGAGCATGTATGGGGATGGATGAGCTGTGGTTGGTGATGGCTGAATGAATGATTATTGCTAAGGATAGATGGATATTGCTGAGGATGCTGGACCTCCTCTTTAAAGCGGAACTTCAAGCGTAGGGTCACACAAAAATTGAACCTCCGCTTTTCGGAATCCTCCCCCCTTCGGTGTCACATTTGGCACCTTTCAGGGGGGTGCAGATACCTATCCAAGACAGGTATTTACTCCCACAGGAGTCTATGCCTCTTCCCGTCCCCCGCGCTGTCTGCTGGGACACACACTGATCCCAGAGACAGCAGGGACCATTCGGACTGCGCAGCGCGACTCGCGCATGCGCAGTAGGGAACCTGGGAAGTAAAGCCGCAAGGCTTCATTTCCTGATACCCTCACAGAATAAGGCGGCGGCAGCATCCGAGGACCGAGGGACGGTTTGGCCTCGGGTGCCGACATCGAAGGCACCCTGGACAGGTAAGTGTCCTTATTTTAAAAGTCAGCAGCTGCAGAATTTGTAGCTGCTGACTTAAAAAAAAACAAACAACATTTGCGGGACTTCACTTTCAGTAATTTTCTCATCTTTCCATCTATTAAATCGTCTGTCCTTGTTTTTAACTTTGGATAGTAAAACATTTTTTTTCTGCCAGTGAATACCTTATACAGCCCACTTCCTTTGGGGAAAAAAGCCTAGGCTTATGACATCATGGACAGCTCTTTCTCTCACTCTCTCGAGTTTGCCAGAAGGGGGGGGGGGGGGGGGAAGAGTCATAGGAGGGCCAATGAGAGCTGCAGAGCTGGAGGTGTGCCAGGAAGTGAACAGGCAGCAGCTTCAGCTGCCCAGAGTTAAAATGATTGCAGCCAGACTCAGTTGAGGGAGATATCTGCAGCATATTTGGGGAGTACAGAATTACACAGTATATATAAAATAATAGTGGTTGGAGGGAAGCTTTAGGATGGCAAAGATGTTTTTATTACAAAACGATGTGAGCAGACTGCAATTTCTCTTTAAGTGGTTAAACTGACCTCATTTACAGACCGAAGTTCACCCTTTTGATCTAAAAGAACCAAAATGATAAATGTTTTTATCTCAGCGCTGAACAATGTTGTGATAAATTTGGCAGGCTGCTTTGTTTTTTGGGGGTTTTTTTGTTTTTGTTTTTTACAGCTGTCAACGTGGCAGAGAACTGCTATGTATTGAATCATGGAAATGCCGGTTTAAGATAGTCGAGATTGTGATTTTTTTTAAACAATGAATCGTGCAGCTCTATTAGAGATGCAGAAGAAGATTGCACAGGTTGTAACACAAGTGATCAACTTAAAGTATATACACCAAATGTTGATTACATATCCAGGCACAGTTCAGTTAGTTTTTTTTTTAAATTTGGTTTTTACACCTGGCTTTAAAGTGGGTTGTAAAGGCAGAAGGTTTTGTTATCTTCTATGCATTAAGATGAAAAGCCTTCTGTTTGCAGCAGCCCCCCTAATACTTACTTGATCCCCATCTTGAACCAGTGATGTTGCAGGAGAGACTCGGCTGTCCAGGCTCTCCCTCCTCATTGGCCAAGACAGCAGCTGCTTTCAAAGTCCGTGAGCCAACGAGGAGTAAGGGGGCAGGGCTGGGGCTCTATTTCTGGATAGACACACAGAGCAGAGGCTCAACTCGGATGCCCCCATAGCAAGCTGCTTGCTATGGGGGCACACGGCAGGAGGGAGGCCAAAACCACTGCACAGAGCAGGTAAGTAGGAAAGGTTTGTTATTAAAAAGGAGAAAAAAAAATAAATAAATAATGCGTACATTTCCTTTAGACATAACCAGAAAGTTAATCCCCTGTTCCAAGTGATGAACACCCAAAGTTGGCTAGGAGGTTCTAACCAACTCTGGGTGGAAAATAAACAGTAGTTAGCGAGTGCTATTAGGGCAGCTAATGAAGCAGGGCAACATGCTTCCACTAGTAACAAACACCACCCAGAAAAGTCTGACACCAGCTTTTTTTCCCCCGCCTATTTGGTACGTCTTCTACTAATTAATGGGTATTTCAATCCCAATGTGAAAAAAAAAATAAAAAAAATATTAAACTCAAAATGTAATATATTGCAGTTTATCAATCATTAGATGTGGTGATTTTTCCTTTTAGGCTTTTTCCCCTGGTGATCTGGCCAGTAACATATCTCTTTCTTGTATTATACAGACAACACTCTGGATGAAGGAGCACAGGGGGAAGATTTGGACAGCACCATTGTCAGTCTGGTGGAGGGGAGTGTTAAATGTTTTAACAGATTTTACCCACGTTCACACCGGTGTGACTTGTCATGTGATTTTTAGATCCTATTCGCATGACAAGTCTCACTCCATTGCTGGCAATGGAACCGTTCATATTGCAGCGAATATAAAAAAAGGTTGCTGCACTACTTTTTACCGATTTCATTACGACTTGCATAGACGTCTGTTAAATTAAGTCGCAAGCAACAATGAAATCAGCAGTGTAAATCGAACTGATGTGCGCCTTTCAAATCGTGCTGAAGTAGGGAGATCTCAAAGCCACACCAGTGTGAGCGGGGGCTTAGATACATTGACAAATTGAAGCCAAACTCCAGCTCAGACTTTATAAATCTGTTGCAGCAAACAGTTTTTTTGCCCTTTGAGATAAAGGTTTTACATAAAAGCTGATCATTTTAAAAAAATTTGTAACCAGGTAAATACAAAATATTGCATGTAAATACACAATTACAGCTAAGTGAAGCCTAGAATCCTTTTCTTGTTAGGTTTCAATTCCCTGAAAGTCTTTAGAGCTGAATAGCTTAAAGCGGGGTTCCACCCAAATTTTGAACAATGTCTGTATGTATTCTCTTCCTTGCCTAGATGCTGACATGCCGTTTAAGAAAATTTAAATAGCTGTAATTACCGTATATACTCGAGTATAAGTCGAGGCCCTAATTTACCACAAAAAAAAAAAAAAAATGGGAAAAAAAAAAAAAAAAAACTTATTGACCCGAGTATAAGACGAGGGTGAGAAATGCACAGCTACTGTAAGTGGAAAAGAGGGTCAACAATGCCCATTTGCAGCATCACTGTGCCCATTTGCAGCCATAGGTCCCCTGAACTTCAAACTCGGTAGTTAAGGGTTCCTAGATGCCCCCTAGCTTCAGCCAAAATTTGGGGTCTCTGAACCCAAAGGGTCCCGAAATGACATTGCTGCAGATAGACATAGTTGACCGAATTTGGGGCCCCGTATTTCGGGGCCACTTAGTGCTAAGAACCCCAAATTTGGTGTGCAAACCCAGTGAAACTAGCACCATAAAAATTTACAAAGCTGGGGTTTCTAGCACCAAGTGGCCCCGAGATACAGGGCCCCAAAAATCAGTTCAGAAAATGTCAAGCACTTTTCTGCAGCAGAGAATGACATTTTCCGAACCAGTTTTGGGGCCCTGTATCTCAGGGCCACTTGGTGCTAGGAACCCCAGATTTGGATATGTTATGGTACCAATTCAACTGGGTTTGCACACCAAATTTGGGGTTCCTAGCACCAAGTGGCCCTGAGATATGGGGCCCCAAATTCGGTTCAGAAAATGTCAAGCCCTTTTCTGCAGCAGAGAATGACATTTTCCGAACCAATTTTGGGGCCCTGTATCTCGGGGCCACTTAGTGCTAGGAACTTTAGCATACCAAATTTGGGGTTTCTAGCACTAAGTGGCCCTGAGATACGGGGCCCCAAAGTCAGTTCGGAAAATGAAATTTTTTGCTGCAGAAAAGTGCTTGACTCGAGTATAAGTCGAGGGGGGCACTTTCAGCACAAAAAAATGTGCTGAAAAATTTCGACTTATACTCAAGTATATACGTTACCTTTTATTTTTCTATTCTTCTTTGCACTTCCTGGTTCTCCTACCGTGGGAGTAGGCGTGTTTCTAACCTCTCCCAGACTCCTGGGAGCTAGTCTCAGGCTTCCCAGGATGCCACTGAGCATGTGCGGGAATGAGCGGTGAATGCTGGGAGCACAGCATTCACCACATCCAGGAAATAAATGCTTGTGGGCTTCAAATGCCCACAATGAAGATGGAAACCACCTGCAGTGAATAATATAAGTTATTCTTTCCGACGAAATCTGACACAGGCGGACTTATTACACACAATATGTGAGTATGTAATGCTGAGAAGAAAAGTTTGTAAATGAACTCAAAAAAAAAAAAAATATAGATAGGTGGACCCTGCTTTAATCTAAGATTACATATACTGCTGAATGACACAGAGGAGCTATTCATCCCCCCTCTCTACAGCTCCATATATGGCTTAAATATCCACATTCAGAAAAAAAAAAAAAAAAAAAAGCAAAGCTTTTCTGATTTGTTAAAAAAAAAAAAAAATGTAAATTGATTTTACGAATTTATATTAACTGAACATACATATATTTTAACACTGTCCAAAAACCAATTCTAAAAAACAAGTGGTTTTGTAAAAACATTTTTTTAAAATTATGGAACAAAAATCAGACATGATGTTCCTTTGACCATGGTCCTTTGAGACTGCCAAGGGCTTATCCAAAGACCTCCGTTTAACAGTTGGATCAGAAGCCTGTCATCTAAAGTCTATGTGTGCATTAACTGTTAAAGTGACTGAGAATTTACTGAGGACAATTACTGGTATCCCCTCTGTTAAAACAACAAACTATTAAGGGCAGTGTGTGTAGGTTTTTAAAATTATGAAGCCAAATACCATATTTAACAGTGCCACTGTGCAGTCACATGACCTCCTGCCACTCTCCTTCCCTGATCTAAGGACTACAGCAGGAGGGGCTGAGATACCCCTCCAACATCAGCCGGGAGGTCACAGCACAGGAGCGCTGCGAGATAAGGTATTTAGCTTCAAATAAAAAACAAAAGCAAACCACACACACTGTCCTGTACAGCTTGCTATAACAGAGATGATACCAGTAATTTTGCTAAGTGACTTCACAGTCATGCAGAATAGCGGCAGGAGAGAAGGGGCAGGGAGGAGATTGGCACACACACAGAACTGACAGGAAGGGGGGGGGGGGGGGGGAGAGAGAGGAGAGACTCTGAACACAGCGGGATGACAGAGGCACATAAACTGACTACGGTATAATGCATCAGCAGCCATGATTCCTGTGGTCAGTACACTTAGGGGGGCACAAGAACAGGCAGGATCATCCAGACATTTTTACAGCATAGAATGGAACAAATGGCACCTCGGAAACACTATAGACTGTTTATAGTGCTTTAAAAAAGGAACAGGATTTTTTTTTTGGGGGGGGGGGGTTACAACCACTTTATAGCAAGTTTAATTACACAGGAAATGCTAATCACATTGCCTAATGTAGAGATGAAAAAATGTATACATTAGAATATAAAACAGCAAGCAAATAAAAATGTTTGTCTCATCAAAAATGATTCAGGCAAATATCACAATAACTGAATAGTTACTTACTGGAATTCATTAAAATTTCTCTTTAAATATGTTGATATGGCTACATAGTCACACTAGACAGGACTGACAATATAACAGATTGTCTGAACTCCGAATGCCCCCAAATAAGCACCATTCATCCGCACACAGATGCCCAAGCAAGAAAACATCTTCAATTATCTGACCATTTAGACGGCCTCAGGCTGGGACATTGTAAATATTGATTAAAGCACCCTGTAGTTGAGCCGGTCTGCAAATAACCTAGACAGTCTCAAGGACAAGGATGCCACAATGCCAAACTTCCAACTATAAAACAAAAAATATGTTTATTTTTTTTTAAATCACATTTATGGCCTACAAGCCAATATGTAACATGTAAGGGGTAAAATAAACCAAAGGAACAGAATAGCTGCACAGTCAACTGTGATCAATCTATTTTTTAGATTAACATGTGATAATGATCACCTTCATGAGGTGGTCTTATTGATGCATGGTAATGCTTTATACCTGGTTGCTATGACTTCTTGTGAAAAAAAGCACTGTAAAGTCCGTGGCCAAGAAAAGGGCTTTGTGTGTACCTGAGAAACAAGGACAGATACCGATACCTGAAGTTTTGACTGCCTCTCAGGTCTTTCCCTCCAACGCATGTCCCCGTCATCACATTGCAACATGTACACTGGATGTTTAGCCTTTGTACGTCAAAATCGAGCACTTGCAAGCATACAGAAGGCACTTGGCGCATTTCAGTCTGTCGCATGGGACTGGGCGCTGCGCTTTTCACACAAAAATGCCAGATTTGATGCAGGGGGGCTAAACGTCCACAAACGAAGAACTCATAGCAGACATTTTGTTTGTTTGCTTCTCTGGCATTTGCAAAGAGAAACAAGGATTTGGTACTCCTAGGAGAAGGTGGGTTTTAAGCTCTGCATATGTGCCTGCCACACATAGGATAACTTGCCATATTCCTGCATGAGTCATAATTACCCAACTGGTACCAGCATAGTAGTACAGCATAATCTGCCAACTCCTAGTATCATGACCCTGCACAACTCAGCAGGCAAAAGCCTCAAAAGCTAGGTTCACACTGCTGCGATAAGATTTTGATCCGACTTTCAGTGCACCTATGTAGTGCAACTTTGATAAGGTTTATATATTCCATGGGGCCAAATTCGTGCTTGAATCGCACAGGTACTTTTTCCCCAAAAAAATAAACGTGCCGAATTGCATTGATGCGAACAGGCAAGACTGAAACCAACGCGATTTATATGGTCATACAATTAAAGCTGTGCTTTAACTGCAGACTTTCAGCTTTAAATTTGAGGGTATTTGCATCCAAATCAGGTGAACGGTGTAGGAATTACAACAGTTTGTATATGTGCCTCCCACTTTTTAAAGGGACCAAAAGTAATGCGACAATTGGCTGCTCAGCTGTTCCATGGCCAGGTGTGCGTTATTCCCTTATTATCCCATTTACAAGGAGCAGATAAAAGGTCCAGAGTTAATTTCAAGTGTGCTATTTGCATTTGGAATCTGTTGCTGTCAACTCTCAATATGAGATCCAAAGAGCTGTCACTATCAGTGAAGCAAGCCATCATTAGGCTGAAAAAAAAAAAAAAAAAACAAACATCAGAGATAGCAAAAACATTAGGTGTGGCCAAATCAACTGTTTGGAACATCCTTAAGAAAGAAAGCATCGGTGAGCTCAGCAACACCAAAAGACCGGAAGACCACGGAAAACAACTATGGTGGATGACCGAAGAATTCTTTCTCTGGTGAAGTAAACACCCTTCACAACAGTTGGCCAGATCACTAATAAAAATATATATATATATCATTAAACAAAAGATGCAATGCCAGCTAGAGGGTGGTTCATTGAAGTAGATAATTGCAGCCAAATGCAACTTCCAGCTTAAATGGTGTGCAAAGTATTAAAGTTTGTTTTTACTAGAATAGAGAGTTGGCAGAGGTCTGACACACCTAATGCTGGGTCAAAGCTAGAGCTCTTCAATCAGCAGTGACATGGCGAACTTCTGCAGAATGACCACTGCTTCCACACAGAGATTAAGTGTCCTCCTCTGCAGCATGCCGCAGGCTACAGACTTTTCCACCCGGGGCATGGCTTTTTTTTTTCTTGAAATAGGAAGAAGAATGTAGGACGCTCACTAAAATACTTCTCTTGAGTCCCGCTCCCTTCGCTGTGTAGCTTCGCACAGCCTTTGAAAGAAACACATCTCATCCACCTTCTGTACCTGTTGTGAACTACAGATTTATTAATTTATTAAGTAAAACTAAGACAACTTTTTTTCCCATTCTGGAAAGAGTAAGGAAGGGTTGTGTGTCCCATTGGGTTGACTTTCCATTACTTCTCCCAAACCCACAAAAGGAAAAATAGAAGAAAATCCCTCCAAAGTGAGAGAATTGCCTTGTAGTCCCAGAACTAGTGTCACTATTGAGAAATTTCCCCTTTATTCCTGTTCTAGTGTCCACTCATATCTTGGGGTCAAAAACGTTAACCACAATATAGGACAGAAATAAATCTAAATACATAAATATCATTACACATGAGCTGCTGTGTGACAAAAAATAAAACAATAACACACATACATACATATACACACACACACACACACACACTTTTTTTTCTGAGGAATCAATTTCCTACCAGACATTTAGCATTTTCAATCACATGCTGCATATGAAGACAGTCTGTCACAAACCATAGGGTTGACAGATGGGTATATCTATCGGAAAACAACAAAAAGGAGATATTAGCTTTCTGGATTGTTAGGACCCAATGTAATAGTTTGTGTGCATACGCACTAACTCTCCTTCAGAGAATACGAATGAGAACAAAAACCTTTTTTCACTCATGGTTAGCGTTTGGCTGAAGCTATTATCAAACGGTTTGCTCTTTTTAAAATCATAACCACAACAGAAACTACCCAAATGACCCTGATCAAACATTTACATACCCTGGTGATTTGATAACATGCACACAAGTTGACACAAAGGGGTTTGAATGGCTATTAAAAATTGTAACCATCCTCGTGGGTGGGTGGGTGTGTGTGTGTGTGTGTGTGTGTGTGTGTGTGTGTGTGTGTGTGTGTGTGTGTGTGTGTGTGTGTGTGTGTGTGTGTGTGTGTGTGTGTGTGTGTGTGTGTGTGTGTGTGTGTGTGTGTGTGTGTAAAAAGGTCAATGTTTCTGGACTCCTGACAGACCTTTGCATCTTTCATCCAGTGCTGCACCGACGTTGCTGGATTCTGAGTCATGGGGAAAGCAAAAGAATTCTCAAAGGATCTGCGAGAAAAGGTAGTTGAACTGTATAAAACAGGAAAGGAAAATAAAAAGATATCCAAGGAATTGAGAATGCCAATCAGCAGTGTTCAAGCTCTAATCAAGAAGTGTAAAATGAGGGGTTCTGTTGAAACCAAACCATGGTCAGGTAGACCAACTAAAATTTTAGCCACAACTGCCCGGAAAATTGTTCGGGACGCAGAGAAAAAAACCCACAAATAAAAAAAACTTCAGGTGAAATACAGGACTCTCTGAAAACATGTGGTGTGGCGGTTTCAAGATGCTCAATAAGGAGGCACTTGGTCGAGTCACCAGAAAAAAGCCATTACTACGCAAATGCCACAAAGTATGCTGCTTACAATTACATCAAACAGCACAGAGACAAGCTTCAAACCTTCTGGCAAAGTCATTTGAAGTGATGAGACCAAAATTTAGCTTTTTGGCCACAACCATAAACAAACACATTTGGAGAGGAGTCAACAAGACCTATGATGAAAGGTACAGGAGGTGGATCACTGACATTTTGGGGATGTGTGAGCTACAAAAGGCACGGAATTTTGGGCAAAAATTGTTTGCAAGATGAATGCAGTAGGTTATCAAAAAATACTGCAGGAACATTTGAATTCATCAGCCTGGAAGCTGCGCAAGGGACGTACTTGTACATTCCAACATGACAATGATCCAAAACACAAGGCCAAGTCGACCTGCCATTGGCTACAGCAGAATAAAGTGAAGGTTCTGGAGTGGCCATCTCAGTCTCCTGACCTCAATATCATTGAGCCACTGTGGGAAGATCTCAAAACGTGCAGTTCATGCAAGACAGCCCAAGAATTTACAGGAACTGGAGGCTTTTTGCCAAGAGGAATGGGCAGCTTTACCATCTAAGATAATGAGCCTCATCCACAAACACCGCAAAAGACCAAGCTGTCATTGATGTTTAAGTGGGCAATACACGGTATTAAGAACTGGGGTATGTAAACTTTTGATGAGGGTCATTTGGGTAGTTTCCATTGCCATTACAATTTAAAAAAAAAAGTGTAAACAGTTAATTGATAGCAAAAATGGCAGCCAAACACTAACCATGAGTTTAAGAAATGTTTTTGCGTTATTTATATTCTCTGAAAAATGGCTAAAAAATAAATAAAAATCATAAATTCTGCCAGGGTATGTAAAATTATGAATACATACATACATACACAAAAAACAAATTTAAAAAAAAAAAAAAAAAAAAAAAAAAACACTAGCCCAACTCCAAAGTCATGTGACTTTGGATTTCGACTTGGATGTGATTTTTACACTCTGTGGCATTGAAGTTGTATCAAAGTCAGACCAAAGTAGTGCAGGAACCTTTTCAAAAGTCAGACAGACTTTTAAGTTAAGATGGCTCTCATAGGAAAACATTGAATTTCACATGTCATCAGCCTTGAGGTCTCACAAGTCAGATCCTATAAATCGCAAGATTGTGAACCAAGCCTTAGCAGTATTGGTTGCTACTGCATAGTCCTGTCCAGGAACTCATCCAGACACTATTTGCTCTCCCATAAAGGCCTGCGCGCAGCATGGCCTATTTTCAAGGTTTTAAAAAGCGGCTAATCACGATATCCATGGATGCAAGTCACTTCATTTTGTCAGGAGGGCAGTTGAATTGTGCCCTTTACAGCAGAAAATTCCTCAAGTCAACAAGCAGCCTTGTAAAGACTTACCTTCATTTTGCGTAGAGTGTGTTAATTTGTATATAACAATTTCCAAAGGAGATTAGCAGAGGTATACGATAGGAAGAGCCAGGTTTTAAAGCCAGTATTCTTGTAAACTATCAATTAAAAGCTCTAAGCTATAATTAAAGCTTATGTACATGTCTGTGCTATTACGTTTAATACTTCAAAATAGTATGACACACATACTTAATGTTGCTTTTTATTATCGCATAGGCGTGCCTACCAATCAATAATGCAATATCTCTCAAGGAAAGGGAAGGGTAGACACATTCATGGATACTTTGATATTCTGATAAAGTACAGGTGGAGCAGACTGTCAAATATATAAGTCCAATCTCTTAGACCATTAGCCACTTGTCAACTGGCTCACGCCGATATAAGGTCGGCAAAGTGGCACGGGCGCGCATAATCACGTACCTGTATGTTGGCCGCGGGCGCTACCCGGCGATCGGATTCGTAGCAGATCAGTCTTCAGGTCCAAGCCAATGATTTCTGGCCTGGACCTGCTTATCAGTTCTGGCGAATGAAAATGCTTCCCCTGTCTGCAAGCGTAAAGACAGGGGAAGATGCACACTACACATGTTACCCTCCCAATCACCCTAGTTAACCCTTTCACCCCCTGCCACCAGTGATCATTAGTGTCACGGGTGAGGCTGGTTAGTTTTTTTATAGCGTTGGGGCACTCGCCATATATTATCCAATAATGGTTTAACCCCCTGATCACCTGGCAGGTGACATCAGTTAGGTTTTAGCGTCAGTCGGGGTCTGCGTCGCCAATGGCAGAGTCAGATTAGTTCCAGTAGTGCAAACACCCACACACATACTATACACCTCCCTTAGTATAGGGTAAACGGATCAATAGCTGATCAGATCTATACTAGCATTCCCATTAGTTTAGGGTTCCCAAAAACGCAGCCATACCAGGAATCAGCCCAGAGACCTGCTTTTTATCCCCTCCGCCTAGCCCAGCCCACCCAATATCAATCAATAACTAACTTAAAAACACACAGTACTGCAGCATTCGCAAAGACAGGCCTGATCCCTGCGAATGCTAACAGTTTTTCAGGTAGCATTTGAAGCTGTCGCTGACAGTCAGGTGCTCTTTTTTCCTGAGAGTTTCACTAGTTGTACCAGTAAATTTAGAGGCCACAAAGTTCTTCTGATGTTGTGGTGCAAGAACCGCAGGGCTCTCGTATGTAGCAGAGAGCCAGTAACAGTGCCGCTCATCCTTCTGGTGAGCTAGCAAGCACCAGCACCTAGTACACCCTGGTTGTAGTCAAACCAGCACTGCAGTATCACGTGGTGATGTGGCGAGTCCCACAAGTGCAGTTCAAGCTGGTGAGGTGGCTAGCACAACTAGTGTCCCGCAGCCATCAAGATAGACAGACAGGCCTATCGAGCCCATAGTGCCCTTCCTCCTGCATTTGCCAATCCGAATTGGGAGCCCACCACTTCTGCAGCACCCATACTTCCCCCATTCACTGGCCAACCCGGAATTCAGGTGGAAACAGTTGATTTTATGCCACTTGATTTTTATTTGCAGTTTTTCACGGAAGATATTTATAGATTTATTGTGGACCAAAGCAATTTGTATGCTGGTCAATTCATCACCGCTAATCCCCAGTTAACCCTTGCCAGAGATTGGAGACCTATCACGGTCTCTAAATTTAAGACCTTTCTGGGCCTATCCCTCATGGGCATAACTGAAAAAAGCGAGTTGTGGTCATATTGATCCACTGACCGAATTCACCATATGCCCATGTTCTCTGCCTCCATGACCAGGGCTAGATAGGAGCAGCTCTTGCGATTTATGCACTTCAATGACAATGAACTCTTTCGTCCTTGGGGTAACCCTGAGTACGAGCGGCTCCAAAAAAAAAAAGTCAGACCCTCGTAAACCACGACAACCAACAGTTTGCAGACTTGTTTACCCCATCAAGTTGTCTGCGTTGACGAGTCCCTGATTAAGTTTTCTGTCTGCTTGTTATACAAACAGTATCTTCCCAGCAAGCGTGTCAGATACGGGGTCAAGATGTATAAGCTCTGTGACATGGCAACAGGCTATACATATAGTTTTATGGTTTACAAGGGAATAGTCACGTAGAGCAGGAGAACTGCCCAGACTATATAGGAGTGCGCTGGTAAGATTGTGTGGGACTTGGTGTCCTTATTCGGAAAATTCGGAAAGGGGTACCACTTATATGTGGACAATTATTACACAAGCGTGCCAGAATTTAGTCACTTGTTTGATCATTAAATTGGCGCATGTGGCACCGTGCGATCTAATCGCTGGGGCTTACCCCAGCAGCTTGTAGATTCCCATCTTAGGCTGGGGGAGAGAGCCTGCTTAAAAAGGTAATTTGCTTGCAGTGAAGTGGAGGGATTCACAGAATGTTTTTGTTCTGTCCTCCCTTCACGCAGACATGAAAGTCCAAATACTCAACATGCCTCTCAGCAAATAGCTTGGGGTGTCTACTTTCCTATGTGCTATCTGGGCATTTCATGGCCTCTGAAACTGTGATAGGTAGTAAGGAGTGAAATCAGAAATTTACACCCTCAGAAATCCTGAAGGCGGTTATTGGTTTTTCAGGGTCCTGTACGCGGCTAGACTGCCAAAAAGTTCTACATGTGGTATTCCCGTACTCAGGAGAAGTAGTAGAATGTATTTTGGGGTGCAATTTCATATGCCCATGGCATGTTTGAGCAATGAATCATTTCAGGGACAACTTTAGTTATTTATTCTTGTCATTTTTCAATCACTTGTGCAAAAAAAAAAAAAAAAAAAATTCAATGTGCTCAACAAGCCTCTCAGCAAATTCCTTGGGTTGTCCACTTTCCAAAATGGGGTCATTTGGGGCGGTATTGTAGTGCGCTGCCATTTTAGGACCTCAAGAAATGATAGGCAATCAAACTAAAAGCTGCGTAAATTCCAGAAAATATAACCTCGTTTGTAGACGCTATAACTTTTGCGCAAACCAATAAATATACGCCTATTGATTTTTTTTTTTTTTTACCCGAGACATGTGGCTGAATGCTTTTTGGCCTAAATGGACTAAAATTGAGTTTATTATTGAATTATTTATTTTTATTTTTTTAGGCCCATTTCACACGATCAGACCGTTCAGGTCCGCCTCTCAGTTTTGACGGCAGACCTGAACGGGCGCTCCATGTTAGCCTATGGAGCGACGGATGTCAGCAGAGACATGTCCGCTGACATCCGACCCGGTCCGATCTGCTAAAAGCAGACGGATGCCTCTACGTTCGGATGCGTTGCTGGCGGATCGGATCGGGTGAGATCTGATGAAAACGGACAGTCCGATCTCTCCATAGGCAGCAGCGGCTCTTGACAAGCCCCTCCCCGCTCAGTGAGCAGAGAGGGACCTGTCATCCGCCGGCTCAGCAGAGTCTTGCCTTATAGCAAAATGTAGAAAAATCTTTTTCAAAATTTTCAGTCTTTTTGCGTTTATTTTGCAAAAAATAAAAACCAGGAGGTGATCAAATACCACCAAAAGAAAGCTCTATTTGTGGGGGAAAAAAAAACAAAAAAAAAAAACACGCAAATTTAGTTTGGGAACAGCATTGCATGACTGCGCAATTACCAGTTAAAGCAGCACAGTGCCAAATTGTAAAAATTGCTCTGGTTAGGAAGGGGGTAAATCCTTCAGGGGCTGAAGTGGTTAAAATAATCACATTCAATTTAGACAACATAAATGACGACCGGTATCTGTGTAGCATACAAGTCAATGGGCCAATCTTTTGGCAACTGCAAAAAAATAAAAAAATTATATACCACATTTTTGAAAGATCACAGAGCACTTTCACCATCTTGTAGTTCTAATCTTGACTGGAAAAACATTCCTCATCCAGAAAGCTGTATTAATGGACCGGTAATACACCTGAAAAGTAAAACTTCTGCAGTGTGGATTTTTTCTTTAACAATGCTACTTTTATTAATCCTAACACTACTATATTTAAGAATTTTTGTAATGAGAATCTATTTTATATGTTTTGAAGATTTGAATAAAAAATTAAAAAAAAAAAAAAAAAAAAAAAAAAAAACAACAAAGGCTACTTTTATTAATCCTAACACTACTAAATTATCACAATGAAGCTAAATGCAACAATCAAGGTGGAAATCTGAAAGGATAAAGTTCACCCTTTGGCAACAGGTTACACCTTTATTTAACCACTTCCTTACTGGGTACTTAAACCCCCCTCCTATCCAGACCAATTTTCAGCTTTCAGCGCTGACGCACTTTGAATGACAATCGCGCGGTCTTACAACACTGTACCCAAATGAAATTTATTTTTTAATATTTTGTTATAAAAAAAATTTTAAAAAACAGGTAATTTTTCTCCTTCATTGATGTACGCTGAGGCGGCACTGATAGGGGGCAGTGATGGGCACTGATGAGTGGCAATAACAGGCACTTGTGGGCCCTGTTAGGCAGCACTGTTAGGTGGCACAGATGAGGCAGATGTGCCTCTTCCACTTCGGGACTGATGTCCCTCGCATCTGAGCCGGTGATCGGCTTTTTTTTTCTACTCACGCTATCAGCGTGAGTAGAGAAAAAAAAAAAAACACGATTACCGATCTTTTGTTTACATCATGTGATCAGCTGCCATTGGCTGACAGCTGATCACATGGTAAGGGGCCGGGAACGGCCCCTTACTCAGATCGGTGATCACCCGTGTCTCAGTAACTCGGTGATCACAGCGCGCGGGGCGCGTGCACGGGGGGGGGGGGGGCATCATGACGGCCTCCCAGGAATTCAGGTCCGCGCTGTGGCCGTCATTCGTCCATAGCGCAGATGTCAAGTGGTTAAAAAGGTGCAACATGTTACCAAAGAGCACCTGCCTGCACCCCGATCACCCACTGTAACACTAGGCAGGGGATCTTCTCCCTGCACCCGCTGTCACAATTTAAAAGGCGCGGCCATGTGGGGCTCCACCAATATGGCTGTGTCATTCATGCATAGCAATCTGTGAATAAACTACAACTAGTGTGTGTGTGTGTGTGTGTGTGTGTGTGTGTGTGTGTGTGTGTGTACACACGGAGTTACTCATTTTTAAGTGAGACTGCCTAGTCTTTATTCTGTCTACCATTTGACTAGAAAATTCATGAAGTGAATTGCAAATTTTCAATTCCGCTTGATTGTAACTTAACAGGTAAAAGCTTTTAGACTGTAAGCTCTAATGAGCAGGGCCCTCTGATTCCTCTTGTACCAAATTGTAATGTAACTAATGTCTGCTTTTTTTGTTAAGCGCTGCGCAAACTGTTGGCGCTATATAAAACCTGTTTATTAATAATAAAAATAATAAAAGCCAACACCAAATGGTTGCATGGTTCCGCAAAAAAATTTAAACAAAAAATATAAAAATCGGTTCTCATTATAAAAACCCACCATCTACTGTACCAATACCTAAGGGATCACTATATATTCTATCCATACCTCAGAAATATCCAGCTATTCATATTTCACAAAGCTTTGTCTACACTTTTTACTGGTGTGCGACATACAGTGCCTTGAAAAAGTATTCATACCCCTTTAAATTTTCCATTTTTTGTCACGTTACAACCAAAAATGTGATGGACCAACACAAGTGGCACATAATTGTGAAGTAGAAGAAAAATGATAAAAGTTTTTCAACATTTTTAAAATATAAAATATCTGAAAAGTGAGGCGTGCATATGTATTCAGCCCCCTTTACTCTGATACCCCTAACAAAAATCTAGTGGAACCAACTGTCTTCAGAAGTCACCCAATTAGTAAATGGAGTCCACCTAAGGCCCTTTCACACTGGGGCGGTTTGCAGGCGTTATTGCGCTAAAAATAGCGCCTGCAAACCACCCCTAAACAGCCTTCGCTGTTTGTCCAGTGTGAAAGCCGAGGGCTTTCACACTGAAGCGGTGCGCTGGTAGGAGAAGAAAAAATCTCCTGCAAGCCGCATCTTTGGAGCGGTGAAAGAGCGGTGTATTAACTGCTCCTGCCCATTGAAATCAATGGGACAGCGCGGCTATACCGCGGTAATACCGCGCTATACGAGTGGTTTTAACCCTTTTTCCGCCACCAGTGGGGGTTAAAACCGCACCGCTAGCGGCCAAATACCGCAGTAAAACAGCACTAAAAATAGCGCTGTTTTACCGCCGACGCCCCCTACCGCCCCAGTGTGAAAGGGGCCTTAGTGTAATTTAATCACAGTATAAATACAGCTGTTCTGTGACGCCCTTTAGAGCAGGGGTAGGCAACCTGGTGCCCTCCAGCTGTTGTGGAACTAAAATTTCCCATGAGGTATTGCAAGGCTGGCAGTTACAATTACTTCCAGTGGTATGATGGAACTTGTACTTCTGCAACAGTTGGAGTGCCCCAGGTTGCCTACCCCTGCTTGAGCCCCTAATGAACAAACAGCATCAAGCAGAAAGCCATAAGATGTCCAGTTTGCAAGAAGCCATGTAGGGGACACAAATGTGGAGGAAGGTGCTCTGGGAGATGAGACCAAAAGTTAGCGTTTTGCTTTTAGGCCAAAAAGTTATGAGTGGCAGAAGACTAACACTGCACATCACCCTGAATACACCATCCCCACCGTGAAACATGGTGGTGGTGGCAGCATCATTTTGAGGGGATGCTTTTCTTCAGCAGGGACAGGGAAGCTGAATGGAGCCAAATACAGGGCAATCTTAGAAGAAAACCTATAATGCCGCGTACACTTGACCGGACTTTCCGGTAGAAAAGGTCCGACAGAATCATTCCATCGGATATTCTGATCGTGTGTGGGCTTTATCAGACTCCCTTTCGAAGATTCTGATGGACCTAGAAATAGAACATGTTTTAAATCTTTCCGACGAAATCAATTCCCATCGGGAAAACCGTTAGTCTGTATGCTATTCCGACAGACCAAAAACGACACAAGGGCAGCTAATGGCTACTGGCTATTGAACTTCCTTTTTCTAGTCCCGTCGTATGTCATTGCGTTCTAAACTATCGGACTTTGGTGTGATCGTGTGTAGGCAAGACCGTTTCAGCGGAACTCCATCAAAGTTTATTCTGCCGGAAAGTCCGGTCGTGTGTACGCGGCATTAGAGTCTGCAAAAGACTTGAGACTGGGGCAGAGGTTTACCTTCCAGCAGGACAATGACCCTAAACATACAGCCAGAGCTATAATGAAATGTTTTAGATCAAAGCATATTTATGTTTTAGAATGGCCCAGTGAAAGTCCAGACCTAAATCCAATTGAGAATCTGTGCCAAGACTTGATGCTCTCCATCCAATCTGACAGAGCTCGAGCTATTTTGCAAAGAATGGGCAAAAAAGTTTTTGGAAATTATTTAAAAAAAAAAAAAAAACATTTATCATCTTCCTTCCACTTCACAATTATGTGCCACTTGTGTTGGTCTATCACATTTTTGGTTGCAACGTGACAAAATATGGAAAATTTCAAAGGGGGTATGAATACTTTTTCAAGGCACTGAATCTTTTCTGCCTGCTTATGAAGCTTGCTAGCTCCTAGGTAAGATTCAGTTTACTCATAAATCAGCATAAATACCTCCACCCCCCCTACTGGCAGGTTTGACCTTGGAATGTTTATCAAGATGCAGATCTTAGACGAGATTGCTTGCAGGTTATAATAAACCAAAAATAGGGGTCAAAACGTTGCTGTGGGCTACAGAATATACATTTTTTTATGTTTTTGTGAATTTAAAAAAGGGGGGCAGCTCCAGCCCATGATTCATACAAATCAATGTTTCGGACCCCCATTGTTACTTAGATTAAAATACACAGCCTGTCCACCCAGTGTGTTTGGCACTGATCATCTCTTTTGTCTATTAAAAGAAGGAACACTTGGACCCAGGTTTAAAGGTTCAGAACTAAAAATTAAGTCAGCATTTTGCCTAATCTATAAGTCTACACGATATGGCCGACTGTTTTTCTAAAGGAAGTCTCCACTTTTACAATGAAAGTGTAAAATCCATTTAAAATGGATCCTTTAAATTATGTTTCCAAGTTCCTTTTTATAACAAGTTCTCTAGAAAGTCTAATGCCAACGTAAAACCATATCTAAGGGATTCCCCAAATAAAAAAATTAAAAAAAAAAAAAAAAAAGAGAGGGGGGGGGGTTTAAATTGAAGGATCACTGTTGCACAAATGCTGACTGACAGTAATAAAATATGTTGCTGTAGGTCTTCAGAGGAGCTTTCAAACCCCCCCCATACTTTTCAAAAAGGTAGGTTATTAGTTAGCAAAACCTAATCATTTAAAACGTGGCTCAATTTTTGACATTTCATGACAAGCAAAGGGTGAATGCCAATGCATTTATCCATTGTTGCTGCGATTACACAAGAGCAAAAAGAAAATCCAAGTGACGAGGACCTCGGGACAGAATTAGTCAATGAGAGTAAAAATTCCTGAGACAGCAGGCATTTGTTTCATTATTCCTCTGTGCAAAGTATGACATAGTAAGGGGATGTGCCAGAGAGAGCATGGTTCATGCTTCTGGAATTTGGATTTTGCATCTCACCTCTCAGTCACATGACAGTAAAAGGGACTGTCCTATTTCTTCTTATACAACATTATAATTATACTACAAATTATAAGAAAACTGGAATGTTTTGTATTAACATAGTACAACAGAAATATAAATCTAAATATAAAACCATTGATAAAAAAAAAAAAAAAGAAGAAGAATTTAAAAATATTTAATGTATTCAATTTTAAAGTCATTCTAATTTACAAAACAGTAAGATTAATCCTGGCCAACTGTAGAGTGATGCCTGCAATTGTAATACTGCATATTACGCCAATGTCACACCAGAAACCTCCTCCTTTGTAGCTGGTCTCATGCTGCTCATTTTGGCCAGCAAAATGAACACTTCCATTGGAGAAAACGGCAGCTGCATTTTTGGTAACACTGCTGCTGGCGTAAAGCACCATTTTGGCATGGCTACTAAAAGTACCTATACTAAATATGGAATTCAAGCCATCATAAAACAGTTTTCCCACAATATATAAAAGCGAGACAAAAAAAAAAAAAAAAACACACAACCAACACACAACCACTGTCAGCTCCACTCCATCAGTCTTGCCACAAAACTCCTTTGTAGACTTCTTCCAAAACAAAAGGGGATCAAGTCACTGACTGGAAAGTTTGGCTAGAACTTGGAGTCCCCCCCATGCCTCTTTGGCAAAAGCTCCGGAACAGGGTCAGTGAGGGGTCCTGAAGCCCTGACCTCTAAGCATCATGCAAGGTTTGAAAGCCCCAACATCTATACCATATACCAAAGCAAATAAAATAATTTTTCACAGATTAGCTTTAAGACAACAAATGCTAAACCCCAGACCACCCTCATCATGGAATAGTAAGTCAACTAAGCCAGAAACAACTACATCGCCCAACTGCTTGTGAAAAGAATGGTAAAATGACTCAGAAGTAATGCTATATGCATTTTGTGAGAACGAAATGCATTGAAGAAAGTTCTTCTTGCTGAATTATTTCCAAACAGCTACAAGCCATTTTATTTCCTTTTGTTGCATGTTGGCAAGTTGTAAAACCCTTCATTCAGTAGAGATACTTTGTTGATTACCAACAGTCAGATATAAACTACAGTATCTGTAGGCAAAAAAAAAAAAAAAAAAAAAATCAGGCGATTAGAGAAACATCCTTGTGCCCCCCAGTATAGTTGTGCCTACACCTGGTAAAGGACAGGTTCTTAATAAACAAAAAAAAGTGTCACTATTTACCTATACTGTGTGGATATTTTTTCTGTGGTACAAAAAAAAAAAAAAACCCACACTCTACAACTGCAGCTTCATTCTTTTATACTTTCTTCAGCATGGAGTTGATCCGGGTTTAGTGCTCAGTACCCTTCACATACAACAGCACTTTCTGTCTTCCTAGACATGAAGTTGGCATAAGATCCATTGGTTAAGACATTTCTCCAGAGAATATGGAACACACGTTCAGCAAAAGTTTGTTCCCCTGTTAGACTTGCTAAATGGGTTATCCAAACTACACTTTGAACCAATATTGGACTCTTCATTAAGGTCCAATTTCAAATAGGCTTTTCTTTTTGGCAATAATACGGTAAAAAAAAAAAAAAAAAAAAAAAAAAAAAAAGAGAATTTTACAAGCTTTATCCAACAAGGAAACCCAACAATTCTTCCAGATATACAGAAGCCAGAACCTACTTATTTGCCAAAAAGGTGGCCATGGTGTGCCATTGAACGCAGAAGAGTTAAACTCCTTCCTTAACCACTTGAGCCCCGGACCATTATGCTGCCTAAGGACCAGAGGTCTTTTTCCAATTTGGCACTGCGTCGCTTTAACTGCTAATTGCGCGGTCATGCAATGCTGTACCCAAACGAAATTTGCGTCCTTTTCTTCCCACAAATAGAGCTTTCTTTTGATGGTATTTGATCACCTCTGCGGTTTTTATTTTTTGCGCTATAAACGGAAAAAGACCGAAAATTTTGAAAAAAAATGATATTTTCTACTTTTTGTTATAAAAAAAATCCAATAAACTAAATTTTAGTCATACATTTAGACCAAAATGTATTCGGCCACATGTCTTTGGTAAAAAAAATGTCAATAAGCGTATATTTATTGGTTTGCGCAAAAGTTATAGCGTCTACAAACTAGGGTACATTTTCTGGAATTTACACAGCTTTTAGTTTATGACTGCCTATGTCATTTCTTGAGGTGCTAAAATGGCAGGGCAGTACAAAACCCCCCCAAATGACCCCATTTTGGAAAGTAGACACCCCAAGGAAATTGCTGAGAGGCATGTTGAACCCATTGAATATTTATTTTTTTTGTCCCAAGTGATTGAAAAATGACAAAAAAAAAAAAAAAAAAAAAAATTTACAAAAAGTTGTCACTAAATGATATATTTCTCACACAGGCCATGGGCATATGTGGAATTGCACCCCAAAATACATTTAGCTGCTTCTCCTGAGTATGGGGATACCACATGTGTGGCACTTTTTGGGAGCCTAGCCACGTACGGGGCCCCGAAAACCAATCACCGCCTTCAGGATTTCTAAGGGTGTAAATTTTTGCTTTCACTCTTCACTGCCTATCACAGTTTCGGAGGCCATGGAATGCCCAGGTGGCACAAAACCCCCCAAAATGACCCCATTTTGGAAAGTAGACACCCCAAGCTATTTGCTGAGAGGCATATTGAGTCCATGGAATATTTTATATTTTGACACAAGTTGCAGGAAAGTGACACTTTTTTTTTTTTTTCATAAAGTTGTCACTAAATGATATATTGCTCACACAGGCCATGGGTATATGTGGAATTGCACCCCAAAATACATTTAGCTGCTTCTCCTGAGTATGGGGATACCACATGTGTGGGACTTTTTGGGAGCCTAGCCGCGTACGGGACCCCGAAAACCAATCACTGCCTTCAGGATTTCTAAGGGTGAAAATTTTTGATTTCACTCTTTACTGCCTATCACAGTTTCGGAGGCCATGGAATGCCCAGGTGGCACAAACCCCCCCCAAATGACCCCATTTTGGAAAGTAGACACCCCAAGCTATTTGCTGAAAGGCATGGTGAGTATTTTGCAGCTCTCATTTGTTTTTGAAAATGAAGAAAGCCAAGAAAAAACATTTTTTTTTTTCTTTTTTCAATTTTTAAAACTTTGTGACAAAAAGTGAGGTCTGCAAAATACTCACTATACCTCTCAGCAAATAGCTTGGGGTGTCTACTTTCCAAAATGGGGTCATTTGGGGGGGTTTTGTGCCACCTGGGCATTTCATGGCCTCCGAAACTGTGATAGGCAGTGAAGAGTGAAATCAAAAATTCACGCCCTTAGAAAGCCTGAAGGCGGTGCTTGGTTTTCGGGGTCCCGTACGCGGCTAGGCTCCCAAAAAGTCTCACACATGTGGTATCCCCGTGCTCAGGAGAAGCAGCAGAATGTATTTTGGGGTGTAATTTCACATATTCCCATGGCATGTTTGAGCAATATATCATTTAGTGACAACTTTGTGCAAAAAAAAAAAAAAAATTTGTCTCTTTCCCGCAACTTGTGTCGCAATATAAAATATTCCATGGACTCGACATGCATCTCAGCAAATAGCTTGGGGTGTCTACTTTCCAAAATGGGGTCATTTGGGGGGGTTTTGAACTGTCCTGGCATTTTATGCACAACATTTAGAAGCTTATGTCACACATCACCCACTCTTCTAACCACTTGAAGACAAAGCCCTTTCTGACACTTATTGTTTACATGAAAAAGTTTTTTTTTTTTTGCAAAAAAATTACTTTGAACCCCCAAACATTATATATTTTTTTTATGGAAAGGCCCTACAGATTAAAATGGTGGGTGTTTCATTTTTTTTTTTCACACAGTAATTGCGCAGCTATTTTTCAAACGCATTTTTTGGGGAAAAAACACTTTTTTAAATTTTAATGCACTAAAACACGCTATATTGCCCAAATGTTTGATGAAATAAAAAAGATGATCTTAGGCCGAGTACATGGATACCAAACATGACATGCTTTAAAATTGCGCACAAACGTGCGGTGGCAACAAAATAAATACATGTTTAAAAGCCTTCAAAAGCCTTTACAGGTTACCACTTTAGATTTACAGAGGAGGTCTACTGGAAAAATTACTGCACTCGATCTGGCCTTCGCAGCGATACCTCACATGCATGGTGCAATTGCTGTTTACGTTTGACGACAGACCGCCGCTTGCGTTCGCCTTAGCGCGAGAGCAGGGGGCGACAGGGGTGGTTTTTTTTTGTTTTGTTTTTTTCTTTATTATTTTTTTGCTTTTTTAATCTTACTTTTAAACTGTTCCTTTCATATTTTTTTTTTAATCATTTTTATTGTTATCTCGGGGAATGTAAATATCCCCTATGATAGCAATAGGTAGTGACAGGTACTCTTTTTTGAAAAAATTGTGGTCTATTAGACCCTAGATCTCTCCTCTGCCCTCAAAGCATCTGACCACACCAAGATCGGTGTGATAAAATGCTTCCCCAATTTCCCAATGGCGCTGTTTACATCTGGCGAAATCTAAGTCATGAAATACTCGTAGCTTCCGGTTTCTTAGGCCATAGAGATGTTTGGAGCCACTCTGGTCTCTGATCAGCTCTATGGTCAGCTGGCTGAATCACCGGCTGCATTCTCAGGTTCCCTGTTGAGACAGGAGAGCCAGAGAAAAACACGGAAGACGGTGGGGGGGGGGGGGGCATTCCCTCCCACGGCTTGTAAAAGCAGTCTAGAGGCTAATTAGCCGCTAGGATTGCTTTTACATGAAAGCCGACCGCTGGCTGAAAAGAATGATACCAAGATGATACCTAAACCTGCAGGCATCATTCTGGTATAACCACTCAAAGTCGTGAATGGCGTACCTGAAGACAAAAAAATGGTTAACAATGGTTAACAATAAAGCACAGTAAACAGTAAAGTGTAAATAATTACACACCTGAAAAACAAACATGATAAAACATAATAACAATAACAATAACAATAAAACATTGCAGAATAGAATACAGTAAAAAAGAGCAGAACAATAGAGAGAGAGAATAGAGAGAGAGAGAACAATAAAACAACAACTATTTTTTTTTATTTCATTTTTTTTTTTTTTTTTTACACTTTTTTTGTAACTAACTTTTATAACGGTAACCGGTTCCAGGTTCGGGTCTCTCAAAATGCGATGGCATCTTGGGAGACCCTGTGAAAGTGTGCCTAGTCTGTGCAATGCTGTACCCTACGCTAATAGTCAACTAGTGCATGGTAGCGTTCAAAACATTCACCAATGCAAAGACCAGGATTGTCAGGACAGGAGGGACAATAATAGCGGGTGTCATGCCTATATCCGCGCTTGCTGCAGACACAACATCTTTTTTGGGGGGTTCGTTGGGTAGGGGTACTCGGGAGGACATAAAAATGCCTCTCATGCAGCCGACTGCATTTGGTTGGGGATGTGAATGGGGGAAGTACGGGCGCTGCAGAAGCGGTGGGTTCCCAATTAGGATTGGCGAATGCAGCAGGAAGGGCATTATGGGCACGACGGGCCTGTGTTTGTCTTTTTGGTGGCAGCGGGACACTACTTGTGCTTGCCATCTCGCCAGCTTGAACTGCACTTATGGGACTCGCCACGTCACCACGTGTTACTGCAGTGCGGGTTTGACTACGACCGGGGTGTACTAGGCCGCTGGCGCTTGCCAGTTCACCAAAACGCTACCAAAAAACTGTTAGCGATCGCAGGGATCAGGCCTGACTCTGCGAACGCTGCAGTTATGCGTTTTAGTCTTTTGTAAGTGACAGTGATCGATCGATACTGCACTTGGGTGGGCTGGGCCGGGCGGAGGGGCAAAACGCAGGTGCTAGCAGGTATCTGGGCTGATCCCGCTAACACTGCGTTTTTGGGAACCCTAAACTGCTGGTGACGCTAGTATAGATCTGATCGGATCAGATATTGATCCGTTCAGATACTATACCACTAAGGGAGGTGTACGGTGCGTGCGTGGGTGTTAGCGGTACTGGCGCTAACCTGACGCCTGGTGCTGGTGCTTGCCAGTTCACCAAAATGCTACCAAAAAAACTGTTAGCAATCGCAGGGATCAGGCCTGACTCTGCGAACGCTGCAGTTATGCGTTTAGTGTTTTGTAAGTGACAGTGATCGATCGATACTGCACTTGGGTGGGCTGGGCTGGGCCGGGCGGAGGGGCAAAACGCAGGTGCTAGCGGGTATCTGGGCTGATCACGCTAACACTGCGTTTTTGGGAACCCTAAACTGCTGGGGACGCTAGTATAGATCTGATCGGATCAGATATTGATCCGATCAGATACTATACCACTAAGGGAGGCGCATGCTGCGTGCGTGGGTGTTAGCGGTACTGGCGCTAATCTGACGCTGCCTGGGGCGACGCATATCACCGCCGGGCGATCGGGGGGCTAAACCTTTATTCGGTAATAAACGGCGGGTGCCCTGACACTATAAAAAATAAACGAACTAACCAGCGTCAACCGTAACGGTTATACGGTGATCAGTGATGAAAGGGTTAACTAGGGGGCAATCAAGGGGTTAAAACATTTATTAGGTAGTATATGGGGGTCCCTGACGCTATAAAACGCTGACGGCGAACCTAAATATTTACCTCACTAACTAGCGTCACCAGCGACACTAATACAGCGATCAGAAAAATGATCGCTTAGCGACACTGGTGACGGGGGGTGATCAAGGGGTTAAAACTTTATTAGGGGGGGTTAGGGGGGTACCCTAGACCTACAGGGGGGTAACAGTAACTGTGCTAACACAGTAACTGTCACAAACTGACACAGCAGTAATCAGAAAAAAAAAAAAAAAAAAAACTGCTGGTGTCAGTTTGTGACAGGGGGGGGGATCGGGGGGCGATCGGGGGGGGGGGAAAATCGGGGTGTTTAGTGTGCCTGGCATGTTCTACTGTGTGTGTGTAGTGTTGTGCACTCACTCACATGTCGTCTCTCCTCGGGCCGGAACGGAAACTACCGACCCGAGGGGAGATGACATCACTTCCTTTGCTGCTGTTTAGCATACAGCAGCAAAGGAGTGTTCCCATTGGCCGGCGGCGATCGCGAGAGGGGGGCCACGAACGGATGGCCTCCCCCTCGTCTCTGATCGCCGGGGGACAGAACGGGACCGCCTCGGGCGGCGGGGGGGGGTCCGATCGGACCCCCCACCCGCGGGAGGCAAATCACGTACATGTACGTGATTTTGCCTGCCCGTGCCGCCTTGCCGACGTACATCGGCGTGAGGCGGTCCTTAAGTGGTTAATGCGAGAACACCAAAGACAATGGGGCAAAGAAGCCTTCCCAGTTATCTAGATGTTACAAGAGAGTTGGAAGATCGAGCCATCTTTTTATCATGTTTAGTGACCCCACAGAATGGCTTCCAGGCTTCAAAAAGGCACAGTTGCCAGACTGATAAAACAGACTACAATATATATGTTCTTAGGAACAAAGAGCACAGAGGAAGATGGGTTTGCTTTAAAAGCATATTAAATAAGGGCATTAGCCAATGCATCACATTTGGTAATAAATTTAAAAGAGCGAACAAACATTCTGGATGTCTTAACTCCAATGTAAAAATGCATATAAAAAGCAAAAGAGAAGGCCTTAAAAAATAAAAAATAGGTTGAGGGATCATCATCAGCATTCAGAACATGAAAGACACATAGCGGAGGAGAGCAAAAAAAAAAAAAATCCCAAGAAATTCTTTAAGTATGTAAACAAGTAAAAAAAAAAAAAAAAAAAAAAAAAAAAAGGGAGGACAGACCATATTGGCCCCATAAAGAAAGAGGAAGGAAGGACATCTGGTTACAAAGGATGGGGAGATGGCGAAGGTATTAAATGTATTCTTCTCAGTCTTCACGAGGGAATCAGGGGGCTTCAGTAACCAAAACTGCAGTGTTTATCCTTCTGACACATCACAGGAAGCACCTCCATGGTTAACAGAGGACAGAATTAGAAACAGACTTGGGAAACTTAACATTAATAAATCACCGGCACCGAGACCAGATGGCTTGCACACGAGGGTACTAAGGGAACTTAGTCAAGTAATTGCCAGACCATTGTTCCTAATTTTTTACTGACAGTCTACTGACTGGAATGGTACCAGCTGATTGGAGAAAAGCCAATGTAGCACCAATATTTAAAAAAAAAAAAAAAAAAAAGGGACCAAAATACATCCCTGGGAATTACAGACCAGTTAGCCTAAGATCAATAGTATGCAAGCTCTTGGAGGGGATGATAAGGGATCATATACAAGATTTCAGTAACGAGAACGGCATCATTAGCGGTAATCAGTAGGGATGCACCGAAATTTCAGCCGCCAAAACATATTGGCCAAAAATGGCCTTTTCGGCAGTTTGCCGAAAGAGAAACCACACCGATAACGGCGCTGAAAACAGGGCGGGGCCCCCAGTGCTCTAAGCTGTCAGCACACCGCGTTAAGGAGCAGCTTATCGGTATGATCAGCGGGAGGAGCATTATCAGTGTGCAGGACTTGTTGTTTGACATGCTGTTGGAAACAGTGATCCCGCTCTGTGAAGCTTCACCGAGCGTGCTCACCATTTCCAACAGCATGTCAAACAACAAGTCCTGCACACTGATAATGCTCCTCCCGCTGATCATACCGATAAGCTGCTCCTTAATGCGGTGTGCTGACAGCTTTCCTCCATAGATCGAGCACTGTTCTTGGCTTTGCCTTGCTAACACTGCCCTGTCCTGATCCTGTCTGACATACTAAGGCAGGCTGCATGATGGGCACTGGTAGGCTGCTGGGCACTGGCAGGCTGCATTTAAGGGAACCTGGTGAGGCTGCATTGATCACCTGTACCACGTCTGCAGTCCCTGACCGTCTCCTGTACCATGTCCCCAGTCTCTGACCATCTGCTGTATAAAAATATTTTTTTAAACCGTCATTTTCGGTATTGGTTTTCGGCCTAGTGTATTTTTCATTTTCGGTATCGGCTCCAAAAAACCCATTCGGTGCACCCCTGGTAATCAGCATGGATTCATGAAGAATCGTTCTTGCCAAGCCAAACTATTAACCTGCTATGAGGAGGTCAGTTGCCATCTAGATAAGGAAGGCCCGTAGACATGGTGTATCTGGATTTTGCAAAAGCATTTGACACAGTTCCCCATAAATGTTTACTGTACAAAATAAGGTCTGTTGGAATGGACCATATGGTGACTACATGGATTGAAAACTGGTTACAAGGGAAAGTTCAGAGGGTGGTGATAAATGGGGAGTACTCGGAATGGTCAGAGGTGGGTAGTGGCGTCCCCCAGGGTTCTGTGCTGGGACCAATCCTATTTATTTTGTTCATAAACGACCTGGGGCATGGGGTAAACAGTTGAATCTCTTTATTTGTGGATGAAACTAAGCTAAATCAGGGCAATAACTTCTCCGCAGGATGTGGAAACCTTGCAAAAAAGATCTGAACAAATTAATGGGGTGGGCAACTACATGGCAAATGAGGTTTAAAATAAAATGCAATCTATACACTAGGGGGGGGGTACCTCTGGGGGAATCTAGGATGGAAAAGGACCTGGTGGTTCTAGTACAGGATAGGCTCAGCAATGGCATGCAATGCCAAGCGGCTTCTAACAAAGCAAACAGGATGTTGGCATGCATTAAAAATGGGATTAACTTCAGAGATAAAACTAAAATTCTCCCGCTCTGGCCGCACCTAGAGTATGCTGTCCAGTTCTGGGCACCAGTCCTCAGAAAGAATGTACTGGAAATGGAGCGAGTACAAAGAAGGGCAGCTAAGCTAATAAAGGGTCTGGAGGATATTAGTTATGAGGAAAGGTTGCGAGCACTGAACTTATTCTCTCTGGAGAAGAGACGCTTGAGAGGGGATATGATTTCAATTTATAAATACCATACCGGTGACCCCACAATAGGGATAAAACCTTTTTGCAGAAGGGAGTTTAACAAGACACATGGCCACTCATTAAAATTAGAAGAAAAGAGGTTTAACCTTAAACTACGTAGAGGGTTCTATACTGTAATGCGCCGTATACACGGTCGGACATTCCGACAAGAAAATCCTAGGATTTTTTTCCCGACGGATGTTAGCTCAAACTTGTCTTGCATACACACGGTCACACAAAGTTGTCGGAAAATCCGATCATTCTGAACGAGGTGATGTAAAATACGTACGTCAGGACTATAAACGGGGCAGTAGCCAATAGCTTTCATCTCTTTATTTATTCTGAGCATGCGTGGCACTTTGTGCGTCGGATTGGTGTACACACGATTGGAAATTCCATCAACGGATTTTGTTGTCGGAAAATTTTATAGCCTGCTCTCAAACTTTGTGTGTCGAAAAATCTGATGGAAAATGTGTGATGGAGCCTACACACGGTCGGAATTTCCCACAAAGGTCCTATCACACATTTTCCGTCGGAAAATCCGACCGTGTGTACAGAGCATAAGAGTGGCAAGGATGTGGAATTCCCTTCCACAGGCAGTGGTCTCAGCGGGAAGCATCAATAGTTTCAAAAAACTATTAGATAAGCACCTGAACAACCACAACATACAGGGATATACAATGTAATACCGACATATAATCACACACATAGGTTGGACTTGATAGACTTGTGTCTTTTTTAAACCTCACCTACTATGCAACTATTTATCCTTTGTTTATAGAGGGTTGAAAAAAAAAAAAAACTCCTTCATTAAAAACGGCATGCCAGATCTTTGGCAACGTCGTGGACAGAAGCAACAGCAGAACAAATCTGGCGAGTGACTATTTAGTCAAAATACCTTTGTCAAACATGATAAAGTGGAGGTCATCTGACATAATCACCTAGCTTTAAAGCAGAAAAGTTCTACAGGCAGGGGCCCCATATTGAGATAGGGAAAAGCAAGTAATAAAAAACACCTATGTTGCTATCCTGAAATATGATTGAAGAATTCCCAAGTTGGGGAAAAAATAAATAAAAAACACTAACAATATTTATAGAAATCTTCCAGTACAGCAAGCCTACTGACCACCCTTGTTTAATGTGGTTATTTCCAATATTTTTCCTCATATACTGGTGGAGAAAGTCTACTTTAAGCCCAAACAGAGACAGAGGGTGGGAGATGTTTTTCACTATTGTGCTTGTGTTGGAATGTACCAGTCATTTCTCTTTGTTGTCCTGGAAGATTCCTAGAAATAGTTATCAGTAAGCCCAACTAGCTTTCAACGGCTCTATATCTCTATCTATTTATTACACATACGTCATTAAAAGGTTTTGTTGTATAGATTAGTCAAAAAATACCCGTAAACCAAGCTGTGCTCTTTGCCACTATGTTATAGAGATGATTAGAGGGTCACCCTGTAGTCCTAACACTTCCTGTCCTAGGGTGACATCACCTAACAAACTCTGTAGTGCTGATGCTTTGCTAAAAGTATAGTTCTGTATTTCCAAGAATTGAGATACTGTAGCTTTAGTTTGACATAATTTAGCTGACATGCAATGACCTACATGGCTTTGATGGCAAAGGTTCTAAACATCAGAAATATTCCATCCTTACTAAAACTTTATTTCACAGATTTTTGCCATTCAAAATGTGTTAGTAATTACTAGATATCAGTGCATGCAGATCTTAAAACACAAATGTGTGTCATGCTAGAAAAGTTGAATTCTCACAGCAGCAGACAGAAAATGATCAGCTGTTGTGAACCACACAGCTTTTCCTTGAACACCTTCATGAGGCTGTATGTATTATCCCTAAATAAATAAAATATACATACACACACACACACACACACAGTAAAAGCAAATGGACTGTAACCTTTTATCAAATGATGAGTTTTAAAGTGTAGGTTACCCCTATACCCTATATTTCAGATTCCTGATGTGTCATTTGTATCAAGAACACTACCACCAATTCCAAGTTGGACCACTGTGCAAAATCTACATTAAAACAGAATGCAATTATTTGCAAATCTCAAAGCTATATTTTAGTCACAACAGAAAACAAATCAAATGTTTAAACTGAGAAAAATGCACCATTTAAGAAAAAAAAAAAAAAAAGGCGGCAATAGGTCTCAGAAAAGTTGGGACAGGGCCATGTTAACCACGGTGCAACATCCCCTCTTAAATATCACTCTGTAAATGTCTGGGAACTGAGATCAGTTGCTGGAGTTTTGGAAGAGGAAAGTTGTCCCATTCTTGCCCAATATCGGATTCTAACTTATCAAGAGTCCTGGGTCTGTCATATTTTTCTAACAAGATGCAGCAAATATTTTCAGTTGCTGAAAGGTCTGGACTGCAGGCAGGCCAGTTATGCACCCGGACCTCTTCTGCTGTTGTCAGAGTTGCAGTTTACCATTGTCGGGCTGAAATATGCACGGCCTTCAATGAAAAAGATGTCCATCACAAAATCATGCCCGTTTTTAATGCAGTGCCGTCTGAGGGAATGAAGATCACAAGCATGCAATATTATGTTTTGGCCTTGTCCCTTGCGCACAGAAATGTCTCCAGATTCAGCGGAATCTTTTGATAATGTGTACATTTAAATATGTGTTTTTTTATGCTGAGGAACATTATTCTGAAATTGTGCGAAAATTTTTAGATGCAGCTTTTCACAGATTGGTGAATCTCTGTCCGTCTTTACTTCTGAGATACTCTGAGATGCTCTTGATATACCCAGTTGTTACTGACCTGTTGTCAATAAAACGTAACTAGTTGCAAAATGTTCTTACAGCTCTTCCTTGTTGGCCATCACTTTGCCAGCTTTTTGTTCCCCTGTGCCAACTTTTGAGACATGTTGCTGTCATCAATTTCCAAATTACACTATTTTTTCCTTAAAATGGTACATTTTCTCAGTGTAAACAATTGATATGGTTTTCTATTTTCCATTGTGAATAAAATGGGAGTATGAGATTTTCAAATCACTACATTCCGTTTTTATGTAGATTGTTATACAGTGTCTCAACTTTTCTGGAATTGGGGTTGTACTTGCATGAAAAAAATAAATAAATAAATAAAAAAAAAAAAAACACATCCTGTTCTCTCTCTCTCTCTCTCTCAACTAATGCTTCCATTGTGTGAAATTCCTGGTAAACTGCAAGTCCCCGATTTCCTATTTAGTAATGACCACACCAGACTATGGAAGCACATCCATCCCAATGTGATCAGTTTTCTTCTTTACTTTCTACTTTGGAGCACAGCCTATATTCCAATAGGCTTCCAAATACAGCACACAATGATAACAGCAGAGAACCCTGCCATCTTCCTCTCCTATGATATCAGAAGACGACTGTTTCCTTTGGGTTTTATGCAGAGAGCCCGCGATGATGCACATCAAGGCCTTCCTCATTCAGCACTTGGGATATAGGACATGGGTATCCCAGGAACCTGTGGGAGCAGTGCGACTTCTTTTTTGCCTTGACAAGAGGAGAGGAATTAGGGTGGAGTAGGGAGGATTAAAATGGTGGCCCACTTTAATGCTAAATTTTAGGTCAATTTGTATTTAAGCCAGAAAAAAACCAGCCTACATAATTCTCAGTTTTTTTTGTTTTGTTTTTTTTAGGGTTCATGCACATGACCCTTTGCATGCATTATATCTGCTAAGTATAAATTTCCTGGAGCTTTTCCATGCCTGGGGACCTGCAGCTGGCGCATACAGCCTGCGATTCAAGAGAATGGCTGTATGCAACTGTATTTTTGTAAATGCAGATGCTCATTTTACAACACACACAGTGTAGAAATTTCACGTTTGGGAAATATGCCCATAAAACACAGGATGCAAGAAAACCTCAGTGGTTTACAATAGTAAGGTCATGTACAGCAATTCACATGAATGCTGTATGTGCTAGCTGCAGCGCCCCAGGAAATTCACACTAGGCATATAAAATGCCTCCAAACAGCCAGGTGCATGAACCCTAAAAGGAAACCTGTGCAAAGAGAATGATGCAGGCTGGCTTTTTCTGGCTTCTATACTCATAAAATGCCTACAAATTTCCATGTGCAGGATCCCTTAAAGTGTTTGTAAACCCTTACCCAGTAGCGTGACTGACCTCAGGTGATACATAGAGGAAAAAAATCCGCCTACATAAGTTGTACCTGTTTATCTGTGGTCTTACCTTCGCTACAGCCATTCAAAGTCCAGAATTAATAAACCTTGTCTGAACAGTCAGAAAAAAAAAAAAAAAAAAAAAAAAAAAAGAAAAAAAGGGGGTAGAGCGCTGAAATTACAAACTGCAGAGCTGATTGGAGAGAAGGGACATACCCCCTTCGTACAGCACACAGGAACAGAGCTGAGGCTGTCAATTAAACCTACAGAGACTGGACACCATCGGGGTGAATTTCTGCTCTACCCAATGCTTTTTTACCAGATCCCACAGATATATGGAGGCCACATTCACCCAAAAAGAACTGTGGGAACTTATGCATCCATTTGGTTTCACTGACTGGTACTCAAACTTAAAGTATCCGAGTTGTCTGCCCCCTCCCATCTTCATACCACCTTAAAGTCGCCACGCACACATGAAGCTCTGACGGCTCAGGACCCTCCATCCACAACAAGTAGCCACCTCTCTTACTATTACTCTACAACTCTGAGATCACCACTCAGGTACATCAAATGCTGCTTCCACTCCTAAAAAGGTAATCCTATATACAATGTTACCTTGCTTTGTCACGTTACACCATATCATTGTATAAAGGGTAAATAATATATATGTAACAATCAGGAGCACCCTTATAATTAAAGTGCAAAATATATATCAAAACATCGCAGCTGCTGAACACTAAGTGATAGATAGAGATTATATATATATATATATACACACACATACACATACACACACACATATATACCACACTATCGATTATAGTCCTATTGCAAGCAGGTGTGTCAATTCTTGAGCTGTGAACATCCGTTGAATCGCCACTGTGCTCTTCTATAGATATTGCTCAGTTGTGTACACCTCCACCAACCAATATATCTGCTCAGCTCAACAATTAGTCAGATAGACTCAAATATAAATGTTTTACTCCACTCCTCTATGGTTTCTCTCGTCCTTAGTGGATCAGCTGTTCAAGATCAGCTCTTTGCTGCTTCACCAGCCTTCTGAGTGATTCCAATAAGTGAGGAATAGATATTTCCTATTTACAACCCCTCTCCTTAGACTCTCCTCCACTTGTGGGATATCGTTCCAGTATCATGCAATTACAAAAACATACAATACATAGTGCTTTCCGTTTTAAAAGCTTTATTATACCCTGCTAAAAAACACGGGGGGGGGGGGGGGGAAGAGAGAGAGAAGAAGGAGTAAAACAGCATGTGTACAGATCAATAGCATCCGCTCGTTCAACACCGTGGCTACGTGACGAAGTCTGATACACTTACTGTTTGTTTGGTCTCGACAATTGCGAGACAAGAGTTAACTGTTACAACACAATGTAATACACATTTCTTTGGTTCTGCAGATTACTTTGCCTTGTAATGTTTTGTATACACCTATTGAAATGAACAAAAAAAAAACAAAAACAAACACCGAGCTGGCGTTTTGTATCAATTTGTTAGAGTCGGTCTACACTGAGGCAGCCCGACTTGCAGCGCGACTGCCTCAGGCGACTTGAACACAACAGCAGCGGTGACTTGCAAAACGACTTCTATATAGAAGTCAATGCAAGTCGCCCCCAAAGTAGTACAGGAACCTTTTTCTAAGTCGGAGCAACTTGCTTCGCTCCGATTAGAACGGTTCCATTGCACAGAACGGAACTTGTCAGGCGGCTAAGTCGCCAAAATTGTGATAGAGATATATATACACACACACACACACACACACACACTCTACCAAAGCAAGCAAAAAAAAAGTTATTGTTTATCATTTATAAAATAGATGTGAAAAAAAAAAAAAACACACGAAAATAATTAAAATGGAGGAGAATGGGGAGTTAATTAAGGCTGATTAAAGTAAATTAAGGGTTAATAATGGGTTAAACAGAGGAACTTTTGTTCATCCCCACTGACAGCTCAAAGAGCCGAGCATGAAAGTATTGGTTAGAGGTATCTGTGCATTTGCATGAGTACTGACACTTGTGCAAGTACTCGGTACCGATACCAGGTGCAACCCTAATTATACACAAACCAAACTACTTGTATTTCACAAGGTACACTTCCTTCGCCAACTAATTCTGATCCATATCCCAGTAACGCTAGGATCTAGCTTTGTTTGCTGTATTTACTGTGCAAACACTGACATGCGAGCTGGACCAATTAAGTTTCAGTTAATCTCTGAATAGCCTGCAATGATACAAGGGGGGGGGGAAGATTTACTAAAACTAGTGCCCACAGAATCTGGTGCAGCTGTGCATGGTAACCAGTTTCTAACTTCAGCTTTGACAATCGAACCCTAGAAGCCGATTGGTTGCTATGCACAGCTGCACCAGTTTTAGTACATCTTCCTCAATGGCTGAAGGACTCCCCTGCCCTGTACAGTAGAGACAACGGAGTACAGCACAAGGCGAAAGAAAAACTAAAAAGCACCAGTGGCAGAATGTCAAGTAGCCTGACACTCTTCCAGTCACATGACCACAACACAACAACAACAGGCGGAGGTGATGGGGTGAGGAGAGCCGGGAGACGCTGAGGTGTACGAGGAGACACTGAGGTGTACGAGGAGACGAGGCTATTTCCAGGGCAAGGCCAGGCTCCTCCAAGTACAGAACGCCCACCATATAATAAACACAGAGGACACGTACCTGCTGACCCCACAGGGGAGACACCTAGACACTCACACTGTATACACTGATATGTCATGGACGTACACACAGTGTATAAGAGGCGAGAAGCCAATAGACGCCGGCCTCCCAGCTTACCGTGCGGGTTATACCAAAGGAGCTCCCCCCGAAGTCAGCTGTCTCTTCACCCCTCCCCGTTCTCGGTTGCTGTCAGTCACAACACCCGGCTCTTCCTTCCTCTTCACAACCACAACAACATGGCGGAGCACGTCGGGAAGGCCTGTGGCAGGAGGGGGGAACGTCACACAAACAAGCACTCTCACGCAGCGCGGGCACACCTCCCTTTGGCCAAGTGCGCTGTGAACGCGCGGGCACGCCCCCTTTGTTCACCTGCCCGCAGCGCTTCGAGCGACAGCGAGAAGGCGTTGTAGTGGGTGTGTCGCGGGTGGGCGGGGCTGGAGCGTGTTGCGGCTTCTACTGTTCCCGCTGACAGATCTCCTGTTTGGCAGGAGTGACAGCGAAGCAAGGGGGCGTGTACTAGTGGCACCCAAACAAACTGCTTAAAGAGACAGTTGCCTTTCGAGGTCTGCTGCGACCCTTTGGAACTACTGTGCGGCCAATTGTCTGTATTAAATGATTTTTCAGGCCAGTGAAAGAAAAATAAACCAGAATAGATTTTAGTAGTTAAAGCGGGGTTCCACCCAAATTTTGAACAATATCTGTATGTATTCTCTTCCTTGCCTAGATGCTGACATGCCGTTTAAAAAAAATTTAAATCGCCGTAATTACCTTTTATTTTTCTATTCTTTGCACTTCCTGGTTCTCCTCCCGTGGGAGTAGGCGTGTTTCTAGCCTCTCCCAGACTCCGCACAGACTCCTGGGAGCTAGTCTCAGGCTTCCCAGGATGCCACTGAGCATGTGCGGGAACGAGCGGTGAATGCTGGGAGCACAGCATTCACCACATCCAGGAAATAAATGCTTGTGGGCTTCAAATGCCCACAATGAAGATGGAAACCGCCTGCAGTGAATAATATAAGTTATTCTTTCTGACGAAATCTGACACAGGCGGACATATTACACACAATATGTGAGTATGTAATGCTGAGAAGAAAAGTTTGTGAATGAAATAAAAAAAAAAAAAACGATAGATAGGTGGACCCCTGCTTTAAAGTGGAACTTTTTGATTAGAAAATTAAGTCCCGCTAGATCACTTCAGTCTGGCCCCTTTTGCAGGTATAGCGTAGCTGTGTAAAATATTAAAGCATAGCTCTAAACTGTCCCTGATTGCAAGGGACTGTCCCTGATTTGAACCAATGTCCCTCTGTCCCTCATTCTCCTCAATTGTCCCTCATTTTTGCCTGATCTATATAGTTGTATATAAAATGCACGTTCTATCTTTCAAAAAGTGTTCCCCAGTGCAAAACCTTTCATACAGTTTCAAATTGGTGCATTTTTACATTTCAAAACCCAATATAAAGGAATAATTGTGGTTAAAAAAGCACTCGTGGGGTTAAAGGGGCTGCTGTAAACCTTCATGTTTTTTCACCTTAAAGGGGTTGTAAAGGTAAAAATTTTTTCACCTTAATGCATTCTATGCATTAAGGTGAAAAAACTTTTGACAGTACCGCCGCCCCCAGCCCCCCGTTTTACTTACCTGACGCCTCGAATCTTCGCTCCTCGTCCTCGTCAGCTTCATTGCAGCTCAGCCTGGTCGCTGATTGGCTGCAGTGGATGGATTGAAAGCAGCGCAGCCATTGGCTCGCGCTGCTGTCAATCACATCCGATGACGCGGCGCGCCGGGGGGCGGGGCCGAGTGATACAGCGAGCGGCTATAGCCGCCGGCTGTATCACGGGAGCGCGGCCCGCAAGCACTCACCACCGTGCGAGGGAGCTCGCATGAAGGTGGTAAATGCTTGCGGGGAGGGAGCTGAAACAGCCGCCGAGGGACCCCAGAAGACCAGGTTCGGGGCCACTCTGTGCAGAACGAGCTGCACAGTGAAGGTAAGTATAACATGTTTGTTATTTTTTTAAAAAAAAAAAAACAACTTTACAACCCCTTTAATACATCCTATACATTAAGGTGGAAAAACTTCTGGCAGTGACCGCCCCCCCCCCCCCCCAGCTCCCCTGCTTTACTTACCTGAGCCCCGTATTTCCCTTGGCGGAGACGTGCTGTCCCTCTCTGCACAGGGTCCCAGCTCTTAATTGGATAGATTGATAGCAGCCATTGGTTCCCGCTGCTGTCAATCAAATCCAATGACGCGGGGACGGGGGGGCAGGGGCGAGTCCGGCATTCGTGTCTATGGATGCAATTGCTGGACTCGGGAAGCACCCGCAAGGTAACGCCCCGGGAGAGCGCTTCTCCCAGGGGGTTATCTGATGCGGGGAGGAGCCGCGAGAGCCGCCGAGGGACCCCAGAAGTCAAGGATCGGGGCCACTCTGTGCAAAACGAGCTGCACATTGGAGATAAGTATAACATGTTTGTTATTTTAAATGAAAAAAAAAAAAACGAGCCTTTACAATCACTTTAGCTAATCCTTTTTTTTTTGTATAATTCTCCTTTAAGGGGGCATGACAGGGGGGTTGTCCTATGCCTACATACTTTTGGTAATAGGTGTCCCTTATTCCCATCTCAAAAAGTTGGGAGGTATGTTAAAGGGTAAGTTCACCATTACAGAAAATGTGTAAGGTGAACTTACACTGGACCCCCTCCCCATCCCCCCCCCCCCAGTCCTGCTGTACCAGAGTCCCGCAATCCCTTGCTGTCAGGCACTGGGACGCAACCTTACCTGTCCAGGGATTTGAAATCCTCCTGGCTTTCCTCTCCCCCAGCGCTGACAGGACAGTGCTAGACAGATTCTGATTGGTCAGCGTCGTCTATGTGATTATGCTGACCATGTAGAATGCCTCCTATCTGTACATGCTGAGAGACAGATTGTCTGTAAAGGTGAACTTATTGCACGTATGGTGCCCTGTGCCCTGTTCACACCAATGTTACTGTCTTGTCAGTTTTTTTCCCGTGCAGAAAACTGCATACACATTGTAGACTCCTGCGGAGAAAAAATCTGCACCAGTGTTGTGGTGTGAACAGCACACATAGAGCACAATTGTTTTTTTTGTTTTTTTGGTGCCCTTGCAGAACGCATGCAGAAAAACTGACCTCTCGTCACCATCGTGTGAACGAGGACTGAAAATAAGTGTCTATACTAATACCCAGTAATACTCTGTCTCACCCTGGTCCCTGTACATGCCGATTTGCTGACAGCCTTAACCACTTAACGACCGCCCGTCGCAGATATACTGCTGGGCAGCTCTATTGCGCGAATCGTCGCACTGATATCCGCCGGGCCACCCGCAATCGCTCCACAGAGAGACAGAACCAGGATCTGCCAGTGTAAACAAAGAAAATCCCCGTTCTGTCAGGGGAGTACAGTGTGATCTTCTGTTCCTAGTGATAAGAAACAGCGATCTCTCTGTACTCCCAGTCAGTCCATCCCCCCCCAGTTAGAAAGCACCTCCCTAGGACATACCTAACCCTTTGATTGTCCCTGGTGTTAACCCCTTCCCTGCCAGTGCCATTTATACAGTAATCAGTGCATTTTTATAGCACTGATCGCTGTATAAATGTCACTGGTCCCAAAAAAGTGTCAAAAGTGTCTGATCTAAAAATCGCTGATCACCGCCATTACTAGTAAAAAAAAATAATAATAATAATCTATCCCCTATTTTGTAGACGCTAAAACTTTTGCACAAACCAATCAAGATACGCTTATTGCGATTTTTTTTTACCAAAAGTATGTAGAAGTATACATATTGGCCTAAACTGTTGAAGAAATCATTTTTTTACATTTTTTGGGGGTATATTTATTATAGTAAAAAGTAAAAAATATTGTTTTTTTTTCAAAATTGTCGTTTTGTTTTGTTTTTTTGATAGCGCAATGACCACCAAAAGAAAGCTCTATTTGTGGGAAAAAAAAGACATCAATTTTGTTTGGGTACAACGTCGCTCGACCGCGCAATTGTCAGTTAAAGCGACGCAGTGCCGTAGCGCAAAAAATGGCCTGGTCATTTAGGGGTAATTAGTTCCGGGGCAGAAGTGGTTAAAGGAATTGGTAAGGCAGAGGGTTTTTAATCTTAATACATTGTATGCATTAACATAAAAAATCTTCTGTGTGTAGCAGCCTCCCCAGCACCCCTTAATACTTACTTGAGTCCCATCTCTGTCCAGTGATGTCCACGATTCCCTCGGCCGTCCGGGACATTCCTACTGATTGGCTGAGACACAGCAGCAGTACCATTGGCTCCATCGGCTGTCAATCAAAGTCAGTTAGCCAATAAGGAGAGAGAGGGGGCGGGGCCGAAAGGGCAGCTCCATATCTGAATGGACACACAGAGCTGCAACTCGGCTCGGGTGCCCCCATAGCAAGCTGCTTGCTGTGGGGGCACTCAATAGAAGGGAGGGGCCAGGAGCACAGAAGACAGACCCGAGAAGAGGAGGATCCAGGCTGCCCTGTGCAATACCAACTGCATAGAGCAGGTAATGATAACATGTTTGTTGTTTTTAAAAAAAAAAAAAAAAAACGAGACTTTACATTTACTTTAAAACGTAAAAAAAAAAAAAAAAAAAAACCTATGCCTTACAGCCAAGAAAGCTGCTTGCTTCTGTTTGATCTGCAACTGCCATGGTGCTGCACATGTGATCAGTTACGACACCAGCCATTTGATGATTTGACAGTTTGGTTGAGGACACAAGCAAATGTGACAGTTTTAATATAAGAAACAAACAAATAATGAACAAATAACATATTTAAGAAAAAAATAGTGATAATAATTATTAAATGAAAGCCCCAAGGGCTACAGATGCATATGAATGATCATCAAAATAAATATTATTCACACCAAAAAAAAATATATATGTTGAAAAATAAATTGTAAAAAACGTGTAGTATTCAATCACGGCATTTCAGGAATGTAACATTTTTTTTTAAACTGTTAAATCGATGGGTTTATTTCCATTTTATGATTTACTAATGTTCAGAGGCTCTGGGCTTTGGCAAAATGGCAGCCTCCAGTAATGCCGCGTACACACGATCGGAAATTCGGCCAGTAAAAGACAGATGAGAGCTTTTGATCGGAAAATGTGACCATGTGTATGCTCCATCGGACTTTTGCTGGTGGAATTCCAGCCAGCAAAAGATTGAGAGCATGTTCTCAATTTTTCGGTCGGAAAAAGTTCCTATCCGAAAATGCGATCGTCTGTAGCAATTCCGACGTGCAAAAATCCTACGCATGCTCGGAAACAATTCGATGCATGCTCGGAAGCATTGAACTTCATTTTCTCAGCTCGTCTTAGTGTTGTACGTCACCTCGTTCTTGACGGTCGACAGTTCAGCGAACTTTTGTGTGACCATGTGTATGCAAGGAAAGCTTGAGCGGAATCCCATTGGAAAAGTCATCATATCTTTTTCCGACCAAAATCCCAATGGTGTGTACACGGCATCAGAAGAAACAGGAACAATGCTGGAGGAAATTTACAGCACACTCTCAATTTGGTAGCATAGGGGTCAATTCACTAAGAGTTAAATACCGCATGAATTTTTGAGTTAAAATAACTCATGCAGTATATATATCTCAATTTCTCAAACGTAGTCAATTCGCTAGAAAATATGCATTATTTACCTCACATTCGATATTTTACTTGCATGAATTGACTCTTTTATTAGGTCATGCGATATTGCCGAAAAATGGGTCACATGACCTGCATATCACATGTGGTAACCTGTAGTGAATTTGCCCCTTTGTTATTAATGTGGAATTAACAGTGTGTTCCTTGCTAAAGAACATTTTTTTTATCAAGTTGTTATGCCGTGATATCGAGGTACCATGGGATTTTTTGCTCGCAAATGCAGTGCTTTTGCAATCCGCATTTCGGGTGGCATTCACAGTACATTGGCACCTGCATGCAGATCCCAAGGGCAGTACATATGAACGTGGTACGGGAAACACATACGAAACGCAGCTTTCCCTCACTACGTTCTGGTGTGAGCCGGCCCTTAAAGTATAACTAAAGCATATTTCCCAACTTTTTGAGATGGGAACAGGGAACACCTATTAGAAAAAGTAAGTGTGCATAGGACACACCCACTTAAAGATAAATTATACATAAAAAAAAAAAAAAAAAGATTAGTTAAACCCACAAGTGCTTTTTTTACCACTACTATTTCTTTATACTGACTTTTGAAATTTACAAAAGGTTTAGCATTGGGAAACACTTTTTGAAACATAAACAGTGCATTTTATATACAACTATCCTGTATATAAATCAGACCAAAATGAGGGACAAATGAGGAGGAAAGAGGAACAGAGGGACTGTGTTTCGAATCAGGAACAGTCCCTTGATATCAGGGACATTTGGGAGCTTTGCTAAAGGCAAAACTTGTTTTTTATATTTTTTTTTTAGTTTTTGGATAGAGCGAAGAGGGATTAGAACACCTGTCAGTTTGACAGATCGTGGTTCCTAGCTATTAGGAACAATCTGCTTCTCCTCTCCTCACAGAACAGGGATTTGTTTGTTTACACGCACACGTCCCTGTTCTGCCTCTCGTGCCCACGATCGCGTGCGGCTGGCGATCATCGTGACCGCCGGCCACGAGCATCGGCACCCCTGCAATGCAGCGGGAGCGCGCGTGCGACCTGCTATCCCACTTAAAGGAGCCGACGTACAGCTACGATGGTTCACGGGATCATGCCGACCTGCCGCAGTATAATGACGGCAGCTGGTCGGCAAGTGGTTAAAGACCATAGTTTGCCATTCCTGACTGTTGACTGGCCCCACCCTCCGTTATATAAGAAATGTCAGAAGAAGCGAAGCGTCACACAGCTGAAGACTCCCACTGAGTCGGATCGTTTGGACGGAGTGGAGAAGAAGCCTGGAGGAAGATGCGGGACGAGAAGAGCGGTGGAAGAAGAAGATGGAGAAGAAGAAGATGGAGGAAGAAGAAAAACACCGAAAGAACACCAGAAGAAAGGAGATGGAAGAAGAAGCGGAAAGAAGAAGAAATTAATAAATGACTTGTCAAAAACCGTCTCTTGTGTTTTTTAAACTTTTTGACACTTTTTTTGTGAAATGGTAGGGGTACATTTGTACCCCATTACCAATTCACACAGGGGGGGCATGATCTGGGGGTCCCCTTGTTAAAGGGGGCTTCTAGATTCCAATAAGCCCCCCACCCGCAGACCCCCACAACCACCGGCCAAGGGTTGTGGGGATGAGGCCCTTCTCCCCATCAACATGGGGACAAGCTGCTTTGGGGGGCTACCTCAAAGCACCTTCCCAATGTTGAGGGCATGTGGCCTGGTACGGTTCAGGAGGGGGGGGCGCTCTCTCGTCCCCCCCTCTTTTCCTGCAGCCTGCCAGGTTGCGTGCTCAGATAAGGGTCTGTTATGAATTTTTGAGGGGATCCCACGCCATTTTTTTAAAAATTTTGGCGCGGCGTTCCCCTTAAAATCCATACCAGACCTGAAGGGTCTGATATGGATTTTGATAGGGACCCCCACGCTATTTTTAAAAAAAAATTGGCGCGGGGTGCCCCTTAATATCCATACCAGACCTGAAGGTCCTGGTATGGAATTTAGGGGGACCCCCCACACATTTTTTTTTCATTTTGGGTTGGGGTTCCCCTGTGGGGAAATCCCATGCAGTTTTTATCAATGAACTTTTATGTGTATTGTCGGACCGACAATTTATTAATAGCCGCAAGTAGTTTTAAATTACTTTTTTTCCTTTGAAATGTAATTTTGATGTCAGACTGTTCTAAGCACAGGAAACATGCGCCCCTTTACAGGCATACTATAGACACCCCCCAGGTATGAAATTTAAAGGAATATTACACTTTTATTGTTTCACTTTAAGCATTATTAAAATCACTGCTCCCGAAAAAACGGACGTTTTTAAAAATTCTTTTTGAATTGATACATGTCCCCTGGGGCAGGACCCAGGTTCCCAAACACTTTTTATGACAATAACTTGCATATACGCCTTTAAAATGAGCACTTTTGATCCCGGGGGGGTGTTCGGCTCATCCTTACTGTTGAGTTACCAGATCACTGTTTGTTGATTGTGGAAAGTCTCCCAGTAAACAAACTTCCTGTTCACTACATTTGTCCCTTTTTTTACTGTGTTAGCAAGTACAATGCTTGCTAGGTATGCCAGAGGGGCTGGACAGTTCTTGGGGTTGAGAGGCAGCGTACGGAACTGAACATACAGCTCGGGAGTATTGCTATACAAATATGACAGTTAGCATTCCCAGTATGCCAGGAATGTAACAGATTTTTTTGAAACCGTTAAACTGATGGGTTTAGTTCTGTTTTAACCACTTGCTGCCTGCCCACAGTATATTTACTGTGGGCGGGCGGCAGCTACAGGACTAGACAACATACCCATATGGCGCCGCCTGTTTGCGGGTTTTTGGGTGCTTTTGCTGACCAGTGCTGTGATTAGACACGGTACGATTTTGTCAGTAGGTTTCAGCCATTAAAAGAGAATATGTGAAAGGATTGGGCTTTTAAAGCAGTAGCTCCCATGGATAAATTAAAGTATGTCCCATAGATACATCAATCATCTTTATAGAAATATAAAAAGTTTATTATTTAATACATACGATATTTCATATCAAATGGAGAGAAAAGGGCACCCGTAGGCCCATACATATAAAAATATATATGTATCAAGAAGATTTCAGACAAAATATCACACGTGTTACAGGGGGTCTGCCAACATGTATACGCAGCTTCTTTAGGGCTTCACTATCCGTGTGAATCTAAAATATTGGATGCGTTCAAGCTAGGGGGGTTCCATAATGAAACGCTTTACCTTGTTGATGTGCACAGGCAGGACCCAATCATCATTTATACTATCTACTGCGTAAAAAAATGATGACACCGCAGAGCACATTTGAACATTAAAGAGCGGGGCTCAGGACAAAAACCAAAATCTGTATGAGCCACAAACATTCAAAGGAAAAGCCACCTGATGTGGATAGCATTCAATCAAACGTTATCACATCTATTATGCATGAGAGGTCAGTGCAAATGCCAAAGGCACCAGGGATCTCTGCAGGGAATGTCTGGGTCTCCCGAAAGCCCATTACCCCCCTAGGCAATCTGAGCAGAAGTGGAAGCGGGTGCCTGTCAAAGCTAGGTACCCCCCCCCCACCTAAAAAAAAATATGACATGCCAAATGGGGCAGAAGAGGAGGGGAGGAGGACTTAATGTGGATCTTCCCCTTTTGGGTGGAGCACTGCTTTAATATAATCAGGAGATGTCACAAGGGATGTTGCAGACCCCTTCAGAATCCAATTGGGATATAGCACTGAAAGTGTCGGTTCTTGCGTCCAAATCATGTACTCCTCAAGGACAGGCACATGAATCTGTTGGTGCCTGATACTGAGGTTGGAGTGTCCATACTGGATGCCACATCCTCCACGATCAGCGCTGTTCCCTGAACCTCCTAGTTGCAGAGGGGAGGTGAGGGTAGGCACGCAATTGGCTCCTGCAACTGTCTATCATGAGCTGGGAGGAAGAAGCTGGATTGTGCCTTGCCAGGCGCTGTGTGTGTCAATAAATGCCTCCAGCCTTGGCTGGGAGTGTACATGCACAGGTGTCTCCTTTACAGCTGGACTGGCAAAGGAGATAGCTGCAAACAGGATGGTATAGCAGTGGGCTGACCTGTCAGCCAGCATGCAAGAAAGATCTAGTTTCAGGGAAGCAGACTAAGGGGGTTATTTACAAAAGGCAAAGCCACTTTGCACTACAAGTGCAAACTACAAGTGCAAAGTGCACTTGGAAGTGCAGTCGCTGTAGATCCGAGGGGGACATGCAAGGGAAATAAAAAACAGCATTTTAGTCTGCACATGATTGGATAAAAAAATCAGCAGAGCTTCCCCTCGTTTCAGATCTACCCCTCAGATTAACAGCGACTGCACTTCTTAGTGCACTTTGCACTTGTAGTGCAAAGTGGATTTGCCTTTCGTAAATAACCCCCATGTCTGTCTTTCCTGAACGACAATTTTATCACTTTAGCTAGCACTCCTGTACAACTTATAAAGCTACAGTACATAAGTTGTATAATTCCAAAAATGGATTTATGTTAAATTCTATGTAAATCCTTTCACTAAAATCTCATTTAAGCTTTAGGAACATCAGTTGGGAGGAATGTTGGAATGTTTGCAACTGCAGGCATCATACCTGTATAACCACCTGAAGTCTAGCAATTTACTGATACGTTGCTGGTCACTGGGTGGTAAAGCAAAACTAAACCCAACAATTTATTGGTTTCAAAAAACAGTTGCATTCCAGGCATGCTGGGAATGCTAATGGTCACATTTGCTTGTGCTCTCAAGCAAACTGCCAAACCTTAAAATGGCTGATGTCATAACTGATCACATGTACAGCACCATGCCATTTGAAGATTAAACAGAGGCCAAGATGGCAGCTTCCTTGCTTAAAAAAGGATAGAAGGGTTTAGTTCCACTTTAAGGCATGGTCTCACAAGGTATTGTCCATATTCCCATCGCACACGTTCCTGGATAGCGGGTGCTGTAGCAACTATCAGCTGGAAACTGGGCTTGTCATGAAACAGCGCACGTATTCGCCAGCACACTGTAGATCATCTTCTAGATTGTAAGCTCTAATGAGCAGGGCCCTCTAATTCCTCCTGTATTGAATTGTATCGTAACTGTACTGTCTGCTCTCATGTTGTAAAGCGCTGCGCAAACTGTTGGCGCTATATAAATACTGTATAATAATAATAATCAGATATTGTCCAAAACTTTTATTGCAGAAAGATCACATTACAACGGACCAAGTGCAATGTTTTGGAGCCGTGCAGGACCCCATTGTCAGGCTTGTGGTGTGATGATCACATGCCTGCCGAAGGGGTCCTACGTGACTCTGAAAAGTTGCACTTGGCCCTTTGTGATCTTTCTGCAATAAAAGTTATGGACAATATCTGATGATCCACGGTGTGATGGCAAATACTTGTGTGACTCAAGTCTCACCTCAAATCACACTAGTGTGAGCAAGGCCTCATTCCACTTTAAAGTGGTAGTAAAGCCCGCTTTGTGATTTTTGACTACAGGTAAGTATATAATAAGGCTTACCTGTAGGTAAAATGAATATCTGCTAAACATGCACTGTTTAGGAGATGTTCACTCTGGATGCAGCCAGTTCCGTCACCGGCTCATGCGTTCTGAAGGTCTGGCATACCTTGCCAGGCCCTTCAGTGCTTAGTCCTGGAACCTGAGGGCTTCCGTGCGCATGCACGGGAGTGATGTTATTGTGGCCATTTACATATTCAGAAAGGCCTGGGTAAGATGTCAGTGTGCTGCTGGAAAGCTTTGTTCAAATTTCATAATGTAATGAAATGCATACTAGCACATTATGCAAGTGCCTCACAGGTGTTTTACTGCAGTGTGAATTGCCGTCATTGTACGTCAGACGCATATATACGGTGATCTGTGGAAGCGCGTGCCTATTTTCTAGCGGGGGGAGCCAATCCGTTGGTTCGGTGGACTTGATGTCCGCTGGCCACCCGCGATCGATCCACAGAGAGGCAAAACGGGGATCTGCCAGTGTAAACAAACAGATCCCCCTTCTGTCAGGGGAGTAGAGTGAGATCATCTGTTCCTAGTGATTAGAATCAGCGATCTCTCTCTACTCCCTGTCAGTCCACTCCCTCCACAGTTAGAAACACATCTCCTCGTTTAACCCTTTCTCTGCAAGTGTCATTTATACAGTAATCAGTGCATTTGATAGCACTGATCACTGTATAAATGTCACTGGTCCAAAATAAGGGTCAAAAGTGTCCGATCTGTCCGCCGCAGAAATCGAAGATCACCGCCATTACTAGTAAAAAAAAAATTATAAAAATGCCATAAATCTATCCCCTATTTTTTAGTTGCGATAACTTTTGTGCAAACCAATCAATATATGCTAATTGTTTTTTTTTTATTTTTTTTTTTTACCAAACTTATGTAGAAGCAGGGGCAGACTGATCATTGAGCGACTCTGGCACTGCCCGAGGGCCCTGGGCCACTAGGGGGCCCCATCAGGGTTGCCAGCCTCAGTAAAACCAGGGACAGTATGTATAAATCTGTGTTTTTTTTACATCTGTCTGTGTATAATGTGTGTACATGTATGTGTATACTGTGTGATTGTATACTGTGTGTGTGTGTATACTGTGTGGCCCCATAATCTCTGATTGCCTGGGGGCCCCATAATCTCCTATTGCCCGGGGGCCCCATGAGTTATCAGTCAGCCCCTGTGTAGAAGAATCCATATTTTCACATAGGTTGGACTTGATGGACTTTTTTCAACCTCACCTACTATGTAACTATATTGGCCTAAACTGAGGAAGAAACTCGTTTTTTTTTACTTTTTGTTTTGGATATTTATTATAGCAAAAACTAAAAAATATTGTTTTTTTTTTGTTTTGTTTTTTTTTCAAAATCGTTGCTCTTTTTTTTATAGCGCAAAAAATAAAAACCGAAGAGGTGACCAAATACCACCAAAAGAAAGCTCTATTTGTGGAGAAAAAAAAGGACAATAATTGTATTTGGGTACAGCATCGCACGACCATGCAATTGTCAGTTAAAGCGACGCAATGCTGCATCGCAAAAAATGGCCTGGTCAGGAAGCGGGTAAATTCTTCTGGGGATGAAGTAGTTAAACAGCTTCAGTTTACTACCGCTTTAATATATCTCAGAACACAGCTGGCAGAATGGTAAATAGACTCAGCTGTCTTGTTCAAATGACCTTCCACAGTAAAAAAAAAAAATCTTTATTTATATAGAGCCTCATTCATATGGCAGCCATTGTTCCGGGGACCAATAGGCTACACTTAAATGGCGTGTGTGAGGACGGAATGAGAAGCCCTATGTATCCTCCTAGTGAGGAATGGGGTGATTTGAGTAGGGTAGTATCCGGAGTGGTGACAGTGCAGAGCCCGGACTGCCTGTCACGTGACGCCGGGTCCCTCTCCGTTCTCTGTGTCCAGCATGCCGAGCCTGCCATTGGACCAGCTCCAAGTCACCCAGAGGGATCCGGGAACCGGAAGGCAGCGCTCTATCAGCGCCTTGGTGAGAGCTCCTCTATATGACACATCGCTGTGTGTTGTCTGCTTATTAGAAGGTGATGAGAGCTGATGAGGAAGCCATACCTGGTGACTCTGCTCCATCTATGACAATAGATTGCCTTCTAATTCAGGTTGGAATTTGAAACTATGACCAATATAGTCAGCATGCCTTTGGAATGTTAGCAGAGAAATATGGGGACATTGGGAAATCACCTGATGATGTCCTGGTAGAACCAGTGCTGTAATGCTGTCCACCTGTCATCATGCTGCTATTTATATAGGGATGAGTACATTATTGCCATGTGACTAGTAGATGGCACCTCATTGCTCTACTTCACTTCCCCAGCAAGTGGCCAGGTGACAGGTACTCTTTATGGAGACGTCAGGGGTCTGAGCTGGCCGTACATTAATTGTTGTGGTTGGTTGTTTTTTTCCAAAGTAGCGATAAGAGTAAGGAAGGGTTATAACCTTTGTTTGTCATCTGTGTCCCATTGGGGAGTTTTCCCTTTACTTCCTGTCCCATAGCCAAAAACAGGAAGTGAGAGTGAATTCCTGGTTGTCACCAGAGCTGTTGAAAGATTTCCCTTGTATTTCTGTTCTGATGACACCCCAAAATTGGGGATTTTCTTTCAATCTCAGTGAAAAGCAGGACCAATAGTGAGGGTGGATTTCCCTAATGGGGGCACAGGCAGCATTCAATTCCTTACAGGGTTCTAATCCTTTCACATTCTATCCAAAACTAATACAAAAAAAAATAAAATTATATATATATATATATATATATATATATATATAGTATGTATGTATTCCCTTAGTTACACTTTCAGCCTACAATGTGAATGAATGAATCTCCCACTGCAGCAATTGTAATTTGACAGCTGGTCCCAGGAGCTGGCAACAGTTGCGTCTGATTGGATGGTCAACCGTTTTTCAACCACGGGATGTTGGGCGGGAGGTTTGCAACAGGGCCTCCCACTGATCAAAATTTGTCCAGTTTATCAGGAATCTGACAAAATACGCTCTGTGGTTGGCAAACTTTAGACCCCTAGCCTCCCCTGTCTTCTGCGCCAGGAGATCAAGCGTGATCCACAGTTTTCCCTGGATATTGACAGCTCTGAACCCGGAAATGCTCAGAGCTGAGCACTTCGGGGGTCACACTCTACAGAGAACATTTGTGAATGGATGGTCCGCATTGTCCTCCTGTTCACCTTCCTGATGCTAATGTTGTGTATTTTTGGGAGGGAAGGGGGCTGAGATTTCGCACACTGTCACTTGTTTTGACACTTTCAAATGTCTGGGTATATGACCATGCCCAAGGAAATTAAAGCTGAACTTTACCCATAACATCTTGATAAAAAATAATGTTCTTTTAGCAAGGAATATACATTCCACGTTAACAATTATGCTACCAAAATGAGTGTGTGCTGTAAATTGCCTTCAGCATTGCTCCTGTTTCTTCTTGCTGGATGCTTCCATTTTAATGAAGCCAACAGCCCCTGAACAGCAGTAAATCATAAAATTAATTTTATGATTTAAAAAAAACAGTTACATAGCTGGTATTGTTAACTGTCACATTTTGCTTATCTCATCGACCAAACTGTCAAACCATCAAATGGCTGGTGTGATAACTGATCACATGTGTAGCACCATGGCAGTTGCAGATCAAACTGAAGCCTTGGCTGTAAAGCATAGGAGGGTTTAATTCTGCTTTAAGGCTGTCAACAGATCGGCCTCTACAAACTCGGCAGTGCCTTAAAATAAAAAGCAATTGAGCATGCGTGAGACAGTATATTACTGGATTTTAACCACTTCAGCCCCGGAAGGATTTACCCCCTTCCTGACCAGAGCACTTTTTGCGATACGGCACTGCGTCGCTTTAACTGACAATTGCACGGTCGTGCGACGTTCCACCCAAACAATCCAAATTGAGTGACAATTTTGGAAAACAAAGCAGTATTTCTTACTTTTCGCTATAATAAAAAAATTTAAAAAATCACAATAAGCGTATATTGATTGGTTTGCACAAAAGTTATAGCGTCTACAAAATAGGGGATAGATTTATGGCATTTTTATTATAAAATTTTTTTTTTTTTATTAGTAATTGTGGCGATCTGCGATTTTCTTTTTTTGTGACTGCAACATTATGGCGGACACTTTTTACACTGTTTTGGTGGGACCATTGTCATTTATACAGCAATCAGTGCTATAAAAATGCACTGATTACTGTGTAAATGTCACTGGCAGGGAAGGAGTTAAACACTAGAGGGCGATCAAGGGGTTAAATGTGTCCTAGGGAGTGATTCTAACTGTGGGGGGGGGGGGGATGGGCTACCACTGACATGACAGCAATCACTGCTCCCGATGACAGGGAGCAGTAGATCTGTCATGTCATGTCACTAGGCAGAACTGGGAAATGCCTTGTTTACATAGGCATCGCCACGATCACGGGACACCGGCAGACATTGAGTCTGCGGGACCCGCGGGCACGGTCACAGAGTACGCGGCTGGCGCGCGCGCCCACAATGCCGTGTCTTAAAGGAGACTTACTTGTACGCCCATTTGCGCAGCCGTGCCATTGTGCCGTTGTATATCGCCGTGCACTGGTCGGCAAGCGGTTAACCCATTGCCAGCTGTGCACTGTAGCTTTACCACTACATTGCAGGCTGGCTGTGCAGAATCGCCGGCCTGGGTGTGCTGTGATTCGTCACAGCACATGTCGATCATCGGGTTCGCCAGGGATTGACCGCCAGAGATCGGCTCTTATCTTCCCCAGACACAACTCCGTAAACAACACAGAGCTGTGTTCAGTGACCGGGGATCTAGTTGCTTTTTCATTCCCTGCTAAGTAGAGAATGAAAACAACTAGCTCCCCAGTAAAAGCAGTACAGAGTACACACAAAAACATTTGTTAGGCACATATTTGACCCTTCTATCACCATAGATGTTGACCGTTTCCTGCCCAGTGTCATTAGGACAGTGACAGTGCATATATTTATCACTGATCACTATAATAATGTCACTGGTGATGTCTGTGTCAGATTGTCTGCCGCACTATCGCAGTCACATTATAAGTGGCTGAAAGCCGCCATTGCTAGCATTAAAAAAAAAAAAAAAAAAATTCCAGTATATATCCATTAGTTTGTAGACGCTATAACTTTCATGTAAAACAATCAATATACACTTGGGACATATAGCAGAATACATTTTGGCCAAAATGTATTAAGAGATTTGATTTTTTTTTTGTAATATATATGCTATAAAACATATGTAATATGTGTTTTATAGCAGAAAGCAAAAAAATATATATTTTTTTGTTTATATAATAAAAAATAAAAGACCCAGTGTTGATCAAATACCACCAAAATAAAGCTCTTTGTATGAAAAATGATATAAATTTTGTTTTGGATATAGTGTTGCATGACCGTGCAATTGTCGGTTAAAGTAGCGCAGTGCCGCATAGCAAAAAATGACCTGGTCATGAAGGGGGTAAAACCTTCCAGAGTTTAAGTGGTTGCTAAACAGTATAGATATGTTTTTCATAACTATATCTGCAAAAGGGGCCAGCCTCAAGTGATCAATCTAGCAGGACTTAATTTTCTGACTAAAGTTTCACTTTAAACGGTTAAAGTATAACTAAAGCCAAAACCTTTTTTTTTTTATTAATTATACATTTTTTTGAGGGGTTGGGAGGCTGATGAGTAGGGAGCCCCTGTTTTTTTTTTCCCTTAAATGGTTGTAAACTCCCATACATGAATTGTACATACTGTAAATCTCTCCTAAATGTGTACCGCTTAGGAGATATTTACTGTATATGCAGCCGATGACATCAACACGTGCGCTTTGAAGGAACGGCCACCCGTGCCGCTCCTTCGGAGCCCTGTGCCGTAACCACAGGAGTGATGTCCCGTGGCTCCAGACACACACACAGCCGGAGTCCGCGGATCTGGAAGGAAGACTCGGGGGAAGATGGATGCGGCCTCCAGCAGTGATACACATCGGTAGAGGGCTTCGTTTGCAGGTGTGTTTCACATAATGTGCTAGTATGCGATGCATACTAGCACATTATGGCTTTACTTTGCAGGTCAGAAATAAAAAAAAAAAATGAATCCTGCGGTTTACTTCCTCTTTAACTTCCTTTTCTGTAGAGACAACAAGAAGTGAGCAGAAATCTATCCAATGTGAAGATAATACCCGTCTAGACATTTGTCCCTGGAACAAGTTACCCCATTAGGAGGTTCTTATATCCAATTCTGGTTTGGTGGCGACTCAAAATTCTGGTTTGTCCCTCACTTTAATTCCTGTGATGATGGCCACAGACAGAGAATGAATCTCCCTAATGGGACGCAGATAGCAATAAAAACCTGTTTTTGGCTTTAAATACACTTTAATTGTGGGCTGATTCACTCATCCTTGCTAAGTTATTCACACAGAAATGTTTAAAATTTTTCTGTCCAGTTTCAATTGGGGGAAAAAAAAAAAATCACATGCAATTGAACTGTCTACGGTAATCTGTCAGTTTCTATAGTTTCCTTATTTCAAGTGAGTTTGTGGTCAAAATTGCCAAAATATCACAAACTGATTTTTTTTTATTTAATAGTTATTTGGTTGCATCAAAGCAAGAAAGTATGACAAGTGTGCCTAGAAGATCAACAGTTCTTGTGCTGCTTTTAGTTACATTTCTTGCTGTCTGAAAAGGAGAGCTCTATTGTAATCCATCATCTAATTAAACTTCCTAATTTCAACAGGTGTCTTCAGCCTTGTCAGTGCTATACAGATGAGTTACTGTATTTATTAGTCCCATTGATCCCTACAAAAAGATCATATAACCTACATACATTACAAATGCTGCTAATCTGCTGGTTAAAGCCCAAGCTAAAGTCCCATACACACTATCAGATTTTCTGCTGAGTTTTTTCCTTCAGATTTACCAAAACAATGTAATGTAAGGGCCTGCCTGATTGCATAAAAATTGAAACTCATAAGGTTTGACCTCATATTATATGGTTTTGGTAAATCTGAAGGAAACAAATCAGCAGAAAATCTGATAGTGTGTATGGGGCTTTAGCCATTTTTTTTTTGGTTAGCATAGGGATGAGTTAAAGCCTTGCTCTGTCCTCATTTAGGAGATTTCTCCTCATTCAGATGGAACAGGAAGTCAGGGAACATTTCTTTTTTCCACTTCCTGTCTCATAGCACATAGAACAAGAAGTCAGCACAATAGTTTAGTGGTGAGCACTTCTGCCTTACAACACTGGGGTCCTCAGTTTGAATCCTTGCCAGGGGACTGACTGCATGGAGTTTGCATGTTCTCCTGTATTTGCGTGGGTTTCCTCCAGATACTCTGGTTTCCTCCCACACTCTTTAATCATGCTGGTAGGTCATTGGCTCCTGTCTAATTTAGCCCTAGTATGTGTGAGCATAGGATATAGTGATTGTAAGCACCATAGGGGCAGGGACTAATGGTACTGAATTAGTATGTAAAGCACTGCATATATTGCCAGTGCTATATAATTGCCTGTAATACTAATGTCCCTGAATAGGGAGACAGCAAAAAAAAAACACGCAGCAGGGGAGGAAAGGTTTATAACTTCTGTGAGGATTTTGCTGCTGTCTTTTACCGATTTTAGCAGATTTTACAGATTTACCCTTTCTTCCTATTTAGGTAATGTGTGTCAGGCTGGACAGGAAGTGAGGGAAATAATGTTTATTGGGACACAGACAAATGTTTTCTCAAACCAACAAGTGTGGGATAGATATGTATAATGTTTTTAGCAGCAGAGGAAATGTGAGGAGTTGCGAACCAAAGAGATAAAAAGAAACATTTGTAGATGTTAAAATAGTTGGGGGACAGAAGGGAGTTAAAAGAACGAAAAAGAGAGGAGTGGGGTAGGTGAAAGGTCATGGTGTTCGGAAGTGTTCAAGTAATATTTTATTTATTTATTTTTTGTTTTAAAATAACAAACATGTTATACTTACCTGCTGTGTGCAGTGGTTTTGCATGGAGCAGGCCCAATTTCTCTTTTTCTGGGGTCCCCCCCCACTGAGTGCCCCCATAGCAAGCTGTCATCCAACAGCCTCCTAGCAACCAGTGACGCTGACAGTGGTTGGACTCTGATTGGGAAGCTGGGACAGTAGTTTCCATCAGGTCTTCTCTCTTTGTGATTGACAACAGACAGTGTGCAGATTTTATAGCGAGTGTCTGTTTGCTATGGATCTGCTTGCTGTCAATCACAAGGTGAGCAGACGTAATGAGGAACTAGTGTCTTGTCTTCCCCAACGGTCTCCACCCACCCAACTACAAAACTCAGCCACTGTGCTTTCTGTGTGACAGATGCGGTGGCGGTAGGGAGTTTAGCTGCACTGAAAACAGAGTATCCGTATGGATATTCCGGTCTTTGTGCGATTCCACACATAAGTTTGTGTGCATATTAATATACCTGTTTGCAACAGGTCCGTGAATCTGATGCCCATGCCCACATGTGCAGGAGCATGATAGAATTCTAAGGAGTGTCATAGACATTCTTTATGAGTTCCCTTGATAGTGTTCTAATGAGGAAAGCTGTAGTGTCTACATCTCTTTAGAAGTAGTAAAAGTAATTAATTTGTAAAGGTTCGTTTAAAAAACAAAATGTTAAACTTACCTGCTTTTGTGCAAGGGTTTTGCACAGAGCAGTCCTGATCCTCTTTTTCTGGGGTGCCCCGGGGGCACTCCTGGCTCCTCTTCATCAGGTTCCCCCACAGAGAGCCACTTTGCCTGGGGGCACCCGTGCGGGCTCACTCACGAGTCCCGCTGCTGCATCCATTGAGAAAGACAGCAGGACTTGGCCCCGCCCCCTGCTCTCCTGTCACTGGATTTGATCGACAGCAGTGGGAGCCAATGGCTCCTGCTGCTACGGAAATGGCGGCTGGAGCTGCTGTGCTTGTTGTTTGAAATGACGGGTTCAGGTAAGAAAAAGATGGGGGGGCGCTATCCAATGAGGATGGAAACGGCGGCTGGAGCTGCTCTGCTCGTCATTTCAGACGGGTTTGGGTGGACTCTGGGGGGCAGCTGAAGCACAGAAGGTTTTTCACCTTAATGCATAGAATGCATTAAGGTGAAAAAACCTTGAGGGTTTACAACCCCTTAACCTTTAGCCCGGTTTCACACATGTGCGGTGCGAATTGAAGCTTAGGTTTCACTGGGGAGATAAAGATCTCCTGTTCAAAGGAATCGGTGCGTTTTAGCTCAGGATCAGTGACCAGGGAGAGGGGGAGGGAGAGGGGGAGGTGTACTGAGGAGAAGGAGAAAATCCATGTTTAGAACGCAATGCATCTGCGAAGCAGATGCGTTCCCATAGAAGATAAGGGGCTTGTAATTTGCACCGCAATGCCCAGAAAACGCACACGTTTTTTGTGCAATTCGCAGTGCGAATGCAAGGCACATATGTGAACCAGATGCATTCATATGAATGTATTTTAAAATGTCCTGCAAATTAGATGCGGTGTAATCCGCATCTAATTCGCATAGGTGTGAACCCGGGCTTAGGGAGTATCTTACTAAAAATGAAATTCCTGTTGCAGAGAATGCCTAAAGTGTTACTTGTGTCTTAGTGCAGACTTCTGAAAAAAATCAGTGAATCAAGACAGAAGCAGGAAATTATGTTTCTGGAGCTGTTCTGTACAACGAGTGTGTACAAAACACCTCCAGGTTGCCATATTGCTTTGCATTTTCTCGAAATGACAATGGCTTCCGAATCAAATGGTAAGGTAATTTTTAATAACTTTAAATTACAAAATGGCTTGTGCAGCAGTTGTATATGTTATATTATTTTAATAATCTTTTTGTTTGTTTTTCTTTTAAGAAAGTGGAGCTCTCCTTTAAAATCCTTGCAATGCACTGATCTCTCAGAGGGGATTGTTTCTCTTTCTCAGCAAAAGTGGAATTATACTTTAAATGCAGATTATTTATAAAGCTGTCAACTTTTCTGTTTCTTTGTAATTCGGCAGGACCCAAAGAGGGTGCTGTCCAGGAACTTTATAACATATATCTCGCCACCTGACGCCTGTGGCCCAGCTCTTCTGGAGGAGTTTTTGGAAAGGGCAGATTTTATCACAAAGGATTTGCAATGGTTATTATCACTGCCACATGATCGTTTCTGGTGCCAGGTAAGGAGATGCCACCAAATTTCCTGAATATGATCTATTTTGTGTGCTTTTATTTTCTTCGCTATCTTGACTGTTGGCATCACTCAATATTTAGCCCATGGTTTAATGACTGTTCCCATCGTTAAAGTGGTTATAAGGCCTGAACATTTTTTACCCTAATACATTCCTTGCATTACGGTAAACAATGTTTAGGCATTAGTATCTCCCCTCACCCCCTTTTTTACTTACCTGAACCCTCATTTGATCCAGCTCTGTGCAGCTCTTCTCTCCCCTCACTTCCGGGTCTCGCAGGCTTTGCTGAGGCATGAGAGTCATTGGCTCCCAGTGCTGTCAATCAAAGCTGTCTGTGTTTATAGATAGACAGTGAGGCTCGGGAGCGAGCCCACACAAAAAAGTGCCCTTATAGAAAGCAGCTTTCCATGGAGGTACCTGCCAGAGAGAGAGCCAGTGGGGGACCCGAATAGAGGAGGTTCGGAGCCACTCTGCGCAATTCCATTGCACAGAGCAGGTAGGTACAAGCCTGTTTGTTACTAAAAAAAAGAGAAAAGGAAAAAAAAGTATTTACCATCACTTTAACCTTTCTGAAGTATGTGCTTTAGTTCCTCTTTTTTCTTTTTTTCACATATTTTAAACAATGATCAATTTTGCCTCTTTTTGTTGATGTGGCTTTTCTTCCTGTCTTGTCTGCCACAGGTGATATTCGATGAATCTTTGCAGAAATGCCTGGACTCCTATTTGAGCAATGCTCCACGGAAATATGATAGATGTACACCTTTCCCACCTGCTGTGCAGCAGGTGCAGGACAAACTTCATCACTTTTTTTTCCTAACCTTCCTGCGAATGTCAACACACAAAGAATCAAAGGTACAACTCTGTCACCTTTTAAAGGAAATCTTTACTTATAGAAATATAGAAACTACCACTGATGATTTCCCTCCTCAAATGCTAATTTCCTAGTCCTCATTTTATTAGCTGGAACAAGAATGCAGCTAGTCAGAGAAAAGTCAGAACTTGCTGTTGTGCTTCACAGCCGTCAATGTGTGCACAAGCTGCACAAGGGCTATTTCTTAATTGCCGTTTTATAAACGCATTTTTACAATATGGCAACAGGGAGGTGGCTATATTAGTATCCCGCTATTTATTAAAGATACACTTCCATCATGACCCCTCTGTGATGGAGGTCACTGATTGGATTGTATAACCTTCATTTGCTTAATGATGTACTTCTATGAGTTCTACTGTAAAGGTGTCACCATAAAAAGTAAATTAAATTTTGCCTCTGCCAGATGCTTGTTAGGAGGCTTTGCAGAGGCGGAACTTCAAGAAGCACAAAAATGATTGCTCAGGTTCCTCCTCCTTCTTCTTTTTTTATTTTTATTTTTTTAGAAGCTATTACTTTTCAATGGAAGGTGCCAGCCCCCCCTCCACCCCCCCCCCCCCCCACCATTGTGGATAGATTTAGTTAATAAGGCCTTGGATATGTAAAATGATACGTACTGCCCTAAAAAAAATTTGATAAACTTTGGTTGAGCTGGACATCTGCAGTGTTAGGAGATCTAGAGGTTTGATTTCTTATGCCCTGTACACACGGTTGGATTTTCTGCTGGAAAAAGTGCGATCGGATTGTGTTGTCGGAAATTCCGATCGTGTGTGGGCTCCATCAGACTTTTTCCGTCTGAATTTCCGACACACAAAGTTTGAGAGCAGGCTATAAAATTTTCCGACAACAAAATCCGATCGGTTAAATTCCGATCGTGTGTACACAAATCTGACGCACAAAGTGCCACGCATGCTCAGAATAAATTAAGAGACGAAAGCTATTGGCTACTGCCCCGTTTATAGTCCCGACGTACGTGTTTTATGTCACCGCGTTCAGAATGGATTTTCCGACAACTTTGTGTGACCGTGTGTATGCAAGACAAGTTTGAGCCAACATCCATGGATTTTGTTGTCGGAATGTCCGATCGTGTGTACAGGGCATTACAGTCTTTTTTTTTTGAGTTTTCGATTGGACTGTATAATGATGTCTTTGGTCCTGAAAGGAATTATTTATTTCCATGTATGAATGTACCGTATATACTCGAGTATAAGTCGAATTTTTCAGCACATTTTTTTGTGCTGAAAGTGCCCCCCTCGACTTATACTCGAGTCAAGCACTTTTCTGCAGCAAAAAATTTCATTTTCCGAACCGAATTTGGGACCCTGTATCTCAGGACCACTTGGTGCTAGAAACTCCAAATTTGGTATGCAAACCCAGTGGATCTGGTACCACAACATATCTAAATTCTCTGCTGCAGAAAAGGGCTTGACATTTTCTGAACTGATTTTTGGGGCCCTGTATCTCGGGGCCACTTGGTGCTAGAAATCCCAGCTTTGGAAATTTGATGGTGCTAGTTCCACTGGGTTTGCACACCAAATTTGGGGTTCTTAGCACTAAGTGGTCCCGAGATACGGGGCCCCAAATTCGGTCAACTGTGTCTATCTGCAGCAATGTCATTTCGGGACCCTTTGGGTTCAGAGACCCCAAATTTTGGCTGCAGCTAGGGGGCATCTAGGAACCCTTAACTACCGAGTTTGAAGTACAGGGGACCTATGGCTGCAAATAGGCACAGTGAGGCATGCAAATGGGCACAGTGATGCTGCAAATGGGTATTGTTGACCCTCTTTTTCACTTAAAGTAGCTGTGCATTTCTCACCCTCGTCTTATACTCGGGTCAATAAGTTTTTCCCATTTTTTTTTTTTTTTTTGTGGTAAATTAGGGCCTCGACTTATACTCGGAACGACTTATACTCGAGTATATACGGTACTTCCTGAGATCTCTTACCTGTACCTGTTTGTTTCCCTGTTGTACCTTTTTTATGATGCAATCTCACCAGCTGATGTTTTGGGTATGTTATTTTAATAGGCTTCTATGCATAACTTTCTGTACTGCTGGCCTGTCATTATGTGCCCTGTTCTGTTTTCTCTTTGTTCTGTATTTGAAAATTCATAAAATCACCTTTTTAAAAAAACAAAATTAAATTTGATGTGTTTCAAAGGGGAAGGGAGGGCATATATTGAGGAAGAGTGGAAATAACCTGAAATATTTTTTTGCCACATGTCTGAGCTGGATAATTTTTACGAACCATGTAAAAAAAAGTACCTAAAACTTCAGCAGGTGCCCAGCTTTTTATGGTCCTTTGTTTTTGGATTGAACTGAATCACTTTTAGGATTGTAGATCACTGTGAATGTGCTGTTATGTATTTGGAATGGTTTGTTCTGTTATTCAAAAAGTTTTTGCAACCTATTTATAATATAAAAATAGCTACCTGCAGGATTATTATTTTTTGTGCAGATGACTGTTTCGAAATTTTAAGAGTTGTTGGATGGGCTTGCGCATAATTTATGGAACTTTGGGAAGACACAATCGAACAATATGCTTTTTATTAAATACTTAGTTGATCCCTGAAACCATTCAAAACAGAATATGCATTTTCTGAATTGAAATGCTAGTGGCATTGTGCCCAGGTGTGGGAAGAGTCCAGCTATTTGTATGGCCCAATGGTTTGTTTGAACCATTTTATAAAGGAATCTTTACAGTCTTTTTAAGAAAGGACGAGGCGCCCCTGGAAGTACCTGTAAATATGCTTAATTTTAAGAGGCTCAGGCCTGTCACCATCTTTTCTTTAGGAACTGTTAATACTGCTTGCTATTTAATGCAAAAAAAGCCGGCTTGCTGCATCTTTGATGCACCTTCATCAAAGCACAGATTACATAGATTGGTAACGCATGTAAAACACACCGCACCTAAACTGCAAAGGTGTGATGCAGGCAGCAGTGGTCCTCCCACATTTACATTCTGTTGCATGCAAATCACCTACTCAGAGTTGATCTTTAAGGTTCATGGCCAGAAGGTTCAGAACAAAAAATTGCACCAAATGTACTGGTTTGTCATTATAAGGTGATATTTATCCTGACCGGGTCTTTGCTTTGTATCTCCTACAGGATCATCATATTACTCCCTCTGTGTTCGGTGAGATTATTTACAACAACTATCTTTTCGACATTCCAAAACTTTTGGATATATGCATCCTGTTTGGTAAAGGAAATTCTTCTCTTCTACAGAAAATGATTAGTAAGTAAGCCTAATGAGAACACAGTGAAAAGTCGCTCAACAAATCCACGCTAAGTCAGTACATCTTTGGTAAAGTCAACAGGTTTTTTCAAAGCAATGATGTCCTCAACAACCAGAACGTCTTGGAGTAAAACCTTAAAACATAGATAAGAAAAAATGCACAGATCTGGCTCAGCAAAAAACACTTTATGCTGCATTCACACCTCCAGCGTTTTGTAGCTCGAAGACGCTCAGCAAGCAAAATCCCGTTTCATTTCAATGGCCCCTATTCTCATCTAAGCATGAATAGGGGCCCATGAAATCAATGTGATTTTGCCTGTTGAGGATCCTTGAGCTTACAAAGTGCTGAGGCGTGAATTGCAGCCTTATACTTGATAAAATTCAACAATGCACTTACATTTTCTATGCAGTAAGAACATTTTGTACACAGTGTGGGTGAGAAAGGAAAGATGAAATCACCAGGCCAACAGTTGTCCAGTTTTCAGGCTCCTGTCAGCAGAGTGGATTGAAACACTCCCATGCTTTGTCTGCACACCTTGCAGATATTCCACTGCTGCAACACTTATATAAAGCATAAGTAAACAGACAGTGTCTGTTATATGTTTCAAAAGGTTTTTAAGCTTTTCTATGTTCTATTCATATTGTTTTTTATGTTGGGATAGCTTCAGGGATCCCCAATCAATGGCGCTAAGTGACTAAGTCTGACGCCCCACTCAGCGCTTCTAAAGCCTTGGTGTTTTTACCTTAATGTATTCCCTGCATTAAAGTGGTTGTAAAGGCAGAAGGTTTTTTTTTTAATCTTAATGCAAGCTGCAGGAGGGGGAGGGACCAGCAGCGCCAGCGAGGGACACGAGAAGGAGGATCGGGGCTGCTCTGTGCAAAACCACTGTACAGAGCAGATAAGTACAAGTCATTTTGAAAGAAAAAGAAAAACAAGACTTTAGTATCACTTTAAGGTAAAAAACAAAAACCCTTTTAACCATTTCCATTCTCCCCCCCCCCCTCCTTCTCTGAGCGCTTACCTGAGCTTGTCAGCAATCCAGGGATGTGCCCGGCTCCAGTCTTCTCTCCCCTCTCTCCCTCTTTTCACAGGGACTTGGGCAGCAGTGGGAGCCATTTCTTTCAGTCAAATTCTGTGAGCAGAGAGTGGGAGGCAGGGCAGGTCCGAGCCGCGCTGTCTGTATCAGTGGATACAGACAGTGTGGCTCAAGATCGAGCCCACAAGTGTGCCACCATAGGAAGCGACTTCCTATGGTGGCACACTAAGAAGAGGAGAGGCCAGGAGCGCCAGTGGGGGACATTGGGGCTTCTCTGTTAAAAACTATTGCACAGAGCAGGTAAGTATAACATGTTTGTTATTTTTAAAGAGAAAAAAGATTGAGCATTTACAATCACATTAAGCGGTTAAAATGGAGCTTGACACCAAGAAGAAAAGTTTGCAAACGGGCAGGACTTTTATTGCAGAAGAACCATATTATGTTGGGGCATGGCCAATCAAGATGGCTGAAGATCCCATGCCCAGAAGAAGACCAGGGCAAGATGTCGACAGGCAACACGGGAGCTGGAGAGGAGGTGAATGTAGTTCCACTCTGTTACAGTGGTCCCCACTCTCCCCTATATAATTTACAGTGTCCTGTATGCTGGTAGGCTTGGGGAAGGGAGACCTACTCATGAAATGCGTAGCAATATTAACCACTAATTCAAGAAGTAGGAGACCTAAAGCAGGGCTCCAGCAACTGAAACAGTCTGTCTGCTGACAGGAGGCTAGAAACTGGACATTCTTGGTACAAAACCACTGGCCCTGGTGGCTGCATCTTCCCCCTTCTCTCCCAGATTGTGTGGAAAGAATTCTTCTAGCATACAAAATGTAAGTGCATTATGTTTGATTCTATTACTAACAAAGTTTTATATGCTGTGCCAGATCTGTGTACTTTTTTTATATTGCCTGTTTTTAAGATTTTGTTAGTAAGACAGAAGTGTTTCTTCCTGGAAGGACCTGAACAATATGAAGCTGTTGGCATAACAGACTATCAGGGTCACTGTGGGAAATTGCAGCATTTTACATGAGTTTTCTTGTGTATTTACAGGTAACATCTTCCAGCAGCAGCCAAGCTATTACCAGGATCTTGATGACAGCATACCTACATTACTACAGGTAGGTTAAATCTTTGTGAATCATTTGCTAGAAAAATTTGGTCAGTTAATTTACACTGCAGCTTTGGATACAGTGGGGAATGGTTAAAAAAGCTGTTGGGGTGATTTCCCACTACTTCCTGTCCCAGAGATGGAGCAGGAAATAAGAGGAAATCACTCTTAAGTATCTTAGACGTGTTACCAAAGCAGTTGTCCTTTCCGGGAAATATTTCCACTCCCCTCATTTTCCGATGAATACTTTAAATTTGTGCATTTGCCATAATAGGGTGAATCAACTCAGTTGTAACATAAACATCAGTATAAATCTGGCAGCAGTTCTAACTCTTCCACACTTTACAAAACTAAAACAAAACAGTGAATTATTTTTTTTTGTGAAAGCTTCATTGAACAAGTTTAAGTTAGAAGCTGTTTGGGAACCATGCACAGCTGCACCAGATTTTGCACTCTCCAGTAAATCAACCCCATTGTGTTCACCGACCTCAACAGGTCAAACAAAAATGTACATACAGAAGAAAATTACTAAAAGCAGTTATTAATGGCTGGGTTCACATACACTATATTGTCAAAAGTATTCAGACACCTGCCTTTACACGCCTGTTAACTTTAATGGCATCCCAGTCTTAGTAGGGTTTAATATTGAGTTGGCCCACCCTTTTGCAGCTATAACAGCTTCAACTCTTCTGGGAAGGCTGTCCACAAGGTTTAGGAGTGTTTATGGGAATGTTTGACCATTCTTCCAGAAGTGCATTTTGTGAGGTCAGGCACTGATGTTGGATGAGAAGACCTCACAGTCTCCTCTCTAATTCATCCCAAAGGTGTTCTATCGGGTTGGGGTCAGGAGTCTGCAGGCCAGTCAAGTTCCTCCACCCACTCATGAATGTCTTTATGAACCTTGCTTTGTGCACTGGTGTGCAGTCATATTGGAACAGGAAGGGGCCATCCCCAAACTGTTCCCACAAAGGTGGTAGCATGAAATTGTCCAAAATGTCTTGATTTGCTGATGCCTCAAGATTTCCCTTTACTGAAACTAAGGAGCCAAGCCCAACCCCTGCAAAACAACCCCATACCATAATCCCACCTCCACCAAATGATTTGGACCAGTGAAAAAAAGCAAGGTCCATAAAGACATAGATGAGCGAGTTTGGGGTGGGGGAACTTGACTGGCCTGCGCAAAGTCCTGGCCTCAACCCGATAGAACACCTTTGAGAGGAATTGGAGCAGAGGCTGCGAGGCAGGCCTTGTCGTCCAACATCAGTGCCTGACCTCACAAATGCTCTTCTGGAAGAATGGTCAAACATTCCCATAGACACACTCCTAAACTTTGAGGACAGCCTTCGCAGAAGAGTTGAAGCGGTTATAGCTGCAATAGTTGGGCCAACTTATTAGTGAACCCTATGGACTAAGACGCTATGCAAGTTCTTGTAAAGGCAGGCGTCCCAATACTTTTGACAATATAGTGTATGTGCAGCAGCGGGTTCGTGCCTGGGGTCTGGTGTGCGTCTGTTCACCGATTCAGGTCCGAATTTTTGCCTGAATTTGCCCCTGAACCAGACCCAAACACGCACAGGAACCCCTTTGCAATCCGCTCCATGGCCGCCCCAGACCTTTGTGAACCAGCTTCATTGAGAGCCAGTCACACTCGCCTGTCATGCGAATTGGATGCAGAGAAACCGACATCCAATTTGCATATATGTGAACCCAGCCTTACTCCTTATTAGACAGCTCTATTCAAGGTTTAAGACAGAGAGCTACTAAAGGAGGGGGGGGTTCTATTTAGCTAGCCCATAGTGGTCTAGAAATTCTTTGCCAAGTTTTAAGTGTTTATTTGTAAAACCGAGATGTGTAGCCCTAAAGTAAATGAATATACAGTACACCTGTTTAAAAACGTAAAAAAAAAAAAATTGACCCAAAAGCATTCTAGGTTTTTCTTTAACCATTTAATACTGGGCACTTTTACCCCCATCCTGCCCAGGCCAATCTTCAGCTTTCAGTGCTGTCGCAGTTTGAATGACAGTTGCGTGGTCATGCAACACTGTACCCATATGAATTTTTTTTTTTTTTTTTTTTTTGAGACAAAGCTTTTTTTTTTTTTTGGTGGTATTTAATAACCACTGGGTTTTTAATAATTTTTGCTGAACATTTTGTAAAAAAAAAAAGGTTTTTCTTAGTTTCTGTTTTGTAATCAAGTTATTTTCTTCTTCACTGATGTGCGCTGTTGAGGCTGCGCTGATGATGCTCCGCTGACAATCAGGACATTGTTGGTCAGTGCCCTGGTTATCGGTGTAAACAGTGTGCTGACAGCCTTGCCGGTTATCGGCACTCCTTTCCTCACGCAGACACAGCTCGTGAGGAAAGGACTGCTGATAACCGGCAAGTCTGGGTACATATAATCAGCTGTGTCCAATCACAACTGATTACATGGTGAAGGGGCGCTGTGATTGTGATCCGAAGGTCACATTGGTCACAGAGGGTGCCTGATGAGTGCCGCGGTTCTGAGAGAACGTCTCTGGACGCCCTCCCAAAACTACAGTACCGCACTGTACTCCTCTTTTGGCTATAGTGTGGTACTGAAGTGGTTAAAGATGCTCCTGAGCTGCAGACACCATATGGTGTAAGAACATAGGCACCCTCTCTCACATCCCACATTGCAATTCTCGGTGTCTAAACAATCTATCACCCTGCTTGGGTTTTGCCTCCTTGGAAGTCCATACTTTTAAACGGCTATTATAGTAACATTTACCCTTTGGAGAATTAATAGGTGTTTTTAATGTCAGAAACAATTGTTAGCAGACACAGATTACCCTGCCCCTGTGCAGTACTACAAAGTAGGAAGCGGAGCCTATATGTGTAACAAGCAAATATGTTGCCCCATGTACATATGTTTACACAGAAACTAGGTTTTTAAAACACTGAAATGTCTACTAAGAGAAAAATGTAATTTACCATTGCTGACATCCTCCTGAAAATGCTAATTGCCTGTCCATTTTGTCATTTGATACTTATCAGTACATTTGAGTTAATAACCTGTAACAAGTATGCAGCTAATGAAATCAGAAATCCTGACCTGTTTACTGATTCTGGGTCAGAAGGTATTGAAATGAATGAAAGCTAGGCATCTGGCTTATTTAGGGACACCAGTAGTAGCATACAGATTTCTTCCATCACTATTGAATTCCATGCATAGCTAAAAATGATAATTTGACTATAGTTTCTCCTTTGGTGTATATTCAGTTGTATTTTTCTGTAACAGACTACACCCTGCTTTCTTGTTTATCAATCACTGTTGGTCACAAGAAGTTAAAGTGATACTAAAGTCTTGTGTGTGGGTTTTTTTTTTTTTAATTAAAAATAACAAACCTGTCATACTTGCCTACCCTGTGTAATGGATGCACAGAGCAGCCTGGATCCTCCTCTTCTTGGGTCCCTTTTTGGTGCTTCTGGCCCCTCCCCCCTGTTGAGTGCCCCCACAGCAAGCAACTTGCTTTGTGGGCACCCGAGCCAAGCTGCAGCCCTGTGTATCCATTCAGACACGGAGCCACGTCCTGGCCCCACCTGCTTTCTATCCTCATTGGCTCACTTTGACAGCAGCGGGAGCCAATGGCACCGAGCTGCTGTCTCAGCCAATGAGAAGGGGAATCCCGGGCAGCCTAGACACTCCTACAACATCGCTGGATAGATAAGCTTGAATAGCAACTGGATGAGAATACAGTATCCGATACATCATCCCTATTGAGTAAAAAATAAATCAACAGGATGTGTTATGGGATTATAGCGGCGCCCACAATCAGAGAAAAACATACATTATATATAAAACCAATAGAGTTTATCCATATAAGATTAAAAAATGGGTTCAGTGAAAACCAGAGTATTGTACACATCACAACAATGGTCACTGGTGTCCATATATAGAGGTGGTCAGAGCATGTTTTCAGATCCCAACATGTTTCGCCAACACTGGCTTCTTCAGGGGGATTTATAGATCACCATTTTTCCACAAAACTCTGATAAAGATAAGATTATGTACATAATCGCTAATTATTCACAAAATACTATAAAGCTTATGACTAATATACATAATTATTTGCTTATTCTGTCCAATCCCTTAAACTCACCCAGAGGAAATCAGACACAGTTACCAAGTGAATCCACAAGTCTATGGAGGGGGGCTCTGTGTGCTCACAGGGGAAACAAACAGACCAGGCTATGGGAAATACAATACACAAATTGACTTCTAATATCTGACAAATCATTGGACAGGAAAAACACATGTCCAATTGGGGGCTAACATGGCCTCAAGTAATACTCACTGAAACTCTGATATTGACAGAATATTGCAGGGGCGCCAATTCTAAATGCGATAACCACAGATTGTTTCATGCTAGTACCAATCACTGCAGCAGAAAAAGGAGACAAAAATTGCTTCATGTGGTGTGTTATATTACCATCATGGTATAAAAACATACAGTGGGGACGGAAAGTATTCAGACCCCCTTAAATTTTTCACTCTTTGTTATATTGCAGCCATTTGCTAAAATCATTTAAGTTCATTTTTTTTCCTCATTAATGTACACACAGCACCCCATATTGACAGAAACACACAGAATTGTTGACATTTTTGCAGATTTATTAAAAAAGAAAAACTAAAATATCACATGGTCCTAAGTATTCAGACCCTTTGCTGTGACACTCATATATTTAACTCAAGTGCTGTCCATTTCTTCTGATCATCCTTGAGATGGTTCTACACCTTCATTTGAGTCCAGCTGTGTTTGATTATACTGATGGGACTTGATTAGGAAAGCCAAACACCTGACTATAAAAGACCTTACAGCTCACAGTGCATGTCAGAGCAAATAAGAATTGTGAGGTCAAAGGAACTGCCTGAAGAGCTCAGACAGAATTGTGGCAAGGCACAGATCTGGCCAAGGTTACAAAAAAATTTCTGCTGCACTTAAGGTTCCTAAGAGCACAGTGGCCTCCATAATGCTTAAATGGAAGACATTTGGGACGACCAGAACCCTTCCTAGAGCTGGCCGTCCGACCAAACCGAGCTATCGGTGGAGAAGAGCCTTGGTGAGAGAGGTAAAGAAGAACCCAAAGATCACTGTGGCTGAGCTCCAGAGATGCAGTCGGGAGATGGGAGAAAGTTGTAGAAAGTCAACCATCGCTGCAGCCCTCCACCAGTCGGGGCTTTATGGCCGAGTGGCCCGACGGAAGCCTCTCCTCAGTGCAAGACACATGAAAGCCCGCATAGAGTTTGCTAAAAAGCACCTGAAGGACTCCAAGATGGTGAGAAATAAGATTTTTTGGTCTGATAAGACCAAGATAGAACTTTTTGGCCTCCATTCTAAGCGGTATGTATGGAGAAAACCAGGCACATCACCTGTCCAATACAGTCCCAACAGTGAAGCATGGTGGTGGCAGCATCATGCTGTTGGGGGTGTTTTTCAACTGAAGGGACAGGACGACTGGTTGCAATCGAGGGAAAGATGAATGCGGCCAAGTACAGGGATATCCTGGACGAAAACCTTCTCCAGAGTGCTCAGGACCTCAGACTGGGCTGAAGGTTTACCTTCCAACAAGACCACGACCCTAAGCACACAGCTTAAATAACGAAGGAGTGGTTTCACAACAATTCCGTGACTGTTCTTGAATGGCTCAGCCAGAGCCCTGACATAAACCCAATTGGGCATCTCTGGAGAGACCTAAAAATGGCTGTCCACCAACGTTTACCATCCAACCTGACAGAACTGGAGAGGATCTGCAAGGAGGAATGGCAGAGGATCCCCAAATCAAGGTGTGAAAAACTTGTTGCATCTTTCCCAAAAAGACTAATGGCTGTATTAGATGAAAAGGGTGCTTCTACTAAATACTGAGCAAAGGGTCTGAATACTTAGGACCATGTGATATTTCAGTTTTTCTTTTTTAATAAAGCTGCAAAAATGTCAACAATTCTGTGTTTTTCTGTCAATATGGGGTGCTGTGTGTACAATGAGGGAAAAAAATGAACTTAAATGATTTTAGCAAACGGCTGCAATATAACAGAGTGAAAAATTTAAGGGGGTCTGAATACTTTCCATCCCCACTGTATGCAAAGGCAATCATGTGGGCTAGGGGTTATAAGGTATCTTATACATTCAATTAAGGTTGATGCCTTAGGGTAGATGTTGCTAAATATACAGGTCAAGACCCCTGGCTCTGATGGTCTCCCGACCAAATAATACTCCTAATTTTGGTGATTTTGTAGCCCCTAAGCTTACGGCCCTGTTCGAGTTATCATCTCTAGATACACTCCCTGAATCCTTGAAGGAGGCGATTTCGCTTCTGAATGTTGATGCAAAGATCTTGGCGAAGGTTCTGGCCAACTGTCTCTCCACTATTGAGGACCTGATCCATATTGACCAGACGGGGTTCATGCCGGGCAAGGGAGCAGACATTAACCTTAGACGCCTCTTTCTTAACTTGTCCATCTCTCACAACAACCCGGGCACTAGAGTCATTACCTCACTGGACGCGGAAAAGTCGTTTGACTCGGAATGGGTGTATCCCTGGGAAGTCATGAGACGCTATGGGTTTGGCCCAAGATACCTTCATTGGTTTCAGCTACTCTACAGAGCCCCCAGAGCGCAGGTCCGTACTCACGACCGGTTGTCGGAACTGTTCACTCTTTACAGAGGTACGCGCCAATGTCTCCCTCCCTGTTTGCCCTGTCCCTGGAACCCCTGGTGATCCTAATCAGGGATTCTTCCGAGGTCGGTGGCTTACAGGTGGGGCGCTTGGAGGAGAAATCGTCCCTATATGTGGACGATGCGCTACTTAAATGACGCAGGTCCATCGTTGTCAGCTGCCCTACAGATTTTGATAGGTTTGGCTCATTCTCAGGCATAAGGATCAACCTGGTCCAAATCCACCCTTTTCCCAGTTAGCTTGGGCTCCCCTACTCCGTTACAATGGGTGGAGGAGTTCAGATACCTAGGGATACAGGTGACCAGGAAGGCATCAGACTTTTTTGACCGAAATATCCAACCATTGCTAACCTCGCTCAAAGCGAGTTGCTCATCCTGGGCTGGGCTCCCGCTGAATCTGCAAGGCCGTATTAACTTGGTCAAGATGATGCTCCTCCCGCGATTTAATTGCGTGTTTCGCAACTGCCCAGTTTTGGTTTCTGGTGCTTTTTTTAGGGAGATGGCTCGTTGTCTGAGCTCCTTTTTATTTGGAATGGGCCCCCCCGTCTGGCCACATCTACCCTATCCTTACCACAGAAGCTGGGGGGACTGGCACTACCGGATTTTTGAGTATATTTTTGGGCGGCGGTTTTGGTCTCTGCATTCTGGTGGTTCCAAAGCTCCAGATCCAACGTGGCCAATTGCTTGGAGGCGACATATTTGGGATCCTTAATGGATCTTCGTAATCTGATCTATAGGGGGCCGCGAGCTTACCCTTCTATGCCGGGGTCATTGTACACCACATGGAGAGTGTGGAAGGCTGCAACGCTTTATTTAACCAAGTCAGCTGTTATGTGCTACCTGCTCAGCCTGTCTGGGGTAACCTCTGTCTTTCCCATTTTCGCAGTGTCCCTGACCCTCAGCTTTGGGGTAAAAACCGTGGGAGATATTATGCCGGCTGGCGTCTTTTTAACCTTTTCCCAATTGTCTCAGAGATTCGGCCTTCCAGGCTGGATGTTTCGGTATCAACTGCGTCATGCAGCTAGGGCTCAGTTCCCTCAGTCCCTAACTTCAAAATGGACCCTATTGAAGGCCTACTGAACCCAGGTGAGCTGGATAAGCCCCTGTCTACCCTCTATGGTGCTCTCCTTTTGTACTGACCCAGCCAAAATGGAACAATTATGGGAGTACTGGCAGGGCAACATTCCCTCCCTTGATAGGGAGGTATGGTAGGATTGCTTGGAGCAGGGCCCTAGACTTGTAATTTCATCTAAGGACAAATTAATCCAAGTTAAATTTCTCCATCGGGTATATTACACCCCCATAAGGCTTCAAAGAATGTTTCCTGAACGTGACCCCAGTTGTCCTTGTTGTAGCATTCAACCAGGCTCATACATGCATATGTTCTGGGAGTGCCCCTCTATCGTGTCATATTGGAAGGCCATATTTGCCGAAATTAATCTTGGGCTCCAACTTAATCTAACACCCACTTCTTCACTAGCCTTATTGGTAATTCCAGATGATGAACAACTCTCTCACCACTCCAAGCTCCTTATAACATGGCTCCTGTATTATGCAAAAAAGATAATTCTATTGAAGTGGGCTTCTTCGACTCCACATAATGTTTCCACTTGGGAGAGGATGGTGGATGAGGCGCTTCCCTTTTATAAAATGACATACTCAAACAGGGGATGCTCTTGGAAGTTTGAAAAAGTATGGTCTCCCCTGGACCCTGACCTGATGTTCCTTCATAAGTGCTCATGGGTTGTTTGGGTCGTGGTATTAGTTGAGGGGTCTGTCTCCATCACTATTTTTTTTTTTTTTCCCATATGGTTGCAGTGTCCATTGACATTGGTAAACCTCCCTAAGGGGGACGGTGGTTCCTTATTGGTACTGTGTTCTGTAGGTTACTGTTCATTACCACTATCTCACTGTCGCAATGTCATGGAAATGTCACAATCATTTTTTGTATTTACACTACATTGTGTTGGCACACTTTTTTGATCTTCAGTCAGCTACTACCAACCAGTAGCCAAACACAATCTCAATCTGTTCAGTCTATATGCGTTTAAAGGTTGGTAAGGAATCTCTCCACTAGTACAATATCACCACACCAATTATACACATAGCCTAGTATCACAACAAGTACAATCTACAATCGCTGGATAGAGATGGGGCTCAGGTAAGTATTAGGGGGGCTGCTGCACACAGAAGGCTTCTTATCTTAATGCATAGAATGCATTAAGATAAAAAAAACTTTCTGCCTTTAAATCACTTCAATGGAGGTTGTCTACAGTGTTATGCTTCTACTGACAGGAAGACCTGTAGAAATCCATATTCTCATCATATCTCTTCTGTCCTAAGGTTCTAAAACGTATACCTAATATAATAATTTTCTAATGCTATTTTGAGCTAATCATTGTGCATTGGGGTTTACCATCCCTTCACAGTTATAGTATTTGGTTTGTTGTAGAAAATAATTCTTTGACATCTATTCTAATTTTCTTTATTGCACAATCCTCAAAAGGTATTCACTTCCATTATGAATGTTTGTGGGCTTCAGCAGGACGATTGTAAAGAACCCCTGAAGCTGGGAGATGAGAAACCTACATCGCCTCTAGATATGACACAGCAGGTCAGTTAGTTATGTTTTACTGAAGGAATGACATTTTTCCCTATATTTCCGTTTCTTAAAATTCCTTCACTGTCATTACAGAAATTGCAAGATACAGTCTTTTATCTCTGTGACACATCCAGCACAATTTGGGCGTTCCTAGAAATCTTTCCATCTGCCTCTCAGGCTTTACAAAAACACAATTTCTTGAGTAGGTATGTAAATATAGCAAGTGATTTTGGTTGGCAATGCAAGCAAATTGTCCCTACATTTATAACACACTGAAAGTCTGCGTGTTCATAGTGCTGACATCGGGGAAAAGACTTGGGTAGCAGTAGTAATGCATCTTTCTTTAGTGAGGTCAATGGCTGTTGCAGCTTGGGCACCTAGGGCTGGGGTATCTCTTTCCTCCTGGGCCTCCAGACTGTCCACATAGTACTAAAGATTCAGTAAACACAACCACCATCCACACACACACACACTCTGATGTAGTATTCTTACATTCTTAGTGGTTGTGCCTTGGTACAGCAAACTAGGTTTTACACAAAGCAGACAGGATATGACTTTACCCATTTATGAGCCACTTTTACTGCCTTCTGTTTAGTAGTGACAGTGGCTTTACATTTGTGATAGTGCTTATCTCTGAGTGACAGTAATGATGGATCATGTTGGCTGTTCCCTCTGAGCTCAGTGAGCTAGAAATTAAAAGGATATTAGTTATATGTTCTCCATGAGATTATGATAAAGTCAGCCCAACAGAAGTTAAAATTGCTAATGTTTAAAAATGTTCATGCGTTAGAGTTACAAACCTTGGGAAAATATATATAGGGCAATCATACAAGAACAAACAGTACATAATTGTGTAGCTCATTAGTAATGCTGTAATTACCTCTAAAGTAATTGAAATTTCATATGTTAGAAGACCATATACAACCCCCGAAAACTTGGGAGGCTGTGTAAAATCTACATAAAAAACAGAATGCAATAATTTGCAAATCTCATAAATACATTCACTATAAAAAATAGAAAATGCATCAAATGTTTAAACTGACAAAATACCATTTTAAGAAAAAAATAAGGTAATTTTGAAATTGTTGGCAATAACACATCTCAAAAAAAGTTGGGACAGGTTCATGTTTACCAAAGTGTAACAACCCTCTTTATTTAACACTCTGTAAATGTCTGGGAACTGAGGAGACAATTTTCTGCAGTTTTGGGAGAGGAATGTTGTCCCATTCTTGCCTAATATAGAATTCTAACTGCTTAACAGTCCTGGGTGGTCTTTGTCATATTTTTCGTTTCAAGATGCACCAAATATGTTTAATTATTGAAAGGTCTGGACTGCAGGCAGGCCAGTTGAGCAGCCGGACTCTTCTACTATGGAGTAATACTGTTGTCATAGATGCAGGCTGTCCTGCTGAGAGCCTTGCCTGAAAAAGATGCCGTCTGGATGGAAGCATATGCTGCTCTAAAATCTAGATATATCTTTCAGTATTGACCATGCCTTTTCAGATGTGCAAGCTGCCTATTCCATATGCACAAATGCAACCCATACTATCAGATGCAGGCTTTTGAAATGAATTCTGATAAAAAGCCAAAAGGTCCCTCTCCTCTTTAGTCTGGAGGGCGCGGTACCCATGGTTGCCAAAAATGTCAGATTTCGATTGGTCTGACCACAGAACAGTTTTCCACTTTGCAACAGACCTTTGGCCCAGAGAAGATGGCGGCGTTTCTGGATCATGTTCTGATATAGCTTATTTGCATAATAGAGCTTTACCTTCCATTTTTGGATGGCACAGCGAACTAACAGTGATCTTTATTTTTTTTTTGGAAGTATTCCTGAGCCTATGTAGTGATGTTCATGTTTTTAATGCAGTGTTGTCTGATGGTCTGAAAATCATGGGCATCCAAATAATGCCTTTGGTCTTATCCCTTTTGGTGACATTATGTACTGTAAATGACATATTAGTAAAATGTTCTTCCTCGTTAGTACACTTACTATGCCAGGTTTTGTTGCCCTTTCCCAACTTTTTTGAGATTTGTTGCTGCCATCAATTTCAAAATGTTTTTCTTAAAAATTTACAATTCTCTTTCGTTCATTGACAGGCACAGCGGTCAATTTTTCAGAACCATAGGGTTATGCCGCCCCCTACAGGAGTAAGAAACAGCTATAAGTAAGACACCGACCTAGCTACACGCTAGGTCGGTGTTAATTTTGGCAGCAAATATTTGATTTTAGTTTTAGTCTTAGGACTAAAATGGCATTTTAGTTTTAGTCCCATTTTAGTGATCGTATTTTAGTCGACTAAAATCTCCAGTACATTTAAGTCTAATATAATCATTTTGGTCAACTAAAATTGAAGGTGCACAGTATACACAGACCCCCACCCTCTGCACAATACAAAGCCCCCCACAGTACATAGCACAGCCCCCCACCCTCTGCACAATACAAAGCCCCCCACAGTACACAGCACAGCCCCCCACCCTCTGCACAATAGCCCCCCACAATACACAGCACAGCCCCCCACCCTCTGCACAATACACAACCCCCCTCTGCATTCTCAGGAGACCCCACTGCCAGCGTACTCTAAAGTTAAGAATAAATCACTGCCAGCCCTTTCTCATACACAGCTCCTCCTGTGTCACTCTCACTGTAAATCAAAGTCTCTAAATTTACCTCATAGCTTCGTTCTTGCATGGACCCGGTCACATGACTACTCTCCTCTGAAGATTCATGGATGGTCATGTGACCGCTGTCCTCCTCCAATCTAAAGCAACACTCGTCGGAGGAGGAAGAGGAGGAGGAGAGCGGCCAACAAAAACAAAGCTTTTGAGGTTAGGAGCTTCATCTTACAATGAGTGACACAGGAGGAGGAACAGTATAGGAGAAGGGGCTGGCAATGATTTTTTCCTAATGATAGACTTTCCTGGCAGTGCTGTCCAAGGGCCAGGAGAGGCAGGGCGGCTGGCTTGACCAACCCCCAATGTGTGGCACCCTGGGGCGGACCGCCCAATCCCCGCCCCCTATTGGTAAAAAACAAATATCGGCGTATACACTGTGTTATACGCCGATAAATACAGTAAATTCATGAGGGTAAATGTTCCTCCTTGCCTTTTTAACATCCCGTTTTCGTTCCTTAACGAAAACTGATTCTATTTTCGTCAGTTGACGAAAATGTGCTGTACTTTTTAGTTTAGTTTTCGTCACTGTAAAAAAGGCTCTGACGAAAATTATGACAACGTTTTCGTTGACGAAATTAACAATGGCCGCGACATTGTCCCACTGGGGCAGCGTTCCTCATGGCCGACAGCCCCCCACTTCGGTGGCGAGGGGATCTGTCTGGGAGCATTACGGTGGCCCCCTATCCCTGAGTTTTTTGCGGTGGCGCTTAGGCGTATAGCCTAGTAAATGGCAGCCCCCTCCCTCCCCTACCTCTGTCTCGAACGATCCTATATCTGGCTCTGCCGCCACGGACATGACCCACCTTGTTGGGGTAGGTGGTCACGCTCCCTGTCCTGTCAGGGAGTGAGGATGATTCCTCCACAACTGCCGTGGTGCACGAAAAGACACTGGTTGTCACACTTATTACATCTGTGCGGAACTTTTCAAGATGGGGGGATGCAGCGGTGGCTGCGGCGGAGGGACGGTTCCCCTCTGACACCCATCAGCCGTCTTGCGCGGAGAAAGCGTTACCTTCTCCCTCTTGTTTTGCCAAATTTGTCCATGAAGACTGTGTGCAAAGTGCTCTTTGTGCTTGCTGTGAGGTACCCCAGAATTGAGAACTGAGGATTTGGAGACTTATTTGGTTATTGGCTTTATAGGACAGCAGTACTGCAAAGCAGATTTTTTTTTTTTTTTCACAGCTGTCCATAGGATGTTATTTTAACATAAAAGATTAAAATGAATTTATAATCTCAAACACACCCTATCTTTTTTTGATACGGTCTAAGTGTATGTTCTCAATAGAATACATATATTTACATGCTTTTCAGCAGTTTGAATTTGAGGAGACCCATTTCATTTGACTAAATTGGCAAAATTTATTTCAACACACCAGAAATACAGCATGCAGAACTTTCCAACACTTTGTGGGCCCTATGTCTAAAATTCAGGAAAATTCTTGGTGATCTATTGAATATAAACCAGCTCCAAATGTGTGTTCCTTGTTTCCTAAAACATATCTGGTTTTAATTCATCTCCCCATAACTCAAGTATTAAACTTTGTGCTGCCCAATTATTAAGTATCCGGTCATAGATGGAAGCCAGTCCCTTTCATTCACAGTAGAAACAAATGGGTGGATTTACTAAAGGCAGATAGACTGTGAACTTTGCAAGTGCAATTGCACTATTTTTCTCTTAGTAAATGTGGTAAACCTCCACTTTTGTAAAGAATACCTAAACGGGCGCAAGGAAGACTAACAAAAAAAAGCATTTTGTTTGCACATGATTGGATGATGGAAATTAGCAGAGCTTTACCACTTTTACTAAGCTCTGGGGAAAATGAGTGCACATCAAAAATGCACAGTCTATTTGCCTATAGTAAATCAACCCCACATTGTCAAACTTCCAACCTTTTGGAAAGAAGCCATTAAATTGCCAGGAAGAGTACAGAAAGGAAGAAACTGCTTACACTACAGTATGCGCAGGGAATCTAGAAAGAATATAGGCCATCAATTTTTCACTCATATTTGACCCCTCACGTTTTTGTAAATATTTTAGTATATCTTTTCATGTGACAACACTGAGGAAATTACACTTTGCTACAATGTAAAGTAGTGAGTGTACAGCTTGTATAACGGTGTACATTTTCCGTCCCCTCAAAATAACTCAACACACAGCCATTAATGTCTAAACCGCTAGCAACAAAAGTGAGTACACCCCTAAGTGAAAATGTCCAAATTGGGCCCAAAGTGTCAATATTTTGTGTCGCCACCATTATTTTCCAGCACTGCCTTAACCCTCTTGGACATGGCGTTCTCTAGAGATTCACAGGTTGCCACTAGAGTCCTCTTCAACTCCTCCATGATGACATCACGGAGCTGGTGGATGTTCGAGACCTTGTGCTCCTCCACTTTCGATTTTTAGGATGCCCCACAGATGCTCAATGGGGTTTAGGTCTGTAGACATGCTTGGCCAGTCCATCACCTTTACCCTCAGTGTCTTTAGCAAGGCAGTGGTCGTCTTGGAGGTGTGTTTGGGGTTGTTATCATGTTGGAATACTGCCCTGCGGCCTAGTCTCCGAAGGGTGGGGATTAAGCTTTGCTTCAGTATGTCACAGTACATGTTGGCATTCATGGTTCCCTCAATGAACCGTTGCTCCCCAGTTACGGCAGCACTCATGCAGCCCCAGACCATGACACGCCCACCACCATGCTTGACAGTAGGCAAGACACACTTGTCTTTGTACTCCTCACCTGGTTGCCACCACACATGCTTGACACCATCTGAAACAAATAAGGTTATCTTGGTCTCATCAGACCACAGGACATGGTTCCAGTAATCCATGTCTTCAGCAAACTGTTTGCAGGCTTACTTGTGCATCATCTTTAGAAGAGGCTTCCTTCTGGGACAACAGCCATGCAGACCAATTTGATGCAGTGTGCGGCGTATGGTCTGAGCACTGATAGGCTGACCCCCCCACCCCTTCAACCTCTGCAGCAATGCTGGCAGCACTCATACGTCTGTTTCCCAAAGACAACCTCTGGATATGACGCTGAGCATGTGCACTCCACTTCTTTGGTTGACCATGGCAGAGGCTGTTCTGAGTGGAACCTGTTCTGTTAAACCGCTGTATGGTCTTGGCCACCATGCTGCAGCTCAGTTTCAGGGTTTGGCAATATTCTTATAGCCTAGGCCATCTCCTGCGGCGGGAATAAGGTAAGGGAAGATACTTAGGAACTGAAAAGTCCACCTATGTATTCTTCTATTAGGGAAAAAATGTTGTCATGCCGTAAATCTCCACTAGAGGAAGTCTATGCACTTACCCTAATCTGTTGTAAAGCTCAGTCTCTGTGTGGCCGCAGCAGCGTGTGGAGGGGGATTTTTTCTCAAGTAAAAAGAAATCTGACAAAATGTTTTTTTTCTCCCCCCCCCCCTGAAGGGACTGAGCATTAGGGGGACATCAGTGGTGTATCCCCCTTACATTACCCCCCCCCTTTCCGCGGGGGATGCGGAGGTCCCGCTGTTATCTGATACTGCTACTATTGTTACTGTTTTTACTGCTGTTTGTTTGCCTGCTGCTAAAGGTCTCTGCCCCCCCCCCCCCCCTGTATTTTGACCCGAAAGCGCCGCGCATGAGCATGGGAACATTTTAAAATGAAAAGAGGGGCAGAATTTTTTTCGGAGGGGGTGGGGCCTAAGCGCAGTGCCGTGAATGTCCACGAGGACGCACGGCAGGCAAAAACAAATAAAACCACAGCTGGGACAGTCTCTCCTCGGCTGGCAAGGAGGAAACACAGCAGTCTGCACACAGGGACACAGGAGCTGTGGGACACATGAGGGTTGCAAACTGGCATTCCTGATACAGGAAAGACACTTTTTTCTCCCCCAGCACTAGCCTGAACTCTATAGCGGCTTTAATGTCATGACTATATTCAGTGATTAAGTGCAATTGTGTAGTGCCTCTGTTTTTCTGCTTAGGACTATGCCTGCTAAAAAAAAGACACCACAAAGACCAAAAAGGTACTAAAGGTTTCACCCCCAGGCGCTAGGATCTCGAGTCACATTTCCACGCTGTCATCCTCGCCTGAATTACCAATTATGGCATGCCAGGATGAGCCATTGGAACAAATTGATGGTTCAACTGCTTTTCACATCTCAGCCCCTGTATATGTGACTGAAGATGTCCTTTCCTCCACCCTGCAGGGTCTGGAAGGAAGATTAGTGACTTTAATCGCATCCTCTATTCAAATGGATAGGAAGCGTGCTAGATCCCCCTCCCCCACTTCAGAACCTTTGCAAGGGGAACAGTGGGCACAGGATGAGGTGTTACCCTCAGGCGATTAGGAGGAAAAACAAACCGATGTTGATTCCTCTGAGGAGGAAACAACGGTAGATGAGCTTTTTTCAGCCTCTCAATCTGAGAAATTGCTGATACAATCTTTTACGGCTGCAATATAACAAAGAGTGAAAAATTTAAGGGGGTCTGAATACTTTCCGTCCCCACTGTAGATCTTCTAGCGTCCAGGTTCAACATGAAGTTAGTCAACTTTGTGGCCAGAACAAGGGAGCCACTCGCATGCGGAATGGATGCGTTGGTGACCCCGTGGGATCAGTTCTCACTGATCTGTGCATTCCCCTCTATTCAGTTGCTGCCTCGACTTCTTTGCAAGATCAAGCTGGAAAGAAAGCCGGTAATTCTGGTTGCACCAGCATGGCCCAGAAGGTCATGGTATGCAGAAATCGTAAAGATGGCAGTGGAGGGTCCATGGTCCCTCCCACTACGGCCAGATCTGCTCTCTCAGGGACCGATATTCCATCCTACCTTACGGTCTCTAAATTTAACAGCTTGGCTATTGAAACCCACATTCTGAAGAAATGTGGGTTTTCCAGGTCAGTTATCTCTACTCTGTTTAATGCAAGGAAGCCAGCTTCCAGAACTATATATTATAGGGTCTGGAGGGGTTGTGTTTCCTGGTGTGAATCCAAGGGTTGGCACCCTCAGAGATGTATCATAGGCAGAATTCTTGCCTTTCTACAATTAGGGTAGAAATTAAATTGGCCTTGAGTACTATTAAAGGCCAAGTCTCAGCTTTATCGGTCTTATTTCAAAGACCACTTGCTACACATTCTTTAGTCCGGGGTTTTATGCAAGGGGTGATATGGCTTAATCCACCCGTCAAACCTCCCTTGAACCCTTGGGACTTTAACTTTAGTTTTGTCTGTGTTACAAAAACAGCCATTTGAACCAATACAACATATTACCCTAGTCCTTCTGACGAGGAAGTTGGTATTTTTGGTTGCTATCTCCTCAGCAAGGAGGGTTTCGGAATTGGCTGCTCTTTCTTGTAAAGAGCCATATTTGATTATTCATGAGGACAGGGTTGTGTTGCGCCCTCGTCCAGGTTTTTTACCAAAGTGGTCTCAGGTTTCCACCTGAACCAAGATATTGTCCTGCCATCATTTTTTACAAAACCATGTTCCAGGGAAGAAAAGTCACTACATTGTCTTGATGTGGTGAGAGCAGTAAAATTGTATTTAAAGGCAACTACTCAGATTCGGAAGACTGATGTCTTATTTATTCTGCCAGAGGGTCCTAAGAAAGGACAGGCAGCGTTAAAATCCACTGTTGCTAAGTGGATTCAGCAAGTTATAATTCAAACTTATAATTTAAGGGGTAAGATTCCCCCTTTTCAAGTTAAGGTGCACTCTACCAGGGCGGTTAGTGCTTCTTGGGCAGTGCATCACCGCAATTTGGTCTTCAGTACACATTCACAAAATTTTATTAGGTGGAGGTATGAGGATATCGCCTTCAGGCGCAGTGTGCTGCAGGCAGCAGTATAGGTCCTCAAGTCTGGGGGTACCCTCTGGGTTGTCTCCCTCCCCTCAAGTAGCATTGCTATGGGACGTCCCATTAAGTAATTACTTAAGGCTCTGTGTCCCATGATGTACGATAAAGAAAATAGGATATTTTTAACCGCTTACCTGTAAAATCCTTTTGTTGGAGTACATCATGGGACATTCCCCTCTTTTTTTGGGGATTTAAGTATATTGCTTTGCTACAAAAACTGATGTGCTCCTGGAAGGAGGAGGGGTTATATAGGGAGTGAACTTCCTGGATTGGGTATACCAGTGTCAACACCTGAAGGTTGCCCATAACCCATTAAGTAATTACTTAGGGCTCTGTGTCCCATGATGTACTCCAAGAAAAGGATTTTACAGGTAAGCTGTTAAAAATATCCTATTTTTCATATTTTCAGTGAGTTCTTTGTCATGAGATGCCATGTTGAACTTCCAGTGACCAGTATGAGAGGGTGAGAGCGCCAACATTAAATTTAACACACCTGCTCCCCATTCACACCTGAGATCTTGTAACACTAACGGGTCACATGACACCGGGGAGGGGAAAATTGGGCCCAATTTGGACATTTTCACTTAGGGGTGTACTCACTTTTGTTGCCAGCGGTTTAGACATTATTGACTGTGTGTTGTTATTTTGAGGGGACAGCAAATTTACACTGTTATACAAGCTGTACACTCACTACTTTACATTGTAGCAAAGTGTCATTTCTTCAGTGTTGTCACATGAAAAGATATAAAATATTTACAAAAATGTGAGGGGTGTACTCACTTTTGTGAGATACTGTACGTATAAGGAAAAATCTCTAGTATGAGCATGCCCTAACACATTTGAGTTTCCTGGGAAAAAAGTGTATTTATTATACTGTAGATAAGATTATGAAAATTATTTGCTGAAACATTTTACTGGATGCATTCTTTTCTTTTTCAGTATGAGTTCCTTTTATGAATTATGTTGCCCGGAGCTTGAATCTGCAATTATAAAGAGGAAATTTGAAGATAAAAGGTGAAGAACCTACATAGTTCTGATAGGAATATCGCTGTTATTTCTGTATATATTTCCTCAAGTTAAATAAAATGTAACTAAACAAACCTAGAATGTCACACCTTAATATAGAATTTTACACCACTTGTGTCCAGGGAACCAGACATGGTGCAACTGGCACAATGACATGTATAATTTTCAATAACAGAAACTAATAGGAAGAATATGCACCTGTACTCACAGGGTAATTTATTTGAAAAATTGCTTGCTCCCCTCCTGCTGTAGCCCTTAGATCGGGGAGGAGAGCGTCCAGAGGTCATGTGAACGCACAGAGGCGATCTGAAAGAAGGTATTTAGCTGCATCATTTTAAACAAACATTTACACTGTGTAGTATACCTTGATATAACAGAGGGGCTGGCAGTAATCCTACTCTGCCTTTACAACCACTTTAAGGCTTTCAGCAGATCAGCCTCTACAAATTTGGCAGCGCCTAGCTATGGAGAGCAACTGAGCAATGTGCAGTGCAGGGTGAGACACTGTATTACTGGATATAACCACTTGCGGACCGCCTGCCGTCATTGTACGGCGGCTGTTTGTAGTGGAATACAGTTGTTATGGCAGCAGATGGCTGCCATAACCCTGGCATCCTCTTCAACAGCGGTCGGCCTGCTTTCAAATAAAAGTGGTCTCTGCGGCAGATTCACCGCAAGATCACTTTTATCGGGGGCGGGAGAGGCCCCCCTCCTGCTGCGCTCCGGTTGTCTCCACTACTTGCTGGAGCCATTGGTAGCGGCGGAGACAATTGTGTCCTTCCCCCTGACAGGCCTGGAGCCAAGTGAGGGAAAGATGGCACCCACTCTGCTCCATAACTTTTGATGGCGGAAGCGACTTCAAACGTCCCTTCTGCCCAATGTTCTTAAAGGGGAATTTTTTTTTTTTATTACGTTTTTTAGTGTAAATATGAGATCTGAGGTCTTTTTGACCCCAGATCTCGCATTTAAGAGGTCCTGTCATGCTTTTTTTCTATTACAAGGGATGTTTACATTCCTTGTAATAGGAATAAAAGTGACCCAAAAATGTTTTTTTAAAAGGACAAAAGAGAACCCATACGTAAGTCACGCCCGCATATGAAAACGGTGTTCAAACCACACATGTGAGGTATCGCCGCGAACGAGAGCAATAATTCTAACACTAGACCTGCTCTGTAGCTCAAAACTGGTAACCTGTAGAAATTTTTAAACGTCGCCTATGGAGATTTTTAAGGGTCAAAGTTTGTTGCCATTCCACGAGCAGGTGCAATTTTGAAGCGTGACATGTTGGGTATCAATTTACTCAGTAGGTAGTAAGGGAGATAAAACTGGCGCTGCCCACTATATAAATATAATAAACTGATAAATTAGGGCCTAAGTGAGGCCAGGATATATCAGAATGGAATCACTGATATTAATTAACAAAATGAACAATCTATATGTGAAGACACAATAAAAACTATGATGAAAGTGTGGTGCTTATAAATATCCGTAGTACCGGGAATGTAGATTTCAATATGTGAAACCAGGGAGAATAAATTATTATATTGAAAAAAATACTTTTGTGAAAAAATGCACCACAAGTGCAAAAATATTAGGACAAAATGGCGCCTCCCGTGATAAGATCATTAATATGTGAACGTTGCAATTAGTGCTACATTAGTGATGCTTCCACAGATAAAAAATGATGAATAATAAATAAAAACATAAATAAATGAAATACAGTGAATAATATCCTCAACTTTCAAAAGTGCTGTGACACAAAGCGCCAAAAATAAATATTATAAAAGTCAAAGCTAGTAGTAATAAATTTCTGCAAATCAGTGATTAAATAATGAGTTTCTGACAGAAGAATATACATAAGCTCCGTGCAAACAATAAAAATATTCCAATCAAAAAAACGGAACTGAATAAGTTTAAAAGTATATAATGTTTTCTTTGAAAATTAATATCCGTGACTTCTGTGCTAGTAGTTTAGAATGGTGACTTGAGGTGCTCGACCCCCCAGTGCTCCCCCACTCACCAGAGTTGATCACCCCTACAGGGGTACCGAGCGATAAGAGTGGGTGCTCTTGGGATAGATAATGGTCTCTCCTCTTGAATTGCTGTAGATTTATTCAGTGCGATCCTTTATAGGTGTTCCTGGTTGATCTATGTGCTTCAGCGTGACATACTCACTCCATATCTCCTTAGCTGTAAACCTCTCCGGGATACCGGAGCCAAGAGGAAAACAAAAAGGCCAGCTTCGTGAAGTATGTCAAAAAAGTTTTATTAAATCAACCTTAATCCAGTCCAATGGTGATGGTTAAAAGATTGTAGCAAGTCTAAACAGAGAATAAAACGGAACCGCTGTATGCAAGGATGTAACCAAACCGCAAGCTGTAAGCGTGCGTTCCACCTTGCGTTCCAGCATCCACTTCCTGGTCTGACGTGTGAGCGTGACTCCGCCTAATAGGCGGAGTCACGCTCACACGTCAGACCAGGAAGTGGATGCTGGAACGCAAGGTGGAACGCACGCTTACAGCTTGCGGTTTGGTTACATCCTTGCATACAGCGGTTCCGTTTTATTCTCTGTTTAGACTTGCTACAATCTTTTAACCATCACCATTGGACTGGATTAAGGTTGATTTAATAAAACTTTTTTGACATACTTCACGAAGCTGGCCTTTTTGTTTTCCTCTTGGCTCCGGTATCCCGGAGAGGTTTACAGCTAAGGAGATATGGAGTGAGTATGTCACGCTGAAGCACATAGATCAACCAGGAACACCTATAAAGGATCGCACTGAATAAATCTACAGCAATTCAAGAGGAGAGACCATTATCTATCCCAAGAGCACCCACTCTTATCGCTCGGTACCCCTGTAGGGGTGATCAACTCTGGTGAGTGGGGGAGCACTGGGGGGTCGAGCACCTCAAGTCACCATTCTAAACTACTAGCACAGAAGTCACGGATATTAATTTTCAAAGAAAACATTATATACTTTTAAACTTATTCAGTTCCGTTTTTTTGATTGGAATATTTTTATTGTTTGCACGGAGCTTATGTATATTCTTCTGTCAGAAACTCATTATTTAATCACTGATTTGCAGAAATTTATTACTACTAGCTTTGACTTTTATAATATTTATTTTTGGCGCTTTGTGTCACAGCACTTTTGAAAGTTGAGGATATTATTCACTGTATTTCATTTATTTATGTTTTTATTTATTATTCATCATTTTTTATCTGTGGAAGCATCACTAATGTAGCACTAATTGCAACGTTCACATATTAATGATCTTATCACGGGAGGCGCCATTTTGTCCTAATATTTTTGCACTTGTGGTGCATTTTTTCACAAAAGTGTTTTTTTCAATATAATAATTTATTCTCCCTGGTTTCACATATTGAAATCTACATTCCCGGTACTACGGATATTTATAAGCACCACACTTTCATCATAGTTTTTATTGTGTCTTCACATATAGATTGTTCATTTTGTTAATTAATATCAGTGATTCCATTCTGATATATCCTGGCCTCACTTAGGCCCTAATTTATCAGTTTATTATATTTATATAGTGGGCAGCGCCAGTTTTATCTCCCTTACTACCTATTGATCCCTTAATTAGACCCCTAGGGGTACTAATTTGAGATAGGCAGCAGCCCTCTGTCTGTCCTAAGCGCGGATTTTTATATATATAGTATCAATTTACTCAGCATAACATTTGTTCGCAATCTAAAAAAAAAATTGGGCTAACTTTACTGTTGTCTTTTTTTTTTAAATTCAAAAAAGTGTATTTTTTCGAAAATATTGCGCTTGTAAGACTGCTGTGCAAATACGATGTGACGTAAATGATTGCAACAACCGCAATTTTATTATCTAGGGTATCTGAAAAAAAATATTTAATGTTTGGGGGTTCTAAGTAATTTTATAGCAAAAAAAAAATGATTTTAACTTGTAAACACACAGTCTGAAAAATAGGCCCGGTCCTTAAGTAATTAAACAGTATAGGCACTTATTTTTAATGTTTTACATAGCTATACCTGCAAAAGTGGCCAGACTGATTGGATCTAGCAGGGCTTAAAGCGGAGTTCCACCCAAAAGTGGAACTTACGCTCATCTGATTCCTCCCCCCCTCCGGTGCCACAATTAGCACCTTTCAGGGGGGAGGGGGGTGCAGATACCTGTCTACTACAGGTATTTGCACCCACTTCCTGGAATAGATTCCCGCAGGAGTCACGCCCCTTCCCACACCCCTCCGCTGTCTCCTGGGAAACACACAGGTCCCAGTAGCTAGCGGGGACCACTTAGGACGCGCATGTGCAGTAGGGAACCGGGAAGTGAAGCCGCAACGCTTCACTTGCTGATTCCCTCACAGAGAATGGCGGCGGCAGCAGCCGAGAGCCGAGCGAGTGATCGGCTTCGGCTGCCGACATCGCTAGACCCCAGGACAGGTAAGTGTCCATTTATTAAAAGTCAGCAGCTGCAGTATTTGTAGCTGCTGGCTTTTAATATTTTTTTTTTTTTTTTTTGTAGGTGGACTTCCTCTTTAAGTTCCACTTTTAAGAATACATCCTGCTACAGATATATATCTGCAAAGGGAGCGTCTTCTACACTTTTTACATACCTTGCTTTTCTTTCATCTACCACATCCCACATCTGTTTATCTGCAAAGGGAGCAACATCCTAAAGTGATTGTAAAGTATCATATTTTTTTTTTTTTTTTTTAAATAACAAACATGTTATACTTACCTCCCACTGTGCAGTTCGTTTTGCACAGTGGGGCCCCCGATCATCCTCTTCTGGGGTCCCTCGGCGGCTCCTCTTTGCATCAGATAACCCCCTAGGAGAAGCGCTCTCCCGGGGTTATATCTGTTGTCATTTTAAATACCGTATATAATCGAGTATAAGTTGAGATTTTCAGCCTTTTTTTTTTTTTTTTTAGGCTGAAAGTGCCCCCCTCGACTTATACTCGAGTCACCGCCGTCTGCCTACCTGATCAGCGTGTCATGCAGACAGACGGCGGCCAGCGTGTCATAATAACATTCGGTGGCCATTCCACTGTTTAAAAGCCGCGCCTCCTCCTCGTCTGTGATAGGCAGAACACTCAATTTCCCAGCAGTCAGTGTTCAGCCTATCACGGAGATTCTCTCATCCTCGTCCGTGGTATGAGGATGAGTGGATGTCCGTGATAGGCTGAACACTGACTGCTGGGAAATTGAGTGTTCTGCCTATCACAGACGAGGAGGACGCACGGCTTTTGAACAGTGGAATGGCTGCCGTATGCTATTATGACATGCTGTTCGGTGGATGCAGATTGTCACACGGAGGCATGCACAGGACACAGCACTTTCACTTTACCTTATCTTGAGGAGTTTGGATCAATTGCTTTCAATGATCCTATGGACTTTTGTGTTTTTTAAACATACAGTTATTCATCCCGTGATTGCACATTGTCATTTTATTTTATCACAATATTGCATGGTTATTTATTATTATATTATAACATTATTATTTATATGTATTGCACTATTATCACTTAAAAATATTTTATAACATTATATTTTAGTATTCAGGCTCATACTTCTGATAGCGCAGCGTATATATACTAGATTTGATTACCCCTACATGTTGTATGAGACATGTGTAACGCTTGCAGCTGATTCATAAGAGAAAAGAGATATTAATGGATTTAGAGTTATTGGAGGCTCATAGGACATTTTTTTTTATTTTAATTGATTATTAGTAAGTACAAATCATAGCATAACCTACACAAACTGACTGCAGAAAACATATTGGGTATCCTAGCATGCAGGTGTGTATTGATCCTCTTAGTTTGTGTTATTGATAATTATAACTTTCACACAGCTGATGGAAGATGCCTAACATCCAAACCCACAAAACCTTACAATGTTTTGTGGTAATAGTAATAACTTTTTTTTATGTACATCAGATTATTGCACAAAAAGAATGTACACAATCTGCAATGTCAGATTGTCAAGCTGTAGTAAAACGTGCATGAGAATATCAGATGAAATGACTAAAATAGCCTGATTCTGTACCAGACTACATATTAGTTGTCGCATTGAATGAATGTATAGAAAAGTACTAACTGGTTGTAGTTAGCAATTTCGGCACCTCCTCAATTGAACATGGTATCCTTCTTTTAAATAAACCATCTCTCTTTTTTTATATTTTTTAGTGAGACCGATTTATAACATAGAATTAGAATTGCAAATTGTAGCAGTACGCAGTAATAACTACTACTATAAATAAATACCATATTCTAATTGCTGGGTGTAAAAATAAATTCCAGTCCATGGCTGGAATTCAGCTCAGTATTTTTACTGACAATGTCCTTCTTTCTCAGTTAGTAGTAAAACATGACCAGGAAAAAGACAGAACATAGACTTGCCATAAATGATAAGAACTTGATGAAGCCCTAGCAACATACCATTCTTGGTTTACTAGCTTTCACAATTTATAATTTAGATATATTTGAAAGAGAGAGATTTCAAAACAAGGCATTGTAAGTCAGTAAGGATCAGCTACAGGGAGACCTGCAGTTCAATTCCTCTTTAAATGGCCATTTGAAGACATAGTTATTGCTACTTGCTCTGCTTACCGTAGTTACGGAAGAGCAGTATTACAGTCATTAAGTAATGCCTGCATATTTGTGGTTCAATTTTCTTTGCTAGCATACAGCTGGATCTTTGGAGAAGATTGTGTCACTCCAGAAAGAAGTTGTTAGAAATATCGCACATTCTTATCAGCAATGCCTGTCTTCAGCCCATTTTGGAACGCAGGTTAGTGAAAACCCAACTCTGTATGCTGCACAATGTTTCGCTTGTGTATAGCTTGCACAACCTAAACATATTTTGTTTTTACAGTGCAGAAAATATTCAACACTATGTGGAGGAATACTTGCAAATATTAACGCATCTTCTTCCAGAAAGACGGTAAAGATTCCTAAAATGTGCTACTGAGATTAATTCGATTTTTCACATGCATTAAGCTTAAAAGCAATTATTTTTAAGTCTGTTTTTGTTGACATTTTCCTTCTGGAGCCTTAAAAATTATTCACACTCTCGCCAGCCCCTATCCCTAAAGTATAACTAAAGCATTACAAAATCTATGCAGCAAAAGGGATTTCTTTAATAATTACAGGTACTTTTTATAGCGCGATCAATTTTACATAGCACTTAACATATACAGTGCATTCACATTAGTCCCTGACCCCAAGGAGCTTACAATCTAAGGTCCCTAACTCACATTCATACATATACTAGGGCCAATTGAGACAGGATCCAAATTACCTACCAGTATGTCTTTTGGAGTGTGGGAGGAAACCGGAGTACCTGGAGGGAACCCACGCAGGCACAGGGAGAACATGCAAACACCAGGCAGATAGTGTTGTGGTTGTGATTCGAACCGGCAACCCTAGTGCTGCTAGACGGAAGTGCTAACCACTTAGCCACTGTGAATTAATGATGTAGAAATATCAGGGATTTTTTCTTCAATAAAATGTTGTTCTTTCCTTTTTATTTGCTTGGGTAAATTTAGAGAGTGGTGCATGGCACATCATAACACTAGTCAACTTCCACTTTGTGCTTAAGCTGCACAAATATTGACCAAACTAACACTACCTTCTCGTCCCATTGAGGAAAACAAGAAGCCATATGCTATTTGGTTATACCACTGCCTACAGGAGGATTTGACACTGGCAAACAAAAAATATGTACCAGATGTGCCAGCCCAGGATAACCCCTCCTCTACCCAGCATGCCTCAGGGTTATGCTAGTGTGTTAGGGCCCTTTCACACTGGGGCGGTTTGCAGGCGCTATTGTGCTAATAATAGCGCCTGCAAACCGAGCCATAAGTGCCACTGCTTTGTCTCCAGTGTGAAAGCCCTGAGGGCTTTCACACTGGAGAGGTGCGCTAGCAGGACAGGAAAAAAAGTCCTGCTAGCAGCATCTTCGGAGCGGTGAAGGAGCGGAGTGTATACCGCTCCTTCACCGCTCCTGCCCATTGAAATCAATGGGACAGTGTGGCTATACCTCTGCAGAGGCGCTTTGTGGTGGTTTTTAACCCTCGTCCCGCTAGCGGCCGAGAAAGGGTTAAAAACCACCCTACAATAGCGGCGCTTTACCGCCGATGCCGCCCCCGTGTGAAAGGGCCCTTAGGAAGATGAACAATTTTACTTTAGCCCTGCATTTCTTTTTTGCTAGCCGGATGATTGAAAGAAAAAAAAAGTAACAGATTTTGCTATTTTCCCAAGTGAGGTGGATGGATGAATCCCCCATGTTGGTACATTGTGATAAACCGATCAGCAGCTGCCACTGATCAACAAATGTTTTCCAGCCTGTCCATTATACAGAAGTCAAGTCTAAAGACTAGCTTCTGCCGAACAGGCAGGGCCACACTCACATCGAAAATTTGACCTATGCCTGCTGAACTGGCTGAATTTCAATTAGTTAATGCCCAGCATTACACTTCTGATCCATTTTTGAATTGGCTTCTTAGAGGCAACACTTTTTTTCTCCCATCAATTCCTGATCCACCTCAGCCCCTTACTTTGTTGTTACAGGTCTAGTTTCTGAGCAGAGCTTTGTGTCTGCCTTTTTAAGGATTAGGTAGTTCCAAGCTTGATCACTCAACTTCCGAGATGTTGGACAAGGACTTTTCTCCCCATCCTTGGAGTGGTTCCTCTCATTAGAAAATCATCTTCAGGGTCCATTCTGGATTTTTAGAACAGGTGGTTTATTATACATTGAGGATCTCTGTCTGGTCTGGTCTCCTGGTTCAGGCTCCACTGTGTCCACACTATTAAGAGGGAATGGCAAATCGGTACTGTTACTGAGGGTCCCGGTCATAACCTTGCTGATCCCCTGTAAACCAGTTCTTCTCAACTGGTAGTTTCTGTACATGGAGAAGTTAATGCAACAAAGTGTGTCCCTAAAGCCGCGTACACACGAGCAGGATGTCCGACAGAAAAAGTATGACGGAAGCTTTTCACCGTCTATTCCGATCGTGTGTATGCCTCCAGACTTTTTTTTCGAAAATTCTGACAGACCTAGAAGTGAAACATGTTCTAAATATTTTCGACGGAACCAATTCCTATCGGGAAAACGATCGTCTGTATGCTGTTCCGACGGACCAAAAACAACGCATGCTCTGAAGCAAGTATGAGACTGAAGCTATTGGCTACTGGTTATTGAACTTCCTTTTTCTAGTCCCATTGTATGTGCTGTTCGTCACCTCGTTCTGGACGGTCGGACTTTGGTTTGACCGTGTGTAGGCAAGACCGCTTGAATGGAATTCCGTCGGAGAAACCTTTTGGAGTTTATTCCGACGGCAAAACCGTTTGTGTGTACGCGGCATAAGCCTTTGTTGCAGATAAGGACATTGGAGGGGGCTGTGTCTCCCTGGGCTGTTTGTGGGTGGAAGAAACTAGTCTTCTGTTGCAGGTATCATCAGTCAGGAACAGGGAGACCTGTCCACCTAGGGTTAGGCTGCTATTCCTTGGGGGATCTACGTATTCATGAAGTAGGCCCTTCTGGCACTATTCTCTTTTCTGGTTTCACTCAGACAAATTTTCTTTGCTGTCCTTAAAGGTTCTAGCCCATCTCACCAGTTTATGGTTAGTTTCTAACTTCATCTCCTGCCTACCCTCATTGGGGTGCATTCAGTGCACCTTACCCCTTGATATGACTTTGTGGGATTGTTGCAACTGTGGTAGGATTAGCTCAAGGTTGTGCTTTCAAGGCCACCCAGGGAACATCTGGCTCTCCTTCCCTTTTGAAGGATGTTGTCTCTTTGGACCCGCTGGGCATTGTCATTAGCAAGTGGCCCAAGCGTACTCCTGCCTCAATGCAGGAGATCTGCAGATGTGCCGGAAAAATCTCACCCTTTTTCCTTATCTACTCAATTAATGCCCAAAGCACCTCTGACCTGCCATGAAGGTGATCACCAACTTCTTCAAGCAAGGACTGTGTGTACATCCAAACATATCCTTGGGTACTTTGGCTCACCAACATTTCAGTGCTGAGGACATCTTTCAGCCACCTCCTCGTCTCCCCCATTGTGCTACTGCATTTAGTAGTTTATCTTTCCTGGTCTTTTTGCGTTCCCTTCATCCTGGGATTCCTAGTTCTAATGCAGGTGGGAACGTGGCCTCTGGAGTAGTTTCCCATCTCGAATTTCTCCAAACTAATCAGGATCCTTACAAAAATGCTGCTGTGCCCCTTGTAGTTGTTGGTACCTCTCCGCATTTCCCCTGTCAAGATCAAGGGCACTACTTGACTTACTGGGTTAGCCGGGACCAGTTTGTCCTGCTTCCTTCCCTAACAAGGACATGACCTCTCAGTGTTCTTTGGACGCACCTGCTATTTCTCATGACATTGGACCATATGTCCATCCTAGTGACGTTTCCTGGACCCATCTTGAAGAGTGTCAGTTTTCTGGATCCTTGCACTCAAAACTCTTTGGAAGTGCTCAAAACCCATAAGCTGGATGGGGCTTCACAGCTGTGTATTGTGTGTAAGTGTTATTTAAGAACAGGTGAGGCTCTTCAACTCAAATCCTCACTAAGAAAGGCTATGTTCTGTGTCTCAGTACACCCTTTTCCTCCTGTTCCTCCTTCCTTCTTTTGTTTGACATTTTGGCGCTCCTCAAGCTTCCCCTTGATTTCTGTGAGTCTGGACTTGGGGCTCTGATGTTACTCAGCAATCTTAGAGTGTTTTGTGTAGTCCCCCCCCCCCCCCCCCCCCCCTGCAATTCAGGGACTCTGTAGGGGTGCCCCCCTTCTGTGGGCCTTCAGGCTGGCTCCTCAGAACAGTTGAATGAATGAATGAATGAATGATTTGTAAAGCGCTGCAAATGTGAACTGAATCGCCTCAAGGCGCTGGATGTATTCTCTGATGTCAGCTTTCTCAGAAAAGGAAGGTCTTTAGTTTTTTCCTGAATGCCTGGTGGTTTTCTTCCATGCGGATGTTAGTTGGAAGAGCATTCCATAGTCGAGGTCCTTGGACTGCGAATCTTCGTTCTCCCTTTGCTTTGTAGCGGTATTTGGGAACGGTAAGGAGGTTTTGGTTAGCCGATCGAAGACTGCGATTCGGTGTGTAGTGTTTTATTTTCTCGCGGAGATATGGTGGGGCGTTCCCTCGTACGCATTTGTGGGTGAGGCAGAGGGTCTTGAATGTGATCCGATTCTTCACGGTTAGCCAGTGAAGGCTCTTTAGGGAGGGTGAGATGGATTCCCAGGGTTTTTTTCCTGTTAACAGTCTTGCCGCCGTGTTTTGGATGAGTTGTAAGCGCGCAAGCTGATATTGGGGTAGTCCTACGTAGAGCGAATTTGCGTAGTCGAGTCGGGAATTGATGATTGTTCCCACAACTGCCGCTTTGTCCTCTTCTGGGATGAAGGGGATGAGTCTGCGTAGTTGACGGAGGAGATGGTGGGATCCGCTCACCACTGATCCTATTTGTGCGTCCATTGTCATTCCTGAGTCAAAAATGACTCCGAGACTCTTGGCTTTGGTGTTTGGGGAGATGGTCTGTCCAAGGATGGTGGGAGGTGTCCACGGAGTCTTTATTTTGGAATTTTTGTTGGCATGTAGGAGAAGAAGCTCTGTTTTTGATCCGTTAAGTTTGAGGGAGCTGATGGTCATCCAGTCATCTATTAAGGTGAGACATTTCTGTAATTGCTGATGAAGGTCTTTTTGTCCGTTGATGCGAAGGTAGAGTTGGGTGTCGTCAGCGTATGAATGGAAGCAGAGGTCGGTTTTCCTGATGATATTGAGAAGTGGGCGCATGTATATGTTGAATAGTACTGGTGACAAGGGTGATCCTTGAGGGACTCCGCAGGAGATTGCCCGGGTTTCCGAGGTGAATGTTCCTAGTTTCACTGTCTGGGAGCGATTCTCTAGGAAGGATGTGAACCATTTTAGGGCAGAATCTGTAGCTCCTGCTACTTCAGCGAGGCGGACAAGTAAAGTATTGTGGTCCACTGTATCGAATGCTGCGCTGAGGTCTAACAGTACCAGGAGACTCTGTTCTCCGTCGTCTGCTGCTTCAAGGGCGTCGTCCCATATTTTGAGAAGTGCCGTTTCTGTGCCATGGCCTGGGCGGAAGTCCCTTTTTTCTTTGAGGGATCCTATTGCTAGTCAGTCCATTGACCTGCATTCTTTTGGACATCACTTAGGCCCCTTTCACACGGGGCTGTCTGTTTTTACTACTCCGCTTTCTCAGCGAGGATCGCTCCGTTGTTCCCCGCTGACCTGGCGGATGACAATCCGTCTCTGCACTCTGCAGGGACGGACCTGTCACAGAGACCGCTATCCCCTATGGGGGATTGGATGATTATGGACCGCCTGTCTGTTTTCATCCGATCCGCCAGACGGATGGAAAATAGGACATCCATCCGTCTGGAATTTGCAGAGCGGATCGGATGTCAGCGGACATGTCACTGCTGACATCCAGCGCTCCATAGAGCTGTATGGAGCGACCGTTCAGATCCGCCTGAAAAAACTGACAGGTGTATCTGAACGGTTTGCATGTGTGAGAGGGGCCTAAGGTGTTGTAAGACCTTCACTGCAAAGGTATGGAATTCCTCCCTGTGTGGAGGCATGGATTTCTACACTGGCTGATGTGGAGAGTACTACTTCCAACTACACAGTCTCCCTTATGGATGTTGACTTGCTAACTGACTCTCATTAGCTGGTAGTCCCTTATCTGGAGAAAGAGAGGCTTACTAATTTGGGTGCATCTCCTCTCCTGCATGCTAAGAAGACCCCATCTGTGGAGTACCCTGTGTTCACTTAGATTCTGCTAAAGTGTGAACAAGATATGGTGAAAAATACTCCTGCGCTAGTGAGATCGTTTGCTGTAAAACAAAGGTAGTATTGTAGTAAGAGATAGGACTGGGGGAGATGATGGAGCGTGTCCCGCTGCCTTAGCTGACCAGGGGTGGTCTGGAAAGGACTGTTTTAGTAGGAAGTGGGTGGAAGGCGCGTGATCAGACGCTTACATCAAGAAATGTATGGTTTATTTATGTAAAAGAATACAGACATATAGTCATATAGATATAAAATCATACAAATACTACATAATATTAAAAAAAATATGGTGGCCTTTGTGAGACTTAATCTCCTGGAGGTGGGTCCTTATTCCCGATTTTTTCTTTCTCAGTTTTCTCCTTACTCGGCTGAATGTTCTTAGCTGTTTTAGCTCAGTTTCTTGGCCCTTGCTCCAAAGCTGTGGATGTTTTACTGGACCAGAGCAGGTCATATCACAATGTGTTCTCTTTTGGGTTAGGCAGGTCATTCAGAGTTTTCTCTGTTAGGTCCTGGAGACACTTTTTCAGGTTTTTTTTTTTTTTTGGATGGTCTTGCTCATGCTCCTACTTTTCTGGTGGTATTCATTTCAGGGTTGGCACCAGTGGCTTGCTCCCAGTTACAGGGATCTTTTTGACTTCCTGTGTCCCCTCAATGGACTCCAAGAGAAAGATTTTACAGTGAATACAAAAATCGTATTATTCTACCTAATAATAATAATAATAATAATACTCCCAATGAGGGAGCAGCTGTCAATTACTAGGGGTAGGGCATGCAGAAACAGGTCACTTAGGCATTTTTACTGTAAGATTGCAAGTTGACTGTGCTGAGGCGTCAGCTTGTAGTACCCAGCAGGACCATGCATTTTAGGATGGCAATGCTGCTCCTGATTAGGGTATTGCTCACCCTAGTACAGTAAGCTCTCATGCAGGCTGTTACTGGTAGATCCACAGGTCCAAATAAGGCAAGGCAAACGATGTAGAAATTAGAACAAGAATAGGGTAAGCCTTTTTTTTCGTGCAATTTAGGTTTAGGTACATTTTCAAAGCAAGCCTGTGCTTTGCCTATGCAGGACAAAGCAATGGCTATAATGGATACTCCCTTGCCATTGCACTTAGCCACCAAGAGCAAAAAAAAAATACCCAAATGTCTGCATATGGAGTAGTATGTGACTTACTCTGGTGCACTGGTGCTTGATGACTGGCCTCACTGATGTCACAGGGTTGTGGAGAGACAAGTCATCCCTATTTAATGTCTATCTGGATATTTGATTTTAACTTACAAGGGGCTGCTGCGGAGGGTTTATTCTGCTAGAGAGGGGACAATAAAATTATGTTGATTTGCCCTGAATGCACACTTTTACTTTAATATTCCCATGTATGATTTCTTTGACTGATTTTATCTGTTTAATGTTTAGTCGATTTTTATAGACTTTTAAATGAAGGTGGTGGATGTTATTTTGGAGGTTAAAGTGCTGTCATATTACCTAGTTTTGGTTAATCTGCATTTTTGGAACTGCGCTCGGAAGAGTTCCTTATGTCTGTGTTTTGTATCTTGCCTGCAGGTTTCTGTGTGATTATGATGAGCAGTTCCCAGTAGCTGAGGATATCAGCTTGCTGCAACAAGTTTCCCCTTCACTGTATCCTTTGACAAATCTTATAGCAGATAAAATAGGTAGGTGTTCAGTTTTGTGTGTGGTGTTTTTTTCTTTTTCTTTTTTTCCTTGGAAACCTGTAGTGGTTGTCACAGTGAAATCTGAGCTCGTTCTGGGTCAGGGACTCAAAGCAGTGAGGCCAGAGTGTCAGCTTGACTATCAGGCAGGTAGTATTTTCCGGAAAGGCCAGCAATCCTTTTTTAAGCTTGTGCTTATAGTAAATATTACCCAGTACAACACAGTTTTATATAGTGGAGTGTTATGGTTTATCCCAACCGCTGTCACTTTTTTTTTGTTATCGACTATGTCTGCCTGGTAATGTGTATAAATGTAACAAAAGCATGTAAAATGAGAAAAAAATATAATTTGCTGAATAATATTATCGCAAACATTAACTCGCATTGAGTAAAGAGGGCCATACACTAGTAGATTTTGGAATTAACAAAATCTACTACACTTTTAGTAATTGAGAAAAATTTTCCACCCTGCTCCTTTGAATTTTCTTGTCACCACGGTCAAAGATGAACATTGATTTGACCCCACTAACAATTAGAAAATCGAATAAGTGCTCATAAACAAAGATTTTCAAATAAAATTCTGCTGGTGTATGGCCTTCTTTTAGAGGCATGTGGTATTTCCATGAAAGTGGTTCTTTAATTGGTAATAGTTTTTTTAGTAAGAGCAGAGTTATTCTTTAACTCGTTGCAAGTGATGAGACTCGAACCACTTACCTATTGAATGGTGTGAAAAGTGCATGGACAGAGGCTCGGAAGTTCAAACCACACATTCCAATCCGTGCTCCGACCAGTGCAGAGAGAAATGCTGAAGGAGCGTGTGGAAGTACAGAACAAAACTCACACTACCTAGATGAACCTGAAGTGAGTACTCATAACTACACTTCATTAACTCACTGCCCCTAGAGCCCCTCCAAGTCTTGATTTCTTTCCTTTCCATACAAGGTCTCTTGTTTCCTAATTTTCATTTTTTTTCCCTCCTACTTTGTGTTAGTGCTTAGGAGCCACAGCAGCGCCTTTGCCAAGTGGAGTGGAGCTGGACTCTTTGGTCTCACAGGTGAAAGATTTGCTCCCTGATCTGGGAGAGGGATTTATAATAAAATGCCTTGAAGAATATGATCACAATTCTGAAAGTGTTATTAACCACTTATTGGAGGACAATTTGTCACCCCATCTACTGGAACTAGATCGCACCATGCCTAGGTATGTGAAAGCAGAACTGTCTGTGTACATTTTTTAAATCACCGTCAAGGTATGTAAACCCTAAATGTTCTTTTATTTATATTTTTTTCTCAGTATTGGACAGGTTTGTTTTTTTTAAATAATAATAATTGCCACACCTATTTAAATGTAAAAAATTGTTGTATATGCACTGGAGCTTGGTATAACATATTTAAAGTAAACCTTTAGCTAGGCTGTGGACATTCAACTATTTACATGTTTGTAACCAGCAGTAAATGATCTCTAAAACCAGCCTTCTGGTCGTACTGTGAAGCAATTAATTCTTAAAGTGGTATTAAAGTTTTGTTCTTTTAAAAATAACAAACGTGTTATACTTACTGGCTCTGTGCACAGAGTTTTGCACAGAGCAGTACAAACAAATGGCCGCTGCCCCCACCTATAACTGGCCTTTGCTGCAAGGAGCACATGGAAGGGTAACGCATGTCAAACAAAACCAAAGAAAATTCCCAGCTCAACTTACCGACTAGTCTGCAACCAACTGAATTATCCTGTCTAACAGTATGCATTGTTAACAGGGGTTTAGTTTGCACACATTTGCAAATACAGGCGTGAAGCTGCAGAGCCACTTTATCTGCAGTCCTAACCCAAAATGTTGCTTTTTTTCTTTTTTGGTTTTGTTTGATTTGCATAGAGCAGCTCTGATCCCCTTCTTTTCGAGTCCCCTGCAGGCGCACCTGGCTCCTCCTCCTCGAACATTGCCCCCAGAGAAAGCCGCTTGCCCTGGGGGCATCGCTGCATGCTTCCTCTGGAGCCGCTACTCTATGCATCTGTAAGACCCATAGAGCCGTGGGTTGGCCCGCCTCCCTTTTGCAATACGGGAACATAAGCTATATCACATACGTTCTGCAGCACATGAAAATTTTGCTATTTTCTGACAGGCGTGCTAAGGTGTCATTCATTCTTTGTTCCAACACGTGCACATTCATTAATTCCAAGACATGAGCACTAAATCACATCTTAAAGCATGGTGACTTATTGCCATGTGTTGTAGTGCGATATAATGTAAAAGAAAGTGGCAACACTTCTTTAGCGCGATTGTTGTGCATCGCACTAATATTGAATGAAATGAGCGGCCCTAAATTTGACGAACCCAAATATGTAAAAAACGTGAGTGCACTGTTGCACCTGCATAGGTGTGAACAGAGCCTTAGTGCTTCTGTAAAATTTTTAAAGTGGATATAAAGGCTGAAAGTTTTTTTTCACCATAATGTATTCTCTGCATTAAAGTGATCCTAAACAGAGAAGTCTTAATTTCCTTAATTTATTCATATAAATCATATATATTATGCCACTGTACTTTTGTTTTTAAATACTCTAAGTACCTTATTCCTGCAGCGCTGTTGTGTGGTCACATGATCTTTCACTATTCTTTGGCATCAGCAGGGAATGATCCTTGGGAGGAGCTTCTATTACTTTGCTGATGTATGCTCTCTACAGTGTGAGTCTGTGCCTGGCCAGCCCTGTATCGTGCAGTGCCAGTCACATAAAAAAAAAATTGCAGAAGAGAAATTCATATTAGATTATAGATATTAAATAGCTGTTTATCAGATTCCAATAAATCTTTATTGAACATCCAAATGTGTATTTTTTGTAAATTAATATGTTGTAGGTGGAGTCAAATTTTACTTGCAGGTATTGGCAATTACATCTGATATATTTATTACTGATTTAGAATAAAACCAAGCTTTTTTTTTTAGTGAATAGGAGGACATGGAGGAGGGAGAAAAGTGTAATTTGCCACTGTGTATATGCCCATATGTGTGACTCTATAGTCACGTGGCTTGCACAGAAGGGAAAGGGGGGGGGGGAAAAGAGCTTAGAAGGGAACTGAAATTGAGCATGATTCATAGAGGACACCAGCTGGTCTGCATAGTGTCAACCTGCAGTGGGGACACAGAGAAGATGGGAGGGACAACTGAAGGCAGGATTAACAAGATATTTTTCATTAAACACAAAACAAATACTTTAGTGGCTTTGTAAGTATGCACATGCTTTTGTATCGCATGTAATGAGTTTTTAATAGTCTGGGCTTAATGACCCTTTAAGGTAAAAAAATAAATAAAACCTTCAATGCTCAGCCCAGCCCCTTCACCTTATTATAGACCGGTGGTCTCCAAACTGTGGCCCTTTGCTTGTCTTTATCTGGCTCTTGGGGCACTATTCCACCAACTGACACCAATGATGGGGCACCATTCCTCCTACTGACACCAACAATGGAGCACTAGTCTTCTAATTGATCTCAACAATGAGACACTGGGGGTTATTTACGAAAGGCAAATCCACTTTGCACTGCAAGTGCACTTGAAAGTGCAGTTGCTCTAATTCTAAGGGGTAGATCTGAAATGAGTGGAAGCTCTGCTGATTTTATCATCCAATCATGTGCAAGCTAAAATGCTGTTTTTTTATTTTCCTTGCAAGTCCCCCTCGGATCTACAGCGACTGCACTTCCAAGTGCACTTACAGTGCAAAGTGGATTTTCCTTTAGTAAATAACCCCCACTATTTCTTCCATTAAAACCAAAGATGGAGCACTGATCCCAGTGCTTTTTCTTCTCCTGCTAGGCACAGTCCGGCGCCCCCTAAAAGCCCGAAGGACAGTAAATTGGCCATTTGCTTAGAAAGTTTGGAGACCCCCTGTTCTAGACACACAGCGCTAACTCGGCAAGCACACATTAGTGCCCCCATAAGCAAGCCGCTTGCAGAGGGGGGGGCCATTTTAAATATTAAGTCAGTGTAGTATATATGCAGTATTAGCTGTGTTTTCTGTGTGTTTTAGTGTAGGAATCTAGATAACTACAGCATTGAAAAAGGTTGTAACACTCCGCTACTACTATGGTGGGTGGTGATTTGTTGGTTTACAGTTTTTATTTTACACTGCTGTTGTGACATTTTTCTTTTGTGTCTTTTAGGCAGCAGAGCGTGGATCCATGTCCTCTTGTCTCTTCAAGATCAAATGTTTTTGCAGATGATGAATTTGATGTCTTCAGCAGAGACGTTGTGGACACATCAAGGATTTGGAAAGGGAGAAAGTAAGGATCAGTTTAATTATTGGTATCTAGATCTGGAATGTTCTTTAGTTCTGCCATATTGAACACTACATTTCAGAGGTCATTATTCCTATTAGGGACATTTTATTGCAACACTATAACAGAAGCGTAAAACAAGAGTTTTTAACCACTTGCCGCCTGCCATATATATGACGACAGCAAAGTGGTTTCAATACCCTGACTGGGCGTCATATGATGTGCGCAGGATATTAAGCCGCTGCGCGCCCCCAGGGGCGCGCAACGCGGCGATCGTTGTTGCAGGGTGTCAGTCTGACACCCCGCAACACCGATCTAGGTAAGGAGTCTCGGACGGAGACTCTTTACCACGTGATCAGCCGTGTCCAATCACGGCTGATCACGATGTAAATAGGAAGAGCCGGTGATCGGCTTTTCCTCACTCGTGTCTGACAGACGCGAGTAGAGGAGAGCCGATCGGCTGCTCTCCTGACAGGGGGGGGTCTGTGCTGATTGTTTATCAGCTCAGCCCCCCCTCGGATCCTACCCAGGACCACCAGGGAAGCCGCCCAGGACCAACAGGGAAATCGGCCACACTGGACACCAGGTATGCCCTCTAGACCCCCAGGGAAATACTAATCAGTGCAAAGACAGCTGCCAATCAATGCCCAAACAGCTGCCAGTCAGTGCCCACTCCAATGCCTATCAGTGCCCAGCAGTGCCGCCTGTCAGTGCCCATCAGTGCCACCCATAAGAACCCATCTTTGCAGCCTTTCAGTGCCCATCAGTGTTGCCTATCAGTGCCACCCAGTGCCGCCTATCAATGCCCATCAGTGCTGCATATCAGTGCCACCCATCAGTGCCGCCTACCAGTGCCCATCGTCAGTGCCTGCTCATTGGTGCCACCTCATCGCTGCCGCCTTTGCCTGTCAGTGCCACCTTTATCAGTGCCCATCAGTGAAAGAGAAAACTTATTTACAACATTTTTAAACAGAAACAAAAGCAAAACTTATTTTTTTCAAAATTTTCGGTCTTTTTTTATTTGTTTCGCAAAAAATAAAAACCGCAGAGGTGATCAAATACCACCAAAAGAAAGCTCTATTTGTGGGAACAAAATGATAAAAATTTAGTTTGGGTACAGTGTAGCATGACCGCGCAATTGTCATTCAAAATGCGACAGCACTGAAAGCTGAACATTGGTCTGGGCAGGAAGGTGTCCAAGTGCCCTGTATTGAAGTGGTTAAATAGGAATTGTATAGTCAGAACTTGTGGCCAGCGTAACACTCCCACCATGCAGCTATAATTTAATAGTATTAATTTAAATAAGGTATTTTTTTTTTTTTTAAACCGAGACCCTAAATCAAAATTTGGAGAGCATGATATAATAACAAAGCCACATTGAATTAACTCATATACATAAATACTCCATTCTACTATGAAAAATATAGAGTTTGTGGATTATATTCAAACTATATTTTATTGATTTCAAATGGTATGTAGAATAGGATTTATGTACAGTATATAGTAAAGCAGAGCCGTCTTATTTCTGTATTTATTTTTTTTTTAATAAAGTTTTTGCCCTACAATAGTATATAAAAAAAAATTTACAAAAAAAAATTATCATTCGAGCTTACAATCTAGAGGGGGGTCAAGTGTAAACAAAGGGTAATAACTGTGTGGAGGGTGAGCTGATGGTGAAAATTTAAAAAACAGTTGTTAGGTGTGGGTAGGGTAGGCTTCTCTGAAGAGAAGGGTTTTCAGGGATCGTCTAAATGCTAATAGAGTAGGAGATAAGCGGACAGATTGGGGTAAGGCATTCCATAGGATTGGAGAGGCTTTGGAAAAGTCCTGGAGGTGAGCATGGGAGGAGGTGATGAGGGAGCTAGAGAGCAGAAGGTCTTGAGAGGAACGAAGAGAACGAGTAGGTTGATATTTGGAGACTAGGCTAGTGATGTAGCTGGGGGCTAAATTGTGGATGGCTTTGTACATAGTTGTTAGTAGTTTGAATTTAATTCTTTGGCTGACCGGAACCCAGTGGAGGGATTGACAGAGAGGGGTAGCAGAGACAGAGCGATTGGTAAGGAGGATGAGTCTGGCAGCAGCATTCATGATGGATTGAAGAGGTGATAGACTATGTAGAGGTAAACCAATGAGAAGGGAGTTGCAGTAGTCAAGGCGAGAAATGACCAGCTTTGTTGTGTCATTTGGTTAGAAAGGGGCATATTTTGGAGATGTTGCAGAGATTGAGGCGGCAGGATTTGGACAGTGATTGGACGTAGTGCTTGAAGGAGAGTTCAGAGTCCAGGACTACACCTAGAACCTTGGCATGTGGGGATGGGCTTATAGTTGTGCCATCGATTTTTAATCGAGAGATCAGGGGAAGGGGCATATGGGGAGGAAAAATTATAAGTTCGGTTTTGGATAGATTGAGTTTGAGGAAGTGGTGTGACATCCAGACTGATATATCTGATAGTAAATTAGTGATACGTAAGGAGACCGAGGGAGTGCGCTGAGGGGTAGAGAAATAGATTTGGGTGTCGTCAGCGTAGAGGTGGAATTGGAAGCCATGGGATGCTATCAGCTGACCCAGGGAGGAGGTGTTGATTGAAAATAGGAGAGGTCCAAGAACAGAACCTTGGGGGACCCCAACTGAGAAAGGAAGAGGAGAAGAGGAAGTAGAGTTGTAGGAAATGCTAAAGGTGTGGTTGGATAAGTAGGAAGAGAACCAGCGAAGAGTACAGTCACGGAGACCAAATTCGTGGAGTTTTTTGAGGAGGAGGGGGTGGTCAACCGTATCAAAAGCAGCAGAGAGGTCCAGGAGTAGGAGTACAGAATAGTGTCGATTGGTTTTGGCCGTTAGTAGATCGTTTGTTAGTTTTAGGAGAGCAGTTTCTATGGAGTGTTGAGGACGAAATCCAGACTGAAGGGGATCAAGAAGGCTATTATCAGCGAGGTGGAAGCTCAGTCGGTTGTAGACCGGACGTTCGAGGAGTTTGGATAAGAAGGAGAGCAAGGAGATGGGGTGTAGGTTGTTAAGATTGGATGGGTCCAGTGAGGGCTTTTTAAGTATGGGTCTGACAAGTGCATGTTTTAGAGAGTTGGGGAAGATGCCAGAAGAGAGGGAGAGATTGAAGATGTGGGTTAGAGAGTGTAGCATAGAGCCAGAGGGTGAACGTAGCATTTGTGGGGGAACAGAATCCAGAGGGCAGGTGGTAAGGTGGACATTAGCAAGTAGTTTAGCAACCTTGTCTATAGTGGTGGGGTTGAAAGAGGGAAGTAATGATTGTGCCTGTGGGCATGAAGTGTGAAGCATGGAGGGTATCGGAACAGTAGAGATCTCCTCACAAATTGTATCAATCTTCTGTTTGAAGTGATTGACAATCTTCTGGGCAGTAAGTGAGTTGGTGGGTGGAGGCGGTGGAGGACGAAGTAGAGAGTTGAAGGCAGAGAAGAATTGACGGGGACAGGATGATAAGCTGCTAATGAGAGTGATAAAGTAGGTCTGCTTGGCAGTGAGGAGGCTGGAATTGTATTATTGGAGGGCAGATTTATATTGGTTGAATTCTCTCTGAGACTTGGTCTTACGCCACTGGCACTCATGAGCACGACTACATTTTTTCAGACTTCTAGTATCATCTATTTGCCAAGGTTGTTGAAGGGGTCGGGCCTGATTCTGTGTAGTGAGGGGGGCCACTGATTCCAGTGAGGCTAGAAGTGAGGTGTTGTAGACAGAAGTGGCTAGGTTGGTGCAGGATAGGGGTGAGATTTTGTCGTAGAGGTTGTCGATGGCAGAGTAGAGAAGAGAAGGGTTGAGATGATGTAAGTTTCTGCGGGTAACTTTTAGGCGGTTGGAGGGAGAGGAGGTGGAGGAGAGGGAGAGAGTGAAACTAATAAGGTGGTGATCAGAGAGAGGGAATAGGTAGTTAGAGAGGTTGCATGGAGTGCAAAGGTGACAGAAAATGAGGTCAAGGGTATTGCCTTCGGAGTGAGTAGGAACATGTATCCATTGCTTCAGGTCAAAGGAGGATGTTAGGCTGAGAAGTTTGGAAGTGGCAGGAGTGTTAGTATTAATAGGGATGTTGAAGTCTCAGAGAATGATTGTGGGGATTTCAGATGAAAGAAAGTAGGGTAGCCAGGCAGAGAAGTCATCAAGAAAGGTTGATACTGGTCCAGGGGGCCTGTAGATCACAGTTATCCTTAGAGAAACTGGAGTGAAAAGACGAATGCAGCGTGCTTCGAAAGAGGAGAGTGACAGAGAGGGAGGTGGGTGTAGTACCTGAAAGGTGCTATGTGGGGCTAGAAGGATTCCGATGCCTCCTCCCTCAGCTGTGGTCAATTTGATTAACTCAGTGTGAAAAGAGCTTTCCTGGAGCATTTCAGTCCCTGGTAGTGCAACTGAAGCAAACAATCAACTATGGGTGGTAAGGCACTGTCAAAAGATCTCTGGGATAAAGTTGTGGACAGGCACAAGTCAGGAGATGGATACAAAAAAGTCTTTATCAATGCCTAGAAGCACAGTGAAGTCTATTCTTAAGAAGTAGAAGGTAATTTGTACAACACAGACCCTCCCTGGATCAGAACGTCGCTCCAAACTGGATGAAAGAGCCAGGAGGAAACTGGTCAGAACGGCTACCAAGAGGCCTACAGCAACTCTGCAGCAGTTGCAGGAATTTATGACATAGAGTTGTCATTGTGTGCATGTGACAACAATATAACAAATTCTCTACAAATGTGGCTTATATGGGAGGGTAACAAGAAAAAAATCCACTCCTCAAGGCCAAATGCAGTCATGACTGAGCTTTGCCAAAACGCACCTTTAAAGATTCTGAGGCCACATGGAGAAAGGTGTTATGGTCAGATGAGGCTAAAATTTATTTTTTTGGTCTCAATACCAAGCGACATGTCTGGCGGAAAACCAATACAGCTCCCCATCCAAATAACACCATTCCTACAGTAAAGCATGGAGGTGGTAATATCCTATTATGGGGGTGTTTCTCTGCAGCAGGGACTGGAGCACTTCAGGATAAGAAAGTAAAATGCATGGGGCAAAATACTGTCACATTGATGAAAATTTGCTGCCCTTTGCTAGAAAGTTGTCAATGGCAAGAAGGTTTACCGTTCAACATCACAATGACCCAAAGCACACAGCAAAAATGACCACCCTATGGTTGAAGGAGAAAAAGGGGAATGTACTTGCATGGCTTAGTCAGAGTCCAGACTTAAACCACATTAAAAATCTGTGGAATGACTTAAAGACTGCAGTCCACAGATGGTCCCTATCAAATTAAACTGAAGAGCAGTTCTGCAAAGAGTGGGCAAATATTGCAAAGTCTAGATGTGCAAAGTTATTAGAGACATATCCCAACAGACTAGACTGTAATTTAAAGCAAAAGGTGGGTCAACAAAATACTGACACAAGGGGGTAATCCTTTTTTCCAACCCTGTAATTCTGTGTTTTTTTTTTTGTTTGTTTTTTAATTTCTGACATGGTGTTAGATCTTTCACTTGGATGTTATATGTTGCACAAAGTAAGTACAGATAGATAAAACAAAAACTGTGTCAGTCTTCATTTCAGGCTGCAAGGAAGCAAAATGTGATTATTTTGAAGGGGGCGTTTCTTTTCTATACCCACTGTATATAACAGGACTTTATATTTCTGTAAAACCTTAAAGCCTGAGTGTAGCTAAAATTTAAAACCGAAAAATCAGCACAAGAGACAAAACGTGCAGTCAGAAGGATATGTCCCTTGTGCTGATTCCTCTCCTCTTCTTTTAATTGAAAGCTTCCTCCATCCCTGCCCCCACTCCTGCTGTAATCTTCACAATCTAACAATGGAGGGGGCAGAGCTATCAATCATCCAATCATCCTCCATTCTTGGATTTTGTTTCATTTATCTGAGCTGTAATACGGCTTTTGTGAATGGTGCAGCTATGGGGAAGGATGGGCTCTCGCGATGAGAGCTTTGACAGCACTTTAGTTTTTATTAACTCCTGCCGCACTGGAGAATTATGGCGGCGGTGGTTGAGGCATGGACAGAGGAAGATTTCAGCTTAAAGTATAACTAAAGGCAAAAAACTACTTCTTCCTTTTTTTTTTTTTTTTTTTTGTTTTTAGCTATATCTACCTGTGTCCCCTTTAACCACTTCAATACCAGGCACTTTCGCCCCTTCCCACCCAGGACAATTTTCAGCTTTCAGCTCTGTCGCACTTTGAATAACAATTGCACGGTCATGCTACACTGTACCCAAACAACATTTTTATCATTTTGTTCCCACAAATAGAGCTTTCTTTTGGTGGTATTTGATCACCTCTGTGGTTTTTATTTTTTGGTAAACAAACTAAAAAAGAACATTTTTGAAAAAAAAAAAAGTTTTTCTTTGTTTCGGTTATAAAATTTTGTTTTCTCCTCACTGACGGGCACTGATGAGTTGCACTGATGGGCACTGTTGAGGATGCATTGATATGTAGAATTGATGGGCACTGATATGCAGCACTTATGGGCACCAATAGGTGGCACTGATAGGCAGCACTGGTGGGCAGCACTGATGGGCACTGGTGGGCAGCACTGATGGGCACTGACAGGCGGCAGTGATGGGCAGATAGGCGGTGCTGATTGGCACTGACAGGTGGCACTGATGGGCAGCACTGATGTTGAGGTACTGACAGGTTTTACTGCTGGGCACTGACTAGCACTGATTGGCACTTTTATGGGCACTGTGAGCTGTGTTTTTATGGGGCACTAACTGACAGCTTATAGGCACATTTTAAAAGGTGTTGTGGCACATCTGAGGGGGCTGTGCTGATAATCAATGTGCTCATTATCAGCACAGACCCCCCCCTTTGACGATCAGTGGCTCTCCCTGTCAGCGCGAACCGAGAAACGCTGTTTACCGGCACTTCCTGGTTCACGCGATGATCGGCTGTGATTTGTCACAGCTGATCACGTGGTAAGAAGCCTCTGACAGGGGTTATAACCCTCCCTTATGCTATCCATAATGAAAATAAAAGTTTTTTGCCCATAGTTCTACTTTAAAGAAGGGTAATCCGCACAATGGATATATCCTACTGACTGTAAGTTATGCTTCTATTTTTAATTTTAGCTACACTTAAACCTTTAAACATTTTTTCGCTTTCTAGGAAACCTGAAACGGCGGCACAGGTGCTGGCAGATAAAAGTGCAATATTGGCACAGAAAGAGCGCTACAGTCAGTATAGTATGGTCTCTGAAGAACATACAGTGGATGCAGATTACGATGATGAGTATGATGATACATATGATGGGAACCAGATTGGAGCAAACGATGCAGATTCTGATGATGAGCTGATCAGTCGCAGGTAAGTGCAAGACTGTTTGTTTATATGCAACAGAACTCTCATTTGTGTAACTTAAAAAACAAACAAACTCCAGCATCAGCTTTTTGCAAAAAAGAAAGAGAAAAAAAAAAGAAGTTTGGTTTATTTTGGCTCACAGTGCCATCTAGCTGTTGCACAAAATATGACTTGATCTAGCACTCAATAGGTTATTGATTATAAACCTCTAACTGCTCTTTTTCCACATCCTTCTATTTTCTTCTGAAACAATGTATTCATTGTGTATCATGTGTTATTTTCTTCCCTATTTTCAAGGCCCTTCACCATTCCTCAAGTGTTAAGATCCAGAGACCGTGAAGTTAATGTACAGGAGATGGATGAGGACGAGGCTGAAGAGGAAACTGGTCCAAAGGTATTTTAAAGAAAAAGGGGAAGGTTGCATTTACAAATGATATCCAAACACTAACGTGCTTCTTAATCTAGGTACATACGGGAAATATCTTGTTTGTTCAACCCAGTGGGCTGCCAGGCTGAATGAACAAAAACAGAGTTTGCCGTACTAAGCAATTTTAGTGTGTCGGTCTCTCCCGCTGAGCTATTGTGTTCTGAATGGGGGACTACTCTCCTGCCGTAACACACTGATCAGCACAGGCAGCCATTGGCTGCCAGCGCTGATCAAATGCCGTTTTTCCAGAATGCTCGTTAGACTGGCTTCTGTTGGACAGGCTGCTGTACACACTGGTTGAATGTTGTTGAAGCGGCAGATATTTAGCCTGTGTGGGAGCCAACCAGCGTGTCGGTGGCCACCGCGACCCGCCAATTGTTCAGTGGAGAGACGGAGCAGCAGTCTGACTATGTAAACAAGGCAAACCGCTGAACTGTCAGGGAAAAGAGAGATCTGAAACACGAATCTCTCTTTTTTTCTCTAGTGTATCCGACCCCCACACAGTTTGTAAGCACCTCCCCAGGGACACAGATTGCCCCTGGTGTTAACCCCTTCTCTGCCAGTGTCATTTATACTGTGACTGTGACAGTGCTTTTTTTTTTTTTTCTCCCTTAGCCCTGACTACTATTGGTGTCCAATTTGTCCTTCACCATTATTAATTAAAAAAAAAAAAAAAAGAAATATGAAAATGCCATAAATCTATCCCATAGTTTGTAGACGCAATAACTTTTGCGCAAACCAATTAATATAGGCTTATTGGGATTTTTTTTACCAAAAATATGTAGCAGAATACATATTGTCCTAAACTGATGAAGAAATTTGATTTCTTTCTCAAACATCACGAGACACAGAGCCACAGTAATTACTGATGGGTTATATAGGGTATCACTGATGATTGGACACTGGCACACCCTATCAGAACGTTCAACCCCCTTGGAGGGATACCTCAGTTTTTACGCCAGTGTCTTAGGTGATGGACGTGTAAAGATGTCCTGTGCTGAGCTCCAAGGGGAATATCCCATATCCTATACTGTGGCAAGCCAGGCGAACCGGATCCATTCAGAGTGTCCTTTCGTGGCCAAATTGGATGGTACCCGGGCCTCGTGTCCAAAGAAACAAGGTTTTGCCTGTAACGCTTCTCTTTTTAGAGAGCTGGACCCCGCATATTAGAAAATGGTTTTTCTAGCCTAATTTCTAGCCGGGTTCTTTACAGGTCTAGAACTGCAGGATCCCCCTATTCGTAGGGGGCCCCAGTCTCTGACGGTTTTCTCAAACGGAGCCCACCGTGAGAGGTGAAGATTGGGTCTGTATAACAGAACCCTGCGGCTGGATAAGGTAAGAGGAGATTCCACAGAATTTTTTAAATTCTAGTAGGTTTTCTCCTTTAAGGTAAATGCATGCTATGCCTATTGTGACCACCGGGGGCTGCCAAGAGCACATACCTTCACATGCTGGATTGTCTGTCTCAAGTGTTCATGCTGCACAGCGTCTTCGGCCGGCTCCAGGTAGGATGGGATGGGGGGATTTCTCATGCAGGAATGTTCCCCCCAGGCTAGGGGGAGGCCACAGGGGTCTGAAAAGCGGTTATACACCGCCGCCATTGCCGCAATTATAGGCGGGCCCCATCACTACCGGCCTCTCTCCTTCCTCCCCCAGCCTTCCTCCATATTATTTCCGGAGGGTCGGCCAGCGCAGGAAGCGCACGTTTTTTCGAAATTCGAGTGGGGGGGCGGGGCATCAGCACAGGTGCTTAGACGCCCACTCAGGCCAGCTGCAGGCTATTTAAAAGCACTCTGTACAGGTGCACACAGCCTTTGGAGGGACACAGAGCTGACGGTCGCATGTAAGGTGGGACACAGGCATTCTCCTAGGCAGCATTTACTAAGGTAACACCAGACTGGGCTTTTGGTAGCAGGGCATTTAGCCGGACTACATCGCTCAGCATTCAGTGTTCATTTTGTGATACCTCCACCTTGTTGCTTTGCACTATGGGTAGAAGACGTTCAAACACCCCAAGAACCAGAGACTCTAGGGGATCTCGGTCGGGTTCTGAGGACACCCTTTCTGTAGCATCCTCCCCCCTGAGGGGCCAGGGACGGCTAGCCAGGGGGAACCATTGGGGTCAGGGGCTACACCTGCCTCCGGCACTTCAGCCCCTGTATACATTACACAGGAGGTTTTTTCCTCAACCATTAGTGGTTTAGAGGAAAGATTAATGGCCGTGATTACATCTTCACTCAGTGGAAGAAAACGCACTAGGCCTTCCTTGGTTTCCCAAGACCCTCAAGAAGAGGAGCCCTAGGATAAGGGAGACTAATCTCTTTTAGAGGATCAGGATGGGACGGATGATTCCTCTTCGGAGGAATCAGGTGGAGAGGGACCCTCTGCGACTTCTCAGGAGAAGGTCTTAGTGCAGATCCTTACTGGTTTGGTCCGCTCCACATTCAGGTTGCCCGTATCTGAATCAGTTAAAGAGCCCTCTTCTTCTTTGGGGTCACTGAAGCCTCCTCAAACAGCACATGCTATTCCTGTTCATAGTTTACTTAAAAAGCTAATTTATTCTGAGTGGCATCCCCCAGACAAATGTTTTTTTCCGCCGAAAAAGTTTTCAACACTTTATCCAATGGAAGAAAAGTTTATTAAGATGTGGGGAATACCGGCCATTGATGCCGCCATTTCTTCCGTAAATAATAGTCTGACTTGTCCTGTAGACAATGCTCAGATGCTCAGGGATCCTGTAGATAAAAAGATGGAATCCCTATTGAAGGAGGTTTTCTCCTTGGCAGGTTCAGTGGCTCAACCTGCAGTTGCAGCGATTGGAGTCTGTCAATACATAAGAGACCATGTTAAGCAGGTTATCAAAGTATTACCTGAACAGCAGGCCCAGGGGTTGGCTAACCTTCCTGCGGCCTTATGTTACGTTGTTGACGCCATCAGAGATTCTATCGTGCAAACGTCTCGTCTTTCACTGGGGTTGGTGCATATACATAGAATCCTATGGTTGAAAAATTGGTCAGCCGAAGCACCATGTAAGAAGCTGCTGGCTGGGTTTCTGTTTCGTGGTGCAAGGTTGTTTGGAAACTTTATACAGGGGGTGACGCGTCTTAATCCTCCGGTTAGGGTGCCCCTAAACCCCTGGGACTTGAACTTGGTCCTGGCTGTGTTACAGAACCAGCCTTTTGAACCAATAAGTCAGATTCCTTTGGTCTTGTTGACAAGGAAGTTCATTTTTCTGGTAGCCATCTCTTCTGCTAGAAGAGTTTCAGAATTAGCAGGCCTTTCCTGTAAGGAGCCCTATTTGATTGTACACAAGGATAGAGTGGTACTGCGCCCTCATCCTAGTTTTTTACCAAAGGTGGTTTTTGATTTTCACTTAAACCAAGACATTGTTCTGCCTTCCTTTTTTTCAGTTCCCTGTTCTCCGGAAGAGAGGTCACTACATTTGTTGGATGTAGTAAGAGCAGCTGCTCAGATTCGCAAAACGGCTGTTTTGTTCGTGCTGCCAGAGGGTCCCAATAGAGGACAGGCAGCGTCAAAAGCTACCATTTCTAAATGGATTCGTCAGTTGATTATTCGGGCTTACGGTTTGAAATAGAAGATTCCTCCGTTTCAGATCAGGGCACATTCCACAAGGGCTATTGGTGCTTCTTGGGCAGTGCATCACCAGGCCTCTAGGCTCAAATCTGTAAGGCCGCAACCTGGGCTTCAGTCCATACATTCACCAGATTCTATCAGGTGGATGTGAGAAGGCATGAGGATATCGCCTTTGGGCGTAGTGTGCTGCAGGCAGCGTTACAGGGTCCTCAGGTCTGATTGCACCCTACTTGGTCGTGGTTCCCCCCCCCCCCCTCAGATAGCATTGCTCTGGGACATCCTATCAGTTATTACTGAGGCTCTGTGTCCCGTGATGTTAGAGAAAAAAAATAGGATTTTTAAGACAGCTTACCTGTAAAATCCTTTTCTTTCGATGGACATCACGGGACACAGAGGTCCCACCCCTCTTCTAATACTCTATATTGCTTGGCTACAAAACTGAGGTATCCCTGCAAGGGGAGAGATTATATAGGGGGTTGAACTTTCTGATAGGGTGTGCCAGTGTCCAATCACCTAGTGATACCTATATAACCCATCAGTAATTACTGTGGCTCTGTGTCCCGTGATGTCCATCGAAAGAGAAGGATTTTACAGGTAAGCTGTCTTAAAAAATCCTATTTTTTGAAAAAAAAATATTGGGAATGTTTTATAGCAGAAAGTAAAAAATATATTGTTTTTTATTAGGGCCGTGGAAATTAAAGATTTAATTCCTCGATTTAATCATTAATTTTTTTGATCGATCAAAATTCTTTTGATCGGTACTCACCTCTCCGCCGGCCGTCTTCAGAGAGTTCCGTCAGAGATCCGGCGACGTCACGGAAATCAACGTCACCAGACTCCTCCCCCCTTCCCCAAGTGCCTCCGTCTGCGAACAAAGCGAAGGGGGAGGAGTCCGGTGACGTCAATGTCCGTGATGTCACCGGACAGCCTGGACAGTGATGGTAAATATGGATGTGGTTAACTGGGATCATTCAGTGAGCTAAGTGTAGGCTAATTTGATAACCTCTGTTTTTAACATTGTTGTCCTTAGAGGCTCATAAGCTGTGATATTTTTGCTGTGTGGATCGGCTTCTGCTGTTGCCATGACTGCGGCGCTTGCTACAGTTTAAATTTAAAATGTATTTGTGTGAACTGTGAAGTTAAGTCATGGATTGTGGAAACTAACTAGTGTCGGGTGATTGTATACCACATTTACCACTGACTAATGCAGAGTTGCAATGAAAGGAGATGAGCTAAAAATAGTTGGATCTGTATATGCGTTTATAATTAATCGAAATTAGTCAATTAATCGATTTTAAAAAAAAACGTTTAATCGAACACAAAAAATTTAATCAGTAACAGCCCAACTTTTTTTTTCAAAATTGTCGGTTTATTTTTGTTTATAGCACAAAAAATAAAAAACACAGAGGTGATCAAATACCACCACAAGAACGCTATTTGTGGGGAACAAAAGGACATCAATTTTATTTAGGTACAGTGTTGCAGGACCATGTAATTGTCAGTTAAGGCAACGCAGTGCTGTATTGCAAAAAATGGTCTGGTCAGGAAGTGGGTAAAACCTGCTGAAGTGGTTAAAGAGTTGATTGCAAAGGTTTCGTTCCACTTTAACAGACTATGTGCATTATTCCATTAAAAAAAAAAAAAAAAAAAAATCATTACATGCATTTAGAAATGTCCTATAAACCCATATAAGTGCATATAATCGCATGCCTGTAACCCATATAAGTGCATATAATCGCATGCCTGTGTGAATAAGGCCTACAGAATGTGTGTAACCCTTGTGTTTTTCACTTTATTGCTTTTTATGTAACTGACCAGCCACATCTTCTGTCTTTACAGCCTGATCACTTTATTCAGGACCCAGCAGTGCTGAGGGAACGAGCAGAGGCCAGAAGAGCAAATTATTATGCAAGGAAAGGGTAAGCATTACCCTATTATTATATTTGAGATGCAGCCCAATATTATAGATACAGTCGTATGCAAAAGTTTTGGAACCCCTGACAATTTCATTTATAAATATTTGGGTGTTTGGATCAGCATTTTCATTTTGATCTATCAAATAACTGAAGGATACAGTAATATTTCAGTAGTGAAATGAGGTTTATTGGATTAACAGAAAATGCGCAATATGCATCAAGGGTATTTAAGGTGGCCAATTGCAAGTTGTTGTTCTCTTTGACTCTCCTCTGAAGAGTGGCAACATGGGGGCCTCAAAACAACTCTCAAATGACCTGAAAACAAAGATTGTTCTACATTATGGTTTAGGGGAAGGCTACAAAAAGTTATCGCAGAGATATAAGCTGTCAGTGTGAGGAACATAGGAAATGGAAGACCACAGGCACAGTTCTTGTTAAGGCCAGAAGTGGCAGGCCACATAAAATATTGGAGCGGCAAAGGCGAAGGATGGTGAGAACGGTCAAAAACAGCCCACGAACCACCTCTAAAGACCTACAACATCAACTTGCTGCAGATGGTGTCACTGTGCATCCTTCAACAATTCAGCGCACTTTGCACAGGGAGAAGCTATATGGGAGAGTGATGCGAAAGAAGCCTTTTCTGCACATACCCTACAAACGGAGTCCCTTGAGGTATGCAAACGCACATTTGGACAAGCCAGCTTAATTTTGGAATAAGGTGCTGTGGATTGATGAAACAAAGATTTAGTTATTTGGTCATAACAAGGGTTGTTATGCATGGTGGCAAAAGAACACCTCATTCCAAGAAAAACACTTGCTACCCACAGTAAAATTTGGTGGAGGTTCCATCATGCTGTAGGGCTGTGTGGCCAGTGCCGGTACTGGGAATCTGGTTAAAGTTGAGGTTCGCATGGATTCCACTCAATATCAGCAAATTCTTGAGAATAATGTTGAGGAATCAGTCACAAAGTTGAAGTTACGCCGGGGCTGGATATTTCAACAAGACAACGACCCAAAACACTGCTCAAAATCTACTTGGGCATTTATGCAGAGGAACAAGTACAATGTTCTGGAATGGCCATCCCAGTCCCCAGACTTGCATATCATTGAACATCTGTGGGGTTATTTAAAGCGGGCTGTCCATGCTCGGCAACCATCAAACCTAGCTGAACTGGAGATGTTTTGTAAGGAGGAATGGTCCAAAATACATTCATCCAGACACTCATTACAGGCTATAGGAAGCGTCTAGAGGCTGTTATTTCTGCTAAAGGAAGCTCTACTAAATATTGATGTGATTTTTCTGTTGGGGTGCCCAAATTTATGCACCTGTCTAATTTCGTTTTGATGCATATTGCGCATTTTCTGTTAATCCAATAAACCCTTATTTCACTACTGAAATATTACTGTGTCCTTCAGTTATTTGATAGATCAAAATGAAATTGCTGATCCAAATACCCAAATATTTATAAATGACAATCATGGAAATTGTCAGGGGTTCCTAAACTTTTGCATACAACTGTATGTTTTTATGGTTCTTCATGTCTCTTGAAGTCCCTTTCTCCATCCATTCTTTCCCATCCTCCTTCCCTTTTCTGTTGCTCTCCCTTAAGGCTGGGTTCACACTATTGCGAATTGGATGCAGATTCCTTGCATCCAGACCACTGCTGTGAGCCGTATGCGAAGGTGGTGTGAACCTAGCCTAAAGCTTGAAGGACAGTAAATTGGCCCTTTATTTAGAAAGTTTGGAGACCCTTGATCTAGAGAATGCTCTGACCACATTGTGTTTACAATATGCAACTGTACAGCTTTGTTTTATTAAGAGAAAGCCAACACGATTGATGTAGAAAACCTTTAATCAGTGGGAACATGAAGCTACATCTGAAGGTTTTATAATCCTTCATAAAAAAGTTTGCCAATTGGCTGATGTAATGTCAGTGTTAAGCTTCACGGTTTGAATAAGCAAACATTATGGCAAGCGGCACCTTTTCTGCTAGGTTGATGGGGTAAAATGCAATGATTGTCTGTCTTTATTTCAGTTTCCGACATGATAACACCACATCTGTTGCGGGAACATCTCGCGGCCAGGGACAGAGCCGGGAAACAGTGCAGGAGCGAAGGAAAAAAGAAGCAAACAAGGGTGCCAGGGCAAATCATAATCGACGAACAATGGCAGACCGCAAGAGGAATAAAGGAATGATACCGTCATAGCATTTCACTAGTATAGCAAATATTTTATATTTGTTAATAAATATGCTGTGCTTTGTACACTGTAACACTAATATTTTCTTAAACAGATAGTATAAATTCTGCTTTACTTTAAGTTTGACTATTCCATCTGCTTACTGTGCAACCAGGAACTGTAAATAGGTGCCTGCATGTATCCTATAGCTACTCAAATGTTTTTTTTCTTATTGTACATCATGGGACACAGAGCCATAGTAATGTGGGTTAAAGGCCACCTTCAGGTGATGGACACTGGCACGCCCTAAGACAAAAAGCGCACTCCCTATATAACCCCTCCCACTACTGGGAGTACCTCAGTTTTTTCGCCAGTGTCTAAGGTGTTGGTCACGAGTGAAGATGTGCTTGTGCTGAGCTCCACTGGAGCAATCCTTGCTGGGACTAGCTAAAAAATGATCTCACATGTTGGTCCTGTAGGATCAGTGGCTCACACGGGAAAACTTTCTTTTAAAAAGAGGGCGACGGAGGGGGGGCGGAGCTTAGCGCTGCATTAACGTCCTCCAAAGGCCAGCGCGGGTATGTTTTTAAAGCACCATTATTACTTTATTACATTATTACTGCTGTAAGCTGGTGGAGGGACACAACAGCGTGGAGGGGCTTGAAAGAGGTTTGTGTCACAAGCATTCTTTTTGACACATTTACTATTGCATTAGGCTGAGCATTAATGGCGGCAGTGGCTGACTATTGCTCAAGCAAATGGATGCGATTTCTTCTGGTAGTACCTCTGCTTGTGCATCCGGGCTATGTTCAGAAGGGGAGGTTGAAACACTCCCAAAAAAAGGAGCTAAAAGGGTCTCAACCTCTGTAAATCCTACTCTACAAATGGCATCCTTCCCTGAGAGGGGATGGCTGGTCAGAGTGAGCATCGGGGCCATACAATGTTTGCAACTGTTTTCAACACTGCAGCCCCTGTTCATTTTACTCTTTTTCCTCAGCCACGGTAGGTTAAAAAAAAAAGTTTAGTGACTTTAATTGCATCCCATTGTGGTCAAGATGCGACAGCATCTCTTCCATTTCCTAGGACCCTCAGACTAAGGAACTAGGGGCAGGAGAAGACTATTCCCTCAGGGGACCGCAGTGAGGCTGATAACTCCTCTTTTGAGGTGTCAAATGCGGGAGAGTCAACTTTCACAATCTGTAAGATTGATGGTACAATTTCTTTCTGAATGATCCGCTCCACATTTATGTACCCTTAACTGAATGTTTGGGTTCGCTAAAGCCTCCTCAAGCTATGCATGCTTTTTCCTGTCCATTCTTTGTTGGAAAATGTTTTTGTATCTGGAAGATCACCCAGATCAGCATTATTTTCCTTTCTAAAAAGTTGTCACACTTTGTCCTTTGGTAGTGAAAATTCACTAAGTGGGGTATACCAGCAATTAGTGCTACTATATCCTTTGTAAGTTTGACTTACTAGCTCCTGGCTAGTTTTCCTTTTTTGAGGTGGAACAGCTATCTGGGGATATTTTGGATAAATATATCCAAAGAATCTCTAGTAAAAGAAAGATACCCCTTTTGCCATTTAAGTGAAGGAGTAAATGTATTTTTCAAAACTCCTTCTGTGCCAGGGGCATCAGCCTCCAGGCTGTCGCAACGGCTTCTGCCGTCAGGTTCAAAGGGTAATCCTCAGGGTTAACCCCAGGGACAAAAGAGGTCTTGGGGGAGGAAGCCTACAAGATACGGTGCCCCCGCTTGTTCAATAGGGAGAACTCTTTTGCAGCTCTCAGGGATCTGGCAGAAGGAGTGTCAAGACGAATGGGGGACTTCCTCAATATTTCCAACGTACAAACTGCAGTTCCAAGTGTTTTTTCCGTCTCCTCGTTTTCTCAGATCAAACGTACCTAAGGTTCCAGAGAAAAAGAAATCATTCTTTCTAGCATTGAATCATCTTTTGGCAAAAAGCGTTCATGGTGGCCCCCATGTAAGAGCAGAGGTTGGGGTTTGGTTAAATCCAAATGAACATTCTGGATCTCAAAGGTCTAAAATTTAATTCCTGAATATAATCTCTTTTTTGGCATGAAGTCAATCCAATCTATCTCCATACTACAAGGAGGAGAACCTCTGGCATCAATCAACGTAAAAGATGCATATCTCCATATGCCCATTTCCTCACTCACTATAATTTATAATATTTTTTTTCAAAGTGGAAAATCTTCATTTTCAGTGTGTAGCTCTGCTTTCCGATCTAGCTACTACACCTCGAGTACAAGGTTCTGGCTCCTTTTCTAGCCAGATTGAGGGCCCAAGGTTTAACGATTATGGTTTACCTAGTCGATCTGTTTGTTAGACCAGTCGGTAGCCCGCTTAGACCAAAGTATGATCACCACATTTGACTACCTGGAATATCTACCTCGGATTCTCAGCCTAGGAGGATTATTCTTCTTTAAAACATGAAGAAAATACTTGGGTCTGATCATAAGTACACCCAGAAAAGGGTATTCGTACCCCAGGGTAAGATCAGCGCCATAAAGGAACTGATTTAACTAGTCGAAGCAAGATGATTTTCTCCTATTCACCTTTGCGTGAGGTTGTCAGGAAAGATAGTGGCTTCATTCGAGGCCTTTCTTTATGCTCAGTCTCATTCTAGACTGCTGCAAAACAGTATCCGATCGGCTTGAAACAAAAAGTTCAAGCTCTAGATTCCCAATGTGTCTGATTCCAAAGCCTATGGCCACATCACCCTGATAGCGCTCCATCTTGTCTGATCTTGGGGGCTAAGCAGAGTCGGGCCTGGTTAGTACCCGGATGAAAGACTACCTGGAATTACCAGGTGCTGTAGGCTGGGTGCGCTGGAGCCTCAGTTTATGGTTAACATCCAAAAATCTGCAAAGGGGAAAATCCTTCCTTCAGTTACCTGGGAAATAGTATCAACATATACCAACTTTTTTTTGTTTAGGTTGGGGTACAGTCCTGGAAGAGGCAGCTGTCCAGGAGAAGTGGCCTAAATCAGAAATTGCTTTGCCCATTAACATTTTAGAAATTCAGGCAGGAAACTTGGTCCTGAGGGCCTGAACGTTCAGTTTAAGGTATTGTCCTGCTAGGATTCAATCAGTTTATGCCACAGCAATGGCTATATTAATCACCAAGGGGGCATAAGAAGTTGTGCGGCCCAGAGAAAGGTGAATCTTATCCTATCTTGGGCAGAAATCAATGTACTTTTGCCTATTGGCAGTTTTCATTCTAGGAATAGAAAATTGGCAGGCGGACTACTTGAGTCGCCAGTAGTTGTTCCTGGGAGAATGGTTCCTTTACCCCGATATCTTCCTGTCAATATGTCAAGGATTGGGGATCCCAGACATAGATCTGTTTGTGTCCAGGATCAACAATAAAGATCGACAACTTTGTGTCAAGAACAAAGTATCCGCTAGAATGCAGAACGGATGCCTTGCTATTCCCGTGGATTTGGTTTTCACCGATTTGAGCATTCCCTCCTATTCTGCCTGCATCCACGACTTCTTCACAGAATCAAGCAGGAAGGGAAGTCGTTGATTCTTGTGACCCCCAGCGGGGTCCAGGAAATCTTGGTATGCAGAGATCATAGAGATGGTAGTAGGGAACCCATGGACCCTACCTTCACGGCCAGACCTTCTCTCGCAAGGGCCGGAGTTCCATTCTACTTTACAAGCGCTAAATTTAACGGATTAGTTATTGAGGCCCAAACTGAGCGTGGGCTGTCCGGTTCAGTAGTTTTCTACCTTTGTTAATGCAGAGCCGGCCTCTATGGTTATATATTATGGAGTCTGGGAAACATATACATAAACTTCATCAGGGGGTAGCACGGCTTAATCACCGGTTAAGTAACCCCTGAACCCTTGGGACTTGAATTTAGTTTTGTTGGCATTACAAAACAGCATTTTTTGGGGCCAATACGACATATTCCCTTGGTCCATTTTTGACAAGGAAACTATTTTTTCTGGTAACCATATCTGCTGCAAGAAGGATATCAGTATTGGCTGCTCTTTCTTGTAAAGAGCCATATTTTTATTCTAAGGATAAGGTAGTATTGCGTCCTCATCCTCACTTTTTGCCAAAGGTAGTATCAGGTTTTTATCTAAACCGGGATATTATTCTGCCGTCTTTTTTTCAGAACCCTGTTCTTTGGAAGAAAAATCACTACATTTTTTTGATGTGGTGAGCAGTCAATATCTACTTAAAGGCGATTTCTCAGATTCGGAAAACTGATGTTTTTGTTCATGTTGCCTAAAGGTCCTAAAAGAGGACAGGCAGCATTGAAATCTACTATTCTAAATAGATTCGACAAGTAATCGTTCAAGCTTATGGTTTAAAGAGGTGGATTCCACCCTCTCAAATCAAAACTCACTCCTCTAGGGCTGTTAGTGCTTCCTGGGCAGTGCATCACCAGGCCTCCGTGGCTCAAATCTGCAAGGCCGCAACTTGCTCTTCAGTTTATACATTTACCAGATTCTCTCAAATAGATGTAAAAGGTCATAAGGATATCACCATTGGGCGCAGTATACTGCAGGCTCCAATATAAGTCCTCTAGTCTCTTATTGCCCTACTTTTGCTGCATCTCCCTCCCTTCAGTTGGCATTGCTATGGGACATCCCACATAGTAACTACTATGGCTCTGTGTCCCATGATGTACGATAAGAAAATAGGATTTTTAAAACAGCTTACCTGTAAAATCCTTTTCTTTGAAGTACATCATGGGACACAGAGGTCCCTCCCTTCTTTGGTATACACGTGTTTTGCTTTGCTACAAAACTGAGGTACTCCCAGTAGTGGGAGAGGTTATATAGGGAGTGCACTTTTTGTCTTAGGTCGTGCCAGTGTCCATCCATCGCCTGAAGGTTCCCTATAATCCACACAGTAATTACTATGGCTTTGTGTCCCGTGATGTACTTCAAAGAAAAGGATTTTACAGGTAAGTTGTTTTAAAAATCCTATTTTTTTTTTTCTTTTTTGGGGGGTGTCCCCAAAAACTATAGGCAAAAATGTGTTCCCCATTTTGTATAGAGCAAGGGAGGGTTAAAACCTGTCAGACTTTTTTTTTGCCATCTGTGTGCCATGATTTTCCTTTTACTTCCTGTCCCATTGCCAAGTCAGAAGTGAGAGGAAATATCTGGGTGCCCCCTCCCCCAGAACTAGTGTCCCCATCGGAAAATTTCCCCTCCATTACTGTTCTGGGGACAACCCAAAATTGGGATTTTGTTATACTTTCAATGATATTGGTAAACAGGACAAATAGAGAGGGTGAATCTCCCTAACTGGCAGAAATAAAAACTGACTATTCATCTTCATTACTTAAAGCGGGGGTTCACCCACACCGCCAAAAAAAAAAAAAAATATTAAAAGCCAGCAGCTACAAATACTGCAGCTGCTGACTTTTAATACATTGCCACTTACCTGTCTCAGGGTCCAGCGATGTCGGCAGGGGACGCCGAGAACCTGCTCGGTTCTCGGCAGCTGCCGCCGCCATCCTAGGTGAGGGAATCAGGAAGTGAAGCGTTGCGGCTTCACTTCCCGGTTCCCTACTGCGTATGCGCGAGTCGCGCTGCGCATCCCTAGTGGTCCCCGCTCTCTGCTGGGAGCTGTGTGTTCCCAGCAGACAGCACGGTCGGGAGAGGAAGAAGCATAGACTCCCATGGGAGTCTATGCCTGAAGTAGGTGCAAATACCTGTCTTTGACAGGTATCTGCACCCCCCTCCCCCCTGAAAGGTGCCAAATGTGACACCGGAGGGGGGTTCCGAAAAGCGGAAGTTCCATTTTTGTGTGGAACTCCGCTTTAAAAAAAAAAAAAAGTTTTGCCTTTGGTTATACTTTAATGGATGTGCTCCAGTAAACCCTGACTATTGTACAGAGTGTGTGTAACCCCCCCCCCCAATATGCCAGCAGTTTTACAAAAACAACAGATTAGGCCTCATGCACACGGATGTTTTTTTGCAGCTTAAAAAGGCCTGTCTATGGCTTCATGCCCACCTAGGCGTTTTTAAGCTGTAAAAAAAAAAAAACCCAGGACCAGTGGGTTCTAAGATGTTTTTCAGCTGTAAAAACGCTCAAAAACATCATTCACCAACGTTTAACGTTTTTGAGCCATTAAAAAAAAAAAAAAAAAAAAAAAAAAGCAAAGCTAAAAAACGTTAACGCGGAAAAACGCTAAAGAAAAATCACTGCAAAGATACTGGCGTTTTCATAACGTTATTTTAACATCCCATGTGCACGAGGCCTTAAAGTGAGCATATCTGTGACGGAATTAGAGGTAGCCTGAATCAAGACTGTCTGCTCTCAAATTTGCACTCAGTCATAAAACTCCAGTTTCTGGAACCTCCCCATCTAGCCATGTGCAAGTGAACAAATATCAAGAATAAACTCATGATCCAACTTTCATTAGCTTACAGTGCATCATCAAGCATGTGGGAAAAAAAACACTAAATACTACATGTAGAATATTTTATTACAACATATGTTCAATCGCCGGATACATCCAATATTTGATGACCAGTTGTTGAGACATGACAGAGGTCACTGTGTTTCTATTATCTCAATCCACAGCAGGAGTAAGCTTTTTCACTGCAGCTTTACAACTAAAAACGTAGACCAATTAGGTAACAAATAAGCAGGTGTGAAGGGACTGTCTCTACATTTTCAAAAGCATGTCATTTTTGGCCACTGTCCAGTCCAGGGTGCAAGATCTGGTCAGGAAGTATTGGAGACTCTATTCTGGTCGTGTCAATCCACTTCCTATTCATCTTTCTGTTCATATTGGTGCTTTATGTGCTTCCACAATTTCTAAAAAAAAAACAAAAAAACAATATAATTTACAACTTATAGTAAGCCACAATCTTACACTTTGCAAAGTATGAGAAAATATGACAATCCATATAGTGGAGTTCTTGAAACTATTCCATCCTGTCTGGCTTCACTGACCAGGAGACAACAAATATCTGTAAAAGGTAGGGCATTGTCTTTATTTGCAAGATATCCCAGATTTGGCCCAGATTCTGTAAAGCTGTTATAATCATAACATAACTATAGTGTACATGGGAAATCAGGACTGGCAAAGACTTTAAGGTGGTGAAATTATGTATACACAAGAGGCATAGTTCTTTCAAACTTAAAGAGAAACTTCTCTAGAAGAGAAGACATTGCACATATCATTACAAAGTGATATGTGCAATGTCTACATAAACCTGTAAAAATTATTAAACTATACAAAAAAAAAAAACTATTATAAAGTGCACTGTGCAATCTTCAAAAAAACAAAAAACTTTGCATATTTCATCATATACATCAGTGCAAAGAGATAAAATCTTCCCTCAAGGTGCTCAGTGCAAATTCTAAACGTAATCATAATTGTCTATCTGTGCATAAAAAAAAAAAAAATTCAGAATATGTTCTTAAATGAGAAAAGTCCCAAAAAACGTGTTTGGTAACTTTCGTCACTGTGACATTTCAGTTGTCTACTCACCAGAACTTAATGCTGGTAAAGTTATAAACCAGCAACTGCGTGTTACTCCTAGAGAGAGATGCAGCCAGTGTTTTTAACCATACACTCCATTATTTAGCTCGATTTTGTATGTAGGAGGAGAATCCATTGCGTAAAACAATTTAAAAGTTTTACTTTTTGTTAAAAACAATATTACACTTACATTTGTACAAGTTAAACAGCATATAAATGTTAGCAACGTTGTCTCCAGCTGGTGTTCCGAGCTGCCAATGTGCGGAACACTGGCTGAAGATGACTGCTAACATTTATATGCCATTTAAACTTGTGTCAGTGGAGATAAACAGTATTGCACTTACATTTGTGAGCAACAAAAAGGAATACATTATTAAAGCGGTTGTATACCTGCAAAAAAAAAAAAAAAAAAAAAAACACACACAACCTGAAAAAGGCATAACTAGCCGATTATGAAATACTTACCTTTAGAACAAAGAGTCGGCATCACAGTCACCGCCGAGGGAGCTGACATTTTCCCCATATCGTTTTTTCTGGGTTCACGGCTCCGGATGACGTCACTCCCGCGCATGAGTCTAATTTCTGGCAGCGTCTGTCGGGCCTTCAGCGTGCATGTGCTGCTGACGTTAGCGGCTGCATGCAAGGTGAATATCTCCTAAACCGTACAGGTTCAGGAGATATTAATTTTACCTACAGGTAAGCCTTATTATAGGCTTACCTGTAGGTAAAAAAATGGGGTATAAAACCGCTTTAAATGGTTTTACGCTAGGGAATCTCCTTCCACTCTTGTTCCCTAAATACAAACACAAGGTGAATAACGGAGCATATGGTTGAAACCACTGGCTGCAGAGTATCTCTCCCTAGGAGTAACGTGCAGTTGCTGGTTTATAACTTTACCAGCATTAAGCTCTGACGAGTTCATTTAATTCAGGTGGTTGGAGACACCTGAAATGTCAGTGAAGAAATCTTTGCGAAATACGGTTTTTAGGGCCTTTTCTCATTTAAGAACATATTTTGAATTTTTTTTTTGCACAGACGGACAATTGTTTATTTGATGAAGTTTATAACTTGCACTGAGCATGTTAAGCAAAGATTTTATCTTTTTGCACTGATGTATATGATGAATTATGCATAGTTTTTTTGTTTAAGATTGCACAGTGCACTTTAATTTTTTTTTTTTTTAATAGTTGAATACTTTACAGGTTTATGTAGTTATTGCACATATCACTTTGCAGTACTAATTGAGGAGTATAAAAAGGGTTAGCGCAGTGCCTTTCTTCATATAGCATTTTGATTTTATATCAAACAAGGGTAGCAGTTTCTCACTTTCCTTTTATAATTTTGTAGGCATTCTGTGGTGGGGTTCTATACTGAATTTCTCTGATTAGAGACAAACTTAAGTCCCCTTTCGCTTAGCTCTGCAGCACAAAAAAACAAATGTGAAATAGGGAGGGGGCAGGACAAAGTGAAAGTTAGGGCCACTTTAAAGCCACAAGGTTCATTTTTTTTTTTTTTTTTTTAATTCAAATGGATTCAGTTCCTCCACTAAATGACCAAAAACTGGTTTGGTACCCTTAACCACTTCAATACCAAGGGCGTCATATGACGTCCTGGGCTTTGAGTGGGTATATCTGAATGATGCCTGTAGTTACAGACATCATTCAGATATTGCCGGTTTCAGCCGGCGAATCTCTACACCATAGGAATGATCATAGCGGCCGTTCCGCCGCTTGATCATTCCTATGGGAGGCGAGAGGGGACGTCCCCCCCCCCCCCCCCCCCCCGCCCTGCGGTGCTTGCTCCGACTCACCGTTACGATCGGTGAGGCAGAGAGTGGATCCGCCGGTGCCGGATGTAGATCATAGAGATTTCCGGCGGACCAGATGGTCCCCGGAGTCTCTGTGATCGTCGGAGGCCGGGCGCAATGTTATGACGTCACGCCCGGCCTCTCCATTCAAAAAAACGGCGCCGCTTAGGCTGGGAAGTGGCGATCATTTTATTTTATTTTTATTTCAGGCTTCCCAGCCTAGTGGTCTTATTGACCCCATATCTCACTATTAAGAGCACCTGACATGTCATATTGCCATTACAAGGGATGTTTACATTCCTTGTAATAGGAATAAAAGTGATCAATTTTTTTTTTTTTCCAAAAAGTGTCAAAATAAAAAAAAGAAAATATAATTAACAATAAAAAAATTAAATTTTTAAAAGCGCCACTGTCCCCGTGTGCTCGCACACAGAAGCGAATGCATACGTAAGTCCCGCCCACATATGAAAACGTTCAAACCATACATGTGAGGTATCGCCGCGAACGTTGGAGCGAGAGCAATAATTTTGGCCCTAGACGTCCTCTGAAACTCAAAACATGTAACCAGTAAAAAAATTTCAAGCGTCGCCTATGGGGATTTTTAAGTACCGAACATTGGCGCCATTCCACGAGTGTGTGCAATTTTGAAGCGTGACATGTTAGGTATCTATTTACTCGGCGTAACTTCATCTTTCACAAAATGCAAAAACATTGGGCCAACTTTACTGTTTTGTTTTTTTTTTTTTTTTAAACACAAAAGTTTTTTCCCCAAAAAGACGCGTTCGAAAAATTCCTGCGCAAATACTGTGTGAGATGAAAAGTTGCAACAACCGCCATTGTATTCTCTAGGGTCTTTGCTAAAAAAAACATATATAATGTTTGGGGGTTCTATGTAATTTTCTAGCAAAAAAATTATGATTTTTACATGTAGGAGCAAAGTGTCAGAATTGGCCCGGTATTGAAGCAGTTAAAGCATATCCAAACCCAGAAACAATTGCTTTAAATATTGCAGCTAATCAGTCCTTAGATGCATTCATTTTCTTTAGGCTTTTTTTTTCCACTTTGGTTTTCAGCCGGTGATCATGCAAATAACACTTTAGCCCTACACTCATTTCTCTACTGTACCTATAAAAAAGTGTCATAATTGTCACACATACTGGATTTCAAACAGATCAGCCTTTGTTCAAATCCATTACATCGGATCTTGAACAGCTTTCATTTCAATTTGATAGACAGAACATCCGTCCAATCCTGGGATGTGTGACATATATCAAAGTCCCCGGGCCAGGAGGCGGGGCTGCATGTGAGCGAGCGCAGGGAACACGCAGCAATTAAAATGAAAGCTGTTACAGCGATGTTCCTCGGCGCTCTGATTATCGGGCGGCAATCCTCTTCCTCCCCTGCACAGGTAGGCTGCATTGGTGAGCACAGGTGAGGCTGCACTGATAAAGTTTATTTATTTTTATAACTTCTGCATAAAACATTTAAAGCGGTGTTTCACCCAAAAAAAAATAAAATTAAAAGCCAGCAGCTACACATACTGCAGCTGCTGGCTTTTAACAATAGGACACTCACCTGTCCTGGAGTCCAGCGATGTCAGCACCGCAGCTGATGTTTCCACCAGCTGTCGGGTGCTGCCATCGCCATTGCTGGTAAGGGTACCCAACAGTGTAGCCTTATGACTTCACGCTGGGAACCCTACTGCGCATGCGCAAGGCCTCGCTCCTCTCTCCTACTGGCCCGGCGACAGGGAGAGGAGGAGGGAGCCCCGCAGTGATTTCACGGGGCATGGCCCAGACTCCCGGAAGTGGGAACAGGATACCTGTCAAAGACAGGTATCCTGTCCTCCCTCTCCCTGAAAAGGTGCCAATTGTGGCACTGGAGGGGGAGAAGAGACAAATGAGCGGAAGTTCCACTTTTGGGTGGAACTCTGCTTTAAGTGCCATTTCATGATATAATTTATGAGGATGTGTTTAGGGGCAGAATAGGGTAGAGGTTGGGCGGGGCAACTGGTGGCGGGTAACCTCTACTTTAAGCCTGGCTAGTAGCTCAGGACTTGAAATTTTGAGCCCTGTCTTAAGACACAGGTAAAGTATTCATAGACCCCAAGTTATAGGCGTAACTGCAGATCAGAGGTTAAGGTGATGGACCTCCTTCACGGAGGAATCACTCTTAAGCTACACACCATAGGATTTTCTCACAACAAAACCGTGCATTTTTTTTCCGAAGGATGTTGGCTCAAACTTGTCTTGTATACACACTGTCACACAAATGTCGGAAACTCCGAACGTCAAGAACGAGGTGACGTACGACGAGCCGAGAAAAATGAAGTTCGATAGCCAATGCGGCTCTTCTGCTTGATTCCGAGCATGCGTGGACTTTTGTGCATTGGACAAGTTTTGTTGTGGGAAGATTTGAGAACCTGCTCTCAAACATTTGTTGGCAGAAATTCCGACAACAAATGTTCTATGGAGCATACACACGGTTGGACTTTCCAACAAGCTCACATTGAACATTTGTTGTCGGAAAATCCTATCGGGTGTACGGCCCATTAGGGTAACAAGTTCCAGTAGTCTTCGTTATTTTATCTTTGAATTCTTCAACCAACTCCTCACAGTCTTCTAATGCCACAGACAGAAGCAGTGCATCCAGCTCAGAACAATCACGATAAAACCTTGGAAGCTGTACCTGGACCTAGGGCTGGGGAAAAAAATCGATTTAAATCTTGAATCGAGTTGAGAGATCAAATTGATTCAAAATTTAAGCAAATCGATTTTTTTAGAGGCGCTGCGGGCATGAGTTTTTAGGCGAGGCCGCGGCTTCGGCCTAGTCCGCGGCTACGGCCGGACGCCGCGGACTAGGCCCAAGCCGCGGCCTCGTCTAAAAACTCATGCCCGCAGCGCCTCCGGATCGGTGCTGACACCGCGCCGGGCCTAAAGAGCTGCGGGCAAGTAGTTTTTAGGTGAGGCCGCGGCTTCGGCCTAGTCCGCAAGGCCGGACAACGCGGACTAGGCCGAAGCCGCGGCCTCGCCTAAAAGCTCATGCCCGCAGCACCTCAGGACCGGCGCGGTTTCCAAAGAGAAAAAAAAAACCTCAATTCGAATCGTGAATTGAGTTTTTTTTAAGAGAATCGAAGATTTTTTTTTAAATAAAATCTCCCAGCTCTACCTGGACCCCTCAGCTGTGGGGGATAGCTGCTGCTTCGGGCAATGGATCCTATATGGACACTCACCTCTACAGTTAGTCCAAAGTGTGTAGTCAGCCACAGGATGCTATGGAATATTACCAGACCTCAGTAGCTCAGCTTTGCAATGCTGCCACCTGGTCCTCCATCCATACCATTTCAAAATACTACCACCACCTGTATGTCCAATTCTCTGCAGAGGCAGCTCTTAGCCACAAGGTTCTTGCAGCAGCACTCTGAAGTTAAGTCTGTTGGCACAGTTCTGTTTGCCCTTCTCATTCATTTTTACATCCCTGTAAATTCCATATCTTGGAAGACAGGTCTCACTCTCTTCCATTCCTTGGTTACTCTGCATTGCTTGCTAGAGTGGGGTAGGGTTATAATGAAGGCACCCAGTGGGAGTGTCCAATCACTTGAAGGTATAAGCCTTGAACTCAGAGTCTGCACTGTACTTTAAAATATGGAATTTACAGGTAAGCCAAAATTTCTCCCTTTCTGTACTTGCTGAAAATGTTCTTAGTCTGAAAAGGGGAACTAATGCAACCACTCAATCTAAAAGGACTGGTAGGCTGCAATATATCACCTTTGAAGAAGCATGAATGCTGAAAAACAAGTGCTGCATTGAGTCTGCTCCAGCTTTGGTTTTTCTTTTTCTGGTCTGAGTGTAGATCCATTTTTTTTTCCAACTAAGCTGAAAGTTCTGAAAGCTCCAAACAGCTTTCAGAACTCTCCTTCCTAAGCTCTCTAGACTAGAGTGTAACTTCAGCTCTCTGCCCCTATTCTTCTGACAGCTCCGAAAAGCTTTAAAATTCAGCACGTAGCGAAGATATGACTGGAGACAGATGGGTACAACTTATGTAGGAGGATTGGTTTCCTGTCTCGCGGAGTATATGTGAGGGCTTACACCCACTTTAACTCTGAGGACTGCCAAGACATCAAACGATTGGTGTCATAACTGATCACATGTGCAGCACTAAGGATCGGCTCTGGCATGTTCACACACTCCACGTGCAGAGCCCGCCAGGAGGTCGTCACGGCGCTAATCACAATCAGTGTGACATTTCCCGATCTCTGCAGCCGCACATCAGGAAAATGTCTCACTGCCCGTGATTAGCTCAGCGCCGTGCCGACTTCCTGGCGGGCTCTGCACATGGAGCGTGCGAACATGCTGGAGCTCATCCTTATTCAGCACCATGGCAACTGCAGATCAAACAGAGGCTGAGATGGCTTCTTCCTTGGCTGTAAAGGATTGGTTCTGCTTTAAAGGGTTAAAATTACTTTACTGTTGACTGACAACATCTGCTGGAAGTTCCTTCTAACCATCAACTACTCTTTCTGGAAACAGTTTCTTTTTAGGTTTAGTTATGCTATGACCTCCCTACTTGAGGACCCCCCAGTTCTCCATTGGCCAACATTCGCAAAGCATCTTGCTTAGAACAGGGTTTTGTGCAAGGTCTGCTTTAAAGTCTATATAAAACTGACAAGTCCATTGAAGACTATCCTGCCCTGAAAAGGTTTGCTGTGGGATCTCACTACTGAATGAACAGTGTTAAAGGCAAGTGAAAGATAATTTACTGTCAATATCAACAGGTAAACTAGACTGCGGGGGGGGGGGGGGTACTCAACAAGAACCAAAGCCTGCTGTGATAACACTACTGATGACAGACTGCATCCTATAAGTGAGTTTTGATTTGGCATCGAACACTCCTCTCCCCCAAACTAACAAGGCTGCTGTACTTCCTGTGCTCCTTCATCCAGAGTGGAGAGTCCTAATACAGGAGATGTGTTACTGGCCAGATCACCAGGTGAAAACTGACGGAGATAGCCTAAAAAGAAAACGAATGCAGCCACCACATCTAATCATATATTTGCGGTTTTGGCAATCATGAACCCTTTAAATCATTAGCCAGCTGAAAAGATCAATGGAACCTTCCATACAGACTATGTGTATTAATGGCGGCAGATTGCACTGATCTCTTCATTCATTTGAACCTACTAAAAAAAAAAAAAAAAAAAATCACCCTGTGTATGGGCAGCATTTCCCCCTGACGCCTATAGAAAGGCCCAGCACTGCCCACTGTAGGCACAATCCCCCCAAGGTATTCTTCACCTCCACCGCTGACCCTCCTGTGCCCTTGAGCTCCCGTGTCCTCACCCCTTGGTTCAGGTGCTCGAACAGCGCATCAGCCCCTTGGTCGAACGCCCTCTCGAACAGCACCGCCCCCACCACGATGGTGAGAGTGAAGGCGGAGGTCCGGCGGAATAGCGAGCGGTACACCGAGTTCAGTACAGACATGATGACCGGAGGACCTCTGGACGGGAAGTGACGTCTCTCTCATGTGACTAAAACTAGGCGTTATTTCCGGGAGGCTCTCCGCCCACTAGTCAATCACATTGGTTATTTCTCCGATAGGCACGCAAGTTACGGAGGTATAGTTAGTGCGCATGCGTGCACAAGTATTTTCCACCTCCTAGGTGGGAGGAGTGGGAAGCAGTTGTACCTGTGTGTTGTGGAAGTGTACATCCGAGGGAGCTGCACACTTCTGCCATGGGAAGGAGGTATTTCTGCGACTATTGTGACCGCTCTTTTCAGGACAATCTGCACAACCGCAAAAAACATCTCAATGGAGTGCAACACCAGAAGTGTAAGAAAGTGTGGTATGACCTGTTCAGAGGTGAGAGCCCTGTATATTTATAGTATGATCTGATCAGAGGTGAGAGCCCTGTATATCCATAGTATGATCTGATCAGAGGTGAGAGCCCTGCACCCTGTATATCCATAGTATGATCTGATCAGAGGTGAGAGCCCTGCACCCTGTATATCCATAAAATGACCTGATTTTAAGGTGAGAGCCCTGCACCCCGTGTATCCATAGTATGACTTGATCAAAGGTGAGAGCCCTGCACCCTGTATATCCATAGTATGACTAGATCAGAGGTGAGAGCTCTGCACCCTGTATATCCATAGTATGACCTGATCAGAGGTAAGAGTCCTGCACCCTGTATATCCATAGTGTGACCTGATCAGGGGTGAGAGCCCTGCACCCTGTATATCCATAGTATGACCTGATCAGGGGTGAGAGCCCTGCACCCTGTATATCCATAGTATGACCTGATCAGGGGTGAGAGCCCTGCACCCTGTATATCCATAGTATGACCTGATCAGGGGTGAGAGCCCTGCACCCTGTATATCCATAGTATGACCAGATCAGAGGTGAGAGCCCTGCACCCTGTATAGCAATGCACCCCTCATATCTGTAGTGACCTGATAATATCGGAGAGTTTTGTGTATCTACAGTATGACCTGATCAGAGGGGAGAGCCCAACACCCTATATAGTATGACCCGATTAGAGGTGAGAGCCCTGCACCCTATATAGTATGACCCGATTAGAGGTGAGAGCCCTGCACCCTATATAGTATGACCCGATTAGAGGTGAGAGCCCTGCACCCTATATAGTATGACCCGATTAGAGGTGAGAGCCCTGCACCCTGTACTTAGTGTATCCTGTTCAGAAGTGAGAGCACTGCACACACATACTTCCCGTCCCTTCCTCAGTCTGCACACACACTTCCCGTCCCTTCCTCCGTCTGCACACACACTTCCCGTCCCTTCCTCCGTCTGCACACACACTTCCCGTCCCTTCCTCCGTCTGCACACACACTTCCCGTCCCTTCCTCCGTCTGCACACACACTTCCCGTCCCTTCCTCCGTCTGCACACACACTTCCCGTCCCTTCCTCCGTCTGCACACACACTTCCCGTCCCTTCCTCCGTCTGCACACACACTTCCCGTCCCTTCCTCCGTCTGCACACACACTTCCCGTCCCTTCCTCCGTCTGCACTCACACTTCCCGTCCCTTCCTCCGTCTGCACTCACACTTCCCGTCCCTTCCTCCGTCTGCACTCACACTTCCCGTCCCTTCCTCCGTCTGCACTCACACTTCCCGTCCCTTCCTCCGTCTGCACTCACACTTCCCGTCCCTTCCTCCGTCTGCACTCACACTTCCCGTCCCTTCCTCCGTCTGCACTCACACTTCCCGTCCCTTCCTCCGTCTGCACACACACTTCCCGTCCCTTCCTCCGTCTGCACACACACTTCCCGTCCCTTCCTCCGTCTGCACACACACTTCCCGTCCCTTCCTCCGTCTGCACACACACTTCCCGTCCCTTCCTCCGTCTGCACACACACTTCCCGTCCCTTCCTCCGTCTGCACACACACTTCCCGTCCCTTCCTCCGTCTGCGCACACACACACTTCCCGTCCCTTCCTCCGTCTGCGCACACACACACTTCCCGTCCCTTCCTCCGTCTGCGCACACACACACTTCCCGTCCCTTCCTCCGTCTGCGCACACACACACTTCCCGTCCCTTCCTCCGTCTGCACACACACTTCCCGTCCCTTCCTCCGTCTGCACACACACACAAACACACTTCCCGTCCCTTCCTCTGTCTGCACACACACTTCCCGTCCCTTCCTCCGTCTGCACACACACAAACACACTTCCCGTCCCTTCCTCCGTCTGCACACACACAAACACACTTCCCGTCCCTTCCTCCGTCTGCACACACACAAACACACTTCCCGTCCCTTCCTCCGTCTGCACACACACAAACACACTTCCCGTCCCTTCCTCTGTCTGCACACACACACACAAACACACTTCCCGTCCCTTCCTCTGTCTGCACACACACTTCCCGTCCCTTCCTCCGTCTGCACACACACTTCCCGTCCCTTCCTCCGTCTGCGCGCACACACACAAACACACTTCCCGTCCCTTCCTCCGTCTGCACACACAAACACACTTCCCGTCCCTTCCTCCGCACAAACTCACTTCCCGTCCCTTCCTCCGCCTGCGCACAAACACACTTCCCGTCCCTTCCTGCGCACAAGCACACTTCCCGTCCCTTCCTCCGCCTGCGCACAAGCACACTTCCCGTCCCTTCCTGCGCACAAGCACACTTCCCGTCCCTTCCTCCGCCTTCGTACAAACACACTTCCCGTCCCTTCCTCCACCTGCTCGCAAACACACTTCCCGTCCCTTCCTCCAACTGCTCGCAAACACACTTCCCGTCCCTTCCTCCGCCTGCGCACACACACACTTCCCGTCCCTTCCTCCGCCTGCGCACACACACACTTCCCGTCCCTTCCTCCGCCTGCGCACACACACACTTCCCGTCCCTTCCTCCGCCTGCGCACACACACACTTCCCGTCCCTTCCTCCGCCTGCGCACACACACACTTCCCGTCCCTTCCTCTGCCTGCGCACACACACACTTCCCGTCCCTTCCTCCGCCTGCGCACACACACACTTCCCGTCCCTTCCTCCGCCTGCGCACACACACACTTCCCGTCCCTTCCTGCGCACACACACACTTCCCGTCCCTTCCTCCGCCTGCGCACACACACACTTCCCGTCCCTTCCTCAGTCTACGCACACTTCCCATCTCTTCCCCCATCTGCGCACACTTCCTGTTCCTCCGTCTGCGCACACACACGCTTCCTTTCCCTTCCCCGAGTCTGCCCACACACTACCTGTCACTATTCCATCCCCTCCAGTCTATAACAGAAAACATTTTTTGACTTAAGTTGGACTTTAAAGTGAAATGGCGCATTGGTAGAGTAAAAGGTTTACAGCTCTTTAATGTGGTGAATTGTCTCCAAGATTCTTTATTGCATCCTTTGTCTATTTGTAGGCTCTCCTTTATATTTCATATTTGGCTAAAAACTCTTTCCCGTTTGTGTTCTTGTTCACAGATGCTGCTGAAATCCTTGCAGAAGAGGAATGTAAGAAATTATGCAGACGTTTCCTTCAGACGGGTGGGTACTTTGTAAGTCCTAATATGAAAAGTGATAACCTAAAGATCTAGTATAAATAGTTTGTTTTCTAAAAAGGCTACAGCAGTTTAAATTGTAAACCTAGCTATACACAACTCAAGTTTCAGCGGTAATTGGCTCAAATTTGATCTGTGGGTGACTGTAGAATATATGAATATTCTGTCGATTTATTATGTAACTTATATTGATGAGAAGAGTCCCAAGAAAGCCCTTTCTAGTTCTTATGTAAAAACTCAAAAATAGACTTCATAATAAAATGGCAAAAATATTACAAGAACAATATTAAAATGTAAAAATAATATCAATAATGTAGTTATATTCTTGAAATGAAGATTGTGTATATAATCAGATGAGTGTCTGTGTAAGAAGCTAATGAGAGCTTCCTTTGTATTTAGCAGTCTGAACTAAATGTTCTTTTGTGCATTGCTTTTACACCACAATTCAACCCCCACCTTCTCCTAAAAAGGGCTGGTTTTGTCTTATAGTTCCACAAACTCTAGTGACAAATGTATTTCAGCCTAACTCCCCCCTCTCTTTGTTGAGGAGCTATTGAAATACAATACCATCCATATTCACAGCTATGTTGGCATTCCATAAGAACAAGGGGGAAGGGTAAGAGCAAAGTGTACAACCATATAACTTTATCATCTAAATCAAATTATGTTACATAAATCAATATGTATATATTTATATTCAGTGAAAGGCCTTTTTCTTATTAATATCCTAATCAAGAAATATTACAGTATAAAGAACTAATATTCTTAATTCAAACCTCTGCCTCTTACGAAATGTGAAACCTTATCCAATTTGCGATGGGGAGAGGAAAGTCTCTAATTACTACAATATGTAGTAGAAGAGAGTTTAATAAGACTCGTGGCCACTCATTACAATTAGAAGAAAAGAGGTTTAACCTTAAACTACGTAGAGGGTTCTTTACTGTAAGAGCGGCAAGGATGTGGAATTCCCTTCCACAGGCGGTGGTCTCAGCGGGGAGCATTGATAACTTCAAGAAACTATTAGATAATCACCTGAATGACCGCAATATACAGGGATATGTAATGTAATACTGACACATAATCACACACATAGGTTGGACTTGATGGACTTGTGTCTTTTTTCAACCTCACCTACTATGTAACTATGTAACTATGTAACCTCTCCAAAGAGAAGCACAGGCTTTAAAATCTTATTTGTTACTTTTCCAAATCAAGAAGAGATGAATATATACAACTCAATCACACTATAAAGACCCAACCCATTCATGTGTTAGTAATGTTAATTGATAAATATTGGATATTAGATTAAGGAAGTCTTCTAACAGTGGCCCTGATGGCGTCACAATTGTTGATTTTAAAAATTGACCCAGCCAGGTGGAAACTTCTCTGCAGTGTGGATGGAGGAATCAAGCAATCTATGAATGTATAAGACTAGCTTAAAGGGGAACTTCACTTTCATGGGGAAAAAATGATAAAGCGTATACAGTTGCATTACAAGCCATTTTGGATTTGAATGTTATTACAGATTACCTTTTTCCTTTTTAATTTGCAGTGCTGTAATTTTCTGAAAAATCCAATATGGCAACATTGAGGCCTTCTGTATACAGTTGGTGTACAGAACTTACCCAGACATGTCATTTCCTGCTTGTGTGATTGACTTACTGATTTTCACAGAAATCCACACTAAGCTACAAGTCAGATGTTAGATATCCTCTGCAACAAAAGTGTATTTTTTTGGTGAGATACTCCGAAAGGGTTAATCCCTTGCAAAAAGGATCCAGACCGTGAATTTTCCTTGTTGGAAAACTACAAGTGCCTCTGGTGACTAATAATGAAAAAGTCACTCCCATTTAGATTCCCTTTGCACATTGACCTGACCAAAAAAACATTTTTCTTCAGAGCAGAAGCAGGTAGGATTTTACAACAAAGTTTGTTAAAATACTTGCAATGTAGATTAGTCACCCAGGGGAAATGGTTTTGTTTTTTTTTCCTCAACAAAAGTGGAGTTACTTTTTAAGTTGTGATTTTAGTGAACATCTGTAAGAAGTGGTTGGGGTATAGGAACCCTGGCAGAAACAGTCATTTTCTTTGGTGTTTTCATAAAGCTATTTGCTGATGTGCACTGAAGAAGACCCAAACTGGCAATAACCAAGCAGTATGTATTATGCAATGGCTAATCCTGGGCACTGTCACATAGGGGTACTTCCCTGGCACTCAGGAGGGTTTTTCTTTAGAAAAGCTATTTGCATAGTAGCTTTGGGTAGCTCCATTGTGTTGGAGGAGGCAGCTAGGCATGGTAAAGGTATGTTGTGGCACTTGAATGTGCTTGTTAACCAGACTGTGTTAAAGGTTTGCTCTAAGAAGAGACCATTGTAACCTTATCTTTTACTGCTCATAAATAGCATCACATACGATTGCTGGATTGAGTTCTTGGACATTCAGAACTCCTATTTTAAATTTACAGTGTGAATTCTCCCTTTTTTTTATTTTTTTAGGCCAGTGTGACTTTGGTCCTTCCTGCAGATTTTCACACATGAGTGCACAGGATTTGGATGCACTAAAGTCTAAAGTGGAAGGTAAGAAACCACATAACCTAATTATTTTAAAGTAGTTGTAAACCCTTACATATACCCAGTGACTGGCCTCAGGTGATACAGAGATTAAACAAATCCTCCTACATAAATTGTACCTGTCTATCTACAGCCATTTGTTCTGTATGTAAGACAGAATGAAAGGGTTTTTTTACACACTTACAAAGCAGGGGGCGAAGAGATGCAGTTACACACTGTACAAGAGCTCTGAGAACTGATTGGGGGGGGGGGACACCCCCCCTTCACACAACACACAGGAACAGAACTGAGGCTGTCGATCGCTGCCAGGGCCGTTTTTTTGCACACGTTTAAAAAAAAAACACTTTAGGCCTGAAGATTACACAAACCCCCAAACAGCAGACACCCTAGAGCAGTGGTTCTCAACTCCACTCCTCGGGATCCACCAACAGGCCAGATTTTAAGTATTACCTTGGGGGAGTTGCAGACTAGAATACTGCAATCACTGAGCACCAAGTGATATCACCTGGGATGTATTTCAGCTATCTTGCAAACCTGGCCTGTTGGTGGGTCCTGAGGACTGGAGTTGAGAACCACTGCCCTAGAGAATAAAGTAGTGGTAGTTCCAATTTCGTGTCACTTGATATTACCGCAAAGGTCTAGGGAATACAAAATTTCAGTAAAAAATGTGCAATTGAATTGTAGGGCAAACAAACACAATAAACTACCCAAATTTTTGGTAAAATATAAAAGACGAGGTTGCACCAAGTAAATGGATACCCAACATGTCAAACCTTTAAATTTGTGTGAGGCTGTGAAATGGCGACAAATTTCAGTTCCCTATATTTACTATAGAGGACGCTTCAAAAGCCCTCTATAGATATCAGTTTAGTGTTACGGAGGAGGTCTTGTGTTAGAATTATTGCTCTCACTCCAGCGTGCACGGTGATATATAACATGTGTAGCGCAATCAACGTTTTGATGCATGCATTTATGTTTCTACGTGCATATATGTGGGGGTAAGGGACCTAAAAAATTTTTTTTTTTTTTTTCTCTCATCACATAGGGCACAAAGTGACGTCATACACTTTGCTTTCCGGGTCATAGCAAAATAGAGAAGAGAGCGGATGCTCTTCTCCCTCCCCTCCACCCAGGGGTTGTGTCGGTGCCAGGTCTGAAGATGGGCAAGCAAAACCCGGAATACATGGCTGGGGCGCCGGTACCGGGGGTGTGTGGAAATAATCGGGCGGCAGCACAGCCGCTCAAATACTTCCACCTAACAAGCAGGTGTCTGCCTGTCAGTTTTATACACAATCCCGGTGGCTGCGGCCACCGGGATTGTGTGTGTGAAAGCCCCCCCCCCGCTATCAGGTCTGTACGATGTATGGACTGGCAGCGAAAGGATTACCTAGACAGCAGAGAGAAATGAAACTTAGTGCATTGGAGAGACAAGTAAACACTATAGAAACATGTGCTTTGTTCGAATTTCCTATTTGAGCTTTTCAACCACTTTAAGGTAATACATTATCTACTAACAATTATATTTTTGTACAGTCTAACATGTACAGTGGAACCTTGGCTTACGAGTAATGCGGTTAACGAGTGTTTGGAAAGACAAGCAACTTTTTTTTTTTTTTTTTTTAAATTCTGACTCGGTTTGCGAGTGTTGTCTTGCAAAACGAGCAAAATTCAAGCTAATGGGGTGTGCAATACCACATTTGGCCAGAGGTGCGGGGGCGCCTGGGACACTCAGAACGGTTCTGAGCCGTTCGGAAATACTCGGAATCATTCGGAAATGCTCCGTTTCCAAGGCTTTCGAAGTTCAGCCGAGCTGTCCCTGAGTATTTCCGAGGCTGTCTGGCGCCACCCCCCCCCCCCAACACACCTCAGGCCGCATGCAGTTGTGCATGTAATAGAAGTCAATGCGGAACAAATTATCTTCCTTTTCATTGACTTCTATGGGGAAACTCGCTTTGATATGCATGTGCTTTGGATTACAAGCATTCTCCTGGAACGGATTATACTTGTAATCCAAGGTTCCACTGTATGTGCATTGACTGTAAAACATAATGCAGTTATCAAAGGGGAAGCTATAGAACATTTGTTGAATTTATTTTACTATGTCCCTGCTGGAGAAGTTAATGTTTACTTTCTGTCCCATTGACGGTGATGATTGGATCTAAAAGTGAGGATACATCTTACTGATGGGGACACAGACAATAATAATTGTGTTCATCTTTTGTAGCATGAAAAAAAGATGGCAATAAAAACTAGTCAATTTATTCTATCTGCATTGCTATTGCGTTCATTTCTACCAGTTTTGGTAGTCCCCAAGACAGTGGTTACATGTGACATCTTTATTTTAAAGATGACCTCCATTTAAATACACAGGCAAAATACATATTTGGGACCTATTTTAAACGCTAAAATTGTATTTATGTGCATGTAGTATTGAGGTTCACACAGCACAGCCAGGCAGATGACTCTGCTTATATGTAAGGAATAAAATAGTTTTGTTTCTCTACCCCCAACCTTCTGACTGGACAGTGACAGAGTAGCAGACTAAGGAGGTCCTCCCTCTGCTCACTGTGCTGTCTTGCCCCAGTCAGCATTTTACTTGTCAACACATTCGCATGCAGCACACCTTACTGGCTCTTTCCCCTAGTCTGAGTGTGGATGTTTATGGATCACAAAAGGTTTATACAAAGTTAATTCACGTACTAGCACTGGTTACATTAAAAAATATGATTTACTACAGAGCTGCACCAGTTTGTCTTTCATATTTACCCGGAGATTAACTTTAATAATTTTAAAGAATTTTAAAATGCCCCAACAATTGATTTTTAAAATGTTTTAATAGGCATGCCCAACAGTGTTTTGGGTTGTTTTTTTTTTCTAGTTTAAAGGAGAAGTCCAGCCTGAGCTCGTTTGGCTGGGCTTCTCCTATGGGTCACAGGAGTGCAATTCGTTTTGCACTCCTGTGACCCATTTTCAGCAAACAGCTGTCTGAATTCCGCTCTCTGCTGACATCGCCAATATCGGTCTAGGCACTGCGTCATCCTGACTCTGGGAGTCTGGATCCGCCAGGTGCCTGGACTGATAGCCATCTCAGTGAGCCGCTGAGATGGCCGCCCCCCACCCCTCCACAGCTCAGCAGTCCAGTGAGCCAGGAGGAGAGCTGCTGATTGACAGGCAGCAGCTCTCTGCTTGGGGAGCCAAGAGAACCGAGCCATCGGCAATGTTCCATCGCTCGAGTCTCAGTGCAGAGACGCTGGGGGACAGGTGCAGCATTGGACTGATGCTGTATCCACCTAGGTAAGTATAATGGGTAAAAAACGGATTCCAATACTTCTCCTTTTAAAGAGTATCCACCCATGTATATTTTTATTTTCACTGCTAACAGTAATGCACAATGGGTAACTAGGATATGTATTGTTTAAGTTAAACTAGATATTTTTTCAATAATCTATTCCCTTTTATAGCAGAGAGAAAGCTAAAGGAGGAGAAAAACAGACAGATCCCTCCTTGCAGGGTTGATGCTTGGCTTAAAGAGAGAGCAGAGAAAGAAAGCGCTCACAGTGAAAGGTGAGTCCAGCAGAGGGCGCTAATGAAGCACTGAGAAAGCATGCACACTACTCAGCATCTGTACACAAGTGGTATCTGGACTTCTCGGTAAAGCACTGTCAATGGATGTGCTAATTTCAGTAACCCATTGCAGCTTACTGAAGGCAAATCAGCAAGAGTTCAGTTACAGTTGATTGCTACTGGTAAATATTACCTGCAATGGGTTACTTTTTAAATATCATCATTTTAATTCATCAGACTATTTAAAATGATCAATTACTTTTAAGCCATATATTAGTAGTTTAAATAGTAATATTTTAACCGCTTCAATACAGGGCACTTTCACCCCTTCCTGACCAGGCCAATGTTCAGCTTTCAGTGCTGTCGTACTTTGATGACAATTGCGTGGTTATGAATTTTTTTTTTTTTTTTAACATTTAAAAAAATTTTTTTTTTCTGGAGACCGACCTTTCTTTTGGTGGTATTTAACCACTTAATGACTGCCCACCGCAGATATACTGTGCCAGATCACGTATCTAGTACGTGATCTGACACTTCCGGGTCTGGGCAGTGCGCACCACGGCAACCCCCTTCCGCTGTGATTATACACAGTGGGAGCCCAGCAGCGGGCACCACATACTCGATGTCTACCGGCACCTGCCAATTTACAAAGGACACCAGCAGAACAACAAGGCAGATTGTTGTTCTGTCAGAAGGGAAGGCATTGATCCTGTGTTTCTGCAAAGCAGGGACACAGATCTTTGCATTCCCCTAGTCAAAGCACCCACTCCACACCCCCACCCCCACAGTGAGTAAGCAAACCTAGGTACAGTTAATCCTTTGATCGCCCCTGATGTTAACCTCTTCCCAGCCAGTGTCTTTAGTGTACAGTATGTGTGTATGTATGTATGTATGTATGGCTTTTTTTCTTGGAGGATAGGTGCAGGAACTCCCCCCGTCTGAGTCACCCCTTGTCTCTGCCCCTACCCACCTCTGACCACCATCCCTTGATTCCACCCTCTACCCACCTACCAGTACTGCCCCTTTTAGAGAATACAGAACCAAGTATCGTTTTGTGGTGCTAAATCATTTGTATGGAACATGTTGATGATAAAAAGAAATGCAGGAAAATAGATCCCCTGTAGTCAGCAACAATAGAATCCCAGCAATAGATCCCCACACAACAATAGAGTCCCCCAGCAACAATAGATTCCCTGCAGCAACAGTGAACTACCCACAACAAAATATCACACCCAGTAACAAAATATCCACCCAAGCAACATTAGATCCCCCCAGCAGCAACAACAGATCTCCCAGCAGGCAGCATCAATAGATCCTCCAGCAGCCAGTAAAAAAAGACCTCTCCCTCAACAGTAGATCCCTTCCAGCAACATAAGACCCCTCCAGCAACAATAGATTTACCATCAGCAACAATAGACGCTCACACAAAATCAGATCCCCACCAGTGACAATAGATCCCCACACTATTACATACATTCAGTGCTGGAGGTGCCGGAACTGCATTCCCCCGCGTTCCTGCTGGAAAAAAAAAAATATTTATTATCTCTCGATAGATATAATTTTTTAGCACTGGTCGCCCCCCCTCCCCCTCCCAAAATGTCAGGTGTCTGATTTGTCCTCCACAATATCGCAGTCCCACACTTATTGGGATTTTTTTACCAAAAATATGATGCAGAATACATATTGACCTAAATTTTATAAAGAAATTTAGATATAATATTTTTTTTCTTATTGGGTATGTTTTATAGCAGAAAGTAAAAAAAAAAAAAAAAAAAAAAATGTATTTATTTTTTGTTTATAGCGCAAAAAATAAAAACTGCAGAGGTGATCAAATACCATCAAAAGAAAGTTCTATTTGTGGAGGAAAAAAAAAAAGCCAACAATTTTATTTGGGTACAATGTTGCATGACCACACAATTGTCAGTTTAAGTATCGCAGTGCCGTATCACAAAAAATGGCCTGGTCATGAAGGGAGGGAGGGGGGTAAATCTTCTGGTGGTTATGTTTCATAAAGTTTTATTGAAGAATAATGTAGAATACAAACAAAGTTCTTAAACAACAGCGTTACAAAGAGATGTTGATATCACCACAATACGCCAACAACAAAAGGGGAGCTTAATTCAGCATAAGTTGTACCTGGTAGGGAAAACAGTGATATGAATTTGCCTTGTGGTTCTACCGGTTCCAGGGGTTCGCCTGTGAGCGATCCCAATAGGTGTTGTCCTCCATCTTTTGGCATATATTGAGGTTAACTGGGGTTGTGCTGGAGGGAGTATTTTCAACAGGTTGAAGTATAGCTCTGTTTAAATTCAGGATTTTTCAGTGTCCTATACGTATCTGCCGGGGCAAGTGATTGGGGAGAGTGAGGTCATAGACTTGGTTATTGGGTGACATAAGTGGATATCTAAGTGGGATATCGGGAGGGGGGGATTGTGAAAGATGAGCGGGGGAGAAGAGGTGAGAAGTAGGGGAGGGGGGGTCTCTCTGACTCCCTTCTCCGGGTAACAAGTGGTTTTAATATAAGCTTCAGGAGATCTGATATTTGTTAAATGGGGGGGGGGGGGGGGGGGCGTGAGGGGGGTGAATAAAAGGAAGTGTGAATGTGAGGTCAAGGCAGCGTATGTCGATTTGTGGTTGGTCTGGTCTGTTACCAAACCAGTTCATGAGGTGGGTGAGCAGCATATGTTCAGGTATTCAGACGTCGTCTGGTAGTGTGTCCAACGGGCCCATCTTTTGTTAAATCTCGTCAGGGTGTCGCGAGCAATGTGAATCGGTTTTTCCATTTTAGCTACCCTACGAATTCTATGAAGCCACTCTTTGAGAGTAGGTATCTGTGTCGAATTCCAGTGAATAGGGATGCATTGTTTTGCTGCATTTATCATGTGCATTACCAAGGATTTGTGATAGGAATTGTTTGACAGTGGCGAGTGATGGAGTAGAAATTGGGCTGGAGAGCGTGTCAGGTCGTAAGATGTAACCTGGGAGGTTATGCGACACACTTCCCTCCAGAACACTTGCAGAGGGGTGCAAGACCACCATATATGGAGAAGAGTTCCCTTCTCTTCGTGGCATCTCCAGCAGATGTCTGTTGTGGATGGATAAAATTTTTGTAAGAGTGATGGGGTGCGATACCATTTGGATTGGACTTTGTATCCATTTTCCTGTGTAGTGACATTAGAGGAACCCTTATGAATATTTAGGAAAATTTGTTCCCCGTTCTCAGATGTGAGCGTGATCGAGAGATATTTCTCCCAGTGCTTACATGCTGGATTCTCCTTGGCCTGTAAAAAGGAGTTTGTGTGGAGGATATCAGGTGAGATTGAGGGGTCGTCTGGATGCATAGTCTTTTGAAAGGGGTCAGTTGTCTCGAGCATTGCGAGTTTTTGTCTAGGAGTTTGAGATGTTGGGCAAGCAGGAGATAAGTCCAGGTGGGGATGTTGGGTCTCTCCATTCGGTTTGCAAGTTGGGAAGCTGATAAGTTTCTCATGGTGAAAGAACTGATAGGTTCTCATTTGGTCTTGTGGCCAAATTATCCTTTTAAGTAGTGTCGGTGCATGCCTGGGGGGAATGCAGTGTTTAGTTTTACAGAGATCCAGGGATGGAGGATATGGTGGAGTGGGAGCACAGTTTCTGGAAACAGTGCAAGGTTGGCCCTATGAAAGGATGGAGACGTGTCGCGGTGGGGATATGACTTAGGGTAGTCCATGGTAGAGCATACAGAGGTAAGTTTGTAAAGAACGCTTCTAAGGTTACCCAGTCTTTGTGAGGGGAGTGGACATTCCAGTCCACTATTCTAGTGAGGTGAGTGGCCGTTTGATAATTGAGATCTGGGAGGCCAATATTTCCTAGTGGTTTAGGTTTGGTGAGTTGTTTGTAGTTGATTCTTGCTCTACGTTCTCCCCAGAGGAATCTGGAGCAAATGTGTTTAAATGTTTTGAAGAAGGATGGTGGGATGTGGATTGGGATCATCTGCATGATATAGAGCATTCTCGGTAGAGCGTTTATCTTTAGGATGGCTGCTCTACCGAACCATGAAAGGTTGGTTTTTTCCAGTGTTTGAGATCACAAAATAATTTGTTCAAGAGGGGCACATAATTATTCGTATAGAGGTCAGGGAGTTTGGAGGGGAGTTGTATGCCCAGTTATGTGATCGACCCGAGTTTCCATAGGAATGGGAAGTTTTCCTTACAATGATCTACTAGGTGTTGTGGCAAGGATATATTGAGGGCAAAGGACTTTGAAAAGTTGATTTTGAGGTTAGAGAGGGGTTGGAAATGTGTGAACGCTGCTAATAATACTGGCAGGGTGGTTAATGGTTCCGTCAAAAACCGTAATATATCATCGGCGTAAGCGGCATATTTATATTCCCTGTTGGGTGCTAGGAAGCCCTTAATATCTGAATTTAATCTTAGTTTATGGAGGAATGGTTCAAGAGTGCGGACAAAAAGGATAGGGGGCAGCCTTGCCTCGTTCCGTTTTGTATGGGGAAGGCGTTCGACAGAGTGTTGTTGACCCATACTTTGGCTGAGGGGCCAGTATATAATGAGAGGATCAGACCGCACATGTGTGGGCCTATGACTATAGTTTGTAAGACCGCTTCCATGTAGTCCCAAGCCGCTCCGTCGAACGCTTTTTCGGCATCTAGGGATAAGAAAAAAACTTTCTGGTTCGTTTGTTATAAGGTTGTGTAAGTTGATTGCCTTAATGGTGTTATCCCTAGCCTCTCGACCAGGGATAAAGCCTACTTGGTTTTGAGAAATGAGAGAGGGGAGGAGTGGTAATAATCTGTTTGCTAGTATTTTGGAGAAAATTTTGATGTCTACATTTAATAGTGAGATTGCCCTGTAATCTCCTGTTTGTGTGGGATCTTTTTCTTCTTTGGGAATAACTACTATGTGGGCTTCTAAAATGTCTCTTGTGAGGGGGTTCGAGGAAGAGAGAGGGTTAAAAGCATTCAGAAAGGGGGATCAAAGGATGTCTGAGAACATCCCGTAATATACAGCGGGGAGTCCATCTGGGCTCGGGCTCCTTCCTGGCTTTAATTGTTTGATGGCCAGTTCCCATTCCTTTGTGGAAATTGGTGATTCAAGATTGGTGGTGGCTTCGTTTTGAATTTTCCCTGGGGCGAATTGGTCTAAGAACGTTTTAATCTTATGTGATCTTCTCGAGGGTAGCGTAGGGGGGGAGGATTGGATGCGTTGAGATTGTATAGGGAGGAATAATAGTTTTCAAATTCTTGTGCAATGTCTTCGTTTTTCGTAATCGTCTGTCCTGTAGGGAAGATCTTCCGGTGGTTAATCGCCACTGTTTTTTGTTCTTTGCTTAGCAAAGAAGACTAAAAACTTTTAAGAAAAGATGTTTTTCTTATTTGCAAAAATTTTTAACAGAAACTAAGTAATTTTTCTCCTTCACTGATGTGCACTGATGAGGCTGCACTGAATGGCACTGTTGAGGCTGCACCGATTATCAGAAGACTGATGATCAGTGCCCTAATTATCAGTGTAAGCGTCATGCTTGCCAATTACTGGCTCTTCTCTCCTCATACTGTGACTGCGCATGAGGAAAGGAATGCTGATAACCGGCAAGTTTGTTTAGATGTGATCAGCTGTGATTGGACTCAGCTAATTACATGGTATAGGGCCAGTGTGATTGGCCCTTTACCCCAATCTATGATCAGCTGTGATCTGACGACACAGTGATCAATACATGCCGATAGGTCACCACAGTGGAGGGGGGCGTGGTTCTGGGAAAATGTCTATGGGTGCTCTCCCAGAACAGGACGACCGCATTGTAGCCGTCTTTTGGCTATAGCTCAGTCAAGAAGTGGTTACCTTTTTGCTTGGAATGAATTAATTAATGCTTTTATTTCTGTTGCTGTGTTTGTCATTGTGTCCATTATTTCAAATGATAGGGTCATTTTCATTTCCAATGTAATGAAGAATGTTGGATCAGAAACCATATGTTGAGAGACAGACGCCTGATCCAGCCAGCCACTGGCTTAAGAAATAATCATATTTTGTCAAGGAGGTTAGACAAACTGTATCCATTGTGATTTATGTCCCTCTAAGACAGTGGTTCTCAACTCCAGTCCTCGGGACCCACCAACAGGTCAGATTTTAAGTATTACCTTGGGGAGTTGCAGATTAGAATACTGCAATCACTGAGCAGCAAGTGATATCACCTGTGATGTATTTCAGCTATCTTGCAAACCTGGCCTGTTGGTGGGTCCTGAGGACTGGAGTTGAGAACCACTGCTCTAAGATAAGCCAATACGTCGAATTAGATTTGCCATTCAAATAAACAGGGGTGGTTAGTGGAACAGAACTTTCCTTTTTCAATTTGATGATGCATGCAACTCAGACCCCCATTGTAGTTCTATGGATGGTCCTGGGTGAAGAAAAAAAAAAAGTGGAGGAAAAATGGGGATGGCCATTAAACTTGAGCCAGAGACTCTTCCCTTACTCTCATGGGAGTCCTTTTTATTTATCTGCTGTGCTAAGTTCTTTCATTGACTCCTTTGCCAGAGAGGCCAGTCCATTTCCCGAAACACAGCCATCCAGAGGTTTATCCATTAAAGGCTGTTTTCATTATACCATCTTTTGTTGCAGTGAAGACTAGTGGTTTGGGCTTTATTAACAATAAGAATGAAAAGTCTGCTTTAAACTCTGATTAAACAAGAAGTAGTTGTTTAACACTGCCCCTTGGTGAAGAGGTTCGTGCTGCATCATTTCAATTAACAGAAGAGTCAGTTAGCGCACATTCTTGATAAAGCACTGCTTTCATCAGTCACCGTAAATAGAGAGCTGTGCCTACCTAAGAATCACAGGGTCGGGAAGCGCGGTGTCATGTAGATTTATTGAATACTGTGGCTGTGCTTAAGAGCTCAATAGGGAATCTGTAAAATTAGATAAACCCTGCATATTCTAATCCGTTGACTTTTATATGGAGAAATGGCATTTATTTCCTAAAAATTGTCTGCAGATACATTACTTGCATACTAACGTTGCCCCAAGTTCTCTGTTAGATTTCAACTGAATAACAAATTTTATGGCAAATGAGCTTAGTTTAGACATCTTGATATAACTGATGGAAAAATTTCCTTGGCCTAAATATGGTGCATTATTTGGGTCTTAGGTAACCAAGGGGTTGTTTTACGAAAACGGGATAGTGTCAAATCTGGTGCAGCTCTGCATAAAAAAACCTGGCTTCCATGTTTTTTGTCAAAGCCTAATTTAACAAGCTGAAGCTATAAGCTGGTTAACCACTTCACCCATATCCCCATTTTTTTTTTTTTTTTTTTCAAAAAGCAAATAAAGCAAATTTGTTTCTCAGTTTAGGCCAATATGTATTCTTCTACATATTTTTGGTAAAAAAAAATAAAAATCGCAATAAGCGTATATTGATTGGGTTGCGCAAAAGTTATAGAGTCTACAAAATAGGGGATAGATTTATAGCATTTTTATTATATATATTATTATGGCTGACACTTTTGACACATTTTTGGGACCATTGGCATTTATACAGCGATCAGTGCTATAAAAATGCAATGATTACTGTAAAAATGTCACTGGCAGGGAAGGGGTTAACACTAGGGGACGATCAAGGGGTTAACTGTTCCCTATGTGTGTTTCTAAAGTGTAGAAACAGATTTTCTGGTGTATGTAACCCTAAGTTTTTTTGTTTTTTTTTTTTGTTTTGCTCTCTCTCGCTGCCATTTCTCCCACAGCTGTCTTCTCCCCGTTCTGTCTTCTTGTGCTATCTTCTTCCTTGCCGCTAGTTCCCTGCTTTCAAAAAAAAAAAGCTGCTGTCTGGCAACTCTTTTATATAGCCATGGGGCTTTTTTTTTTTTTTTTTTTTTATAAATAGCAACAGGTAACCGCTGGCGAGGAAGAAGACAGCAGCGGAAGTAGATGGCACAAGAAGACTGCTCGCGGAGAAGGGGGCGGTGGGAGGAGACGGCTCAGAGCAATTTTTTTTTTAAATAAAGGACTTGTCAAAAACTGGCTCTTAGTTTTGTTGTTTTTGTTTTTTGTTTTTTACATTTTTACTGCTTTTTGGGGTGAATGGGTAGGGGTATGATACCTATTCACATAGGGGGTGGGATCTAGGGCCCCCATCTTAAAGCGGGGCTTCCAAATTCCAATAAGCCCCCTGCCCGCAGACCCCGACAACCACTGGCCAGGTAGGTCGGGAAGAGGCCCTTGTCCCCTCAGAACGCTCTTGCTCAACCCTTCTTTCCTGACTTGCCGGGTGGCATGCTCGGATAAAGGTCTGGTATGGCTTGGGGGGGTGCGCCACTCTGTATTTTTTTTTTTCTCCCATTCAGCAGGGAATCCTGCTAACAGCTGATGACTCATCGGTTGTTATGGACATGGCGGCCGGCTTCCCAGCCCCCTCCTTAGCAACCAGCTATATACAGTGTGTTTTACAGTATAAAAAGAGGGGGGGGGACGCAAAATGCATGAAACCTGCATGCAAAAACGGATATAAAAGAGGGTTTAAAAGTGCACTGCAAAATGTGCCTAAAAAATGCATCAAGCACAGCCGCATAGATGTGAACCTAGACTTAGGTGCTTGTGCGATTTTAAAAGATCTCACGACTGACTTTTTTTTTTTTTTTTTTTTCTTTTCTCTCTTTACAGTGCCTCTGCATCAGAACGTCCCATCTACCATCTGCCACCAGGCTGGCCACCGCTTTGTGAGCTGCCACCATCACTCCATCCCCCCACACCAGCAGACTGGAGTGAATCAGAGGATTTGGAGTGGGGCTGATGTTGAGGAGCCACCGAAAAACCTTGAAAGAAGAGTATAATATTACTACAGATACACTTTCAATGAAAGCTATTTTGCAAATAATATTTTTGTTTTATATTGAAACCCCTATTGTTATTCATAAATGGACTCCTCCAGAAGATTTTAAATTCTAAGATGTTACAGGGCTAAAGTGTGGGATCAACTATTTTGTGAACTGACAAATCCTAATCGTTTTTATTTAGAACTGTTTCTGTATAGCACAGTAGCATCACCAAGAAATATATGAGAAAAATGCAGCCATTCAAAGGTGCCTTGGAAATTTAGTGTGTTATTATTATTATTATTATTTTTTAAATATATATGTGTGTGTGTGTATATAAAATGTCTGTAATTAGCATTTTATGGTTCTTGCACATTGTAGCAAATGGTTGAAACTAACATGTATTTAAATAATGTCCCTATCCTAAAGATGTTGATATAGATCGAGATATACAGTATCTCACAAAAGTGAGTACACCCCTCAAATTTTTGTAAATATTTATTATCTTTTCATGTCATAACACTGAAGAAATGACACTTTGCTACAATGTAAAGTAGTGAGTGTACAGCTTGTATAACAGTGTAAATTTGCTGTCCCCTCAAAATAACAACACACAGCCATTAATGTCTAAACCGCTGGCAACAAAAGTGAGTACACCCCTAAGTGAAAATGTCCAAATTGGGCTCAAAGTGTTAATATTTTGTGTGGCCACCATTATTTTCCAGCACTGCCTTAACCCTCTTGGGCATGGAGTTCACCAGAGCTTCACAGGTTGTCACTGTGGTCTGCTTCCACTCCTCCATGATGACATCACGGAGTTGGTGGATATTGGAGACCTTGAGCTCCTCCACCTTCCGTTTGAGGATGCCCCACAGATGCTCAATAGGGTTTAGATCTGGAAACATGCTTGGCCAGTCCATCACCTTTTACCCTCAGCTTCTTTAGCAAGGCAGTGGTTGTCTTGGAGGTGGGTTTGGGGTCGTTATGTTGGAATACTGCCCTGCGGCCCAATCTCCGAAGGGAGGGGATTATGCTCTGCTTCGCTATGTCACAGTACATGTTGGCATTCATGGTTTCCGCAATAAACTGTAGCTCCTCAGTGCTGGCAGCACTCATGCAGCCCCAGACCATGACACTCCCATCACCATGCTTGACTGTAGGCAAGACACACTTGTCGTTGTACTCCTCACCTGGTTGTCGCCACACACCCTTGACACGATCTGAACCAAATAAGTTTATATTGGTCTCATCAGACCACAAGACATGCTTGTCTTCAGCAAACTGTTTGTGGGCTTTCTTGTGCATTATCTTTTAGAAGAGGCTTCCTTCTGGGATGACCGCTATGCAGACCAATTCAATGCAGTGTGCGGTGTATGGTCTGAGCACTGACAGGCTGACCCCCACCCCCACGCCTTCAACCTCTGCAGCAATGCTGGCAGCACTCATACGTCTATTTCCCAAAGACAACCTCTGGATATGACGCTGAGCACGTGCACTCAACTTATTTGGTCGACCATGGCGAGGCCTGTTCTGAGTGGAACCTGTCCTGTTAAACCACTGCATGGTTTTGGCCACCGAGCTGCAGCTCGGTTTCAGGGTCTTGGCAATATTGTTATAGCCTAGGCCATCTTTATGTAGAGCAACAATTCTTTTTTTTTTTTTTTTTTTTTTTTTAGATCCTTAGAGAGTTCTTTGCCATGAACTTCCAGTGACCAGTATGACAGAGTGAAAGCGATAACACCAAATTTAACACACCTGCTCCCCATTCACACCTGAGACCTTGTAACACTAACGAGTCCCATGACACCGGCGAGGGAAAATGGCCAATTGGGCCCAGTTTGGACACTTTCAATTTGGTGTACTCACTTTTGTTGCCAGCGATTTTAGACATTAATTTCTGTGTGTTGAGTTATTTTGAGGGGACAGCAAATTTACACTGTTATACAAACTGTACACTCACTACTTTACATTGTAGCAAAGTGTCATTTCTTCAGTGTTGTCACATGTAAAGATAGAATAAAATAATTACAAAAATGTGAGGGGTGTACTCACTTTTGTGAGATTGTGTGTGTGTGAGAGAGATTTTATATATTTATTATATTTATTATATAATATCAGTTGTGCTCATAAGTTTACATACCCTGACAGAATTTATGATTTCTTGGCCATTTTTCAGAGAATATGAATGATGGCACAAAAACATTTCTTTCACTCATGGTTAGTGTTTGGCTGAAGCCATTTATTATCAATCCACTGTGTTTACTCTTTTTAAATCATAACAGAAACAACCCAAATGACCCTGATCAAAAGTTTACACACCCTGGTGATTTTGGTCTGATAACATGCACATAAGTTGACACAAAGGATTTTAAATGGCTATTAAAGGTAACCATCCTCACCTGTGATCTGTTTGTTTGTAATTGGTGTGTGTGTATGTATAAAAGGTCAATGAGCGTCTAGACTCCTGACAGACCCTTGCATCTTTCATCCAGTGCTGCACTGACGTCTCTGGATTCTGAGTCATGGGGAAAGCAAAAGAATTGTCAAAGGATCTGCGAGAAAAGGTAGTTGAACTGTATAAAACAGGAAAAGGATATAAAAAGATATCCAAGGAATTGGGAATGCCAATCAGCAGTGTTCATCTCTAATCAAGAAGTGCAAAATGAGGGATTCTGTTGAAACCAAACCACGGTCAGGTAGACCAACTAAAATTTCAGCCACAACTGCCAGGAAAATTGTTTACGATGCAAAGAAAAGCCTACAAATAACTTCAGGTGAAATACAGGACTCTCTGAAAACATGGTGTGGCCATTTCAAGATGCACAATAAGGAGGTACTTGAAGAAAGATGGGCTGCATGGTCGAGTTGCCAGAAGAAAGCCCTTACTATGCAAATGCCACAAAGTATCCTGCTTACAATACGCCAAACAGCACAGAGACAAGCCTCAAACCTTCTGGCACAAAGTCATTTGGAGCGATGAGACCAAAATTGAGCTTTTTGGCCACAACCATAAACGCTACATTTGGAGAGGAGTCAACAAGGCCTATGATGAAAGGTATACCATTGCTACTGTGACGGAAGTGGATCGCTGATGTTTTGGGGATGTGTGAGCTACAAAGGCACAGGAAATTTGGTCAAAATTGATGGCAAGATGAATGCAGTATGTTATCAAAAAATACTGGAGGAACATTTGCATTTATCAGCCAGGAAGCTGCGCATGAGACGTAGTTGGACATTCCGACATGACAATGATCCAAAACACAAGGCCATGTCGACTTGTCATTGGCTAGAGCAGAATAAAGTGATTGTTCTGGAGTGGCCATCTCAGTCTCCTGACCTCAATATGATTGAGCCACTCTGGGGAGATCTCAAACTTGCAGTTAATGCAAGACAGCCCAAGAATTTACAGGAACTGGAGGCATTTTGCCAAGAGGAATGGGCAGCTTTACCATCGAGCCTCATCCACAAATGCCACAAAAGACTTCCTGCTGTCATTGATGTTAAAGGGGGCAATACACAGTATTAAGAACTGGGGTATGTAAACTTTTGATCAGGGTCATTTGGCTAGTGTCTGTTGTCCTTATGATTTAAAAAGAGTAAACACAGTTGAGTGATAATAAATGGCTTCAGCCAAACACTAACCATGAGTGAAAGAAAAGTTTTTGTGTTATCATTCAGATTTTCTCTGAAAAATGGCCAAGAATTCATAAATTCTGCCAGGGTATGTAAACTTACGAGCACAACTGTGTGTGTGTGTGTGTATATATGTATAAACATGTTGCAATGTCTGTGATGAATACGACCTAAAAAAACTAAAAAGGCTTGTATCAGCATTCACAGCCCATTTTTACTATGTGATTAGCTGTGACCAATCAATAGACCGTGTCTAATCACTGTCATTCAGTAAAAATATTTGCTTATAGAAGTAAAATTCACTACTATAAGCAAGTTACATATAGTTACATACAGGAGGTTCCCGAGTTACGAACCTCCGACTTGCGAACAACTCCTACTTATGAACGGGAGGCGGCGTCGTGGAAAACATCGGAAAACGACGTCTCTGCGCATGCGCTTCCGACTTAAGAACAAACAGGCAGTCCCTAACCCGTTCGTAACTCGGGGACTGCCTGTAGTTAAGTCAGGTTGAAAAAAGACACAAGTCTATCTAGCTCAACCAATCAAAAAAGAAAACAACCATACAATCCCATATACACCATTCTATACCCACAGTTGAAGGTGAAAAACCCCAGCAAAGCATTATCCAATTTGCTCCAGCAAGGGAAAAAAATCCTTCCCGCTCCCCAGAGAGGCAATCTTATATTTCCTGGATCGTTACTTCTAAATGTCAGTATCCAGTTCTCTTATGTACATTTAGCAAGAATCCAGGCCTTTTTTAAAGCAATCTACTGAGCTGGCCAGAACCACCTCTGGAGGGAGTCTATTTCACATTTTCACAGCTCTTACTGTGAAGAAACCTTTCCGGAGATTCAGGCTGGGTTCCCATATGAGCATGTAGCAGCTCACAGCAGGAGTCCGATGCATTCACTGTTTCAGGTCCGATATTAGCCCAAATTTTTGGCTGAATTCAGACTTGAAATGGACCAAAAGACGCACAGGGCTCTTGTGCAAATTGCATCGGAGCCGCTGCGGAGATATGTGAACCGGCTCCATAGAGAGCCGGTCACAATCTCCTGCTGTGCAAATTGGATGCGGGGAAACTCTTTTCCTCTAGACGTAAAGCGTGCTCCCCTGTCCTCTGTGATGACCTTAAAGTGAATAACTCAACACCAAATTCACTATATGGACCACATATGTATTAGTACATATTGATCATGTCCAACCTTATTCTCCTCTTCTCAAGAGGGAATAGATTCAGTTCCTCTAACCCAGGGCTTGACAAATTTGCTTGAAATCTAGGAGCCCGCTAAAAAAGTTAGGAGCCAGGTTTTTTTTTTTTTTTTTTAAACGACTGACAAAGCTTTATTTTCAATATAAAAATTAACCAATCTTAAATTTACACAGAGACGACTAGAACGAATGTGACTGCTTTTATTTCCTGCCATGCAGGGACACAAGACCACCATATTCCCGCTAAGGATCCAATCAGGTCCACCTGAAAAACTGACAGGCGAACCTGATCAGACAGCCCGTGTGAAAGGGGCCAAGCAGGGAGATGACAAATAATAAATTAATTTTAATTAACCACTTCCTTCCCGCAGGACGACTATATATATCCTGTCTTTGAAGAGAAATACCGTTGTTATGGTAGCAGCTAGCTACCATAACCCCGGTATCTTCTTCAAGAGCCGGCGGTTCTCTTTCAGATAAAAGTGGTCTCTGCAGCAGATTCGCAGCGAGATCACTTTTATCGGCGGCAGGAAAGGGCCCCCCCTACCGCCGCTCTCCGGTGCCCTTCACCGCTTACCGTGGCCATCGGTAATGGTGGAGGCGATCCTGATCTGTCCCTGGCCTGACATGGAGACGAGTGAGAGGAAGATGGCCCCCCTGCCCATCTCCAAGTCATTGCAGGGCGGAAGCGACGTCAAATTGTCACTTCCACCCATAGCTCTTGAAGGCACATTTTATTTTATTTTTTTCAAATGACAATTTTTTTTTTTTTTTTTAATGCATTTTAGTGTAAATATGAGATCTGAGGTCTTTTTGACCCCAGATCTCATATTTAAGAGGACCTGTCATGCTTTTTTTCTATTACAAGGGATTTTTACATTCCTTGTAATAGGAATAAAAGTGACTTTTTTTTTTTTTAAAGAACAGTGAAAAAATAAAAGTTAAAATAAATAAGAAAAAAAAAAAAATTTAAATGTGCCCCATCCCTTGTAATAGAAATAAAAGTGACGGACGAAATTTTGAAGCGTGACATGTTGGGAATCAATTTACTCAGCGTAACATTATCTTTCACAATATAAAAAAAATTGGGCTAACTTTACTGTTTTCTTATTTAATTAAAAAAAGTATTTTTTCCCAAAAAAGTGCGCTTGTAAGTCCGCTGCGCAAATACGGTGTGACCGAAAGTGTTTTAATGACCGCCATTTTATTCTCTAGGGTGTTAGAATAAAAAATATATATAATGTTTGGGGGTTCTAAGTAAAGGGAAGGAGATGAGCAGGCAGTGAAAACAGGTAGGGAAAGCTCCATTAGCATTGGTGGATGTCTTGTCATACCAACGGCCACCACCAGAGGGCGCCCGATTGCAGAAGGAACCATAGGACTGCAGTAGGCCGCAAAGCCGGGGCCTCAATTACCGGCTCGGCCCAACACGATCACGCCGGGAGGGGGGGGTGTCGAACGGACACAGGATACCCCAGCTGTGCTGCCCCGGGCGCCAGGGGCAGCAAATGCGACCTGGCGCCTGGGGTTTGTCAAGCCCTGCTCTAACCTTTCCTTATAGCTGAGCTCCTCCATGCCTCTTATCAGTTTGGTTGCTCTTCTATGCACTTTCTCCAGTTCCCGATATCCTTTTTGTGAACTGGTGCCCAAAACTGAACTGCATATTCCAGATGAGGTCTTACTAATGATTTGTGCAGGGACATAATGACATTGCTCGTTCTCTCTCTCTGGAGTCCATACCTCTTTTAATACAAGATAGAATTTTGCTCGCTTTGGAAATCCTAGCTTGGCATTGCATGCTATTATTAAGCTAATGATCTACCAAAACCCCCAGATTCTTCTCCACTATACTATGGATTCCACCAGCTGTACTCCCCCTAGTATTTATGATGCATGCATATTCTTAGCCCCGAAGTGCATAACTTTACATTTATCAACATTAAACCTCATTTGCCACATAGTTGACCAATTAAACAGTGCATTGAGGTTGGCTTGTAAGTTGGAGACATCCTGTAAGGATGTTATTCTACTGCATGGATTAGTGTCATCTGCAAAGACTGAAATTTTAATCCCAGACCCTATATCATTTATAAATGTTTTAAAAAGTAAGGGTCCCAACACTGAACCTTGGGGTACCACTGATAACTGAAACCATTCAGAATATGAATCATTAACCCCTACTCTCTGAATTCAGTCTTTTAGCCAGTTTTCTATCCATTTACAAATTGATCTTTCCAAGCCTGTAGACTTTACCTTACACATTAGCCTTGTGTGGGGAACTGTGTCAAATGCAGTGGCGATGCATCCATTAAGGGCAAATGGGCGCCGCCCCCTGTGTGTAGAATAGATAGATTCATGCATTGCATGAATCAACCCATGATGGCTGTAGCCACCCCCTATTCAGGGCATCTGGCCCCTTTTTGGACGCCTGAATTTCAGCGGCAGGTGTGTTTTTTTTGAAGCACCTGATTAGAGCTAGAGGCTCTGATAGGCTTCAAAAAAGGTGGACTTGGAGCGCAAAGCATTGCGCTTGCAGTCCACGCAGGTGTGTTAGCAAAGCAAATTAATATTTGCTTTTCTAACACTGAACTGCCTCTGCCAATCAGGAGGCGTGGATCTAATACTCGTCACCAGGGCCGGATTAACGTAGGGGCTATTGGAGCTGCAGCTCCAGGCCCCTACCGTAATATAGGCCCAATACACTGACACTGCACACAATTGCCGTCTGCCGGCCGCTACATTGTACAGACATTGAAGAGCTTCAGCGGAGCGGTGCCAAGTGCGCTCCTGCTCAAGTCTAGGACCAACACACTTCCCTCCCTGTCAGACGGAGTGATCTCCACCCGACAGAGTTCCTGGTCCCAGAGCAGCACAACGTCATCATTCAGGGGCCGGCCCAGGAGGCTCGATGGTAGAGGAGTGCCAGGGGTGCTGCAAGCAGCGAGGATACGCTGTACAAGTGAGCAGAGCAATAATCTAAGGGGTCTGGGCTGGCAGTGGCAGATGATTTTGTCCTATCCTATGTATGTGTCAGCTCAGTGTGAACTGGCTGAAGTGGAGGGAGAGGAGGTTAATTAATGAACAATACTACTTGTATTATGCAGAATGAAGGGGGTTAACGTACTGCCACTGACTAGTGGCAGTAAATTATCCCCTTTGTGTGCTGCATTACTGGCAGTAGTGAAAGTGAGTGTTAAATAACCCCTTTATGGCACAGCATGAAGGGGTTTATAAACACCGACACTGGTGCTACTAATGCAGCACAAAGGGGTTAATTAACTACCACTGGTCACTGATGCATCGTGCTGCATAATACAAATAGTATTGTTAATTAAAGGATAAGTTCACTTTTTGGAACATGTTACATGTTCCACCCATTTTTAGGGTGGAACATGTTCCCACTCCTGCAGGTCTCCCGATCTGCTCCCTCTAGTGACAGCAGGCCAGGGATCCTCTCCCTGAACTAGCTGTCGCAATTATAAAAAAAAAAAAAGCGCGGTTGTGCAAGGCTCCATCAGCCTGACCAAGTCATTCATTCACAGAGCTCTGTAAATGGGGAAACTACAAGTACCGACAGCCTCTGCATCTGTCGGCTTGTAGTTCTCAATGAACTACCAGGATGCTGTTGGGCACTCTGGTAGTTCATTGTCTTATCCTGTCAGCGTGTAACTGCCTGCCCAAATGATGTACGAGCAGACAGATACACTGACAAGTCTACAGGAGTCCTGCATGGCACCTGCAATCTGATGATCGTGGGTGAAATGCTTTTCAGGCTACTAGTAACAAAATAATAAAAGCACATTTTTTTTTACTTCCGAAAAGATGTGCATGTATGTTTTTTTTTTAAAAACGTATGTTTTAACCCCCCACCCACAAAGAGTTAACCACCTCCAGCCAGGTCACATGCCATCAATGCTGGGGGTTATTATTACGTAGGGTGGCACCATTGCTGGGGTAGATTGTTGCAGAAATTGGCACTGATACTGGGGGTTATTTTTTGCTGTTACTGACACCAATGCTCTGGGTTGGTATCGTGTATATTGTCACTGATCCTGGGGGTTATTATTGCTGCTGCTGACACCAATGATGTGGGTTGTTATTGCGTAAACTGGCACTGATGTTTTTGGTTATTATGGAAACTGGTATTTATGCTGGGGGTTATTATTCCCAAAACTGACACCTATTCAGGGTGGATATAATTGCGTAAACTGGCACTGATGCTGGGGGTTATTATTAGAGGTTGACCGATATATCGGCCGATATGTGTCCATTTTTGATAAATCGGCATCGGGCGATTATTATCAAAATTAGGCCGATATTTAGCAATAACCGCCATTCCTCCTCCCTTCTCCACACTCAGCGCGGCACTTGATGCTTGCCAGAGCCGCTGAGTGTGTGAAGCTGGCACGTAACAGAGAGGAGAGAGAGAGGGATCTGTCAGAATTGATGTCGGGGGTGGGCGGAACCCAGCCGCTATCAAACACTAGCCAATAGGATGGTATCTGGGCGGGCCGCTACGTGTATGTGGCCCCACCCCTTTTCTTAAGCAGCCCAATCATTGGCTGATGTTTGATAGCTGCTGAGTGCCGCCCACCCTGGCCGGGTCCCGCCCACCCCGACATTAATCTCAATTCTGACATCTCTCTGTTGTCAGTTTCACACACAGTTACTCGGCTTAGTGTGAAACCTGCCAGTACCAATCAGTGCCATCTGTCAGTGCCACCTGCCACACAGTGCCACCTACCAGTGCCTGCCAGTGCCATGCCAAGCAGTGCCACCTGCCAGTGTCAATAGTGCCACCTGCCAGTTCCAAACCAGTGCCACCTGCCAGTGCCACTGCCAATCAGTGCCAACCAGTGCCACTGCCAATTAGTGCCAGCGCCACCTGCCAGTGCCATGTCAGTTCCAAACCAGTGCCACCTTCCAGTGCCACTGCCAATCAGTGCCACCTGCCAGTGCCACCTGCCAGTGTCATCTGTCAGTGCCACCTGCCTGCCAGTGCCACCGCCAGTCAGTGCCACCTGCCATTGCCAACCAGTGCCTGCCAGTGCCACCTGCCACCTCCAACCAGTGCCCCACCAATCAGTGCCACGCCAATCAGTGCCACCTGCCAGTGCCAATAGTACCACCTGCCAGTTCCAAACCAGTGCCACCTGCCAATGCCTGCCAGTGCCACCTTCCAGTGCCTACCAGTGCCACTGCCAATCAGTACCAACCAGTGCCACCTGCCAATCAGTGCCAGTGCCAAACAGTGCCACCTGCCAGTGCCATGTCAGTTCCAAACCAGTGCCACCTTCCAGTGCCAAGCAGTGCCACTGATAATCAGTGCCACCTGCCTAAGTCAACCAGTGCCACCTGCCACAGCCAGTGCCATCTGTACTGAGGACATCAAGTGTGTGGTAGAGTGACAGCAGCAAGCAGGGAGGAGTGGAGTGGGTGAGGTCTTTTTTTTTTTAAATTGGCCTAAAATATCAGCAACAAAAATCGGCATCATATATCGGCCACCCCAATTTCTAAATATCGGCTTCGGCCAGAGAAAAACCCATATCGGTCGACCTCTAGTTATTATTGCTGCTGACACCAATGATGTGGGTTGTTATTGCGTAAACTGGCACTAATGTTTTTGGTTATTATGGAAACTAGTATTTATGCTGGGGGTTATTATTTCCTAAACTGATACCTATTCAGAGTGGATATAATTGCGTAAACTGGCACTGATGCTAGGGGTTATTATTGCTGCTACTGACACCAATGCTGCCGGTTGTTATTGCATAAACTGGCACTGATGTTTTCCCTTATTATTATGGAAACTACCATTTATGGAGCAATTATTTCCTAAACTGGCACCTATGCTGGGTGGATATAATTGCAGAAACAGGCACTGATACTGGGGGTTAATATTGTGTAAACTGATACTTATGCAGATGGTCATTAAGAAATATTTTCAATATGTTTCTGTTATGACACCTTAAAGTGGAGTTCTACCAAATAGTGGAACTTCTGCTTTAAGGAGTCCTGACCCCTGACATGCCGCATTTGGCATGTCATTTTTTGGGGAGGAAGCATATACCTAGTTACCAGCTCCCACTTCCACTCGGGCCACCTAGGTGGCCCCTCCCTCCCTGCAATCTTCTGGGTCACGTCACAGGTCCCAGAAGATTGCCCGGCCATTCAGGACATCCAGCACGACTTGCACATATGCAGTACACACACGACTGTGAAGCCACAAGCTGTCACAGCCAGGCACTCACAGTAGTGATTCCGGTGCCACGGAGAGGCGGGGGAGAGAACCAAGGTTTCAGCGGCCGCGTCGCTGGACCGTTCTATCCACCTTTATTCTGTCTAAATATTTCTGGACCACCTAAAGTATGTAAAAAAAAAAAAATCATTATCAACTCCCCAAAGTGGTACAATGTTACTATGGTAACATTGTCTTGCTCTGGTTATAGTATATTAAAAAAAATAAGAGAAATTATTTTTTAAACATTGGAAAAAAATATATGATTAACCTCTTGCCGACCAGCCGCCGTCATTATACTGCGGCAGGTTAGCACGATCCCGCGAGCCGTCGTAACTATATGTCGGCTCCTTAAAGCAGGATAGCAGGCGCGCACGCACATGCTGCACTTGGGGGGGTGCCAATGCTCGTGGCCGACAGTCGCGATGACCGCCGGCCACGAACGATCGCGGACACGAGAGGCAGAACAGGGACAAATACCTGTTCTGTGAGGAGAGGAGAGACAGATCGTGAGTTCCTAATAGCTAGGAACCACGATCTGTCATTTCCTCTAAGTCAGTCCCCTCCCCCTACAGTTAGAAACACACACAGGGAACACAGTTAACCCCTTGATCACCCCCTAGTGTAACCCCTTCCCTACCAGTGACATTTTTACAGTAATCAGTGCATTTTTATAACACTGTATAAATGCCAATGGTCCCAAAAATGTGTCCGCCATAATTTCGCAGTCCCGATAAAAATCGCCGTCATTACTAGTAAAAAAAATAATAATAATAAAAATGCTATAAATCTATCCCTTATTTTGTAAACGCTATAACTTTTGCGCAAACCAATCAATCTACGCTTATTGCAATTTTTTTTTGTACCAAAAATATGTAGAAGAATACATATCGGCCTAAAGTGAGAAAAAATTTGCTTTTATTAAAAAAAAAAAATGGGGATATTTATTATAGCAAAAAGTACAAAATATTGTGTTTTTTTCAAAATTGTCGCTCTTTTTTTATTTATAGCACAAAAAAAAAAAAAACGCAGAGATGATCAAATACCACCAAAAGAAAGTTCTATTTGTGGGAAAAAAAGGGCGTCAATTTTGTTTGGGTGCAGCGTCACACAAAAGCGCAATTGTCAGTTAAAGCGACGCAGTGCCGAATCGCAAAAAATGGCCTGGTCATTGAGCAGCCAAATCTTCCGGGGCTGAAGTGGTTAAAAATGTTTTTTATTTTTTCTACATACTGTCACCTGTCAGTGTCCTTGGTCACACCAGTTATATGAGGGTACTCTACTGTACTGGTGACAGTATGTAAAACATTTTTTTCCCAAAAAAGTGACAAAAAAATCACAACTTCAAAAAACGTGCCATGCCTCTTACTAAATACCTCAGACTGTCTACTTTCCAAAAAAGGCGGTATTTGTACTACCCTGGCTTTTGTGGGCCTCAAGAAATTAGATAGGTCTTCAGTACACCAGGATTGATCAATTTTCAAATATACAGTGCATCCGGAAAGTATTCACAGCGCTTCACTTTTTTCCACATTTTGTTATGTTACAGCCTTATTCCAAAATGGATTCAATTCATTATTTTCCTCAAAATTCTACAAATAATACCCCATATTGACAATGTGAAAGAAGTTTGAAATATTGCATGACTATTGCTGCATGACTGCGCAATAGTCATTCAAAATGCATCAGCGCTGAAAATTGTTCTGGGCAGGAAGGGGGTAAAAGTACCCGTTTAGTAAAGTGGTTATAGCCTTTAACTCCCTGCAGAACATGTTCTGATGTAATAGTCCTGAAAAAACATAGACAGGGAGGGGTAAATTTTATTGATATGGTGAGGTGCCTGGAAAGAAAAATTACAGTACGAATCTTAATAACTTTCTGATTTCCAGGCACTTCCCATGTCAGTACTGATGGGAAGTTACAATGCCTTGAAAAAGTATTCATACCCCTTGAAACTTTCCACATTTTGTCTTGTTATAACCAAAAACATAAATCTATTTTATTGGCATTTTATGTGATAGACCAACACAAAGTGGCACATAATTGTGAAGTGGAAGGAAAATGATAAATGGTTTTCAAATTTTTTACAAATAAATATCTGAAAAGTGTGGCGTGCATTTGTATTCTGCCCCCTTTACTTTGATACCCCTAACTAAAATCTAGTGGAACCAATTGCATTCAGAAGTCACCTAATTACTAAATAGAGTCCACCTGTGTGTAATTTAATCTCAGTATAAATACAGGTGCTCTGTGAGGCCCTCAGAGGTCTGTTAGAGAATCTTAGTGAACAAACAGCATCATGAAGGCCAAGGAACACACCAGACAGGTCAGGGATAAAGTTGTGGAGAAGTTTAAAGCAGGGTTAGGTTATAAAAAAATATCCCAAGCTTTGAACATCTCACGGAGCACTGTTCAATCCATCATCCAAAACTGGAAAGAGTATGGCATAACTACCAAGACATCGCTGTCCACCTAAACTGACTGGCAAGGAGAGCATTAATCAGAGAAGCAGCCAAGAGGCCCATGTTAACTCTGGAGGAGCTGCAGAGATCCACAGCTCAGGTGGGAGAATCTGTCCACAGGACAACTATTAGTCGTGCACTCCACAAATCTGGCCTTTGTGGAAGAATGGCAAGAAGAAAGCCATAAGAAGTCCCAATTGCAGTTTGTGAGAAGCCATGTGGGGGACACAGCAAACATGTTAAAGAAGGTGCTCTGGTCAAATGAGACCAAAATTGAACTTTTTGGCCTAAAAGCAAAATGTGTGGCACAAAACGCTATATGTGGCAAAAAACTAACACTGCACATCACCCTGAGCACACCACCACTGTGAAACATGGTGGTGGCAGTATCATGTTGTGGGGATGCTTTTCTTCAGCAGGGACAGGAAAGCTGGTCAGAGTTGATGGATGGAGCCAAATACAGGGCAATCTTAGAAGAAAACCTGTTATGCCGTGTACACACGAGCTGAATTTCCGACAGAAAGAGTCCGATGGGAGCTTTTCATTGTATATTCCGACCGTGTGTATGCCCCATCGGACTTTTTCTGTCAAAAATTCAGACGGACTTAGATAGAGAACATGTTCTATATTTTTCCAACGGAACAAATTACTATCGGAAAAAACGCTCGGCTGTATGCTGTTCTAACGCACCAAAAATGACTCATGCTCTAAAGCAAGTACGAGATGGAAGCTATTGGTTACTGGCTATTGAACCGTTTTCTAGGCCCGTCATACGTGTTGTACGTCACTGCGATCTGGTCGGTCGGAATTTGGTGTGACCTTGTGTATGCAAGATAGCTTGAGCGGAATTCTGTCGGAACTCCGTCGTAAAAACTTTCAGAGTTTAGTTTGACGGCAAAACTGGTCATGTGTACAGGGCATTAGTCTGCAAAAGACTTGAGACTGGGGCGGAGGTTCACCTTCCAACAGGACAACAACCTTAAAACATACAGGCAGAGCTACAATGGAATGGTTTAGATCAAAGCATATTCATGTATTAGAATGGCCCAGTCAAAGTCCAGACCTAAATCCAATTGAGAATCTGTGGCAAGACTTGAAAACTGCTGTTCACAGATGCTCTCCATCCAGTCTGACAGAGCTTGAGCTATTTTGCAAAGAAGAATGGGCAAAAATATCTCTCTCTAGATGTGCAAAGCTGGTAGAGACATACCCAAAAAGACTTGCAGCTGTAATTGCAGGAAAAGGCGGTTCTACAAAGTATTGACTCGGGGGCTGAATACAAATGCACACCACACTTTTCAGATATTTATTTGTAATTTTGAAAAACATGTATCATTTTCCTTCCACTTCACAATTGTGTGCCACTTTGTGTTGGTCTGTCACATAAAATCCCAATAAAATACATTTATGTTTTTAGTTTTAACATGACAAAAATGTGGAAAATTTCAAGGGGTATGAAAACTTTTTTCAAGGCACTGTAGTAGCAATAAACACAGAAACAAGGGAGGGTTCTGCAAAAATATACGTTTTCTTGCACAGAGTTACGAGGCTAGGGCTGCCACTGCCCTAGTTGAATTTGTTGTAACTTAATAAGAATGGGGAGCCTTCTGAGCCTGGTGAATAGTCCAAGCTGTCAATGATGGAATAGTTCTAGAAGTAGCCACTTGTCACTTTATTTGGCCTGAAGGCATAATGAAGAACTTCTATGAGAGACAAAAAAAAGAGCAGTTCTCTTAAAATAAGTAGAAACCAGACAGACCATCCAAGTTATGCCATTGTTTTTCTTCCCAGCGAAGGGGGGTCAGGACAGAACACCAGCAGTCAACTCCATATAATTGGACATGCATTTTGGAAGAAATTCTGATGAAGTCCTTTAGATTACCTCATCAGCAAAGAACACAGAAAGGCTCCCTGTAGCTGAGAGCTTGCTGCTTCATTCCTCATCTGGCTGACAGGACTGCTACACACAGAGCTGTCTTTAAGGCAGTGGTCTCAAACTGGCGGCCCTCCAGCTGTTGAAAAACTACAAGTCTCATCATGCCTCTGCCTGTGGGAGTCATGCTTGTAATTGTCAGCCTTGCAATGCCTCATGGAACTTGTAGTTTGGCAACAGCTAGAGGGCCGCCAGTTTGAGACCTCTGCTTTAAGGTCACAAACAGTATCCAGAGGTGCAAAAGCTGAGGTTAGAGCTTGGAGATTGAGAGGAAGATCTTACTTTGGGAATATAGACATCTTTGGAACACAGACTTTTTAGAAGAGTCTTAAGAAACTGGTTGATGATCGACTTCAAAGTCCTGTGTGTTCAAGTTAGATATAACAGTGCAGAAACTTGGACTTTGGTATTGTAGGAGAGACCAAGGTAAAACCCATGGAAAAGAAAGAAGGTTACTGTTGACACAAGTGATTCACACCCAAAGATATAAAATAAAAAACAAGTTCAGGGCTATCCAAAAATCACTCAATCAATAAAGTGTAAATAGCAAAATTTATTAATATATAACTTCTGAATACAAACTTGCAGTTACAAGGAGACCATCACAGAAAATTGTGCCATGCAACAATCAGAACAAAAAATATAATGTGAAATACTATACACTATATTGGCTGAGTATAGTGCTGGTGTTTGCTGAATGCTTTATAACGTTTTCTCAAATCATCTTCCAGGATGGTAAACCTGGGAGATATTTGGCTCTGCCCTGACAGGAAACACAATAAGACAAGCAGGTAAATATCCCCCCCCCCCCCCCCCACCTCCTCATCCCTCAATTTAGATTGTGTTTCCTGCCTAGGACAGTACAACTTTGTTTTTTTTTCTCCTGACCGGACGTTGGGGTGGATGGTCCCTCTTTTGGCAAGGTAGAGAAGCTGGGTGAGTGGTATTATTTGCATTATCCACATTGGGGTACCCTTCCTTTGGTCTATGAGGATCTTGGGCACAGATGGATCTTGCGGCTCAGCCCTGTTACCGGTACAGCTGTGGTGGTACTCTGACACTGTGTGATTGGCTGCGGTTTCCTCTGGACTACAGAGGGCAGTGATCAAGAACACATTGTGCATCACTTCTGGTCTTGAAGAAGTGAGGCTTGGAACGTGCCACACTTGTGCACCAGCAAGATCAGATGTGATGTCAGATGTGGTCAGTTGGTGATTGTCTGATTACACAGCCATCTCTGTAGCTCTTCTGCAGGCAGTGAATACTACAGAAAAAATTCCCGAGGCACCTTAGGAGCTCTCCGTACTAGATGGAATGTACAGGGGGTTGGTTAAGCCTCAGACCAAAATTCTTCCATTCCTTCAGACCATCAAGGATTTAATTTTGAGGGAATGGAGAGCTAGAAAATAGAGTGGTTAAGAACTATGGCACATATTTGGTGGTCATTTTCTAAGGTATGTGTTAGGTACCTGGTAGTAGAGCCTGACTTGTAGGAGAAGACCTCTCATACAACGCTGGTTCAGGAGCCACTGGAGTGGGAACAGTGGTCTCCTGAGCACAGTGGGGTAGGAGTGCCTGTAGAGCGGAGTCTTCTGGAGCTGAAGTGATGAGAGATCCCTCAGGGATGGCTGGACTGCAGATCAGGTAGACACTGGAGGCAGCACACTGGAACACTTGTAGATGCAGAGATCGCTGGAGCTGAAGCTGAAGGTGCAACAGCAAGGACAACAGCAGGCACAAGCAGGGTCAGACGGTCCGGGTCAGCACGGGTATGAAGACAGGCAAAACAGCAGGCAGAGGCAGAGTCGGTAGGCAGGCAAAGATTGGCAACGGTATCAGGCAGGTAGCAGAAGAGTAGTCAGGCAAGCCGGGTCAGATAGGAGCAGGACGGATAGTCAAACAAGCCGGGTCAGATGGGTAACAGCAATCAGGTTCAGGTTTACACAAATCACAAGCTGAGACGAAGCAGCAATGTGCCAGAGGCACAGGGGAATTTTATGTGCACTTTGGCGCCAAACCGGCGCTATCGCGAACGCGCGCACGCCCGTACGCGCGCACGTGCACGCGCGCGCGCCCGAGCGCCGCGTACCCGCGCGCGCCCTAGCGCCGCGCTGACGCCCGGGAACACCACGATTTTGCTGGGAAGTGTGTAATGGAGCGCGCCGGCGCATAGGCGCGAGCTGACGCCCATGTCTGGTGCCGGTGATACCCTGACATTGCCCCCCCCAAGGGGCAACCTCCGGGTGCCCAAAAGCCTTTTTTCAGGATGGTTAGCAAAATAGGCTCGAACTAAACGCCTAGCATGCACATTGCTATCAGGTTCCCATGAATTATTTTCTGGGCCGTAGCCCTTCCATTTGATTAGGAACTGGATCTGCCCTTGTCTTTTCCTGCAATCGAGGATAGCCTCAACTTCAAATTCCTCGTTACCATCAATCACAATAGGTTCAGGAGGTCTAGTTCCTCTACCAGGAAAGGGATCAGGTACAGCAGGTTTGAGCAAAGACACATGAAACACGGGATGAATTTTAAGAGAGTCAGGCAAAGTCAGTTCATACGAGACTTCATTAATCTTCCTCCTAACCGGAAAAGGTCCCATAAACCTAGGTGCCAACTTTTTAGAAGGACAAGCCAGTTTGATATTATTTGTAGAAAGCCATACCTGATCGCCCAGCTGAAGCTTCAATTCCCCTCTTCTCCTTCGGTCAAAGATCCTCTTGCTGTCCGCCTGAGCCTTGATCACTGCTTCCTGCAACATCTGGTTGTTATGATTGATGAAGTCTACCGTACTCTGTACTGCTGGAACTGAGGACTCTGGAAGGAAATCGGGTAAAAAGGTTAGATGGAAACCATAATTAGCGAAGAAGGGAGATTGACCGGTGGCTGAGTGCTTGGCGTTATTGTAGGCAAATTCTGCCAAGGGCAGCAAGGATACCCAATCATCTTGAGAAAAGGAAGTAAAACATCTAATATACTGTTCAAGAGTCTGATTGGTCCTCTCTGTCTGGCCGTTGGTCTAAGGGGGGTTGGCCGATGACAAGGCCAGCTTGATTTTTAAAGACTCACACAGTGCTCTCCAGAAGCGTGAGGTAAATTGTACCCCTCTGTCAGAAGTTATGTTTACGGGGATTCCGTGGAGTCTAACGATCTCCTTGATGAAGACGTAAGCTGTTTCAATAGCTGACGGAGTTCCTCTTAATGGGAGAAAATGGGCCATTTTGGTAAAACGGTCAACTACCACAAAAATTGCAGAACATCCCTCAGAACATGGAAGCTCTACAATAAAGTCCATGGATATCATTTTCCAAGGCCTATCGGGTACCGGTAAGGGTTTTAACAGGCCCCAAGCTCGACTCCTGGAAGTTTTATTCTGGGTACAGATAGGACAAGAGCTAACATATTTCTCGCAAAAGTCCTTTAAATTGGGCCACCAGAAGGTACGCTGTACCAATTCCAGGGTTTTACGAACCCCAAAGTGACCTGCCAGCGGGTGATCGTGAAGAAGTGCTAAGACCTTGACCCGAACCTCCTCAGGAACAAAAATTTGGCTCCCTTTCCAGAATAGTCCGTCCTTGTTACTTAAGGTAATCCCTGTGGGTCTGGCTGATTCAGAGGAAGCTTCCTTAATCTGGGAGAGAAGATCAGTTTGAATGAGCAGAAAATTGTTTGCAGGTAAAATGGTATCCGGAGCGGATGAGTCCTTGGGGTTGTCATGCATACGTGACAATGCGTCTGGTTTGACATTTTTTGAACCTGGCCGATAAGTAATGTGGAAGGAAAAGCGTGAGAAAAACAGCGCCCAACGGGCTTGTCGGGGTCTTAGCCTTTTAGCAGATCGTAAATATTCTAGATTTTTGTGATCAGTATAAATTAGTACTGGATGCATAGCCCCCTCCAGCAGGTACCTCCACTCCTCTAATGCAGTTTTGATGGCAAGAAGCTCCCGGTCTCCAACATCATAGTTCCTCTCCGCGGAGGAAAGTTTTCGGGAGAAAAACCCCACAGGATGCATATCGTCTTTACTGCCCCTTCGTTGTGAGAGTATCGCTCCGACCGCTATTTCAGAAGCGTCCACTTCCAAAATAAATGGCAAGGATGGTTCAGGATGACTGAGGATAGGTGCTGAGGTGAATAGTCTCTTGAGGTTCTCAAAAGCCTCTTGGGCTATGTGGTTCCAGGAAAAACGGGTATTCTGTTTGGTTAGTTGTGTGATTGGTGCGATTATTGCAGAAAAACCCCTGATAAATTTTCTGTAGAAATTTGCAAACCCGATGAATCGTTGAACCCCCTTCTTGTCTAGGGGTACCGGCCAGTCCAGAACAGCAGAAACCTTCTGTGGATCCATCCTGATGCCAGTTGAGGAGAGTATCAAGCCCAAGAACTGAATGCTTTCTTGCTCAAACTCGCATTTCTCCGCTTTTGCATAAAGTCTGTGTAAGCGGAGACGACCCAACACTTGGCAAACATGTTTCCGATGGAGATCCAGGGATTCTGAAAAGATCAAAATATCGTCTAGATATGCAATCACAAACAGGTCTAGGAAGTCTCTAAGCACGTCATTAATCAGGTGTTGAAAAGTCGCAGGGGCATTGCAGAGTCCAAAAGGCATGACTAAATATTCATAATGCCCGAATCGGGTCCGAAAAGCTGTTTTCCACTCATGCCCAGCCCGAATGCGGATCAGATTATAGGCCCCTCTTAGATCAAGCTTAGTGAAAATGACGGCAGTCCTTAATTTCTGAAACAGTTCGGGTATCAAGGGTAGGGGATACCGATTCTTGACCGTGATCTTATTCAGTTCTCGGTAGTCAATACACGGGCGGAGAGATTTGTCTTTTTTAGCAACAAAGAATATTCCCGCACCTGCTGGAGAAGTGGAATGGCGAATGAATCCCTTGGCCAAGTTTTCATCTATGTAAGACTTCAGCACTTCTTGTTCTTTCTCGGATAGAGGAAAGATGCGTCCGAAGGGAATTTCGGATCCTGGCAGCAATTCGATGGGGCAATCGTAGGGGCGATGAGGTGGAAGAGAATCTGCCCCCTTCTTGCTAAAGACATCAATGTAGTCATGATACTGTTTGGGAATGACCTGACAATTTTTCTGGTCGGAGTCCAGGCAAAGCAAGGTAGCTTGGGAATCCAGATCTTTCGCCAGACAGTGATCCTGGCAGTAAGATGACAGGAATTTCACCTCTCCAGAGGCCCAATGGACGTGTGGGTTGTGAGCCCGGAGCCAGGGAATGCCCAGGATAATGGGGAACATAGGGGAGGTGATGGCGTCCAGGATCAGCAATTCCTTATGTTGAGAGTCAATTGTAGTGGGTAATGGCAGAGTCTCTTGCGTCACTTGTCCAGATCTGATACGAGAGCCGTCGGCAAGAAAGACAGAAAGTCCATGGGTTTTGGTCTGCAAAGGGATGTTATGCTGCTTAGCAAAGTTTAAGTCTATAAAGCAGCTGCAAGCCCCGGAGTCAATAATTGCGTTGACTTGGAGTGTCCTTTCTTGAAGCTGTAACGAGAGAAGAATGGCAAGATGGGTAGAATTGGTAGATAAAGCAGAAAAACTGGTAGGTATAGGAGATGGACACTTACTCATTCTAACTGGGCAATTATGGACAAAATGCCCGGTTCCACCACAGTAAAGGCACAGATTTAATTGCCGACGTCGGGTACGTTCTTCAGAAGACAGAGCAGGTCGCATCACACCCAGTTGCATTGGTTCGGAGGTGTCTGGTGTGGTATTGACTGAATTAGGACTGGATGCAGGGGAGTAGCGTGTTGCAGGCATCGGAGCTCGGACTGTCATCCAGGTCGGGCGGTTAGGTTGGACTGATCGTTCAGATCGTCGTTCTCGGAGGCGACGATCGATCTGAATGGTTAGGGTGATCAAGGCCTCTAAGATATTTGGAACACCTACACGAGCAAGTTCGTCTTTCAAGCTTTCAGACAGTCCAATGCGGAACTGGTGAAGCAGGGCCGCGTCATTCCACTGTGTGTCCGCGCTCCAACGTCTGAATTCAGTAACATAGTCCTCCGCGGGTCTGCGGCCTTGTTGGAGCGCGAACAGGGCAGATTCAGCTGAGGCAGTCTGTTGAGGGTCCTCATATAATTGTGCCATGGCTTGGAAGAAGGCGGATAAGGATTGAGTTAGAGCAGAGTCCCCTTCAAGTAAATGATGGGCCCAGGTCTGAGGTTCCCCTTGCAGAAGGGAAATGACAAATCCAACCTTAGTGGCTTCCAGTGAAAAAGTTCTGGGCTGTAAGGCAAAAAAGAGCTGGCAAGCATTGCGGAAGGTCCGAAACTTAGCCCGGTCTCCAGAGAATCTTTCTGGAATGGGGACCCGTGGTTCAGGCGGGAGCATCACAACTGCGGGCCCTGAAGCAGTCTGTGTTGGAGCAGCAGCTGAAGAAGAGGCAGGAGGGTTAGACCCTGCCAGATTCTGAACTTGTCCTTCCAGTCTGTTATAATTATCCTGAAGGGCTTGTACTGCTTGGGTGAGGGCCGCCAGGTGTGTGCATATCTCCTTCATTGGAGAGGTATCTCCTGCAGGCTCAGACATGGCTGCTTCGTACTGTTAGGTACCTGGTAGTAGAGCCTGACTTGTAGGAGAAGACCTCTCATACAACGCTGGTTCAGGAGCCACTGGAGTGGGAACAGTGGTCTCCTGAGCACAGTGGGGTAGGAGTGCCTGTAGAGCGGAGTCTTCTGGAGCTGAAGTGATGAGAGATCCCTCAGGGATGGCTGGACTGCAGATCAGGTAGACACTGGAGGCAGCACACTGGAACACTTGTAGATGCAGAGATCGCTGGAGCTGAAGCTGAAGGTGCAACAGCAAGGACAACAGCAGGCACAAGCAGGGTCAGACGGTCCGGGTCAGCACGGGTATGAAGACAGGCAAAACAGCAGGCAGAGGCAGAGTCGGTAGGCAGGCAGAGATTGGCAACGGTATCAGGCAGGTAGCAGAAGAGTAGTCAGGCAAGCCGGGTCGGATAGGAGCAGGACGGATAGTCAAACAAGCCGGGTCAGATGGGTAACAGCAATCAGGTTCAGGTTTACACAAATCACAAGCTGAGATGAAGCAGCAATGTGCCAGAGGCACAGGGGGATTTTATGTGCACTTTGGCGCCAAACCGGCGCTATCGCGAACGCGCGCACGTGCACACGCGCGCGTGCCCGAGCGCCGCATACCCGCGCGCGCCCTAGCGCCGCGCTGACGCCCGGGAACACCACGATTTTGCTGGGAAGTGTGTAATGGAGCGCGCCGGCGCATAGGCGCGCGCTGACGCCCATGTCTGGTGCCGGTGATACCCTGACAGTATGCAGGCTATGAGTCAGAGTTTACACCCTTTTTCGTAATATATTTCATACTACTTTTAAAAGGGACCCTTACAAAGCCCTTCTTTGTAACTAATTGCAGAAGTGCTTCGTTCAGAGCACCAATTGGTTTTGCATCTTTTTACTGCAACTAAGTTGACTATTACGAAGGCTTGGAAAACCCCCTGTGCTTAGTTTTGAAGTAGTTAAGAACCGTATGAATGATATGGTAAATGAGAACTGACAGCTTTTGCTTCAGGCACTCATGATATATTTTTCAGAGTGTGGCAACTGTGGATAACATATACCCAACCTTCTAGATTCGATAACAAGCTTCTCTAAATTTGAGTGATAAGCCGTCGCACACCTCATAGAACTCCTCTTCTTCTCTTCTTGGCTCCTTTCCTCTTCTTTTACCTTCTATTTCCCATCTTTTGGCCTAGTTCTTCTTTCATACATAAATGCCTTTATCGCCCACCAGACCACTGGGCGTGGTTTTGGTATATCGTATACTTATCTATATAGACAGCCACTGTTTACAAGTTAAAATCTTCTGTGTTCTTCAATGTCATGCTTGGATGTGTTTGTTTTAGTCCATCGCGCACTACATTCCGGAACTTCAAGCTTTCTCTACTAAGGATTGATGAACTTTAGTTATTACATTACGGGATTTCCACTCACGCTATATAATAATGTAACTATCTCATTGTTGGACTAATTTGTCAAATTGAATTTTAATAAAACTCTTTTGTAAAAAGAAAAAGAGATTCCCCTTTAACCACTTCAGCCCCGAAAGATTTGGCTGCTGAATGACCAGAGCATTTTTTGCGATTCGGCACTGCGCCGCTTTAACTGACAATTGCGGGGTTGTGCGATGCTGTACCCAAACAAAATTGATGTCCTTTTTTTCCCACAAATAGAGCTTTCTTTTGGTGGTATTTTATTTTTTGCACTATAAACAAACAAAAGAGTGACAATTTTGAAAAAAACACAATATTTTGTACTTTTTGCTATAATAAATATCCCCATTTTTTTTAAAAAAAAGCTAATTTTTTTCAAATTTTTGGTAATAAAAATCTCAATAAGCGCATATTGATTGATTTGCGCAAATGTTATTGCACCTACAAAATAGGGGATAGATTTATAGCATTTTAATTATTTTTTTACTAGTAATGGCGGCGATCTGCGATTTTTATCGTGACTGAGACATTATGGCGGACACATTAGACAATTTTGACACATTTTTGGGACCATTGGCATTTATACAGCAGTCAGTGCTATAAAAATGCATTGATTACTGTAAAAATGTCACTGGCAGTGAAGGGGTTAACACTAGGGGGCGATGAAGGGGTTAACTGTGTTCCCTAGTGTGTGTTCTAACTGAAGGGGGGATGGGACTAGCTAGGGGAAGAGATAGATCGGTGTTCATACTTTGTATGAACACACAATCTGTCTCTTCTCCCCTCAGAGAAACGGGATCTCAGTGTTTACACACAGAGATCCCGTTTCTCGCCGTGTCACGAGCACCCGGGGCGAGCAGCAGGCGGCTAGTCGGCAAGCAGTTAAAGAAGAGAATGAGGAAATTTTTTTTGAGATACCAACACTGGACGCAGCCTTGTCCCAGGTATCCAAAAGCTCTGATCTTTGATTAGAGGATTCTGGCAATATAAAGGATCAATTGGATCGCAAGATAGAGATATTTTTGCATAAAGCTTGGGATGCAAAGGCTTGGGATGTTATGGCTCCTGCCTTGGCATCCACCTGTGTAGCAAGAACTGTGGATTTCTAGCTGGAAAGGGTAGTGGGAGATTTGCAAAGATAGAGCAGGTGTTGAAGACTCTGTTGGTAATGGGCAAACTGGTGGCCTATTTGGCAGATGTGGCATAGCTTTGGTCAACTTGGCCAGGAGGTCAGTATGGGTTAAATCATGTGAGGGGGGACCTCACATTCAAGGCCAGTTTGTGTGGTTCTCCCTTTGTAACTTCTTTTTTGGTGCAGGACTGGATATCGTTTGGTCCAGGTCCTCGGAAAAGGGGAAGAAGTTCCTGGTGAAGAGAAAGCGGGAACATAATATATTTTTTTGTATCCCCTTTAATAAAAATCAGCAGAGGACTAAGCAAGAATTGAAGATAAAGTGGGTCAGCAACAATGGCAAGTCTAAGAGAGCGTTCCTCTTTACCTCCCAGGGAGCCGGTAGCAAGGATTCCAACTGATGCCAGCGTCAAAGTGGGGGGGAAGAGGGACTGTAGTTTTTCCTTCTCCAGTGGGAGAAGATTTCTGACAGTACCTATATCAGGGATAGGTAACCAGTAGCCCTCCAGCTGTTGTGGAGCTACATTTTCCATGAGGCATTGCAAGGCTGGCAGTTACATTTACTCCCAGAGGCATGGTGGGACTTGTAGTTCTGCAACAGCTGGAGGGCCCCAGGTTGCCTACCCCTGCCCTATATCCTCCAGCTGTCAATCATTTGGAATTCCTAGCCTCTCCCCCTCAAACCTTCTTTCTTACTCATCTGCTGAAGGAACCCAAAAAAGCTGTGGCTCTTCAACAGGAAATCCAAGAATTGGCAGCATAGGAGGTCGTCATCCCCATTCCAGCAGATCAGCATTTTCAGGGCTTCTATTCCCATGTCTTTGTAGTGCACAAACTGTCGCACAAATACAGACTCATCAAAAATCTGAAAAAGCTGAACAGGTTCTTGAAGTACATGAGATTCTGAATGGAGAACATCTACAGTGCTCAAGAACCTGCTGAAAGATGTTTTCATGGTCACCCTAGAATTGAGGGGCGCCTACCTCCATGTCCCTATTTATTGAGAACACCAGACATATCTGCGCTTTGCAGTACTGATGGAGCAAGGAATATGTACCTTTTTTAGAGTCCCAAATAGTTGTTCTCCAACAGAAGAAACAGGTACAGAAGGCAGAGTCTGGAGGCATCGACGCCCTGGCCCAGGGGTAGGCTTATACGTTCCCCTATTGGCCTTAATTCCATGAGTGCTGCAAAAACTGAGTCAATCAGGATGCAGGTAAATCCTGATCGCTCCACGCTGGGCGAAGAGAACATGGTTCGCAATGCTGAAAAAGTTGTCTGTATCTTCATCGCAGCAGCTACCAGACAGACAAGATCTGTTGCTTCAGGGGAGGACTTGTCACTCCAAGCTGAAATTTTTTTAGTTGATGGCTTGGCTTTTGAGCGGCAGATCCTAAAAGGAAGAGGATGCCCAGATAGGGTAATAAAACTCTTCTGCTGAGCAGGAAGGTGATCACAGGAAACATTTATACAAAAATTTGGAAGGCATTTTGCAGGTGGTGTAGGGAGAGGGAAGTTGTCCTCCTCTCAATTCCCACAGTTCTCGATTTCCTCTAGGATAAAGTAGAAAAAAGTATGTCACAACTACAGCCAGGAGGATAAGTGACTTACAAGTCCTATCCATCAAGGAACCTTTCCTAACTGTCCTACAGGATAGGGTCATATTGAATCTAGATCCCCTCTAGTTACCTAAAGTCACATCCCAATTTCATAGTTCACAGGAAATAGTTCTCCATCTGTCTGTAATGAACAAAATAATCCTAGGGAAGACAGATTTTACTGCCTGAATGTCAGGATGTGTCTCCTGAAGTATCTGGATAGACCCAAAGAATCTAGGAAGTCTAACCACTGTCGCAAACCATGAAATCAGGCCGAGACAGAAGTACAGTTAAATAACACTTGTTTAATAATAAAAGTAAAAAGAACAAACGTAGTCAAAACATAACCAAATTTCAGTAACCGGAATGGATAGTCAGCCAAGCCAAAAGCCAGGGTTCAATGTAGTGAAACAGCAAACAGGATCTGGAGCCAGAAGGGATGTCAGCAAAGCAAGTCTTGATGTTGAACAGAATCGCAGGGGTTTCTGTGATGTTGACCAAGGCGAAGGCAGAGATCCAGTGGGCTGAACGGCTTAAGTAGGCAGGACTGACGAGTAGGATATCATCAACAGCTGAGTAACTGTGGAGAGATAGGAGCTGGCAATTAGCCAACAGCTGAGCGGCCAGCTCTGAGAAGGAAGAGCTGAGCCCAGCCCTGACAGTACCCCCTCCTCAAGGACCTCTCCCCCTCGGAGGACCACCAGGCTTGAGGGGAAAATGTCTATGGAAATCACGAAGGACAGGGGCATGTACGTCCGAGGATGACATCCAAGAGCGTTCCTCTGGACCTTACCCCTTCCAATGCACCAGGTACTGTATGTGCCCACGGAAGTCAACAATGGACTGTACTTCATACTCCTCATGGTTCTCAACCTGTACAGGGTGAGGACATGGCACAGAGGTGGTAAAGCAGTGCAGACCAAAGGTTTTAATAAGGAGACATGAAATACATTCGAAATACACATATTAGAAGGAAGGTCTAATGCGTAAGCCACTGGGTTAATCCTGCGAAGAATACGGAAAGGCCCAATAAACCGAGGTGTGAAATTCAGTGGGGGAACACGAAGTTGGAGGTTGCGAGATGACAACCAGACCCTGTCCCCAACCTGGTAGGAAGGCGCAGGCAGGCGTCTGCGGTCAGCATGGAGTCTGTACCTATCATTAGCATGTCGCAAAGCCTCCTGGATTTATGCCCAAGTGGAACGAAGACCACAGAGATGCTCCTCTAACGCAGGAATACTCTGCGGAACAAATGAGTCAGGCAACATGGAAGGTTTGAAACCATTCATGACAATTGGGAAGCAGAATTGAAGACACTATTGTGAGCAAACTCTGCCCATGATAATAGGTCTGACCAGTTATGATGGTCAGAAATATAGCAACATAGGAATTGTTCCAAGGACTGATTTTACTCATTCTGCGGTCCCATTAGACTACGAGTGATACGCAGAGGAAAAGGTAAGCTGAATTCCCAACTGTGCACAAAAGGCTCGCCAGAACCGGGACACAAACTGACTACCCCTGTCCGAGACAATCACTTTGGGTAGCCCATGTAAGCGAAAGATCTCCTGAGCAAAAATGGAACCCAGTTTCTTAGAAGTGGGCAACTTCTTAACTGGAATACAATGATACATTTTTGAGAACCAGTCAACCACCATAAGGACAACTGTGTTTCCCTGGGAGTCGGGTAACTCCAGAATGAAATACATAGACAGGTGGGTCCAGGGCCTCTCTCCATTGGGTATGGTTTCTAGGAGGCCCACTGGAAGATGTAGTGGATTCTTACTTTCAGCACACACGGAACAGGCAGCTACGAAGGCGGATACACCAGAACGTAGACTAGACCACCAAAATTGTTGGGAAATGGCCCAAAAGAGTTGATTCTTCCCAGGGTGGCCAGCAGCCTTGGGAGAATGGTAAGTCTGGAGCACAGCAGTACAGTCACTCTCTGGGACAAAGCAGCGGTCACAAAGTCTCAGGAGGAGCATGGACCTGAGCATCAAGAATTTTGTCACCCAAAAGAGAAGTGAGACTGGTGCAAACCGTAGCCAGAATAAGATCAGGAGGAATCACAGGAACCGGAACCGACTCCATCTTGGAAGTGGAGGAAAATTGTTGTGACAAAGCGTCAGCCCTTACATTCCTAGTACTGGGTAAGAATGAGACAATATAATTGAAACTTGACAAGAATAGAGCCTATCGCGCCCTTCTGGGAGAGAGGCATTTAGCCTCAGACAAGAATGTGAGATTTTAATGGTCAGTAAGAATGAGAACCGGCACAGTGGTACCTTCGAGGAGATGTCTCCATGTTTTCAGGGCTAAAATGATCGCCAACAGCTCTCTGTCATCGATCTTGTAATTCCACTCCGCAGGTGACAATTTCTTGGAAAAGTAGCCACAAGGATGCATAGCGCTCTCAAAGGTAGGACGTTGAGACAGAAGGGCACCAACACCAGTCTCAGAAGTATCAACCTCAAAGATAAAAGGTAACGTAGGATCAGGATGTGCCAACATAGGGGGAGAAACAAAGGCAGCCTGGAGACTCTCAAAGGCCTTAATGGACTCCGGAGACCAACACTGTGGGTTACTGTCCTTTCTGGTCATATCAGTCAGGGGCTTGACCAGAGACGAGCATACGCATAAACTTCCGATAATTGTTGGCAAAGCCCAGGAAACGCTGCAGAGGATGTAAATCCACGGGTCAGGGCCACTGTAGAACTGCCGAAAGTTTCTCTGGGTCCATCGAAAAACCAGCAGTGGAAATGACACAACCCAGGAATTTAACCTGTTCACGATGGAACTCGCAGTTCTCCAGTTTACAATAGAGATTATTCTCTCTTAGTTTCTGAAGCACACAACAGACATCTGTGTGGTGGCTCTCAGGGACTTGGCAAATATAAGGATATTATCGAGATAAACCACCACACATAACTGCAACAAATCTCGGAGGACATCGTTAATAAATTCCTGGAAAACTGCCGGGGCGTTACAAAGGCCAAAAGGAATTACGAGGTACTCATAATTGCCTGTTCTGGTATTAAACGCAGTTTTCCACTTGTCGCCCTCCTTAATCCTCACGAGATTGTATGCCCCTCTCAAATCAAGCTTTGTGAAAACTGTTGCTCCCTTGAGGCGGTCAATTAATTAACTCCGTAATCAATGCAATTGAATAGGCATTCTTTTCACAATAGAATTGAATAGGCATTCTTAATCGTGAAACGATTGAGACCCCTATAATCAATACAAGGTCTCAGTTCACCACTCTTCTTCTTCACAAAGAAGAAACTAGCACCAGCAGAAGACGAGGATTTGCGGATGAAACCTCGAGAAGGTGCGTCTGTAACATACTTCTTCATAGCCTTATCCTCCAAAACCGACAAAGGGTAAACCCGGCCACGAGGGGGTATGGCACCAGATTGAAGGTCAATTGCGCAATCATACAACCAGTGTGGAGGCAAACTACCAGCTTGACCTTTGTCAAAGACATCGCTAAAATCGCGGTACTCCTCCGGCATGGAGGAGAGTGAAGAGGTGCACAGGACCTTGGATACCTTCTGGAAGCATGTCTCACTGCATTGTGGTGACCAGGAGAGAACCTCAGCATGGTGCCAATCAAAAGAGGGGTTGTGCCTCTGTAACCAAGGATAGCCAATAACCAGCGGAAACTTAGGTGAGGAAATAACTTGGAATTGGATTATCTCATGGTGAAGAGCCCCTACGGCCATGGACAACGGAACCGTCTCATGAGTCACATGGCTGTAGAGGTCTCCCATCAAGAGCCTCAATGGCAAGTGGAGTGTCACGCAGCTGCAGCAGAATCGAGTGCTTCGATACAAAGGCAGCATCAATGAACAGGCCTGCAGCCCCAGAGCCGATTAGACTGTATCTCGACGGACGACTCAGCCCAAGAAAGGGTGACCAAAACCAGGGGCTTATCCTTCTGGATAACTGGGGATGAAACAATGCCACCTAAGGTCTGTACGTGACAGGACCTCAAGGTTCGGGTGTTCCCTGGACGGGTAGGACAGCCTGGCCACAATAAAGGCACAATCTCTCCCTCCTCCTAAAAGTTCTTTCATCCTCAAAGAGATGCATGAAACCCAAGTGCATGGGTTCACCTTCACTGACCGACTCGGTACCAGGAGGCATGGGAAGTGAGGGAGGCACGGATGGGACTGCAAAGCTCGGAGACAAACGTACAGGAGGCTTCTGCAAGCGATCCTTAAAAGAGAGTCTTTCTCTGAGTCTGGAGTCAATGAGGATGGCAAACTTGATCAACTTCTCCAGCTCAGTGGGTATATCTCGGGCTGCTATCTCATCCTTGATGGTATCCAAGAGACCATGAGAAAAAGCATCCACAAGGACCTCATTGTTCCACACACCCTCTGCTGCCAGAGTATGGAATTCAATGGCATAATCGGCAACAGTTCTCGTACTCTGTTAGATGGACATGAGGCACTTGGCAGCAGAAGCGGAGCGTGCAGGAACGTCAAATACCCTTTTAAACAAAGTCACAAACTCAGGGTAGCTCAAGACAACAGGTTTTTGCGTCTCCCATAGAGGGTTTGCCCAGGCCAAGGCTCTCTCAGAAAGCAAAGATATCACAAAACCTACTTTGCTTCTGTCCTTGGGTAATGCCTGAGGCAGCATCTCAAAGTATATCTCAACCTGGTTGAGAAACCCTCTGCATTGGACTGGATCACCCCCAAAACGCTGGGGAAGCGGAGCAGAACCAGACATGCACAGAAACTGGAGCAGCAGCAGGGTCGGCCTGCAACATTGGTTGTACCGGGGCAGTGGGAGATTTCAGGTGAACCGTGCTATGTCTGGCGCAAACCCAAAACATCACATCACCCAAACAACACCATCCCCACAGTGAAACATGGTGGTGGCAGCATCATGCTGTGGGGATGTTTTTCAGCAGTCGGGACTGGGAAACTGGTCAGAGTTGAGGGAAAGATGGATGGTGCTAAATAAAGGGATATTCTTGAGCAAAACGTGTATCACTCTATGTGTGATTTGTGGCTAGGACGGAGGTTCACATTCCAGCAGGACAATGAACAGACTGCTAAAGCAACACTTGAGTGGTTTAAGGGGAAACATGTAAATGGGTTGGAATGGCCTAGTCAAAGCCCAGACCTCAATCCAATAGAAAATCTGTGGTCAGACTTAAAGATTGCTGTTCACAAGCACAAACCATCCAACTTGAAGGAACTGGAGCAGTTTTGCAAGGAGGATTGGGCTAAAACCCCAGTGGTAAGATGTGGCAAGCTCATAGAGACTTATCCAAAACGACTTGGAATTGTGATAGCCACAAAAGGTGGCTCTACAAAGTATTGACTTTAGGGGGGTGAATAGTTATGCACACTGACTTTTTCTGTTATTTTGTCCTATTTGTTGTTTGCTTCACAATAAAAAAAAGTTTTAAAGTTGTGGGCATGTTCTGTAAATTAAATGATGCAAATCCTCAAACAATCCATGTTAATTCCAGGTTGTAAGGCAACCAAACATGAAAAATGCCAAGGGGGGGGGGGGGGTGAATACTTTTGCAAGGCAATATAGCTTCAGGGCAGGATAAAGTAGGGAGCTTAAGTAAGTCCATGTTGTTCGGTAGCATCCAGGGCTTCTCGACCCACAAGAGTGGAAACAAAGGCATTTCCAGCCACAGAAGAATAACTGCTATTGCTTTCACCCTTTCCCTTTTTCTCAAATCTTCAAAAGGGTTCTCAAAATCAATGGAACAGGCTGACAGACATACACTTTTGGGAATCTGCATAGTTGAGTTGGGGCACCCAGCACATGTGGACCTGGAAATTTTTGAAAAACATTGGGGAAGCTTGGCATTGACTCTGCAGGCCATCAAGTCCACTGATGGAATACCTCATTTCCAAAATACCTGACTCAGGCAATGAGAACTGACCAACCATTCCTTGGGATCTGCAAATTCCTAGCTGAGTAACCACAAAGATGTTCTTTGGACCCGGACCATTTCATAATTGGCAAGAATTCCTGTGGAAAAGAGAGGCTCCCCATACCCCCATGGCTATTGCTGTAAGCCACTGCAGTAGAATTGTCTATCAGGTCACCTGATACCAGGTGACATATGCACTCCGTAGGAGTCGGAAGTGCACCGCTAAGATAGTGGACCCTAGGACTGACTGCTGCGGATAGTACCCAGGAAGGTTCAGGAAGCAGGTCTACTGGATCACTAACACAGATCCCAGTGGGAGCTAGAGCATAGATTCCTCAGGGCGCAGAGTCTAAGAACCAGCAGGTGTTCACCAGAGCCTCTAGTGGTGAGGATGGACTGCGCTGCAGTCTGGCTCAAGGTCATGGCCCCTAGGGTCTCACAGCTCACGCTCATGGTAGACTACAGGAGAATGAAGCAGCAGGCTGGAACAACAAGGATAGTAAAGGGATAAGGCAGATGTCAAGGCGACTAGCAAACAGGAACAACAGAGTACACGCCAAAGGTTCAGGCTCACAGGCAAACAGGTATAGTTGGGGACACACCAAAAGGTCAAGGCCACGAGCAGACAGGAATGGTTGAGAACACGCCAAGGTCGGTAACAGAGACAAACAAAGAGCACACGGCAAGCAGGAAACATAAAGCCAAACACACAATGAATACACAATGGCTGATCAGCAATTTTGGCTTGCAATGCCCAGGTTAATATAGTGTTCCTAATTAGAGACCGGGGTGAAGCTATGCTGAGGGAAGATTATTTAAACAGTCAGGTGAGGGTGGCTGGCCTCTAAAGGTGAACACAGAAGGAAAGGTGAGCTGACAGACACACATTACTGCATAACCCTTACATTGTCTACCTTCACTTTCACCCTGTGGCCTAAGAGGAAAAGCTTGATGGTCAAAGAAGCTTGAAGGCCAATAAAGCTTGAAACACAGCTTTTATTTCCGACAGATTCTAGGAAGTCATAGGATCTGCATCCTATTTCCCTTAAACCTCTCTTCACAGACAGCAAGCTCCCAAGCCTCAGAGGCTGGCATTGGACATAACAGAGAACATGTATGTGGAAAGATATGGCACAGACGTGTATGTAATGTGACCAACACACTGGAGGGAGATAGCTTGGGGGACTTAGGTGAGGTGGTGGAGTGATTCCAAAACAGCACCTCTCAAGAGACTGAAGATTCTCTACAGTAATAGATATTGACAGCAGAAGGCGCATCTGTGTAGCAGTACAAAAACAAATCTAGTTACACAACAGTTGGCAACCTACATGACAATGTAATGATATCAAGCATATACATGTGGAAACCTCATTCACGGTCAGTTTCTAGGGATGGACCTTCGCAGAACAGGATAAGCTTCCATGGGAGAGATTGCAGCACCTGTGAAGAAGTAAAGGGTTAAGAGCCTTATAACATGTGGGTCTTCTGCTTCATATAGGTTCGATCGTCGATTAATCGTCCTGATGCATGAGAACTGAGCAGGGTTCAGCTGTCGTTGGAGCCTATGGATGTAGATGGGAGCCTTGGAGAGCACTGGGAGACCACAAGATGGCTGATGGTGGAGAGCATGTGCCTCAGGAAGTGATTTCAGGTGTGTGGGCGTGGTTATGCATTTGAGGCGGGGCTTCCTCCTTCTCAAACCCACACCATGTGAGTTTTCGAGGCAGGGCTATTGGTTTGACAAAGAGGCAGCCCTGCCTTTAAAACCACGCTCAAGCACATAATATCACTTCCTTTGCCACCTGCTCTCCACGTGCTTCAATCCCTCCCAAGGAAGCTCATCCTGTTCTGTGAAATTATTCCACCACTTCAAAGTGTAGGTGTTGGCTGCAACTGTTCGTACACATTTTTTTACCCCTAATGGGACTTTTATCGACATCCACGACAAAAAGAGAAACAAATCTTATCTTTAAGTACAAAAAGTAGTTTCTTTATTTATAACATTAAAAAAAATCTTTCCACATCAGCTGTGGCATATTAAAAGATAACACTTCATGCATTTGTATAACACAGGATCTCAGTTACAAAGATATGTTGTTGACTGAAATGTCGTTTCCACAGTATTCTTCAACTGGAGTTATCCAAAGCGTTTCGAACATGGACTAAAACATGTTATTCATCAGGGAAGAACCACGCTAAGAAATAATAACATCATGATCAGTAAACATGTACTATATGCTAGTTTATGAAGTTGTTCAATATACATCTTATACAGTGTGTTCAAAAAACATCTTGTATCAACTTACATTATAATGCATTGTAAATCAAATCAAATCCAGTTGGCGATCCTTTAGCAGGGGTAGGCAACCTGGGGCCCTCCAGCTGTTACAGAACTACAAGTCCCATCATGCCTCTGGGAGTAATTGTAACTGCCAGCCTTGCCAACACAAGGTATATTTTCTGCCAGTTACTCTAGAAATTGCCCTTTCTAATTGAGACCCAAAACGCTTTTTCCCCATCAAAAAGCATGGAGCACAAGTGCTATTTAGAGCCACTATCTGTCATCCACAATCTCAGCCATAAGGGTCTTCTTGCTGCGATGGACAGCAGCATGTACCGTGGAGCAATCAAATCTACTTAATAGAGGCTTTTGCAATAAAATCTGCAGTTAACTTTATTTCTTCTAGGGTAGAAATGATTCTTTACCTTTCAACTCTGTGTTTCAAGGCTTTCTCTATATTCTCGTCCATACTTTAAGAGCCTAGCCACTGAGGTAAGGGTAATAGGGGGTCTACAAGCTGCCCCTACCAATGTGTAAATCTCTTTAAGATCTCTATCTTAAAAGTAGTAAGTCTCACAAGACAAATCAGGGAAGCATCCAATTTAGTTATTGACATAAACGGTTCATCTTCAGAGAGCACAAGGGGGTACAGGTTGTAGAATCTATTCTGACATGAGAATCTATTTTCAGGCCCACTGCATTCAACCTCCATAATCTTTTGCACTCCAAGGCAAAATGGAACAAAGGAGGATCCTGCTTTAAACCTGGATAGTGCTTGCATTGCTTCTTTGGCTTCAGAACCTCCTTCCCCCATTAACAGCTTCCTTGATGGCCAAAATAAAGGGAGAGATTAATGAAAAGTCAAAGGTATGCAAACTTTCTTCCAGTTCACCTTCCCCCATATCATCTGAATCCCTTGAAGAACTCGCAAAATCTGTTCTAGTGGGTAGCTGTCTTGAAGTTGAAACCACAGTAGGAGAGGATGTGGAAGCCACAGCAGAGTATGAATCGCAGGATTAAGTCACAAAGTGACTCATGCTTTCTACTACGGACTCCTTAATGTGCACCTTTACCTCTGCTGCTTTTTATTTCATTTTTCATAAGATCTCATAGAAGCAGGCTTAACATACTTTCTTGCCAGGAATAGCCCAAGAAGAAGAGGCCAAGCAGTAGCCTTCCTTAGGTCTAATCATTTTAGACTCTGGTCCCGAATCTCGCTGATGAGCTTGCCAGGGAGAGTGATACTTTGATTTACTCTTCTGTTTAGAAGTTGAAGATTTATGTCAATCCCTTTCTCTTGATTCTCTCGATCTTTGAGACCCTTTCGAGCGCAGAGAACCAGATGCGTGGAGCCTGCCAACACTTTCACCTTCACTTCTGGCCAGTGATTTGGTTCCTCCCAGAGGCATTGGTTAAATAACAGAGAAAATGCATGATAACCTCTAATCTCAAAATAAAACAAACCCAAAAAATAAGCTGCAAAAAGGATCTTATATTAGCTTCACTCTTGTCAGTTTGTATCCAGCTAACACTGTGAACTACAAAACCTGTAGCAGAACCCTCCCCCCCATAGATACAGTGCAGTGAATGAGCTTGATTACCCAGGGAGAAAAAGTGTACATTCAATAACTGTGAATATACAAAAACTGTGGTTTGATTGATCAATTAAATGGGACTCCCAAGGCTGTCCATATCACATAGTTACATAGTAGGTGAGGTTAAAAAAAGACACAAGTCCATCAAGTCTAACCTATGTGTGTGATTATGTGTCAGTATTACATTATATATCCCTGCATGTTGCGGTCATTCAGGTGCTTATCTAATAGTTTCTTGAAGCTATCAATGCTCCCCGCTGAGACCACCGCCTATGGAAGGGAATTCCACATCCTTGCCGCTCTTACAATAAAGAACCCTCTACGTAGTTTAATCTTAAACCTCTTTTCTTCTAATTTTAATGAGTGGCCACGAGTCTTGTTAAACTCTCTTCTGCAAAAAAGTTTTATCCCTATTGTGGGGTCACCAGTACGGTATTTGTATATTGAAATCATATCCCCTCTCAAGCGTCTCTTGTCCAGAGAGAATAAGTTCAGTGCTCGCAACCTTTCCTCATAACTAAGATCCTCCAGACCCTTTATTAGCTTTGTTGCCCTTCTTTGTACTCACTCCATTTCCAGTACATCCTTCCTGAGGACTGGTGCCCAGAACTGGACAGCATACTCCAGGTGTGGCCGGACCAGAGCCTTGTAGAGTGGGAAAATTATTGTTTTATTTCTGGAGTTGATCCTCTTTTTAATGCATGCCAATATTCTGTTTGCTTTGTTAGCAGCAGCTTGGCATTGCATGCCATTGCTGAGCCTATCATCTACTAGGACCCCCAGGTCCTTTTCCATCCTAGATTCCCCCCGAGGTTCTCCCCCCAGTGTATAGATTGCATTCATATTTTTGCCACCCAAATGCATTATTTTACATTTTTCTACATTGAACCTCATTTGCCATGTAGTCGCCCACCCCATTAATTTGTTCAGGTCTTTTTGAAAGGTTTCCACATCCTGCGTATCGTCTGAAAATACAGAGATTGAGCTGTTTATCCCATCTTCCAGATCATTTATGAACAAATTAAATAGAATTGGTCCCAGCACAGAACCCTGGGGAACCCCACTACCCACCCCTGACCATTCTGAGTACTCCCCATTTATCACCACCCTCTGAACTCGCCCTTGTAGCCAGTTTTCAATCCATGTACTCACCCTATGGTCCATGCCAATGGACCTTATTTTGTACAGTAAACGTTTATGGGGAATTGTGACAAATGCTTTTGCAAAATCCAGATACACCACGTCTACGGGCCTTCCTTTATCTAGATGGCAACTCACCTCCTCATAGAAGGTTAATAGATTGGTTTGAACGATTCTTCATGAATCCATGCTGATTACTGCTAATGATACCGTTCTTATTACTAAAATCTTGTATATAGTCCCTTATCATCCCCTCCAAGAGTTTACATACTATTGATGTTAGGCTAACTGGTCTGTAATTCCCAGGAATGTATTTTGGGCCCTTTTTAAATATTGGTGCTACATTGGCTTTTCTCCAATCAGCTGGTACCATTCCAGTCAGTAGACTATCTGTAAAAATTAGGAACAACGGTCTGGCAATCACTTGACTGAGTTCCCTAAGTACCCTCGGATGCAAGCCATCTGGTCCCGGTGATTTATTAATGTTAAGTTTCTCAAGTCTAATTTTAATTCTGTCCTCTGTTAACCATGGAGGTGCTTCCTGTGTTGTGTCATGAGGATAAACACTGCAGTTTTGGTTACTGAAGCCCCCCGATTCACTCGTGAAGACTGAGGAGAAGAATAAATTCAATACCTTCGCCATCTCCCCATCCTTTGTAACCAGATGTCCTTCCTCATTCTTTATGGAGCCAATATGGTCTGCCCTCCCTTTTTTACTGTTTACATACTTAAAGAATTTCTTGGGATTTTTTTTGCTCTCCTCCGCTATGTGTCTTTCATAGTCTATCTTAGCTGTCCTAATTGCACCCTTACGTTTCTTGTTGCATTCTTTATAAAGTCTGAATGCTGAGGATGATCCCTCAACCTTGTATTTTTTGAAGGCCTTCTCCTTTGCTTTTATATGCATTTTTACATTGGAGTTAAGCCATCCAGGACTTTTAAAGGACTTGTTCGCTCTTTTAAATTTATTACCCAATGGGATACATTGGCTAATGCCCTTATTTAATATGCTCTTAAAGCAAACCCATCTCTCCTCCGTATTCTTTGTTCCTAATATTTTATCCCAATTTATGCCTTTTAGCAAGGTTTGTAGTTTAGGGAAGTTGGCTCTTTTGAAATTCAGTGTCTTTGTATTCCCTTTATGTTTCCTATTTGTGTGATTTATACTGAAACTAATTGACCTGTGATCGCTGTTACCTAAATTGCCCCGTATTTCCACATCCGTGATCAGGTCTGTATTGTTGGTAATCAGTAGATCCAGTAATGTTTTATTTCTAGTTGGTGCGTCTACCATTTGAAACATAAAATTGTCCTGCAAGACATTAAGGAACTGGCGAGCCTTAAATGAATGCGCGGTTCCCTCCGCCTAGTCTGTCTGTATAATAACATCCCCCATTATGATAACACTTCCCATCCTTGCTGCCAATCCAAATTGTGATAGGAGATCTGTCCCCAGTTCCTCCCTCAGGTTAGGGGGCCTATAGCATACTCCCAGTATTATTTTCCCCTTAGCTTCATCCCTTTGGAGCTCTACCCATAAGGATTCCACCTCCTCTCTAGCTCCCTCAGTGATGTCATCTCTCACATTCACTTGTACATTATTCTTGATATATAGGCATACCCCTCCCCAGGGCAGGACTTAGGGTGGTGGGGGCCCCTGGGCTTGAGTCACTTTCGGGCCCTACCTTCTATACATATGCACAGCTCTATAAAACAGAAATAGAAAAGGACAAGGTGCGCCAGACTCAGTGCAGTATTAAAAGAACTTCTGTTTAATTGGACAAGACAAAACAGCCAAATGGCTACTCACAAAAGTAGATAATATATAAGCGTATAAGTGGGGGTTACTGTACTGGTATTCGTCCTGGGTCCATGATTAATAAAAGCAATAAAAATGGATGAAATGATAATTACCGTATTTATCGGCATATAACACGCGCCGGCGTATAATACGCACCCCAAGTTTAGGAGGGAATTTTAAGGAAAAAAACTTTTAGGAGGGAAGTTTAAGGAAAAAAACTTACATTTAAATGCCCATCAATGCAGCCTTCTCAGTGTCCATCTGCAGCCCTGTCAGTGTCATTGCAGCCTTGTCAGTGTCAGTGTAGCCTTGTCAGTGTAGCCTTGCCCCAGTGTCATTTGCAGACTTGTCAGTGTAGCCTTGCTCCAGTGTCATTGTTGCCTTGTCATTGCAGCCTTTCAGTTTAAAAATGGCGCCGCCAAGATACAGAGCCAGATGTCCTGTGTATCTCAGCGGCTTTCGTCGGCTTTTGCCCGCTCTCGGCGGCTTTCGAAACGGGCAGGGCCTGCGGGGCCCCCTATTGGCCGGGGCCCATGGGCTTGAGCCCAGTCAAGCCCAATGGTAAGTCCTGCCCTGTCCCTGTACCCTTTTTTACCCTCCCTATCCTTGCGGTATAGGGTATACCCTTGAATGTCAAAGTAATTGAAAAACAGTCTTTAGATGCAGACATTTTTTTACCAGGCAGTGTACTGATATTCAATACAGCTGGAATGCTTTTCCCCACTACAGATGTGGCTACAGCTCCCACATGGTATAATGGCTTGCCTGTATAGCCATTTGGTGTAGGTTGAGGAGCAGACTAATAGACTCTAGGAGAGCCACAGGTGCATTGGCTATGATGCTTACATAGATACCAGATGATTGCCTAGACGGGAAAGTGAAGTGATGCTATCTGAGATCTGTTTTTATGTAGTACTTTGAGTTGATGAGGAGGGCTAAAAGAGGCATTTTTTTAAATCAAATAACTCTTACCCTTTAATTATTGTGGATGTTCTTATGCCTGTCCTTTGAACTTGTATATTACAGCTATTTGATCATTTGTCTAGCATATCTAGTAGGCTTGAGCGAACGCAAATTGCTATTTAATCACTTGTCTGTGCACCTGAATAAAATAATGGATTGTGTAAAGAACAGACCATATGTTCCCATTTTCTAGCTTGTTAATACTGCTGAGATTTTGATTTTTAAATCTGCACCAGTACCTATATTTCTCTTGGATGTGATCTTCCTGCTGCTGTGCTATTGTCTGGGAACAAGGGCTTCACTTTGCAGGCCTTTCAATTAGGAAAGGCCAGCTAATACTTTGCCTACTGGTACTGCTATGAAGGTTTTTAACAGCTGCATATTACTGCAAACTGAATTATTGTTCAAGCTAGATTATACAGACAGCTAAATCAAGTGAAGTACATTTAATATTGCATGTGCTTAACTATGTATGATATGTTGATTGTGAACATGAGATTTAACCCCTTGCTGCTAATTTTCCTTTTCTGCATTTATTTTAGTTGAGGCAATTATTAGGGCTTGGTTTGGATGATGTAATTCCCATGTACTGTATGCGCACAGGGGTTGATTTATCCTAGCACCAAGGCATACCAAGATTGTACACTGAGTTGCACATTTAAAGTAAGATTACCACTTTCCCTTCCCTATCTATCATTCTTCACTCTCCCATTCTTCCTGGTACTGTGTCTTAAACCTCAATATCCCCATATATCTTACTTAGTGAAATCCCCTTCCCTTTCCTATCCCCAACAGTCCCTTCTTAATTCCCTTTACTCATCTTGACCCTAACCATTCCTTCCCTAAGTTTGATAGTACATCCTACCTACCTGGGATTATTAGATTGAATTACTATGGCGGTGGATTTCCTATAAACCAATTAGTATTGGGATTGTCCAATACCTTATCTTCCCTTTCCATCCTCTACTCACCTGAAGATTTATTCTGTTTATAGGTTCAGTCAGTCAATAGTCATCAGGGGGATCCTGATGATGACACGTGATCCCTGTGTCGAAGACGCGTAGGGGAGGGGCCAGGACGGAGAGACTGACACGGACTTCATACCAGCGCTGTCCCAGCACAGCATACCGAACCAAACATCCAGTGATTTTGCATAGAAAGCGGTTATAGTATGGTGCACTGACGCACCAGTGCCATGTGAGTACCCCGGTTTGGGGAGCGTTTTCTTTTAATAAAAGTATTTTGACTATATTACACTATATAGTTTCCGTTTCATTTATATGTATGGAGCCACATTGTTTAAAGCTGGAGGAGTGCAGCAGACACTGAGACTGAGCCCAGGGGTGGCTCCAAAGCATATTTGGTCTCAGGGTAGCAGCTGAGTCGCACGCTCTGAGGTGAGCACATTAGCTTAAGAGGGTCACGAAGGTGCACCAGAACATGTTTTGCAGCACTCAGGATATCTTCGGCATGATGTTGGATTGTTGTCACAGCTGAACACCACCTGCACGCATTGTTTTATCACTGCTGGACATTATTTGCACACACTATTTAGAGTGCTAAAGAGAATTTTTTTCATTACTTATTTATTAATTTATTCATTCAGACAAGCAGGATACTTTATATTGAGCACTAAGCACTTATTAAGACACTATGTATGGTGTAACAAGCACTAATAAGCACTAATTTATGGTGTAACAAGCACTTGTTTTTTCACACCTCGTTTATTTATTCAACATTCATATTATTTGTATTTAATATAATCTGACTAGTAAGCACAGAGTTGGTTAATATTAATTTTGTTTTTTGGGGTCACCCAAGCGCAGCGCATAACTTGTAAATTTGAGGAATCACTGTGCATTCCAGATAATTAAAGCATGTGTAACCTGGACTTTAGCTGATAACTGCTGCAGTACTTCGTCCTTTGTTCCTGCTGTATTGGACAGGGTTAAACTGAATATTTATTAAAGTGTAACTCCACTTTTTTTGAGAAAAACATTCCCCTGTGGGTGATCTATGTACATTGCAAGCATTATAACAAACTTTGTTGCAGATTCCTACGTTTTGTTATTCTGAAGAAATCCCTCTGTGTTTCCCTGTGCCTCTGTGCAGAGTAGGTCTAATGGGAGTGGTTTCATAATTACCGGTCAGTCGTGCAGCTGCAGGGTACTAATTAGGAAATCTTCTGCGCTTTTAATAGTGTTCCTTTCAAAAGTATCTCTCCAAAAATGACATTTTAGTTGCAGGGGATGCCTGAAATCTTACTTGTATCTTAGGCAGACTTCTAGGAAAATTGGTGAGCCAATCACACAAGTATGAAATTATGTTTCTGGGGGGTGGTCAGTACACATTCTGTGTACAGAACAAGTCCAGGTAGTCATATTGCATTGCATTCTCAGAAAATCACAGATTGAAAAGGAAAGGTAATTTTTAATAACATTCAATTCCAATATGATTAGTGTTGCAATTTTATGTGCTATATTATTTTTTTCTTTATTTGCTATTTTTTTCCCCCACGAAAGTGGAGTTACCCTTTAATGTAAAAGTAGAGCAGCCTTCTTTATGGAGACTACTTTGCAATGCTTGTCTATGGAGAGTCTCTAGTGCAGGGGCAGCCACCTTTGCTGGGTTTGGATCAATCCTGGAGAACTGTGATTGGCTAATGCAACAAAGCAAGAAGAAGTGTGTCTGCAAGCTGCTGGGAGGAAAAGGCAGGACAGTCTTAAAGCTAGGAGAGGGTGAGAAAAAAGAGAGACTGGGCTGCTGGCTAAAAAGGATCCTATCATAGCTGACCACAATAGGAGAGACCTCAGAAAAGACTCTAATCCCACAGGACATTGCCTGAGAGACACTGGGAGGATGTGAGGTGTAATTTGGATGCCTGGTGTGATCAGAATGTACTAGAAAGTATCTCCACTGCTTGTAAAGTAGGAAAAAACAGACTTTCTCAGCAGAATTGAAAGAGAGAAATCACAACTTCTATGCCTGTCTGAGGACTTGAACATGTGCTTTATCCTTGTCAGAGCATGTGTCCAGTGACCCAGAAAAGGGCACCATGGCCCTGGTAAGAGACTAACATTTTACAAGTTAATCTGATGTCTGCTGGGAACTATTGTGCTTTCTTCAAGGGCCCAACTTTGCCAGCCGTCTTTTTTTTTTCATCATTCACCGCTCAGTGTGATAAAATGGGGACTGTTATAGCAAGTTAGGACTGTCTTTAACCACTTCCCGCCCGGTCTATTGGAGAATGACGGCCGGGCGGTGGTTCTATTATCCTGACTGGGCGTCATATGACATCCAGCAGGATAACATGCTGACGTGCGCCCACGGGGGCGCGGCAATCGTTGGCGCTGTGTGTCACTCAGACACACCACATCTCCGATTGTGGTAAGGAGCCTCTGACAGAGGTTCCTTACCACATGATCAGCTGTGACCAATCACAGTTGATCACAGCGTGAGCCAGGAAGTGCCGGTAAACGTCTTTCCTCAGTTCGCACTGACAGGGAGAACCAATAATCAACACATTGATTATCAGCGCAGCCCCCATGAGAGGTATCCATCAGCTGCCAGCCTGTGCCTCATCAGTAACACCTGTCAGTGCCCATCAAAGTGCCAATCAGTGCCCATAAATGTGCCAATCAGTGCCCCATCAGTAATGTCTGTCAGTGCCCTTCAGATGCCAATCAGTAATGCCCGTCAGTAGCTTCTCATCAGTGCTGCCTATCCAGTGCCATCCTTCAGTGCCGCCTATCAGTGCCCATTAGTGCCGCCTATCAGTGCCACCTATTAGTGCCCATCAGTGCCACCTATCAGTGCACATCAGTGCCGCCTATCAGTGCATGTCAGTGCTGCATATCAGTGTAGCCTATAAGTGCCCATCAGTGCTGCATATCAGTGCCACCTTATTAGTGCCACCTCATCAGTGCCCATTAGTGCAGCCTCATCAGTGCCCGTCAGTGAAGGAGAAAACAAAATTTTATAATTGTCAATCAGCAGCTCTCCGCTCTACTCCTCTACGCTCACTGGAGCGCTGAATTGTGGAGGGGCGGGGATCGGTCATCCCAGCAGCTCGCTGAGAGGCTGAAACGGCCATAAGTCCAGCATCCTGGCAGATCCAGACTCCCAGAGTCGGGATGATGTGGTGCCTAGACTGATCCTGGTGACATCAGCAGAGAGCGGACTTCAGACCGCTCTCTGCTCAAAACGGGTCACAGGAGTGCGAAACGGATTGCACTCTTGTGACCCATAGGAGAAGTCCAGCCAAACAAGCTCAGGCTGGACTTCTCCTTTAAATACTTGGTAAAAGCAGTTCTGTTCTGTTAATGACTGTTAGTCAGAATACTGTTGTTTAACCATACTTCTCAGAGTAACATTATTGTCTTATTGATTGTTTGTATAGGTACACATGCTAATCCTGTCTTCTTTTAGGTTATGCTTAGCCTAATAAGTTCTTTGAAATACCTCATGGTGTGTCGGTAAGTGCTCAGTGAGCGAGGTGTGTCATCTTTAGGTGTGTAGGGAAATCATAAAACAATTCAGAGGCTCCTCTGGAGGTATCGCTACACATGTATGTATATTTGCTCCTTCAATAGAGACACCAACATATGGATATGTTCTTGTTTTCATTTTAAATTACTGATTCCTGTGAAACTTGCTGAATAGGTTTAAACCCCAGTTCCCTGAAAGGATAAATCCAATAAATTACTAACAGGGCTGGACTGGGACAAAAATTTGGCCCTGGACTTCATCTAGACCGGCCCACTTTAATTTTGAGTGTCCCCATCAGCACCCCCCTTACATCAGAGTGTCCCCAACAGCACCCCCTTACATGATCAGAGTGTCCCCAACAGCACCCCCTTACATCAGAGTGGCCCCATCAGCAGTCCTCTTACATCAGTGTCCCCATTAGCAGTCACCTTACATCAGTGTCTCCATCAGAAGTCCTCTTACATCATAGTGTCCCCATCAGCAGTCACCTTACATCAGTGTGTCCCCATCAGCAGTCCCCTTACATTAGTGTCCCCATCAGCAGCCCCCTTACATCAGTGTCTCCATCAGCAGTCCCCTTACATCAGAGTGTTCCAATCAGCAGCCCCTTACATCAGTATCTCCATCAGCATCCCCCTTACATCAGAATGTCCCCATCAGCAGTCCCCTTACATCAGAGTGTCCCCATCAGCAGCCCCTTACATCAGAGTGTCCCCATCAGCAGCCCCCATCACATCAGAGTGTCCCCATCAGCGTCCCCTTACATCAGAGTATGCCCATCAGCACCCCCTTACATCAGAGTGTCCCCATCAGCAGCCCTCTTCACATCAGAGTGTCTCCATCAGCAGCCCCCTTCACATCAGAGTGTCCCCATCAGCAGCCCCCTTAACATCAGAGTGTCCCCATCAGCAGCCCCTTACATCAGAGTGTCCCCATCAGCACCCCCTTACATTAGTGTATCCCCATCAGCACCCCCTTAGATCAGAGTGTCCCCATCAGCACCTCCTTACATCAGAGTCTCCCCATCAGCAGCCCCCTTCACATCAGAGTGTCCCCATCAGCACCTCCTTTCATCAGAGTGTCCCCATCAGCAGCCCCCTTCGCATAAGTGTGTCCCCATCAGCAGCCGCCTTCACATCAGAGTGTCCCCATCAGCAGCCCCCTTCACATCAGCGTGTCCCCAGCAGCCCTCTTCACATCAGAATGTCCTCCCTCTTCTCCCCCTCCCACGTGTACTCACAGTTCTGAAGGCAGCTTCTCGTTCCTCTCTCCAGTCATGTGATAAGTGATAAGGGGAGAGAGGAAGGAAAGTCTGTCAGCTGTCTATCTCCCCCTGCAGACTGGAGGGAGCAGAAAGCCTAATCCTCTCTCCAGCAAGTGTTGGCAGCTGCTCCTTGGTGACAGGAGTGAAATCACGATCACTTACTGTCAGAGAGGATCGGCTCCAGGACTTCGCCTGACCGGCCCACCGAGCCATCGGCCCACCGGGAAACTCCTGGTAGTCCCGATGGCCAGTACATGCCTGATTACTAATGATGACTGTCACTGCAGATTTACTGCACAGTCCCCTGATACGCTCTTTTGTATTCTCAATTGCCAGCCAGCTTTAGGTTCTGTGACAATGGGCTTTGGGCTTGTGCTGAAGCCATCAGTTCAAAACACTTCTAAAATCATTTAGTTGAAGTGCTAGCCTAGTGCTGTATGGATCTGTAAAATTCCTGCCACATCTTTCTATTTAGATACAAAGCAAAAGAGTAACCCCCATTGGGACTTTAGAGGCAGATTCTGAGACAGTATAAATGTGAAGTAAAGTAAAATCAGCAAATCTTTATTCACAGATAGTAAAAGCGTGATCCAAAAGATTACAAATACGCTGAGAATGTTTAAAATCAAATTAACAACATTGCATTATATTGATAATCAACCCTGATGCTCTTAAAACTGGAACACCTGGCTGGTCCTGTAGAATATATTCATTGAATCAAAGGATTCTCAAATGCTTCCTTGAGACTGGGTTCACACTTTGTGTGATGCGGAGCACATCAGGGGGTCCAGTGCATCCCTGTTCACTGTTTCAGGTCCGAATTAGGCCAGAATTTTTACCTGAATTCGGACCTTAAACAAAGCCAAAGATGCACAGGACCCTTCTGCTCCATTGAGAGCCAGTTATCCTCTCCTGTCATGTGAATTGGATGCGGTGAAAACCCGCATCCAATTCGCATAAGTGTGAACCCAGCCTCACGTGAAGTCATTCAAAATGGAGTTGATATAGACCATTATAAGGTTAGTGTAAAGGTGAGATTGTCTGGTATCCATAGACCTAGTGAAGCCTATCTACACATTCTGGCACCATCATAAGCTTCTGAGGTTTTGTATCCAAGTTCAGTATCTCCAGTTAACTTTCCTTCCCTTTGGACTCAACAGCACCCCAGACTTTCACAAAAGTTCTGGTTGCGTAAGTAGCATTGATTTGGAGGAAGGGAGTTCATCTTTATTTGTAAGATCTTTTAGTTGTCTGGAAGACTCTGGGGCAGCGATTTCCAGAGGACAAAAAGTCTTGAGCTATACAAAGTTGTTTGGCAGGTAAATACCAAGAAAAGTCAGTTGAGACAGTACAGGACAATGTAGTAATATAAGGCTAATAAATCTATTCCTATGTGACATATACTGTAATATTAGTGTTATGTTTTGCCCTTTTTTTTTTTTATCTTTGGCCGTGCCACGCCACCTTTTACTATCTGGTCACTAGATGCCTCTGCTGTGCGTGAGTGCCTCCCGACACACACACGCTCCCCGGTGTTCTGTCAAAAGAGCCAGCTCGTCAAAATCTCCAACCACATCACTTCCGGTCACTCTCCAGCAGCAGTAATTGCAGATTTTGATGATTTGGCTGTTTTCACACCGGCAGCACATACACTACGCTACACGATATAATGAGTGGACATTGTTAGTCCGCCCGTTAGTAACCAACAACATAGCCGCCTCCAAGGCAGCGACAACTTTTTTAGTCCTTAGCCAGTGTTCTGTCAAAACAGCCAACTCCTTGTGTACCGTAGTGTATACACTGCCGGTGTTCTGTGAAAACAGCCAAGTCATCGAAATCTGCAATTACTGCTGCTGGAGTGTGACCGGAAGTGAGGAAACTGGACATTTTGACGAGCTGGCTCTTTTGAAAGAACACTGGGACTTCCTGAGCTGTGGGGTCCTGTCAGATATGGCTGCTGTCTGTGCGCCAAAAGCACTGGCGCTACTGGTTGGTCCTGTAATGCGCCTGCGCACTCTCTCCCATCCATGGATGACGCGGCCTTCTCGTGTGTGTTAGCAGCTCCCCGATGTCTGGCATCATTGTGCACTATGTGCATGGTCGCACCGGATGCCAGGCATGCCGGGGGACTGCCTGGGACATACAGCTCTCTGCCCCCCCCTGAGCCAACACATTAGTAGAGACTGTCTGCCCCACCTTTCCTCTCCCCACGCCCCTTGTGCCAGAGCAAGGAGGGGTAGTGTGCAATTTGCCTCACCCCTTCTGAGTGTGCATGGAGGACAAATAACGGGCTTTTGCGCATCGATGATTTCTACAACCACAGAGGGGTTCTGTCACTGGCAACCCTTAAGGATCAATATGCTTTACCTTCCTGCGGAATACTATCAATCTATTCAGATAGCTAATTTTATCACTTCACTGAAAAGGGTTTCCGAGTCTACAACAACCTCAATGGTAGTATATTTGCAAATGCATTGACATCTGTTCAGAGTATATATCCAAGGTTTACAAGATTTTGATATCTACGGATGAAAAACTCCATTATATAGAAAAATGGGAACAAGATATAGGGGAGGTCTTGGACCCCGTAGAGTGACACAGACTGGTGCAAGGAGCTGCAAAATCAATTATAAACACCTCCCTCAAAGAAGATAACCAAAAAGTACTAATGGGATGGTACTTAGTCCCCACTATAATTGCCCAATGGGTGCCATAAGCTTACCCCCTGTGTTTTTGAGGGTGGGGCCCTGAAGGAATCACGTTTGGTGGAAGTGCCCAAAAGTTCGTAGATTCTGGATCCGAATATACAATTTTATTTATACCCTCATGGGGACTAATTTGACCTTGCAACAGACACTCCTCGGACACCCTGTTGGGGGAGCCCCGAGATGCATCTAACATATCCTTCATTTTTATGGCAGCCAGAATAACGATTGCAAGATCTTGGAAATCCCCTGTGCTATCCCTTGACCTCTTAAAGCACAAATTGTCCTTGATAATGTTAAACGAATGCCTCTCTGTCACTCTGCAGGACAAGCTTCCCCGATTTGAAAAAACCTGGAACCCCTGGATCACCTATCTGACGGGGATGGCCTCATCAGACCTGAGGCTCACTGCCCCCCCCCCCCTTTCTTCACCCCCTTCCCTTTCTTCTTTCTTTTCTTCCCTGTTACTTTTCTTCTAACTTACTACCCCTTTGGGTAGTTTGGAGAGCAGTGTGGGATAGGGGTCCACCACTATCGATCCCACTCCAAGTTTGGGGCTGTGTATACAAACACAAAGGCCAGCTACCACAAGCGACTCATGGCTGTGATGACCCCTCGTCTACGATGGGGGTGTCCTTCAGTCATGCAGCTCCTCTTTGGAGGATGTCTTCTCTGCTCTTAAGAAGCCTGGTCATAGCCCAACATAGTGTAATTCTGGTTCTTTAGCGACCACTGATGTAATAAATAATACTAATGTTATTGTGTACCGGTACATTTCTATTTTGTATTGTACAGTTTGATTTTTGTACAGTTTATAACCTCAATAAAAATGGTTGGAAAAAAAAAATTTAATTGGTAGCCAGTTTCTTCTTGCTTGTTCTCTGTACTGGTGCTCCAATGATGTCTGTGCTAGATCTTACGCATGCCCAGAGCTTGTAGTTGCTGCTTGTCAAAAAAGGTATTTTCCCAAGAGCTCATAAGATTTCCTCAAATCTTGCAAGAAGGCTTTTTCAGAGATCACAAGAACTTCCTGGAAGGCATTGGTGACATAGTCTTCCTTGGAGGCAGCTGGAGGGCACTAGCTAAGTCTACAGTGCCTTAGGAACACAGGAAGTGAGTTAAAGGAAAGTTTAATTTTACCCATATTACATTAATTTATCAGATGACTGTGATGTGTTTTCAATTAAGCATGCAAAGCTAGGTGCATCTATTTTTTTTTTGTTTAGAGGGGAAAGGTCCACTTTAATTGATCATTTGCAAGTTAATGTTCTAGTGCATTCATTATTGCGCATTATGCTGCTGATTAACTGTGCCACACCACAACACAGCCAACAACCCATTTCCTTCATTGTTCATTAACCACTTTAGCCCCGGAAGGATTTGCCCCCTTAATGACCAGGCCATTTTTTGTGATACGGCATTGCGTCGCTTTAACTGAAAATTGCGCGGTCATGCGACACTGTGCTCAAACAAAATTTACGTCCTTTTTTACCCACAAAAAGAGCTTTCTTTTGGTGGTATTAGATCACCTCCGCGACTTTTATTTTTTGCGCCATAAACAAAAAAAAAAAGACCGACAATTATAATACATATCCAAAAAAAAAATATATATATATAAAAAAACAAATGTATTCATCAGTTTAGGCCGATATATATTCTTCTACATATTTTTGGTAAAAAAATCCCAATAGGCGTATATTGATTGGTTTGCGCAAAAAAGTTATCACGTCTACAAACTACAGATTTAGATTTAGGGACTTTTATTTATTTTTTATTGTTTTTACTGGTAATGGTGGCGATCAGCTATTTTTAGCGGGACTGCAACATTGCGGCGGACAAATCTGACCCCAAATGACACTTTTTGGGTACCAGTGACATTATTACATTGATCAGTGCTATAAAAATGCCCCGATCAATGTAGAAGGAGTTAACACTAGGGGGCAGTCAAGAGGTTAAGTGTGTTCCCTAGGTGTGTTCAAACTGTAGGGGGGATGGGCTTACTTGAAAATGACAGACATCACTGTTCCCAATCACTGGGAACAGTAGATTTCTGTCATGTCATCTGGCAGAACGGGGAATCACCTTTTTTTACGTAGGCAGTTCCCCGTTCTGCCTCTCTTCACTGCGATCATGGGTCGCCGGTGGACATCAAGTCCGCGGAACCCGCGGGCGTGCTCCTGCAGCGCTTGCATGCCCGCTATCCTCCCTGCACGGACTGATGTACAGGTACCATGGCGAGGCCTGTTCTGAGTGGAACCCGTCCTATTAAACCGTTGTATGGTCTTGACCACTGTGCTGCAGCTCAGTTTCAGGGTCATGGCAATCTTCTTATAGCCTAGGCCATCTTTATGTAGAGCAACAATTCTTTTTTTCAGATCTCAGAGAGTTCTTTGCCATGAGGTGCCATGTTGAACTTCCAGTGACCAGTATGAGAGAGTGAGAGCGATAACACCAAATTTAACACACCTGCTCCCCATTCACATCTGAGACCTTGTAACACTAATGAGTCACATGACACCAGGGAGGGAAAATGGCTAATTGGGCCCAATATGGACATTTTCACTTAGGGGTGTACTCACTTTTGTTGTTAGCGGTTTAGACAATAATGGCTGTTTGTTGAGTTATTTTGAGGTGACAGAATATTTACAATGTTATACAAGCTGTACACTCAATACTTTACATTGTAGCAAAGTGTAATTTCTTCAGTGTTGTCACATGAAAAAATATAATAAAATATTCACAAAAATGTGAGGGGTGTACTCACTTTTGTGAGATACTGTATATCAGAGGGTATATGCCTAAATGGATATGCTAAAACTTACTAATTCTGAGCTTTCATAATACATAAATACATAAATACATAGATAAATAAATTTTCCTACTCCTCTTGTAGAAGATTTTATTCCATCCTTTCTTACTGCCAACATTTAACTTAACCAATTATGAAAGCTAAGAATTAGTATGTTTTATTATATCCATTTAGGCGTATACCCTCTGATATATATGGTACACAATTGTCTATTATCCTAGCCTTAGAATCAAGCCACGTACCCCATATTCAATGTCTAAGATATATATTTACTCATCTTGATCATCACACTTATGAATTAAGCTCTCTATGTATATATATATATATTTTTTTTAATTATATATATTTTATATATTATTATTGTTTACTGTAGATTTTAAACACTTGAATTTATTTTATTTGGGCATTTTTGTATGTTTTTATATTCCTTAATAGATCTCTTCCGTTTAAATTTAGAACCTTTTGTGAACTGCATTATTTCCGGTGTCCCTGTGCTCTGTTATGTTTTCCACCTGGTGTAAATTCCCCTTATTTCTGTAGTTACTTTACTGTGTATAGACCTATTAGCACTGGATCTACTAGTTAAAACTATTACGGCTCTATACACAGTGAGATGGGGAAATATCAGATCGCTCCTAAATTTCTTTTTTTTTTTTAACCACTTGCTTACCGGGCACTTAAACCCCCCTCCTATCCAGACCAATTTTCAGCTTTCGGCGCTGACGCACTTTGAATGACAATTGCGCGGTCATACAACACTGTACCCAAATGAAATTTTTATCATTTTTTCACCACAAATAGAGCTTTCTTTTGGTGGTATTTGATCACCTCTGCGGTTTTTACTTTTTATTAAAAAAATGTAACAAACTGATTTTTTTTTTTTTTAAAAAGTTTATTTTTTTATATTTTGTTATAAAAAATTTTAATCGGGTAATTTTTCTCCTTCATTGATGTACGCTGATGAGGCGGCAGTGATGGGCACCGATAGGCGGCAGTGATGGGCACTGATGGGTGGCAGTGATGGGCACTGATGGGTGGCAGTGATGGGCAGCACTGGCAGGTGGCACTGATTGGCACTACAGGTGGGCATTGATAGGTGGTACTTGTGGGCATTGATAGGTGTCACTTGTGGGCACTGTTAGGTGGCACTGTGGGCACTGTTAGGTGGCACTGTGGGCACTGTTAGGTGGCACTTTTATTGGGCACTGATGAGGCAGATGTGCCTCTTCCACTTGGGGACCGATGTCCCTCACATCTGATCTGGTGATCGGCTTTTTTTTCTACTCGCGCTGTCAGCGTGAGTAAAAAAAAAAAACGATTACCGATCTTTTGTTTACATCATGTGATCAGCTGTCATTGGCTGACAGCTGATCACATGGTAAGGGGCCGGGACCGGCCCCTTACACAGATCGGTGATCAGCCGAGTCTCAGAGACTCGGTGATCACAACGCGCCCGGCGCGCGCCCTACAGGGCGCGCGCAGGGAGCGTGCACAGGGGAGGCCGTCATATGACGGCCTCCCGGGAATGTAGGTCCGCGCTGTAGCCGCGGATGCCAAGTAGTTAAAGGTGTTTATTTTAGTTTTCACAACAGAAGTTACAAAGAAAACAGAATCACATTACAGGCACGTAAGGTACTTATGGGCATACCAAGTCAGGTATCCACTGATGGTCGACAAACAGGCAGTCTGTGCCGAAAACAAAGAAAACCCCAACCAACATTCACACATACACATTCATACCAGCACCACATACGACCCCCTATCAACGTCACATTTCCAAAGTCACCTTATGTAGCGGAGAGTTCTGCGCAAAACAATACTTGGCCAATGTATAGCCGTCCATCAGATCATTGTTCCTAAGCTACATTAGTGGAAAGAAACTCATTAAGTAAGCTGCAATGATAGGACATCCCCCCAGAAATCCTAAGAGACATCCAACCATGGTTGCCATATTTTGGTCAATTTCTTAGGGCATGCCCTACTTTTCTATAGCAACTTAAATTTGGGTAGAACCCCATGAACAATACGAAAGAAGGTATGGGCCGAAAGGGGGCCTACATACTTCCAATGCAATAAGATGGTTTTGCGTGCATAAAATAACAGTATACGTAACAAAGTCCTAGCATGTGTACGAGGAACATAATCATTGAGAACCCCTAAAAGTCCAGCCTCCAGGGTGTGAGGTATTGGCAGATGAAGTTTATGTTTGAAAAAGGCAAACAGATCCTTCCAGTCGAAAGTCCAGGACAGCTCCAAAATATATGAAAAAAAATTGCAGCAATCAAATCACATCTAGAACAAGCAATATCCTGACCCAGTCCCATCCAAATCAACCTGGCTGGTGTGTAGTGTAAATGATGTATAAACTTAAATTGAATCAATTTGTCGGCAGTGCTGAAAGCAGATCTCGGTAGCATCTTCCCAGTCCTCCTCAGAAAGCTCAGGCATTAGCAACAGCCAATTGCGATGAAAGTTCTGGAAAGGATCAGCCCCCTTCAACTGGAGGCAACCATAAAAGGTCATCACCAACTTGGTGATGACCAAGACTATAGAGGACAAGAGGTCCTCTATAGAAGACTCCTTGCTCAATGGTCAATGACCCAAACTGCGCCCGAATGGCATGTCCCAGTAACAGATATTTAAAGAAGAACTAATTTTCAAGGCCATATTTACATCTAAGTGTGTCAAAGAGTACTAAGGTGTTGTCCCCAACGATATGAGAGAATTGAGTAACTCCAAATCAACCCCACTAGGGCAAATCCGGGTGACCAAAGAGCTAAGGGAAATTTGGGTTCCTCCACAAGGGGGTCTGTGGTGACATACCAAGAGAGGCCTGTGTCAGAATTGCCCCCCCCCCTCCTTTCAAGCCAGAAAACTAATATCAACAGGAGAAAATCTAGAGCCACCGGATCTCCTTGACCTATGTAGCTCGTCCCTGAGTGAGGTGGAGGGTCCAAAGAAGGCCTGTGGAGGGATTCTGAGGTACAGAGTGTAACCAAGCATGGACATAGGTGAGCTGGGAAGCAATAAAGTAATTCCTTGGTGTGGACATGCCAGACCTCCCACGGCCTTAGCAGTCTGCAATGAGGACTTGGCTATACAAGGATGGCCCCCATTCCAGAAAAAGGAAGAGGGGGTGGAGTCCACTTGTATAAAACATTTCTTTGGGAGAAAAACTGGGGCAGCTCGAAAGCAATATAAAAATTTTGGTAGGAAAATGATTTTGAAGATATTTATACAGCCAATTAAATTAAGGGGTACTGATGTCCAGTAGACTTGTGCACAATGGAAAATTTTGTTTATTTTCGTTTCATTGTCATTCGTAAAATACATAATTTTGTTCTGTTATATTCGTTATGGTACGTTAAATAATTTTCGGATACAGTAATTTGTTATTTCTGTAGAGTGTCGATATTCGTTATACTGTATCTCGAATCATGTCGAATTAATTTGTTGTATCCGCTATAATTTCTTTCATGTTAGTTGAAATTCGATATTTATGTATGTATATTGATTCGTGATAATGATTCGTAGTTTGGAAAGCCGTTTGTTTATTAAATCTATTAACACACACAATGACAATATCTCTTCTTCTCTGCTCAAATACAATACAACACCCTTCTCACTCAGTTCTCAGGAATGCACTTTGCCAGTAATCCAACCTCCAGCACAAAATGAATCAGCTGATTGGACTGTAAGATTTACTTTGAGTGGACCTTTTGTTTCATTAGATCTTTACAAATTACCGAATCATGTCAAATTCATTCGTTATATCGCTATATTTTCTTTCATATTAGTTGAAATTCGTTATTTTTTTATTCGGACATTCAGATGCATCCGAATTTCCAAAAGATGCAAAATTCAGCCGAATTTTGATTCGTTACGAATCTAGTTGCACATGCCTAATGTCCAGGTATGAAGCCTGTCCATCATCTGTTTGAATATGGGAGTCATATTGAGTTCTTCATATTTAGAGAGATCATCATGTATTTGAATGCCTAGGTATTTAAAGGATGATGTTAATTGCAGACGTGACCTCTGTAGATATTCAGTGGGAATAGAAGGGCCTATGGGAAATGCCAGAGATTTTTCCCAACCCACCTGAAGACCTGATACTGCCCCAAACTCCTCCACCACATGCAACAGCTTAGTAAAGGAGCTCTCTCTACTGTCCAAGTATATAAGGGCATTGTCCGCGTAGAGAGAGATCTTCTCCTCTATTGGACCAGAGCGGATGCCCCCTATCTCTGACGTCTGTCGCACTGCCAGGGCCAAGGGCTTAATGGCCAGCGTGAACAGGAGTGGAGAAAGAAGGCACCCCTGCCTGGTACCCCTCTTCAAGGATAACGACCCGGAAATATCTCTATTGGTGCAGACTCTGGCCTGTGGATCAGCATATAATAACCAAACCCACTGGACAAAGTGCGAACCGAAACCCATCCGTGCCATAGTTTCCCACAAGAAGGACCAACACACAGTTTCAAAGGCTTTTAACACAGATAGAGAGAGAACTAACCCACTATGTTTCATGAGTGATGCATTATGGACATGTAGAAATAGCCTGCGAATCAAAGGTGCTCCTGCCAGGCATAAAGCCCGATTGGTGCGGCGGTATGAAAGATTGAATAACCGTCTGAAGTCTGAGAGCAAGAATCTTAGCCAGTGTTTTTGGGTCAATAATCAGGAGAGATATGAGACGATAGGACCAACATTGCAGCCTATCCTTGTCAGGTCTGGGTATGACAAGAATGAGTGCTTCATTCATAGAGTCAGGAAGTTTCCCCTGCTTAAGAGAGTCCTGGAAGGTCTTAAGAAGCCTAGGAGCCAAATCCTTTATGTATGCCTGATACCATTTTGAAGGGAGACCATCTAGACCCGGAGTTTTACTAGTTGGTAATAAATGTATGGCAGTAGTTACCTCCTCTAACATGATAGGTTTGTCTAAGAGGAGTTGCTGGGGAGTACTAAGTGCTGGGAAGTCAAGTGATTTAAAGAAGCCCATGAAGGCATGCTCAGGAGCAGGGGCGTTGCTAGGTCTACAAAAGATCTGGGGCTAGAGCCCATAGCAGCGTAGTAAAGAAAGTCATATGCTTGGGCAGGCATACACATGTATATACAGTAATATTCGTGTGTGTGTGTGTGTATGTATATCCCCAGAGAGCCCCCCACTTACACCAGGGTCCCCAGAGAGCCCCCCTTACATCAGGGTCCCCAGAGAGCCCCCCCTTACATCAGGGTCCCCAGAGAGCCTCCTCATTATATCAGAGTCCCCAGAGAGCCTCCCTTTTACATCAGGGTCCCCAGAGAGCCCCCCACTTACATTAGGGTTCCCAGAGAGCCCCCCTTACATTAGGGTCCACAGAGAGCCTCCCCCTTAAATCAGAGTCCCCAGAGAGCCTCCCCCTTAAAATCAGGGTCCCCAGAGATCCTCCTCCTTGCATCAGGGTCCCCAGAGAGCCCCCACTTATATCAGGGTCCCCAGAGAACCTCCCCTCCCCTTGGTGACCCCTGCAGAGACCCGAGGCTATGGGCCCCAGATTCGGGGCTATAGCCCCAAAAGCCACGCCCTAGCAACGCCTCTGCTCAGGTGGAACCGCTGTATCCTCATACAACCTGCCATAGAATTCTGCAAATGTTTGGTTGATAGTTAATGTGTCAGAGGTAGTTGACCCGTCAGGGAATTGAATTTCAGAAATCGAACTATCCTGTAAGTCCGCATGGGCGAGAAACCTAAGAAGCCCACCGTTTTTCCCCCCATGCTTGTGAATATGAGCAGAGAGGGAGGGGCCAGGACGGAGAGACTGACACAGACTTTACACCAGCGCTGTCTCAGCACAGCATACCGCACCAAACTTCCACTGATTTTGCATAGAAAGCCGTTATAGTATGGTGCACTGACGCACCAGTGCCATGTGAGTACCCCGGTGTGGGGAGCGTTTTCTTTTAATAAAAGTATTTTGACTATATTACACTATATAGTTTCCTTTTCATTCTATGTATGGAGCCACATTGTTTCCAGCTGGAGGAGTGGAGCAGACACTGAGACTGAGCCCAGGGGTGGCTCCAAAGCAATTTTGGACTCAGGGTAGAAGCTGAGTCACACGCTCTGAGGTGAGCACATTAGCTTAAGGGGGTCACGAAGGAGCACAGGAGCATGTTTTGCAGCACTCAGGATATCTTCGGCATGATGTTGGATTGTTGTCACAGCTGAACACCACCTGCACGCATTGTTTTATTATCACTGCTGGACATTATTTGCACACACACTATTGAGAGTGCCAAAGAGAACTTTTTTTTTTTTCATTTAAGAAAAGTAGGTTACTGTGTATTGAGCACTAAGCACACTCTTTATGTTGATTAAGACACTATGTATGGTGTAAAAAGCACTAATAAGCATTAATTTTTGGTGTAACAAGCACTTGTTTTTTCACACCTTGTTTATTTATTCAACATTCATATTATTTGTATTTAATATTATCGCACTAGTAAGCACAAAGTTGGTTATTATTAATTTTGTTTTTGGGGTCACCCAAGCGCAGCGCATAACTTGTAAATTTACATTATGTGACACTTACCTGCAAACGAATCCATCGCTGTCCCCTGTGCAGGCTGCATCCATCTTTGCCCCTCTTCCTTCTGAGGGCCGCGGACTCCGGCTCAATGACTGGCAGGAGCCACGTGAGGTCACTCCCGTGCATGTGCGGGGGAGCCATCAGTAAGAACACACGCTGGGGGAATAAACAGCACGGAGGTCTGTTTCTTCACAGAGCATGCGCCGATTACATCATCGGTGCACTACAGGTGAAATATCTCCTAAACGGCGCATGTTTAGGAGATATTTCCACTACCTATAGGTAAGCCTTATTCTAGGCTTACCTATAGGTAAAACTCACACAAAAGTGTTTACAACCACTTTAATACGTGAGATATAGGAGCCCCTGATCACCTCCCTAAAGGCATCTCAGACTGGGCCCCCAGTGGCAGAGTCAGAATTAGAGGACCAGTAATTGGCCATGTCAGTTGGAATGGACTCATGTATTTCCGGCGTGGAGATCCAGAGGGGGCTGAGTCTCCAAGCCCGAAATGAGGGTCTATGTCCCAAAGTCAAACCCACCTGGACTATGGAATGGTCAGATACTGTCTGGGACAGATACACTATGGACTGAACACAGGTCAAAAGGTCCCCCCCGTGGCCAGTGCATAGTCTAATCTGGAGAGGGCAGCGTAGGATCTGGACTGGCAGGAGTACACCCTGTCCTTGTGAAACTTCCAGCGCCAGAGATCCACATGTCCATAGGTATCACAGCACACACAAAACAATTTTGATTCAGATTGTAGAGGTTTCAACCTATCCAATGCAGGCTGCATCACATAATTAAAATCCCCAACAATGAGCATAGGACAGCTAGGCAATGAGGCAAAAACTACACTTAGTTCAGTAAACACTGCAGCCGTGACCGAAGGGGGAAGGTAGACCATGACCAACAGGAGAGAAACCCCATATACAGCCACATGTAAAATAATATACCGCCCCTTAGGGTCCAAGATAACCTGATGACATGAGAATGGTATCCCTTTATTGATTAGAATTGCAACCCTGTGGGCATAATTAGAATAAGTGGAGGGGGGTGGTCTCAGCACGGATGGATGAGGAGGTGAAGTAGCTGAGCTCCCGGTCTGAGGTGACCTACCAGCAATACATATCAGTGCCTACCCCGCATTAACGGCTCCTCCAGCCCCGGTGGCAATGGGGAACACAGTGGACTGTTTTTCTTATCAATCATCTCCGCCATGGAACGGTATTTGCAGCCAGTTACACAGACGGCCTCGACTCCGGCTGGAAACAAGATGGCGCAGGCCGTCTGTAGCCATGCTGTTCCGGATCCCGCGGCACCACAGAAACACGGAGAGGACAACGATATGCCGCCGTTCTCCCCTCCTAGTGACCTCTCTCCATGCCTGCCTCGATTCTTCATTATGTCCCTTGAGGCAGGGAATGGGACATTCCACGAGGACACGTGCAACTCGCTGACAGCGGAGGCTTCCCCACAGAGCCTAAACCACAGCTACAACAGCCCAACGGACGCCCGGCTGCATGGTCCCACTGCACAGGTTACAGTGAGTACTACTCCAAAAGCCATCCCACAGCACATCCTCCCCTCTACACACTTGACAGAGCAGACTTTGTGGACATTTCTGCAGCAGCTACCCACAAGAGTTGACTTTGAAGCCTTAGCAAATAGGGTAGAATCTGCTCTAAGGGGAGAACTGCAAGTGCTAAAGCAGGAATTGTCTGAGGTAGATGACAGGGTGACAGCACTGGAACAAGATAAAGGGGCAATGGCACTTACAGTGGACCATCGCCAAACTGCCCACGCTGACCTGTCTGACCAAGTCATACAGCTTCACCTACTTCTTGACGACCTTGAAAACCGCAGCCAATACATTCGGCTCCGGGGCATCCCAGAGACGGTGACGCAGGCGGACATTCACCTACAAGTTACCGCCATCTTTAACAGATATCTCGACCGCCCCCCAGACACTGAAATTTCCATTGATAGAGTGCACCGTACTCTTGGCCCTAGACCTACCTCTCAAGACAGACCCAGAGATGTACTCTGCCGTCTGCATGCCTACAAGCTTAAGGAAGAAATTGTGCAACAAGCATGGAGAGTAGGAGCGCTGAAGCTCTTACTAGAAAGAATCGTGTAGCTAGGAATGTCCTACACATGGGGCCACCCATTTCACCTGAAAGTACGCAAAGGCAATCACTCCTATTCACTGCGTCACCCCTCGGAACTACCTGACCTATTCAACTTTGCAGAGATGGAGCCCTTACCAGTTCCCAGTTGGCTCATTATTGATGTCCCATCTGATCCACTAGGCGGTGCGCCACAAGGCAGACTTCAACGAGCCCGAGACAATCACCAATCCCGCAGAAACAGACAACGGGTACCACGAAATGAAGTGCATCACTGAAGACTGATCACCATCATCACACAGTTTCCCTGGACAGGGTTTCATAGACACTAAACGAAAAGATCCAATCCCCCATACATAGCATTTGGAGACTCTCCTGAGGAACTTGCCAGAACTCCTCCTTTTTTTTTTTTTTTTAAGTATGGAACCCTACATTTGGACTCCTCCTTGGTTCCAGCCAGTTCATTGGGGAGGATAAGCGTGGTCACTACCATTGTTATCTTCCTGGGGGCTCATGGGGTCTCACGGGTGGGGGACGGTGGACGCGGGTACCCCTATCTGAAATTGGCCACCCCCCACCCCCTCACTACCCGTAGGAGGGCAAAGGTTATACTAGCTAAGGGATCCTGAATTATTGGCTGATTTCCCTCCCAAACCCCCCCCTTGTCACATGTACGCGATAACGAGTGGTCCCGCGCCCGGGGCGCACAATTGATCCCTGACAGAAATATCCACACACCGAGGCAGAATGGCCCCCCCTACATACGTGAGACCTTGGGGTGGCTACCCCCCCAGATGGGCTTAATATTCGAAGAGGTGTACTACCTAGCCAGAGTCAATACACCCGAATGTAGGCGCCGCACTGTATACTGGGTATACTGGGCCGTAGTTGGCCTTGCCCTCATGGGATCCTCTGGCTCTCACTGACTTTCAAGCTAGGGTCACCTCCTGAGGGTAATGCTAAACAGTTTAAATTTGATCTATTTTTGTATTATTTTTTTTCCCTTCTTTTTAGAACAGAATTGGATGTAAGGGGGGAGTTTTTGTGGTACCCAGTGGTTGGTTTGCTTAAAGGCTTACGCTCCAGGGTGGTGAGTTGAATCACGCTCGAGTGTTCCTTGGTCCCTACTAATTTCACCAAGGATTTAGGGCACAGGCTGGCTTGGTTATGCCCCTAGGGAGGCCTCCACAATCTCACCATTGGGGGGCAAACACTAGCGCAACATGGTTTCCTCACAACCCCTAGCCTCACAGGGCCTATTCCACCATGGAACACCCAATTAATAGCTGACACTCCCCCTGAGAGATACAAATTGCACCCCCCTACCCTTGTCATTCATAGGGAGGGGGAATTGTCCCCAGGACATACAGTCAGTCCCTGACAGGGTCACCCACGTGTATGAGCAGAAGGGCTCCCCCCACATGTGTGAGATTGTGGAGGGGCCACCCCTGGTTGGGTTCAGAAAGAAAAAAATAGGCGCAATTGCACCATCCTGTCATTTTTCCAGTCTGTAATAACCTTTAAAATGTTATGTTGTTGTTAGATAAACGGAGCACAGTTGGCGTTGCCGGAAGGAGTGTTCTGGCCCTCACGGGATTTTATCCAGAAGCGCCCCTGGAGGGCAACGCTAACCCCTCATATTTTTACTGCCATTGTTATTGCTCCTAGTGTGAACGTTACGGACAGACATCTGATTAACTACCTATCCCTGCGAGGCGAGCGGATCCCCGGCTTTGATATTAAGATTGGTCTGTTCTTACGCTGGGAGAATTGTTACACACAAGTTGTGTTACCCTGTTTATTCTTAAGTTGAATTTTTTTTTGTTTGTTATTTTTGCAATTAGCCTGGTGGGGTCCCATCGGACCAGGGCTCCCCGTCTGGAAGTGCCTTACCCCTTCCCCTCTTTTTTCTTTTTTTCCTGATTCACTCCTTTTCCCTCTATCCCGATATCACCTACTCTCGGCTAAACTAAGCCGCTGCTAACCCCCCTTTTTTTTTTTCCTCTCTCTCTCTCTCTCTTTCCCCGCTCTCAGCCTTTTTGTTTTGTTTGCCACTACTACCCAGAGTTTGCGTTGGGGGCCCGTCAGCGACACACCAGCAATGGCAGTGAAGTTCATTTCCTGGAATATCAAGGGGCTGAACTCACCAGACAAGCGGACTAGTTGCCTCAAGGAGATTAAGAGCGCATGTAGTCTTTCTCCAAGAGACTCACTTTAGAGCAGATAAGATCCCTAAACCACACCACAATAAATTCCTGATGGTCTATCACAGCCCGTCCCCATCTTCCAAATCCAAGGGGACTAGTATTCTGATTGCCAAGTCCCTCCCGTGGCAGATGACAAACGTCTATAGGGATCCGGAGGGCAGATTCCTCCAGCTAAAAGGGAAAATTTACTCCCACACTTTCACATTGGCGAACATATACCTGCCCAATACCATGTTATGTTGTTGTTAGATAAATTGAGCACAGTTGGCGTTGCCGGAAGGAGCGCTCTGACCCTCACAGGATTTTATCCGGAAGCGCCCCTGGAGGGCAATGCTAACCCCTCATATTTTTACTGCCATTGTTACTGCTCCTAGTGTGAACGTTATGGACAGACATCTAATTAACTGCCTATCCCTGCGAGGTGAGCGGATCCCCAGCTTTAATATTAAGATTGGTCTGTTCTTACGCTGGGGGAATTGTCACACACAAGTTGTGTTACCCTGTTTATTCTTAAGTTGCATTTTTTTTTGTTTGTTATTTTTGCATTTAGGCTGGTGGGGTCCCCTCGGACCGGGGCTCCCCGTCTGGAAGTGCCTTACCCCTTCCCCTCTTTTTTCTTTTTTTCCTGATTCACTCCTTTTCCCTCTATCCCGATATCACCTACTCTCGGCTAAACTAAGCCACTGCTACCCCCCCTTTTTTTTTTCTCTCTCTCTCTTTCCCCCCTCTCAGTCTTTTTGTTTTTTTTCCCACTACTACCCAGAGTTTGCGTCGGGGGCCTGTTGGTGACACACCAGCAATGGCAGTGAAGTTAATTTCCTGGAATATCAAGGGACTGAACTCACCAGAGAAGCGGTCTAGTTGCCTCAAGGAACTCTGGAGATTAAGAGCACATGTAGTCTTTCTTCAAGAGACTCACTTTAGAGCAGATAAGACCCCTAAACTACACCACAATAATTTCCCGACAGTCTATCACAGCCCGTCCCCATCTTCCAAATCCAGGGGGACTAGTATTCTGATTGCCAAGTTCCTCCCGTGGCAGATGACAGACGTCCATAGGGATCCGGAGGGCAGATTCCTCCTGCTGAAAGGGAAAATTTACTCCCACACTTACACATTGGCGAACGTATACCTGCCCAATACCAATCAAGTAACAGCTCTCAAATCTTTTTTCACTACTCTTGATTCCTTCACGGAAGGGACCCTTATCTTAAGAGGGGACTTTACCCTGACCATGGACCCCGCAAAGACTCCTCAGTGAGACTGCCTTCCTCCCCTAGAGGTTCCAGACTACGCCTCAAAGACCTCCACTCACACCAATTAATTGACATATGGAGGATCTTTCATCCTCAAGAGAGGGACTACACCTACTACTCCCCCCCACATGGCTCCTACTCCAGAATTGACTTTCTTCTAGTCAAACGTTCCACCGTCTCTCTAATCTCCAAAGCTGAAATAGGCCATATCGCAATCTCAGATCATGCACCGATTGTATTGGAAGTCACCCCCCGACAACAACAATCTAGCACACCAATATGGAGTCTAAATTAATCTCTGTTAAAAGACCCGGAAATCACTGCAGACATACAGCGCAAACTTAGCAATTATTTTGCCACAAACTCAGGATCCATAGACAAACCCCTTTCCCTGTGGGCCGCACACAAGTGTGTCCTCCGAGGGATCCTCATTAAACATGGGCACGCGTCCAAACAACGCAGGACGAAAACACTAGCTGATCTACTAGGTAAACTACACACTCTAGAACGAGTGCATAAACTTAATCAAGACCCCGCACTGGAAATGGAACTTACGAAAGTGCGGGAATTGATTAGGGAGCACTCCCTTTACTAGGCCAAACGTGCTTCTAAGGGTCCGCCGCTCTTACTATGAATATGGCAACAAGTGCAGCCATATGTTGGCTAGAGCATTGAAAGCTCAAAATAGTAAATCATTTGTCTCGGCACTGACCTCCTCTTCCGGCGCTAAAATACATTCCACCCCAGAGATAGCTGAAGCATTCCGCAAGTTTTATTCAGATTTATTCAACTTGAGATCTATCCCCTCAGCTTCACGACACTCCAGTATACTCTCTGAAATGACAACTTACCTACAAGAGGCTCAACTTCCTAAGAGGAAAGTGAAGCTTTATCTCAGCTGCTATGGGCCGAAGAATTTGCAATGGCCATTGCGGCCACTCAGCATGGAAAAGCACCAGGACCGTACGGCTTTACGCTTTCATACTATAGAACATTCCAATCGATACTCACGCCACACTTCTTAGACGCCTTTAACGCAATCACAGACGGCCATAATACCCCTCCTGAGTTACTCAGGGCTAACATCTCTGTCATTCCGAAACCAGGCAAGGATCCACTACAGTGCGCCAACTACCGTCCCATTTCGCTTTTGAACTGCGATGTTAAATTATTTACCAAAATCATTACAACCAGACTATATGTCATCATGCAGCGTATTGTACCCCTCGATCAGGTAAGGTTCATCCAATCCAGGAAAGCTAGGGACAATACTATTAGAACCCTAGACATCATTGCATCAGCCGAGAAACTTAATTCTCCTCTGCTCCTTCTATCTACGGATGCTGAAAAGGCCTTCCACAGAGTTGACTGGGCCTTTCTTTTTGAAACCCTCAAATGTTTTGAGATGCTCACCCCAATCTTGTCCTGGGTAGCTGCAATGTATGTTAACCCAACGGCCACTATTAGAGTCAACGGCTACAACTCTGACTCCCTTGCGATGTCTAATGGCACCAGACAGGGATGTTCCCTATCTGCACTGCTCTTTATATTCACACTAGAACCTTTTCTTCAACACATATGTAACAACCAAAATGTGAAGGGAGTACAAACCATGACACACCACCACAAGGTAGCGGCATATGCCAATGACCTCCTTTTTTATATCACGGAACCCCTAACATCTCTGCCCTCCCTATTACGAGAACTGAGAACCTATGGTGCTTTTTCCAACTTCAAGGTAAACCTCCAAAAGTCTGAGGCACTTAATGTCTCCCTCCTAGACCCTATCCTGAAGAGCCTACAGCCTAACTTCCCCTTTAGATGGGCGACTCACAGTATCCAGTACTTAGGGACGAAAATACCGGCGAATCTAAATTCCATATTTAAACTCAATTTTCAGCCACTATTGTCCTCGTTGTCCACAGACATGGCAAGATGGAATGGTCTAGCCCTACCGTGGTTCGGCCGATGTAACATACATTGCTCCGGCCTAAACTTAAGGGAGGGATAGGGTTCCCAGATCCAGCTCTATACTATACAGCCATCCATATGAACAGGGTAGTAGACTGGTGTAGGCATAGCGCCACCAAACTGTGGGTCAGTTTGGAACAAGATGCTGCACAGGTACACACTATGAGCGAATCTGAGAGGTTCTATAAACTTTCTTTGCTCAACAGTTTTCTATCCCCAATGACACCGATAATAGGACATCCCGAGTTCAAACCAGGATTGTAAGACCCACTATTTTCCGCACACTCGCCACAGAAGATTCTACGTGCGTCCTATTTCCTCTGCAATGGCTGGATTCTGGGCAGAACTTTGTTCACAGGCTCGGGATCACAGTTTCTGAACCAAAGGCGGGTACACCAATTATCACACTTTCTGAATCATTGCCCAAGCCACACCTCTTTCAGAGGCCTCTCAGCTGATTCGAGGAACTCTGTTTGGGGGATGGTCCGATACGGAAATCCCTGTCCCTTTCCTACGAAGCTCCCTTTCTTTGCAAATGGGAAAAAGACCTGCAGGTCACTATTACGAACCAACAAAAAGATAGGATACTCTACTTCGCTCATAAATCATCGTTATGTAGGAAGTATCAGGAAACCACTTACAAAATCATGACACGGTGGTATAGAACCCCATCCGTACTAGCCAAACTATTCCCACAATTGAGTGATCAATGCTGGAGATGTGATTCCCACAGGGGCACACTTTTACACATCTTCTGGGAATGCCCTGGCATCCAACTATTCTGGCGGCAAGTCCTCCAACTGATCCACAAATTTACGGATATCTCAGTGTCTGGAGACCCTGCAGCAGTTCTTCTTAACCTGACCCCTCTTTCCCAGAAAAAATACAACAAATCATTACTTAAATATTTACTCAATGCAGCGCGAGCATGCTTTCCAGCCATGTGGAAACAGCAGTCTCCTCCTACTATCGCCCAATGGTTCGGTTCGCCAGAGTGAAAGATATAGAAGGTATGGAGCATCTGACCTCTGCTCTTCGGGACAAATCAGAACAACACAAAACCAGATGGTTCTACTGGGATCAGTTCCGCTTCTCTGGTGAATATTCTCAATACTTATGAACCAATTTTTTGCCTATAAAGGACGGTATGGTGTGTGGCTGGCAGGACACTGTTCGCGTCCTCTCCCCCCGCCCTTTTTTTTTTGCACAGGAGGCACAGGACATATGGTTTATGCTGTTTCAGGGCTTCAAAGACAGAGGCTCTTTTAAATTTGGAATTCAGTCCGCGAACATTCCATGAAGAAATATTTACCGTGGACATAGGGTAGACATTAAAACCCATAGGGCAGGAGGGAAGAGGGGAAGGGGAGAACACACATAAGCCTCCCAAACTCCGGTCACAGCTACAGAGCATCCAGAGGGTCTTGGCGCACAAGCATACATCCACACATACAACATACACACAACCGCAAAACTATGTACAGTAACATAACAATTACCCAGTAAGGGTAGCAGAACCCCTGCCCAGATCCGAAAAAGGGGAGTGGGCTTATACCCTGAACTTGTACCATGCATGGGGCGCATGGCCGATAACAGAAAATGAAAGTATCAGAAAAACAAAATTGTTAGTGTTCAACAAAAAATAGGGGGTAGATTAGTACGCCCCACAGCAGCTCAGGCCAGCTCAGTAGGTGAAGGCAAAGAAAGTTCCATCGCTCAGGTAGGCCTAAACCCAGGTGAACAATTAGTATAAGTCCTTCAGAGGTGGAGAGTCCCAGGTGCTGGCTGAATGCAAGGTAGAGCAGAAATTGAACGAGAAGATCTGGATGCTGCACACCGGATTGAATTACAAAAACGCCTTTATTGTAAAAGCTGAATAACAAAAAGTACAGGACAATCTGGCAGGATATACAGGGCTCAGCTGACGCGTTTCACACTCATGATGAGTGCTTACTCATAGCTCAGAGCTATGAGTAAGCATGAGCGTCCTGGCCATCCCCAAAGAGATCAGGAGTGGAGGCTGGCGATGCACTAGGCCCATGGAAGGTGGTGCGGCGGCCATCTTGGCAGGAGCGGGTGGTGATGCTCATTGTGGCGAGAGGTTGCGTTTTCCGCCGATATCCCATCCACCAAAATGACTCCCTAGGGTGTGAAAATCATCCTTGCCAGGATAGGAGTAGTTAGAGTCAAGTTTCACTCATGGACAACCAGGATGGTGCAGGATTGTAGAAGGAGAGACCAGAGCTGCACAGGAACACGTCCGATCACATCCCGCGATAGGCCACGCCCCATCGCTCTTAAATCTCTAGGAAAAAGGCAGACTCAACATCTTTGGGACAATACATTTACACAGTGCGTTAACAGAAAATGGCCGCTGTAATACATTACAATAGGAGGCCACGAGAAAATGGCCACCACTACACATATCCCTCTATCCTTATGGCCGCCACTAAACATATCCACACTATTTAAGGACATCTTTTATGCCAATCATTATCCCGATGAAGTCACGTGGGCGTGATGCTACGTGTCAGGATTGAGTGACAGACAAACCGGAAGTGACACGAAAGTACAGGCTTGTGGAGTATTTGTTTTTAAAAAGTGAGTAAAACTAGCTGTTTTTATTAATAAATCTTGGTAAAACAATATCACACTATTGTCAACTTCTTCTTTACACACTACCATCACGGAGAATATTGGGAAGGACCCCCAGGATCACCATAGAGGAGGCATTACCCCCAGAGACAAGTGGAAACACACGGACCCCCAGAGAAAGCCATCTATTAAATGCTGTTACCTTAAAGCAGTAAGGTGAGAGGCTTGAGAGCACTGAGGTGTCACGGCAAGGGTAGGCACCAGTCACTTAAAATCACCGCCGGGATTTAGAAAGGGATAGATCACCCAGTTGAATATATCACATCACATTAAGCATTACTTGCACCTGGACTTTTATGCATTTATTATTCACACCAGTCACTTATATGTATACTATTGGCACTGATAGTTGTGTTGTCACATTGTATACAGGCACTGATTTGTTTTACCAGTTGTCACTTATTGTGTGAATTGATCTGTTTACTACTTACTGTGTACATTGATACAGATATTCATACTCACATACTTCATCAATTAATTGTTGATTTATTTACATTTGGATCTATTGATTTGTAGTGGCACACAGCCACATGTTTTAATTTTTCCAAGGTGCTAGCCCCTGTGCTTGCACTGGTATGCTTACAGGGCATTCTTATTGTGGGATATCTGAACAATCCCTTATTGAGGGAATAATCGGTTCCGACCCTGTCGGCCATTGTCCAGAGGACTCCTCAGTCTGTTCTATGGTTCATTTAAATCATGAACCTTCAGAAGTAGGCGCTGTAACCTATGCATCGCTTGAAGTGTTTAAGTCTTTTCCTAGATACTACTCAGTCCAAAGTTTTTCTTCTGCTGGACTCCTTCAAGGCAATGCCATATGCCAAATTCTGCACCAGACCATTGCAACTCAACATTCTGGCTGCATGAAGGTACATTATGTGGATTCACTGTTTCACCTGACTACCAGGACCAGGTTATCCCTAGCCTGATGGCTCATGAATCCAGCTCTGGAGCCAGGGGAGTCCTTTCCTTTGGTCTGGAAGATTATAATGATGGATGCCAGTCTAACCGTCTGGGGTTGAGTCCTGGACACCCTATTGGTGCAGTGGACTTAGTTGCTGGAGAAATCTCATCTCTCATAAGTATATTGGAGCTACTAGTGATTCTGTTGGCTCCTTCAACGCCAAACATCTAGACCTCTAAGTCATCCGATCCAGATTCAGTTGGACAATGCCACAACAGTGACATTTATCAATCATCAGGAAGGAAACAGAAATCTCAAACCTCAAGCACCATGAAGGGAACTTGTTAGCATTTTGTTTACTGCGTTGCCCACCCCTCATCTGGACTGCTTTTGTGCACCTCATATGTCTCAGAAACTGTCTGACCCTGTGTCCCTTTTTTTTTTTCCATAAAGATTTTATTCAGTTTAAGAACATACACAAACAGAACAAATCCGATATATACTTCTTATAACAAAATATATCTATACCATCAAATTGATACTCTTTAAAGATACTTAGGGAGACATTCTAAAACATAGTGAACAAGAAATGAACTTGTACTATACCAGTAGTGTATAGGGGCAGAGGATCTCTTTCTCATTTTTTCACCTCCCCCCCATCCCCCTTTGGATACCAACCAAATGAGGGGACAGATAAGTGGTTCATTCTCGACCAACAAGTAATGCTATGTGCATCGCAATAAAGCTAACCAGGTATCAAAAGGAGGGTACCATAACGTAAAATAAATCATGTATGTTCATTTAGTATCTATAGAAAATTGTGCCTAGAATCAGAAAGGACAAAAAGAATAGAGAAAAGAAAGTACAAACAGAAAAAAGGATAAGGAGTGGGGAAACATTGGGGTAAAGAAAAGGGAGAGGGGGGAACATATAGGGGGGAAGAACGAAAAGGGGATAACAGAAGGAAACATAAGTGGACCCGCGCTCGCTCCCCCACCCCCCCCAAACCCCAGACCCTGTGTCCCTTAATGAATGATTAAGAAAAGGACGCGCTGTAAAATAATTTTCTTGGAGTTCATTAAGCAACACAGGTCTCTTTACGGTAAGTAAAAAATATGTTTTTTGTTTTTTTTTAACCCAGTGATCCACCACACAAGGCATGCATGATATGGTATGCTATAGTGTGAGTGTAATGCCACTACTGTATTGGTTCTTTGGAGTACCAATAGTGCTTTAGCAGTTACAGACCAAAAGCAGTATTGTTTGACTGATATCATAAAGTGTCTGTCAAACCAGGTTTTTTGGATAAAACAGGGAAGCATTCAGTGACGGCTGGTGCTCTTTTTGTTGGGGGGTGTGGCAAACAAACCCCCGGCCCACCAGATCCACATTCACCCCATCCAGGTTGTGGCTTCCCTGGCTTCTCCTCCCGGTCAATCCAGTCTTAAGACCTGCTTCCTGTCCTGATTGGTTGGGAGGAGAAGCCGGAAGACAATACCGAATATTAATTCGGAGTGGGTGGACTCGGGAAGCAAAACATTTTTTATTTTTGTCTGTGTTGCTGTTGGAGAGTCCTTATCACTTCCTGTCTTGTCAAACTTTGTCAGCAGCACAGGAAGTGAGGGGAAATCTCTCCCTGGATAGCAGTTACAACAGGGATTCTAACCATTCCCCTATGCTATTCAAAGCCAAAAAGTAGTATAGCTTAACATACACTTGAAAGAAAAACTCTCAAACAGATATAAAAGACACAAGTTAACGCAGCTCTCAAATTATTAATGCATCATTTAATGTATTTTTTAAATGCAAGCAGTTTAAGTACCTGAATTTGACCTAGTATCCGCCTTCTGCAGTCCCTGTTCAGCAGGGCTGGAGTTTGAGAGAAAGGAAGGAGTGACATAAGAATCAGTACTGTCAATTAATATGCTGCTAGGAGTAGAAATCAGAGGGACAGAGAGATGAGCTCATCACTGTGCTGCGTCTCTTTACACTGACCAGGCCAGTACTGGGCTCAAAAGAAGTGGTTTTAATACTGCCGTTGATTAGAATGAGATCATCTTGTGGTGGAAAAGAAGTACTGAAGGAGAGAACTTCAAATTGAAAATTAAATCTGCAACTAAAGCTACATTTTTTTATTTTTATCTGAAGCATCAGCATGTACCAATCAGAGAAACAGAATACCTGCGTAAAAAGTCTCAGATAAAAGCTTCTGTTTTCTTACTCCGGAGTTGCATGCTAAGTTTAGGAAAATGACATTTCTTGAATTGGAATAGGTTTTGTTTTTCTGAAAAAGGGGGGAATTTGGGATTTTGAGTGGGATGTGTGTTTGGACAAAAATAAATATAATAGATACATTGCACAATAAGGAGGAAGTTTATTTATATAAATGCACATGGGACATTTTACATAGCAGATATGACGAGCTGATGGGCATATAATAGACATAAAATAAAAATTCAATTATTGCACATGATACATAAAATAAAAAAAACAGACGCATGACTGAATGAAAAAACTGCATTTAAAAGCTTGACGCGTTTCGTGGATGAAGTTCAACTTCTTCAGAAGCAAGTGCAGAGTGCGTATCTATAAAAGATATTCAAAAATGACTCAAATGAAATTAAATAGGGATGTAAGGGGAGGAGAACACCAAACACCCAAGAGTTACTTACATATCAGCTCTAAAATTGGTCCTAGAAGGCTAAAACCTGATGGTTGAGGAAAGCTGGGAAATATCCCTCCTGGGAGTTGTGGGGGCGTATAACTGCCGACAGCCAAGGCGGAAAACACCACAATCGAGGGGAGAGATGGGAGGTGTCCATGGTGAGTTGCATAAAGATGCCTGCGAACAGTTCCAATCTGTATGAATGTGAAATTTAGGTGGTCAATAGAAAGTGTAAGGTTTGACTTACACTTTCCATTAACCACCTAAATTTCACATTAATACAGATTGGAACTGTTCGCAGGCATCTTTATCAGGGACGTGTGGTGAGGTCAGTGGCTGGTGAGGCACTTGCTAGTATCAGAGCCAGGTACACACAGGTTACATACGACGCGATCGTTAGAGCGAGAGCAATAATTCTAGCACTAGACCTTCTCTGTAACTCTAAACATGTAACCTGTAAACATTTTTAAAGTGTCTCCTATGGAGATTTATAAGTACTGAAGTTTGGCGCCATTCCACAAGTGTGTGCAATTTTAAAGCGTGACATTTTAGGTATCTATGTACTCGCGTAACATCATCTTTCGCATTATACAAAAAAATCGGGCTAACGTTAGTTTTATTTTTTTTTATTCACGAAACAGTTTGCTTCCCAAAAAAAAATGTGTTTACAAAAATTGCTGCGCAAATACCGTGTGACATAAAGAGTTGCAACGACCACCATTTTATTCCATAGGGTGTCTGCTAAAACTATATATATATATATATATATATATATATATATATATATATATAGCAGGCACCTACTTTTAGGTAGGTGACCCTTCTTGGTAGTTTTCGTGCCAGGTAAATTTAGACAGGCTTGTGCTATTACAGCAGGCCTGTCTGTTGTCAATTTCCATTTTGAGTGGCAAGTAGTTTGTATGCTAGTCTCAGCCAATCATTAATCTGCTTGGGAATACCCGGGCCTCCTATATAAAAGGGGGTCACGTGGTGCCCGGGGAGGTTTTTTTTGCAGTCCTGCTCTGAGGAGCGGAGGAGGCCAGCCTGGTTCCCAGAGGGGGAAGGGAGGTTTTCCCCTCCGGGGAACCAACGGAGCTTTTCCCTTGCAGTAGAGGGGGAATGGAGAACTGGTCCTCCATGAAGGAACAAACGACACTCCACAGCATGTGATCGCTGGTGTCGTTGGCCGCCCCTGCGGGGAGGGGAGCGGGCCACAAAAAAGAAAATGAGCTAAGAATCATTGTGGGAGAAGTAGCAACAAAGCATAAGGAAACTGGGCGATCGATCGTTTATGAGTGGCACATGGACTGTTGATCACGTGAGTGAAAGCCCAAGGGAAACGGTACTACCAGAGACTGACGGTTGTTAGTGCACAAGTCAGTGAGATGGGCAGTGATGGCCTATGACTTTGGGTTCAGCAATACCCATTCCAATCAGTCAAGAGGGAAAAGTTATTCAGAATGACTTTTCTTTAGCTCAACTTGGAAATACCATGTAGATGGGAAGTAGTGGCAAACAGGTAGCGGTGAAGCTGCAAGCACATATAAAGAGATACGGACAGTTCTTTAAAAGTCGCATAGATGAAAAAGTTATTCAGAGTGACTCTTTATCAACTTTTCTCTATAAAAATCTACTTCCATCTTCCCTGATTTAAGAGATCATTTGAAGATGATTTACTAACTACCCGCAACTGATCATAGTATTTCTGCAAGATTCACTTAAAAGATGATAATGTAACAAAAGAGCATCTCAGAGGAAGTCCTTCTCCTATCCCAGTTTGTGTTGTTGAATAAAGCAAGTGAAAAAGCACTAAGGACTGTGACTTCTAAATCTATGGGCTGCGAGGGTTAGGTGGTAGACATGAATTACGGATATAACATTTAATCAGCCGCTCCTCTGGGAGATGCGCTACATATATATATACATATACATATACTGTATATATATATATATATATATATATATATATATATATATATATATATATATATATATATATATATAATTACTTTACAGGTTTTATATAGCGCCAACAGTTTGCGCAGCGCTTTATGTATATATATATATATATATATATATATATAATGTTTGCGGGTTCTGAGCAATTTTCTAGCAAAAAAATTATGATTTTTAAATGTAGGAGAGAAGTGTCAGAATTGGCCTGGGTGGCAAGGGGTTAATTACCATGAGTAATATACAATAATTATTATATATTGTTTTTAAGGTAATTTACTATATTTTTAAAATCTGTACTCAAGCAGGTGGCTTACAAATTACTGAAGTTTGAAGTAAAAACTTCCAACCAGTAATTTCACAATAAATAGATAAATAATAAATTATTATATTATAACATATAGCATACAAATATATGATTTAGCTTGAATATAACAGTACCTTTTCAGCAGGCAGCAGATTCTCATTCTCTCTCTTAACTGTGTGAGAAAAACATAGGATTGTGAGTAAATCTTATACACATAAACACGTTTTTTCCTTGTAGTTAAGAGGGCTGGGCTGGAAGGGAGCATTTGCCTTTTAGACACATGCCCCTTCTATGACACTGCAGTGAGAGGCGTGCCTCCACTGCAGCATTTTTATTGGACAGCTGGGACCAATGGTAATTTACTATTGGTCCAAGACTCCAAGTTGTTTATTGAGCGCAGTGCCTCTGACAAGAAGTGAGAGGCACTGTGAGCTCAACCTCTCAATCTGCTGCAAACAGTGTGTGTCAGCTTGTATTTAACCGATTGCCGACCGCCGCACACAGATGTACATTGGCAGAATGGCACAGGCAAGCAAATGGGCATATCTGTACGTGAATTTTCCACCTATCGGGAGCACGGGTCCCAGGAACTCGATGTTCACCGGTGGCCCGCGATTGCGGTGAGGAGAGGCAGAACGGGGAGATGCCTTTGTAAACAAGGCATTTCCCTGTTCTGCCTAGTGACATGACAGAGATCCACTGCTCCCTGTTATCGGCATCAGTGATCGCTGTCATGTCAGTGGAAGCCCATCCCCCCTACAGTTAGAACACCTCCCAGGACACACTTAACCCCTCGATCGCCCCCTTGTTTAACCCCTTCCCTGCTAGTGTCACAGTAATCAGTGCATTTTTATAGCACGGATTGCTGTATAAATGACAATGGTCCCAAAATAGTGTCAAAAGTGTCGGATGTGTCAACCATAATGTCGCATTAAAAAAAACAAATTGGATACCTGGATCAACCATACAAAAAGTATTAATAAATAGATTCAAAAATGTGTTATCAATCACTCAACACTAGGAGTCATCCCCCAGAGATGCAATCCTAGCGACCCTGAAGTCGCATATATCAAAACAGAGAGAAAAAGAGTTCTCCCAAGAGGGTCAATTAGGACACTGGAATTGATTAAGTAATTTATTGAATAGAAAAAACACACAACAACAATTCAAAAGAACAGAGTGTACCGATTGTGTACCTCACAGACATATTAAAAGAGACAACGTTGTCATAATAAAACTGGGGGACGCAGCTGCGCATGCACCATATAGATACAAACCCACATACATAAGCACAAAATGATCATCGGACAAATCTCCAGTAATGAGTAATACAGGAAGAAACAGTCCTCTGGATAAATTATTAATTCCTTAGCCCAAGCGGCTTCTAACTACAATTTTGGTGTAGATGATCATATGGCGAGGTTGGGTATTTTGTAATGTTTGAGCAAGGTGATGAACACTTGGCTGTCCTGAAATCTTAAGCAGGGTAAATAAAGGTACAGTCCAGAGCGGCATGATGAAGGATATAAGTCCCTTTAGTAAAGATTAATGACTGGCCTGGTCAATCAGCTGAGTCACGGAGTGTAGGTTTTGGATACAGGGATAATCAGGGAACACTCTCACACAAAGTCATCCCTTCCTCGCTCGTGCTGCAAGCTAACACTCCCCCAGGCGACGTGCTGACATCACTCCATAATGTCGCAGTCACGATAAAAATTGCAGATTGCCGCCATTACTAATAAAAAAAAAAAATAATAATAAAAATGCCATAAATCTATCCCCTATTTTGTAGACGCTATAACTTTTGCGCAAACAAATCAATTTACGCTTATTGCGATTTTTTTTACCAAAAATATGTAGAAGAATACATATCGGCCTAAACTGAGAAAGAAATTTGTTTTTTTATATATTTTTTGGGGATATTTATTATCGCAAAAAGTAAAAAATATTGCTTTTTTTCACACTTGTCGCTCTTTTTTGTTTATAGCGCAAAAAATAAAAACCTCAGAGGTGATCAAATGCCACCAAAAGAAAGCTCTATTTGTGGGGGGAAAAAAGGACATCAATTTTGTTTGGGTACAATGTTGCACAACCGCGCAATTGTCAGCTAAAGCGACGCAGGGCCGGATCGCAAAAAATGCTCTAGTCAGGAAGGGGGTAAAATCTTCCAGGGCTGAAGTGTTTAAAGTGGCCGCTCTGTATTTAGTTTCTGACAAGCTGCACAAGGAGCCCCAAATCTCTGGAACCATAGGTCATATGAGCCAATTTTTACCAGTGGTGGGGTAGCACTTAGGCTACATACCCCCCCCCCCCCAAATTTGGGGTCTCTATGACCCCAGGTCACCGAGCTACAACCCTTAAAGCTTTATTTTTTTTAAACATTTTTTGTTAATGTTCGTGGCAGGTGAGGCCCTGCCTCCCCTGACTGCACGTCCCTGATCTTTATGCAACTCACCATGGACATCTCCCATCTCTCCCCTCGATTGTGGTGTTTTCCGCCTGGGCTGTCCGCAGTTATACGCCCCCACAGCTTCCAGTAGGGATATTTCCCAGCTTTCTTCAACCATCAGGTTTTAGCATCCTAGGACCAACTTTAGAGCTGATGTGTAAATATGTAAGTAACTCTGGGGTGTTTGCTGTTCTCCTCCCCTTACATCCCTATTTCATTTCATTTGAGTAACTTGGAATATTTTTTATAGATACACACTCTGCACTTGCTTCTGAAACGGATGCAGCTTTTTCATTCAATCATGTGTTTACCTCATACTCTGTTTTTTTATTTTATGTATCATATGCAAAATTGGCATTTTTTACTACTAAATGCCCATCAGCTCGTCATATCTGCTATAACATGTCCCATGTGCATTTATATGAATAAACGTCCTCCTTTTGTGCAATTTATCTATTATATTTATTTTTATCCAAACACACATCTCACTCAAAGTCCCAAATTCCCCCCTTTTTCTTAACAATGAATAGGGATGGAAGTGTATGCTCGTTTGACGATATACCTTATTTAAAGTCCCAAACAATCCCCCCATTTTTATAATAGGTTTTGTTTTTCTATCCTGGAACTAAAGTGTGGACCGAAAAGTGAGAATAGCAGCTTTTTATCTATAGCCTTTCACACAAGTATTTTGCTTTATGCCAGGTTTCCTTTACCGCTACGATCTGAGGGCTGCCAGTATACTTTGGAAAAAGGTACTGTGTGGAGACTCCAGTGGGAATTAGAACCTGACCATATTGTTGCACTCAGCACAAGCTTTCTCCTGGACAATAAAGACCTAAAATATACTTGGCATGGGATCTACTACCTGGGCTACAAACCAAGATGTGCTTTCAACAATACATTTATTTACGCAAAAGTATTAACACTTTCAGCTCAATTCACAAATCTAAAACTTTAGGATGCAGCTTGCTTGCAGGTCCATTCAGCCTTAGCTGTCAGCTGTGTACAATGTGATTTGAACAATACAGTCACACGCTAGAAAACAAAGAGCCTTTTTCTTGTGTTAAGCTTTGTGAATTGAGTATTACTTCTTTAATGCCGCGTACACACGGTCGGAATTTCAGACAGAAAAAGTCCGATGGGAGCTTTTGGTCGGATATTCCGATGGTGTGTATGCCCCATTCGACTTTCTCTGTCGGAATTTCCGACGGACTTAGACATAGAACATGTTCTAAATTTTTCCATCGGAAATGCTGATGGAGGTTATCTCGTTGGCAAGTCCGACCGTGTGTACGCGGCATAAGTTGCACCACTACACTACTGCTGCATTTAAAAAAAACAAAACAGCAGAGTGGTGGACATCTATTTGTGGAAGGCAGTTTATAGCCGTCACTCCAGAAATAGCCCTGGGTAGCTATATTCACAGGCAGTGTGTGCAGAGCTGATTGATCATAAAAAGGCCAATCACAGGGATCAAATTATGTAAACAGTGTGTGTTTATATTTGTGAGCCTGCCCCTTCCTCTTACATCAGAGGAATAGAGCAGAGAAGGAACTGATGGAGTCATCAGGAGTCAAAATTGTGATAAAAATTTGATCACCTTGCTGTGTCTGCTTTCCAGAAAGGCATCATTTTGGGGGTTGTTGTGCTGTCCTGGCTTTTTTTTTTCTTATTTTAACAATAAGTTAGGGAAACAGTTTTTTTTATACAAAACCTTTGTATATTAAAAATAAAAGAACAATGGTTAATAAATACCACCAAAAGAAAAGTCTGTTTAAAAAAATGATATATAGTTAATTTGGGCACAGTTTTGCATGACAGAGTACCACAGCACAGGAAACCGAACAGTGGCATGGTAATGAAGGGGTATTAAAGGCTGGCACTTAAGTAATCATTTAAATTGGACAGCAGATATTTCTACCCCTGTAGAGTTACTCCTCCTAGAGATACTCCTCCACACCACAGCCTGCATCCCCCCCTCCCATTGTTATAAAATGCAGGCCTTGGTATGGAGCGTGCGCGCAGTATCCTGTACCTAATGCAGCAAATAACTGTGCTTTATAAATGTGCATTTTTTTTAAAGCAGCTTAATGGCTGCATTACGAACATGCTGATTTATAAATTGTGCCCTAAGTATCCCTTTTGCATTTATACATTATTCCCACTGCTTATTTACTGTCCCTTCAGCTTGCAGTCTTTATACATCTTTGTTTGCAGCAGCTGTTTCACACAGCTGCCACTAGAGGGAGATGATGGGGAGAAGAACAAACTGCTCATTTATTCAATTTTGCAATCACTATTCTTCTCTTCAGTGCACTTATTCTAAGCCCAATCACTAAAATAACATAAAAAGTTGTAATATGTTAATGTTAGATTTCTAAATTAATTTCAATCTTTTTAAAACTGCAGTTTTCACTAAAATGGAAATAAAATAATACTTGGTGATCCTGCCATCAAGGTTCTTTTTCAGACACTTTCTGCTATAGGGTACAACACTGTCCTTATCTCCCAAATCTGACATTGTCAAATGAGCATCCAGCGGAGTCTGTAGGTAGCCATGCTGATATTCATTGCATAGGAATGTCCCGTCATTGCGACCATTAGGAAGTCTGCCTCAAGCAATGACATGCAGCTGCTGCTGGAGCACATGCATGCATATGGTAAGTGGCTGCAAAAAGAAGCTGAAGGATATCAGCACATGTACATAAAAAAATAAAAAAAACAGTGTGCCTGAGAAAATATTTTTCTTAAAGTGACCTTCTATGCCTTGAAGTGACAGTTTAAAAAAAGCTGAACCAGCAGCAGCTATTGAAAGCAGGCACCCAGAAGTAATCTACAAATTAAACGAAAAAAGGGAAGGTACGCCAATCTACTGCAATGAAATATAGACATTTATTAGTTGTAATACAAATTTATTAAACTAACAAAGGTTGCAAGGTAGTCTTGACCTGGCATATGACAGACTTGAGAAAGAAGAAGGGCCCAAAATCACACTTACCAACTGTCCTATATTTTCCAGGATAGTCCCACTCTTTTTTTCAGTTGTCCCATGATAGCTGTGTCCTAGAATAATAGCGTGAGGCTTGTTGAGCCTGTCTGTCGCTACCTCTGTCCATCAGTTTTGCCCTATTAGATTGTGTCCATAGCTCATTCATATGCAAACCCCATAGTGTGTACCCAAGCAGACACCTGGCACTAGGGATCCTCTGTGAGGAGAGGCAAAGAGGATCTAGCATTTTAGGATAGGGGGGGGGGGGGTCTATTACTTCACTTTCTTATACCAGTTTGGGGCATATTCTCTCCTACAGTCAGCAGTAATTGTCACAGTATTACTGACCACTGGACTCTGTACACAGTGCTGTACAGTACTGCTGCACTGTATATACGTGTACATTATACTCCTTACCCCTGCAGTGTTTATGCTATGCTGTATGATATACCCCTGACCCCCGCACTGCATGTTGTACACTGCATATACTATGTTGCACATTATACTTCTGACCACAGCACTGTATATGCTATTTTGTATGATTATATTAAGACAGGTGACAGAGTCCTAACTAGTTTGATTACACAGAATTTTTTCCACAAGGTTTTGACAAAAACCTTTGTAGCCCTCTTTTGGGATGAGGGTATGAGAAATGGTCCTCGCCAAACAGGATATTGTGCTAAACCTGTAGATAAATAAGAGAACCAGGACCTTTGCTAAGTGGAAGAGGACAGGGCCTCTCTGAACAGAGGGGATTCCTTTTCTAGGAAATGAACCAATAATCTAATCAAAGTAATTAGGAGCAGAGGAACTAAGGCAACCAGAATATAACATTAACCATAAGTATATAGATGCACACAAGTATGGAAATAATACAGGCTTTCTATAAGAAAAGATTAATAAGGTTATTAACAGTTATTATCGGCAAAGGGCACAACAGGGGTTCTGGTGGAAATTTGTACATATTTTCGGGCATATACTAATAATATGAATGTTACAGCAAAGTTTATTTGCAGGGGCCCCTGAGGAAGATCGCAATGTGACATTCATCTTGGGGTCAAGGACCAGAAGACAAGATCTGTCACGATGTGGAGACCCTCCAGCCGTTATCCAACTGGCCTGGAATGTAGCTTCCCACACGCATAAACTTTGGTGTGGCACTGGAACTCAGAGTTCACCTATCTATTCTGGGCTTTAGTCCCTAGTAGTTTCTAATCTGTCATGCAACCGGACCTCCTACTATCAAAAGAGGCTAATGGATTCCTTACGTGGCTCTAGCATATGCTGATTATCGAACCCTAAGCTAAAACCAGCTATAGAATCCCAGACCAGAAGGCACCAGGTTAACTAAAATAACCAGAGCTTTATATAAACTCTATTGCAATAAACAAGTTCACCTACTAATATACCAGTTAGTGACCACTACATACATACAGTAGCACAGACCTATCTGGCAGTGTGCCTGTGAGATAATAACAATAGAACAGAAATTACAGATTAGTCCCTTCTGGTCTGGATTCAGCAGCCTCTTCCTCTTTCTGGGGTTTCAAATCCAACCTCCTAGAGACATGATGTGCTAATACATAATTATACATAACACTGTGACATTAGCAGCTGACAGTAGAGAGCAGCAGATCCCTACACATTCAACCCATCAGCAACCACAACAGGTGTTGCAGTACTCAGCAGAACGGTCAGTGCCAAATGATGTTTTCCAAATATTTTATGACAAATTTGTTTTCAGTGTAATATAAAAGGGGGGCACAAATTTGGGGCCCACATGCATGAGATTGTGGCCAGCACACATGCGTTTATATTCAATTAGGTTAGGTAGTGGTTAAGGTAGGCAGGAATTGGGTTACTGTCTCTTTAAAATTTGTGGTTACAGGTAACAGGGGTCCAGCTGGATCACTGGGAAGGTTCTGGAAGCCTGGAGGGGTCTATAAAAGGAACCTGCAGTGGGGCTTATTTCCTTTTCCCCTTTGGACTGGAGCAGCAGCAGAAGAACTCCATCCCTCCCCTGTCGCGTGCACCTCTTATATGGTAGGGTCACCCTGGATCTCAGGGGGGACTTTTTGTTATATGAAGACTGTTGATCACTTGCTGTTCGAGTTCTGATAACTGGGCGGTGTATTTATTTGGTGTGAATTAAAGTTATGATAAGGTTCATTTTTGAATAAAAGAAAGAATTTGATGTTTAATAATTAAACCAATAAAGGTGCCGCGGCCAATTATTTGCCAAAATGGTGTATGGTGTCATTGTGTTTAGCAGAACTGGGAGTTGGTTATATTAAAGGGAAGGGTGTGTGGCCTACAATCTCATTTGTGTTTAATCCTGTATTCTCTACAAGAGCTATTGTTTTGCTCAATCCTGAACTGGTCTGTGTGTGTCCATAGACACACATAGTGTGGGCTCCTGCTGAGCAGAGGCAGAGGGGAAAAGAGAGATGCAGCCAGGCACAGCACTAAATTACTGAGGACTCAGCTAAGTAACAAGGTGGGATGGGGCATACAGCAGGTTTAAAGATTTTTACCTTAATGCTGGAAATGCATTAAGGTAAAAAACATTTTAGCTTTAACAACCACTTTAACAAATACACACATATATAGATTATGGAGCACCTTCTTGGCTGTGTTTTTGTCCTTATGATAAATTTTCCTGTATATGCAACATTCAAAATTAAATTGTACAGTAAGTCAACAAATATTAACCTTGTAGAACCATGTCCATTTTAAACGAAAGCCGGGAAACTAGTTAAAGTACATCTCTACCTTCAATGACTTTCTGGATGTACAGCAAAAAAAAAGGTGTCCTTGTTGACAGCTATACCTGAAACACTTTGCCTAGTTACCACTGAAATCCTGAAACTTCTGATGTTTCTCTGAGCAGCAGGAACGCTGCTCTGTTACCTTCTTGAAGCAGGACTTTTGCTGATTGTTCCACTGCAGCAATTGGACTTTTTTTTTTTAAACAAAAAGCTTTTAATAATGTTTGAAAATAACATTAGTACAATCATATTAACTTTTGTACATAAGTTTCATATAACAGTGAATAATTAAAATTACTGTAATAAAGTGCTGGTGCTATAATCGAAACACCTGCTTAGGTGTTGCAGCCTCTGGGGCCTTTCAAAAAGTGGTGTATATGTAATGACAGATCATGTGACACTTAGATTGCACACAGATGGATATCATTTCACATACACACATGCCAATTATCAGTTTTTTATTTCTGAAAAATAGTTTTATGTATATATTTTTCTAATTTTACTTCACCAACTTAGACTATTGTGTTGTTATCCATCACATATAATTCAGATAAAAAAAAACATTGAACTAAAGGATGTAATGTAACAAAATAGGTAAAAAGCCAAGGGGCGAATATAAATGGAATTCAAGGCATTGTAAATATAAATGAAAAAGTCTAATGCTTAATGATTAAGATACTCTAATCTAAAGTGTGCATTGGACTTTTTCAATTTATATTTATGTTTATTATTGCTCAATGCTATTTCAAGACTGCACGTTAGTAATATTTCACTGTTTTATCATTATGTGACTGGTTCCAAGTTGCCACCATCAGGTATTGATGATTACTGTTTGTAGAAAATTTGTTTCACTTTGCACTTTAGCACTCAGCAAGTTTACGATTGTATAGATATACACCTTTGTGTTTCAATTATTGCACCAACACTTTATTATAGTAATTTTAGAAGGTTCACAGCGCAACATCACTATTTATTCATTTACCTCTCTATCTGTTAAGGATCAGCTAACCAGGTGTCTGCTGCAGTGTACCCTTAATTTTTAATTTGACAGCGCGGGAGTAATATATTTATTCTATGTATGTAATTTTATTGCAATAGATTACTGCACCTTTCCTTTTCTGTTTTCTTTGCAGTATGCTGATTATCCATGTTGGTGTAAGTCCTGTGCTTTGCATTTATCCTGCTCTTTAACAATTTATTTGCTACAGATTCTACGTGGTGTGGACCAGAACAATTCTTGTGAACTCTATATGTAGCACTCCTCCTCCTGTTTTGTTGCGGAATGACCATCTCAGAGACTAATGCTTTATGTGGTAGAGTGATAAATTAGCCACTTTAGTATCTTTACTTTTAATTGTTGAACATAATTCTAGAAGAAAGGGTTTAGGGGTGCAGGACACCCAAAATTATCACAAAAATAGGACAAGTATTCTGAAGTTGCAGTAGGCCCTTTATAGGCAGCCTCTTGGTGATTGCTGGCTTTGTGAGAGCAGCCAGACAGATATATGACTGTCCTAAATCTGCAGTAATGTTTTTTGCTCTGACTATCTGCTTACCTCTCAGGTCTGTATCTCAGCTTTGGAGAGCATGCCCCCACACCTGGGTGTTTAAGTATGAACTCTCAGCATGGCTCCACCCCAGCTCGTCAACCGGAAACACTATTTAACCCCGCGCACTTCAAGCCAGCCTTGCCGAGCAAAGTTGTGATTAGGCTTCTGGTGTGCTGTCCTGCTGTACGTTTATCTCTGACTTCCATGTACCAACCTTGGCATGTCCTTCTGACCATTCCTGTCTGCTAGTGACCCCGACCCTGGCGTGCCTTCCTGACTATCCCTGTTTGCTAGTTGCCCCGACCATGGCTTGTTCTCCGGACTATCCTGTGTTTAACCCTAAACTGCTGCTTCTGCTCTGTCCACCAGAGCCAGTCCATGAGCATGAGTTGAGAGACCCTGGAGTCAGCTGCAGCCAGATCCATCCTCACCATCAGAGGCTCAGGTAAAAACTTGCTGGCTCTTAGATTCCTGTTTGGTTTGTGTCGGTGTTCAGGTGGAGCTGCTTTCCTGAACCACCCAGAGCTCCATCCACAGCAGTCAGCCGAAGGGTCCACAACCTTGGCGGTGCGCTCCTAATCCCAGCGGTGTGCATCTGTCACCTGGCCTAAGGTGACCTGACAATGACTCTGTAAGAGCATGCACAGTGTTTCTTGAGTTGTAGTGAGTTGTCCCTTGACCCTCAAACAGTCAAGATACCTTGACTAAAGGGCAATCAATTCTTACAATATCCAGAAGTAGCTTCTACCCAGCTTTTCTGTGACTCTCTTGAACAAAGGGAATCTTTCCAGCTTACCTCCAGATCTCTACTCCATTCACTGGGCCTCTGCCACAAGCCCTGAGCTGAAGCTAGGCCCAAATGGAAAGACAAGCTAAACATACATCCTCTTCAGGCAAAAGCCCAGGAGGTTGAAAACTCTATAGAAAGGTTACCTAAATGTTTATCATCTCCCAGGCCATACCCCTGAACAAGGATCTCAGGGATTGGTTGGGTCAGATACATATTTATGGACCAGAATATAGGGCATACTGTAATAGCAGTGCAGACAATCAACAGTCCCTAGCATCCCTTCTATCCCTCTCCCCAATGACCATGGCAGGGCGCGATCCGACCTCTATCAGTAACCACTTCTAGCTTTGTCTTAAGGTTTTCTAGGACTATCCTCCCATTAATAATGCCAGAAGCCTCACCTTCCAGTAGATATGTGGTTTCAGAACAGCAGGAAGGTCTGGGTCTTCTCAGTTTCTTAGTCAAGGCTCCTATAGTGCAACTGTGCAAGTAGATGACTATCCCCTGTGTCAAGGCAAGAGCCTTTAATCCTTCAATCCCAGATTCACCTATTCTAGCTGTCGTGGATCTCAGGTCAGTCTGTGGCAACAAAGTAAGTTCACAGTTCAGGTTAATCTGCAGCCACAAGGCTGGAGCACACAGATCAAACAGAGGCTAAGATGCCAGCTTCAGTGTTTAAATCTGCTTTAACTACCTAACCATAGCCATAGTGCAACATTATGCTTTACAAATGTTGATAGCAACTTACTTGTTTCAGGACAAAGAAAACAAAGCTCCTTCATTTTTTATAAATATAAACTTTATTAGCTGTACTTTAGCTATCATGATTGGATCTACACAGACACAGCATGGCTCTTCGTGACTGCCAGTGAATTTAGTGCAAGGTTTGTTCAAAAAGCAAATAATTATAGGTGCCTGATTTTTCAGATCATTTCATTTGTATGCCAGTAGTCTTCTAAGCATTGGAATTTAACACACAAAATGATGCAGAATAAATTTGTATTGCCATTAGAAATTATGGGAGCTTTTGTTTAGATTTTTTTAAGCTTTGCATATTTGTTGGGCTGTCAGTATAGATTTTGGAGAGTTATGAATAGGTTGCAAAGCTGGCCAGCCACAAGCCAATCCTGCCAACAGCAGAATGAACATCCTCATTTGTTTGGTCAGATCCAAGATTTGGTGTTAGAAATGATTGGCTGGATAACACAAGGCCCTGTAAATACTGGTGGCAAGTGGCCAAACACACGGGCTAAGTGGCTAGATTCTGAACCATGCACAAAAATAATAAGTAAACTTTTAAATGAAATCATTCTGACACTTGCAACATAATGTGCAGCACACGAAAAGATGTTGGCACACATTAAATGAGAACATGGGGCATTGCTAGGTGGCAAAAAGACCAGGGGCTTCAGCCCGAAGTCCAAGGCCGGCACGGGGGGGGGGGGGGGGGGGTACGGCGGTAGTGGCGCTGGGTTTGTTGGCTTGGCGGTGGGGTTGTTTGGCAGGGCGTAAGCTCACTTGCTGGTTGCTGCCTGGCTTACCAGTGCCCTTCAATGCTGACCACTAAACTCACCTGCCTGACACACTGACCATTACACTGACCTACCTGACATACATATACTGACCTACCAGACACACATACACTGACGGTAGTAACATACACTGACCTACTTGACATACATAAACTGACGGTAGTGACATACACTGACCTACCTGACATACATACACTGACGGTAGTGACATACACTGACCTACCTGACATACATACACTGACCTACCTACCTGACATACATACACTGACGGTAGTGCCATACATACATTGACCTACCTGACATACATACACTGACGGTAGTGACATACATACACTGACCTACCTACCTGACATACATACACTGACGGTAGTGACATACATACACTGACCTACCTGACATACATACACTGACGGTAGTGACATATATACACTGACCTACCTGACATGCATACACTGACCTACCTACCTGACATACATACAGTGATGGTAGTGACATACATACACTGACCTACCTGACATACATACACCGACCTACCTGACATACATACACTGACGGTAGTGACATACATACACTGACCTACCTGACATACACTGACCTACCTGACATACATACACTGACCTACCTACCTGACATACACTGACCTACCTACCTGACATACACTAACCTACCTGACATACATACACTGACCTACCTACCTAACATACACTGACCTACCTACCTGAAATACACTGACCTACCTGACATACATACACTGACCTACCTGACATACATACACTGACCTACCTATCTGACATACACTGACCTACCTGACATACACACACTGACGGTAGTGACATACATACACTGACCTACCTGACCAGGAGACAGACTTCATGTGTCCTGCAGCAGCTCAGCTCAGCCATGGTGTACGGTGTGCGGTGTGCCCATCATCATCACAGCAGGCAGTCAGAGGAGGAGAGGAGAGCCGCCCACCTGAGCTCAGAGCGGAGATCTGACAGTGATGTGGCGCGGTGGCCGCATTTTAATTCCCACCTGCTGGAGCCTGCAGCGCCTATGATGGACGTTACACGTCCCGCGGTCCCGGCATTGGACCAGTGGGACATCCATCATAGGCGCTGCAGGCTCCAGAAGGCGGGACCTGCTATTTCACTCGGCCGCACTTGGCGGCGCTCGGGGTCAGATCGGAATGGTGCATGCCTGAGACCCGGGGCTTTTCGGGGACCCATTCAGGGCTCCAGCCCCCCCCCCCTCCCGACGCCACTGAATGAGAACCTTATTGCTACAGGTGCAAAAGCTAATATTTATCAGTGGGTTAATACCTTCTTCTGACAATCATATACTTTTTATTATTTGTAACACCATTTGTTGGATAGTCTGCGAAAGTGGAGCAAAAAAAGAGTTGTAGCCTGTAATCAGTTTCCAGCTGTGATTTCTTAAATGCTCTTCTGTTGCTATTATTATTATTATTATTATTATACGTGATTTAAATAGCACCAACAGTTTACGCAGCGCTTTACAATGTATGGGGGGACAACCCAATTACAGTACAGTTCAATATAAAGGGTACAGGAGGGCCCTGCTCATAGAGCTTACATTCTAAAGGGAGGGGGTGGTGGTACAAAAGGTAATAGCTGCAGAGAATGATTTGATGGGGTTTTTTTGCTCTCTTCTAGTGTATAAAATATCCCTGGTTTTAATGTTTTTTTTTCTGTGAATGAGAGAAAAAATGCCCATGTCTTTAACACAAGCATTATAGAATGGTTACTTTCATATGATCCCCCAAAAATTTAATAATCTTTTAAAATATGTCCTCAACTATGGACCAAATGGTCCAAGTTTATCTAATATTAATAACAAGAATCCAAGAGTTGTCATTCAGTGACATTAACAATATCAATGTTATGGTAATAATTTGAAAATACAGATGTTATGCATATACTATACAGAGTGCATAATATAAATGCATTATATAAATGCATTAGAGAAAAAACACATTAATTTCTTATAATAAAATGGACTAATAATGCTGTTTTTCTTGCTTTTTATGGAGATTGTTTAGCCTATTTCTGCTAAGAAAATCAATATAACCAGTCACACTTATTATTGTGAATAATGACTTGCAGTTACTCTGTCCGAGGGAGCAAAGACATCTAGATTACCATGTGATACAATATGTTGAGCAGAAGGAATGCTTATGAAGGACATGTCCCATCTTCAGTTCAGCAGATGGTCAGTAAATGAAGTCCTAATCTGAAGGAACAGTGGACATTAGCTACTTGTGTCTCTGTGGAATTTACGACATAGATGCCATTTTAGAAGGAATCTAATGAAACACAAGATTCACTACAATCATGTATACTTGCTGTAAAGAGGTATCAGGTTCAACACTTTTAAAAAGGGTAAAACATTTCCTAGCAGAGTTTACAGTAAAGGAATTACTTTATTCAATATGCTACAAGAGCATTGCTGGTTGGTTTGGAAAGTTTAGTAACCCGTAACAACCAGATTTCACAATTCTGCATATAGACCAATTAGGCAATGATTCATAATTGCGTACTATGAGTCACTACATTTTCATTGTCTTGCTGAATAAGTCCATTTAGCTATATGATCCAACTAGCAAGAAGAAGAAGCTGTTGAAGTCTGTCAGCCTCATGGTATCAATGAAAAATATATCATTACTAGCAGGAAGTATTTCTCCACAGCTGCCCATCAGATTCTTATTTTCTGGGCATGTCAAAATATGAAGGGCAGCTGTGTGGAATCAACTTCAGGTCATTCAGGGATTTTCTATTAAACAGCTTATTCACTATCAAAAGTCTGTTGGATCTTTTGCTGTATATTTTAAATGGATTTTACGGCCAGATTCCTCCACTTTTGTTGGATTGAGTAGCAATCACTACTGTTTACCTAACATCAGGATTTACCATTCCTAAATGGGAAACATAGGTCTAAGTAGCAAATGCTGTATTTATAAAATGATTTATTTAATCCAAGAACACCAATTAGTGTTTAACGGTCATTGTTTTCAGATGATAAATAATTCATTTTGCCAGTGATTCACCACTAATGAGCAATAACTACCATAGAGCTACTGCATTTTCTGCAACTATGAAGGTCTTTAAATAAGGAAGAATGGGCAATTATACATTTTGGAAAACAGGGGGTTCAAGTTCAGTGCTAATGCACTTCAGGTGTATTATTTTTCGATTTTATCTCCTGTTTGGTATATCTAATGGCTTCGCCAAGCTAATTTAATTCTGGCCCTGGTAAATATTGTTTGTTGTCCATTGACTGTGGTTTAAAGGATCATGGGGGTCTTTAGCAGACTTTAAAATCACCAGTTGTTTTACCCATAAAACCAGTGGGTTACCATTACTTTGTGCCATAGCCAGGTTTCTAGCGAGATAGAAATGCACCAGCTAAGAAAGTCAGTTCCTAAGTACATGAGTTCTTGTAATCTAGTTTGATACAAAGAGGTTTGCTTATATACACCTCTGGTAATGAGCTTTATTCTGCATACCTTCTATCTCTTTAAATGCATTAAACTTTAGATACACTTTATACCTTCTGTGCAGTAATTTCTTACACATTGGATGAAGTACACTTTATACTGCAGCAATGATATTGCATTTGAAAATGTTTCATTCACATAATTTATGCACTGCAGAAACAGTTATCAAAATATACATATTTCACAATAAAAGTTGTATTTTTTGTTTTAACATGTTTATTTGCAACATATATAAATAACCCAGCATGTGTGGATGGACATCAACAGGACAGACTGAGGAGACATCTTATATAGCCAACATTTGATTTCTGTATATCTTTCTTTCATGGACAGGTCTCATCTGTGCTTCACATGTATAGACTGCCTACACATAGTAGAAATAGCTATGATGTGTTCCGGAGCAATAATCATAACAATACACCCTATCAGTTCTCCATGGTAGAGTGCTCAAGAATACTAAGTCATGAGATCACGGCAGTACCTCATGACTGGGTTTTTATTAGACACTGGTGGCCCGTGAACTGAAAAGCTGTGCTTTTATAAATGTTGATTACACACACAAAAATCGCTGCCTTTTCTGAATGTATGCATAGTCTATGTGTTACAGGCACTCATCCTAAATGACTATATGTATAACATAACCTTTAAAATTATATATATAAGAAACATATACATATAGTTTGTTGAAGTGCAACCTTAGGTTCGAGAATAGCTTCCTAATGAAGTGCATCTTTCATGAGTGGTAGTCCATGACAGACTCTTGTTGGTGTCCTATTCAGTGACTTGTAGATGGGCTGGTTTCAGAATATGGAGCTAGCATGCCTATTTCATCATACATTAGCCCAGGTCAGCCAATATTTCCAACCTGGGGAAAATAAGTACTCAGCCAGGAGGGCATAAACAACTGCTAAGGTCTGAGTAAATAGGTTAGTTTCAAATTGCAGTGTAGCTGGTGAACATTTTAAGTATGTATTAGCCACAGGGGAGGACTAGGAACTTTTGGCCTGGGAGGCAAACAAGACCTACTGCATGGGAATTAATGGGCATTATGCTGTAGCATTGCGTTAAGGTAGCCCTTTCATGTTAAGGGGCTGCCAATGCACCAAAGCAGACAAAAATGTACCTACACCTTTGGGGACATTATAAAGAATGAAAAAAGGGGTATTCCTACAGTGCAAGAAAGAGGAAAAAGAACTCTAAAAGCAAAGTTGCAGCAGTTGAACTGAATTAGGCAAATCCTCCATAAGTAATAAGTAAAAAAAATTTGATCAGTGCTTGCACAAATGTATAAAAGTCACCCACTATCCCAAAAGCATAAGAAATCTAACTTCTATTGCAATAATATATGCAGGTAGATGTTAACACTGCAACGACTACAAAAGTATCTGGTAGTGCTGCACAGGAATAAATGTAATAAACTCACTCGCTTGCTGCTGTCCATTTCTTGATCAAGTAGTATTCAGTTTTGCAGCTGAGTAGACAATGGTTCTAGTAATCTTCCTTGCAGAGCCAAAGTGGGATTCATTTAGGTTGTTGCAGGGTAGAAATCACTGGGAGAAAGAGCACTCCAAACCTACCAGAACCCCATCCGCTGGTGTTCTGACAGGTTGGAGATAAAACTGGAGATGACTATTGACAATGCAAAGCTGCTCTGAGTGACGTCACAGTGTTCCCCAGCTTCACTTCTGACTAGTTTTGATTGAACCGTCAACCATTCTCAAGGAAAGATTAGTTGAGAAAGATTGGCAGTCCAATTGAAACTAGTCAAAAGTGAAGCTTGGGATCAGATCAGCAGATCTGTTCAGGAAGCAAACAGCTATATTATGCTGCATATCTGTCACTGACTGCGCCATGCTGATTGAAGTTTCAGTGGAGAGAATCTTCACTTAGAGCCAACAGTCCAACATATATTATTACTAATATATGTTATACTACTAGCCCAAGAGGTAAATATTCTCCTACTCCCCAGCCTAGTCCTCTCCTGGTCAGCCACAATCCCAGAGGCTGATATATTTAGGATACACGTGAAATGCACATTAAAAAAACATCCACAGTATTAAGGAAAAATAATACATCACCTTTCCAGTTTGCATAGATTATACATATTTTGCAGGGAAAAAAAGCCCACGCATATAGTGGTGAATGCAATGCATCTATGGTTGTAAGCAAAAGGAAAAAAATATTTCAACACAAATAAATATTTCAGCAACAATAATTAAATGCACTGACAAAACATTGATCTAATATTGATTAACATTCAAAGGCGAATTCTTAGACTTGTATGGTTTTCTCAAGAAAACCCATGCAATATTTCAGCAGTAGTCACATAAAGGTTGGTTGCAGTAAAATTGCTAAACCATGGGTAAAATGCATGGACACTAATATCTAGTGCTTTAAATCATAAATCATTGAAGCATTTAGCAGTGCACATCCAATGTAATCCACACTGCGTGCTTTAAACCAGTTCAATAGTGTTCTACCATTGTGGATTACACCATCATCACACCTCGTGGGTTCCACTCCCTTCAGATATTACAGTCACCAGATCTCCAATATAATACACCTTATATTAGACTTCTCCATCCACGATAAGTTACACTATAGATAGGAATCTCCACCAAAAGCCGTGCATCTCACACAAGGAAAGAAACACACTCCGTAGCGTAATCCCATCTTAGATTTATTGATAATAACCCCCCCCCCAACATTAAAAACACAATTACAAAGATAATAAAAAGTCAGCATTGATAAAATAGCGAGTAACGAGTCCCCTGAGGAAGCTCACGCACTAGGTGGGTGAAACGTGTTGGTGCGAGGACCCCCGCACACCCACAGTCTCATCTGCACCTTGAGGATGACCATCCCTTGCTACCTAATCGTCCATCCGTCTTTTGGTCCTGCACTGTGAGGCGACCATTCCAACGATCAGAGCAGCACCATACCACTCTTGAGTGACACCTATGAAGCATCAGCGTACCTTGACCGGCAGAGACATCTGTCGGACGTTCATTTCTCAAGTGAGCCCTGACAAGCTCTTGACCCAGGCATCTACCTGAACCGGTGACTAGCGTGACTACACGGCTACCCAGAGTGACGGCAGTACGCCGATTGGTTCGGGAATCACCACGATCGTGGAGACATCAATGTATGGTGAGAGAGAGCATGCAGGCTGAATGTTACTCGCTATTTTATCAATGCTGACTTTTATATTATCTTTGTAAGTGTGTTTTTAAAGGGGGGGTTATTATCAATAAATCTAAAACTTAATTAAGCTATGGAGTGTGTTTCTTTCCTTGTGTGTGATGCACAGCGCTTGGAGGAAATGCCTATCTATAGTGTGGCTTATAGTGGAGTCTAATGATATAAGGCATATTATATTGGGGATCTGGTGAGTTTAATATCTGAAGGGTGTCGAACCCACGAGGTGTGGTGATGGTGTTTATGAACTCACGATAGTGGAACACTATTGAACTGTTTTAAAGCACGCAGTATGGATAAGACTGGATGAGCACTGCTAAATGCTTCAATGATTTATGATTTACGCACTAGATGTAGAATGATGGACTGAATTTATAGCAGCAACTATTTGTGCAAATAATTCTGTCTGGAGTATCTGTTTTAGCTGTTTTTACATGAGCTTGTTCCCATTACTACACTCTGTTTCGTCATGTTGGGAAAAAAAACAATATGCTGCATTTTCCTATATTGCCCTGCTTGGGCAATCTATTGAATGACACATCCCTGTACAACAAGGGTATTGAGTTTGAAGCTGTCCAAAGGAACATATCATTTGAAATTTCACATTTTTTAATTCAAAATGCAAAATCTCAATGGTTATCAGAACCAGTTTTCATAGGCTCTATAGGTAAATGGATTTTTGGGATCTTTTTTTTTGACGGTTAAAAAGATGAACAGAAACACTGGTTGCCATTTACTCCATTTTTGGACTGTCTGGTTGCCAGATCTTTAAAAGTTTTTGTCATATAAGGCCTCTAGCTCAGTCTAAATGAGTCTCCCAGAGATTCATTAAAGTAACTGGAGCATAAAAGTCTCGGACATTCCCACATTCTGGTTTATATGCTGTCAATCCTGATAACTTCATTAACTCTCTAACTTTATAAAAAAACATTGCTTATACAATCATTCAAACATAATTACTTATTTCTCTAACATAATGATAAATTGGCTTGTTTCTGTATTAAAAATAAAGTTGTTTTAAAAACCTTGTACATTTTGTTCCCTATTTTTTGGTGGGTGAGTAGGTACGGAGTTCCCTGGTAGCAGATTGATATTAGGGGAGGAGGTAGCCCATCCCTTGAGCTTTCCTCTTTAAGAACTATTTTACTGATGCATTATGGGCTGGTATCATTTTGCGAAGGGCTACACGCTGAAGGCTCCTTTGTTATGGAAATATTAACCTATGTACCTGGTGTGCCAGGCTGGTATAATTTACAGAGGAAAGGATGTACTGGGTCTTAAATAAAGATTTAGAACAACATGCACATACGGGAAAAAATTACAGCAAAAATAATGGAAGATCTGTGCATATGCATCCATCAAAGTGGATCATATGCAAAGAACCAGCGAAACACCAGCTGGGCAGATTTTAAGATGTTTGCTCATCTGTTAGCAACTGAGTTTTAAAACAGGAGAGTCTCTTGTTTAGTCAGTCTTTAGAGTGAAACTCTGCTCAAACTATTTTAATTTTTTTCAGGAGAGTGAAACAGAGTTTGATCTGCTGTTTATGACCCTTAAAAATACATCTCCCTACTCTCTGGCAGGGCTATAACAGTTCAGCTTTGTTTCAAGCTGAAATAGATCCTCTATCAACTGCATTTTACTAATAGGCAAGCAAAATTACAATCAAACACCCCTAGGAGGTTTTTCATAGGACTCCAGATCCCTGGTTGTCACAGAATGAAAGTGGATGTCATATACATCACACAATCAGCAGAAGAAACCAGTCTCACTTCACCAAAAACAATAAAACCTTTAGAGAGCTAAACACAACCAGATTAAAAGCAATTTGAGCTTCATTTATGACAGTTGGGCCTCATATGGGTTAACTACCAAGTAATAATGAACACTTGCTAGTATCTCTGTGCTCATTATCATGCACAGATATTTTCCCACATGATGGAAAATCTCTTTGTCACTCAAAGATTGAATAGGTAAATCACCAAACCTAGGAAAAATGGCTCCCAGTATCATGGAATTCAAGCAAGGAATGAGTAGTACAGAAAATAAATCATACAGTAAGTATGCATACATCTATTTTGTACATTGCAGTTACCTACCCACTACCACTGAAAAAACGTATAATAATAGTAATAAAACTAATAGTAAAGCTTTATTTTTTTCCGTTAAAATAATAAACATGTTATACTTACCTGCTCTGTGTAATGGTTTTGCACAGAGTAGCCCCGATCCTTCTCTTTGTGGGCCCCTCACCTGCGCTTCTGGCTCCTCCCTCTCGCCAAGTGCCCCATAGGAAGCCGCTTCCTATGGCCACTTGTGTATGATTGATCCTGAGCCAGGCTGTTTGCATCTATTCAGACACACAGCCTGGCTCCCAATGGCTCCCACTGCTCTCAGCCAAGCCTGTGGAAGCCCGGAGAGGGGAGGAGAGCTACTGCAGACGTGAAAAGGACTGCATCCTTTTCTGTTTTGGTGGACTGGATTGCAGATAGCCTGATGTAAACAGACGGTGGACTCTGTTTAAACCTGTCTGTCCGTGGAGCTCAGCAGGGTCCGCCATATCTGCATAAACTGCACAGACCAGATGTGACATGCACCCTGCTATTCTTCGATCAGCAGAGGATCTATTCACAGGTCTCCTGTTGACTGAAACAGACTCCACTCCGTGGGGAAGAGCACTTCCCAGATAGCAAGCAATTGTGCTGCAAGTTTGAAATTGACTTGTTAAGCTATTGCTAGACTCGCCAGGCTTCACAAGTTTGTTGCACAATTGCAGCAAGTCCGCATTGCATGACTCCAGATCAACTTTCTTTGCAAACATTCTGCAAGTCTGCAGCAAGGTATGCTTCAGTTATGTTGTGAAATAGTCATCCCACCACAGGGGTCACTGTGGCTGAATCTTCAAACTGTAGATATGCAGAGCTCTTGCTGTAGACACACCACTGCAACTTTGCTCTTGCTAGAGACTTGCCAAGCAAATTTGCTACAATTTGGAAAAGTGTCAACCAGAACTTGTGCTTCAAGTGCTCTGCAAGTGTACAAGTGCCAGTGAAAATGTGCAGCAAGTCAACAGACTTTCAAATCAACACTGCAATTTGTTAAAAGTTATCCTTGCTATCTGAGTTACTGAAGATGTCTAGGACATGATTACACCCAAGCTACTTGGAAATTAATTATGGTATTACCCTAGTACTGATTTACTAACACTGGAGAACAAATGTCTCACTGTGCTAAGGTGTCCATAGATATTAGATGAAAACCTTCCAATCTGGCCATTTTTGTCCAGATGGGAATATGATCTAATGTTTATGGGGTCCCAAAAGATTCTCGCAGATAATGCTTGTCAGGGAAGAAGCAGACAGACAGGTTGGAAACCCAACAGTTGTTTACTGCCTGCTTAGCCAGCACTGGAGGTGTCTGCAGTGAACCTTCTCTCACTCCCTGTAGGCCTAAACACATACAGTTGCACATGGTACACTTTTATTTTCATTTCATTCAGCCCTCTAATGTCTATGGTGGCCTTTGCTCATAGCTTTAGAATTCAGGTGCAGTATTTTACTATGGTAAATGGAAACCCCAATGTCTACCATGCCATTTTCTAACAATACAGAAATGCCATGTGTCCTGTATAAGCTATTAGGCAAATGGAGTCATAAGGAGGCACAACATAAATTACATACAAGGGACACATTTGTATTGCTATGTGCTTTTTAAAGAAAGCTTCTAGGTGAACAAACCACACTTTCCAAAAAACAACAGACTGAATTTTGCACCTGGGAGATGAAGGAGAGATGCTGAATTGGTTGAGCTTCCCACCTACACCTTCACATGTAAGCACTGCAGGTGGGATGAGGGTATAGCAGGAGAAGTTACATTCTGCAGAATGTGGAACTTTTATATATTAATTATCTTTGAGTGGTGATTCGATAGATCCACAGGAAAAATAAAATCTCCGGTAACACTTGGGTGGTTACTATAGGTACCAAGCCAGTTCCTTACCCCTTTTTATGCAACATTTAATAAAACAGTGCAAAGAGGAGTGCAGTTATCCACAGCAGCTAATCAGATTCTAATGTTCATCTGCAGGCTCATAAAAAAGGATTTCCAGTTGGTTGTTACTACGTTTTGGACACTGCTCTTTGTCTTGCAAATGTGCTACAGGGCAATGTTAACATCTTAAACTAGTACTCAATGTTAGCATTCTCTTTCCGTCTCTTTTAGTACATCCTTAGACATTCCTAAGGTATAATGTACAAGTCAACAGCTATGGCCAATGCAGCATCATAATATTACAAATGTAGAAATCGTGTTGCTGTAGAATGAATGTAAAGAGCAAATAAAGGCTGACTATGACAAAAAAAAGACTGCTGAACCAAAAGCAACGAGTGATTCAGAAACTACAAGAGAAAAGAAGGTGTTTAAGATATTGAGAGTAAGTGTTGCTGTTTAATATGTGTTCTCTTCATGATGTCTCTTATGACAGACATGAAAATGAGATTTGCATCATCCTGTGACTTTGCTATGGAAATATTTAAGAAAAAAATGGGAGTGAGAAGGACAAATGGGGAAGCAAGAACTAAAAGGACAGGAGGTGTGGTAATGAAAAAGACAGGTGGTGAGAGCAGAGGTGAGCCAGGGCTGTGGGATGAATGCAACATTAGCTGATTATTGCAGGCTGTCACTCCAAGAGCTCATTATCCCGTCTCTCATTGTGATGATACAATAACTTCCGCCAGGAAGAGAGCGTGAAGGGAGCAGATTAGTCTTATGTGCAGGGAATCAGAATGGCTCATAGCTGCTGGAAAGGCTGGGCAATCTGCAATGTCACATAACATGCAATGAAATATAAACTTTAAACCCCTGAAGTGAGACATAACCACTGAAGTGCCTTGCACAAAAAGGAACATCAAACTGCAATTCTTCAACTAACCAACTACTTGTCAAGCTGTCATCTCCTGCAGTGCAATATCATTCTGCAGTATGCATATTCATCCTCAAGCATTTCACTCATTTCCTCTGTACTCTTTCACCACACAGTTAGAAGAGTAATACTGGCAAATGATTAGATTTATTAGAAATTGAAATATCCACAAAATGGTATATGAGAATGGAACATCAAATAACTGATATACAAATTACATGAGTTGGGGGGTGCCTAGTAACACAGGGTGTTAGAGGAAGTACAGCCAAACAGCAAACGCGGTAAGAGCACAGAATAGATCCGATGGAGAGCTGAAGACACTCCATTGGAAAGGAAGTTCAGCAGACAGAAAAGTGAAGAGGTGGAGCATGCATAGTTAGGCGAGTGATGAAACAAGGGAAGTGAAATAGAAGACCCATACTGCAAGACATAAAATAATGGTAAAAGTGCCATAAAAAGGGCTGAAAGGAAAGAAACATATTAAGAATAGAATAGCAGCAATATTTCCATTAGTTTGGCTATCTGATCAGACACAAAAGGACAAAAGAGAGTACAGTTAAGGCTGCCTGTCTCTTATCCATGCAGACACATACAGTATGTCAGTCACAGGCAGCAACATCAAGACACTCTGTACTGTCCAGTCTTTCTAACCCGGAAGGTAAGGAGCAAGGTGATAAAGACATGGAGTTCTATAATGGGCCTGCTTAGCCCAGAGGCCCCATAGTGGGCCCACAGTCTGGACTCTGGAAACAAATAATAAGTATAGGACTGGCCACTGTTGCATTACTCAAAACAAAATGATGAAGGAGAAGTGCAGTTGCAAACAAAGAATGGCATGCATTAAGAAAAAACAAGCTAAAAGTAAAGCTCATACAAAAATGAAGTGTCATATATAGCTCTTAATGGCCCGGGCTCATGAACAGTCCAAATATGCCGTCCAATAGATTTATTGCTTGCACAGCCTGGACGCCAAAGTGCCATTACAATTATTTAGTACAAGCCATTGCTTGCATTGTAAAGAAATGCTTTAGTAACAAACTCAATTTTTCCCAGTGGAAACCCTGTTTGGCAGACATATTTAGCCCCACCCCACCTCAAGCATCTCAGTTTAATGCCTTTGTGTACAAGGTCTAAGAAGACTATCAGATAAAACTAGAGATGCAACATGCATGAATAAGGATGTATGAAATGTGAAGAAGAATTTCCAAAACCTAAAGCTTACCTCCACATTTCTGGGCAATTTCTAGGACAGTGAATTAAAAATCTCTGCAAATAGCATCTAATACATTTTGTTGAATATTATTCCTCCACAGGCTTCTGAAATATCTACTGTGTCCAATGAGACATGTTCAGATTTTACTAGTTGCCTAGGGTACATGGCTGTCTACACCTGTCATTAGTTGTCTACAGCATACCTGCCTGGCACCTATTTGAACATTTTCCAGTGGGAATAATGAATATTTCAACAACCTAAAAAAAGGTAAGTAAAGAATTGATACATGCCATTTACAAAGTTTATCATTTTTGCTCTTTTGCCATACAATATGAAATTTGCCAGAAAAGTGGAACTAAACTTTAATATAGGAAAGACATGCCAAGAATTAGTCAATTATTCAAAAAAAAAAAAAAGGACTAGAAAAAATGATGAACAAGCTAGGAAAATAAGTATGGCAACAATAGGGAAATTGAATGACTATTCTGTATACATACATACATTATTTTAATTAGAGACATTCCTATATTGCAAAAATAACATCAATTTTTTTCCCTGCCAAAATAGTCCTTGTATGGGAAACAGACCACTTTTTCCAGGAAGTGGATGACTATACAATAATCCTCCATATTATAAGTGATAATGTCCAAAAGAGTATGGGCCAATTATACTTCAAGCATGTGTTTCAATAGAGAGACAGATAGAAGAAAAAACAGGGAGAGCTACGTTTAACATTAACCCATTCAGCATTTTAGGGGTTAAGGCGAATGAATATCGCGGGAAGGGAAGACAGTTTAACCTTCGAGCTCCCTCTATTCACGCAGTGTAGAAAAGTTCACACCACAGGAGCTCAGTAACCCAATTGACCCTGTGCCCAAAGACCAGAGTTAACCCTTTATCAACCAAAAGTGTTATTGCTCATAAATATAGAGTTGTACATCCGTATACATATATACACCTATTATATATAGAGGGAGAGAGTAAAAGTCCTTTCGTGTCACAGATTTTGAAAGCACAGATGGTCACCTGACAATTTAAATGCCCATGCATTTTCCATGCAAATCCTCCCATGCACATTCAGACACCGGAGGAGGAGACCCATAGTCTTCAAAGTTTTGGGGTCTCCCCCTCTGTATGTTGCAGTCCTTTTAGGATTGGGGAAAAGGCAGGAGGAACTCCTGAAAGTTCGTATAAGTTCATGGCTTCTTATCCCCATGTCATTACTTCATGCCGCTGCGCAAGACCTGATTTGCTGCTATTAGCATCACACTGATGATGAAAGCGATGGCAAAGGCGCAGATTAAACTCTTACGCACGCAAGTCTGGCGTATTTGTTGATTTGGGGAAGCTGAAACAAAGATGTATCAAAATAAAACACGGCTATGTTAATAGTCATTCTAACAAGAAAAATGCTTAGAGTTTGTTATGTAGTGTGTATATAAATATATACTATATATTGCTAACAGATTCCAATATTAGGAAGCTGCACCTTTGGGTTTTGAATATATCATGCTGTTGAATTCAGCGCTGTTTACTGATAGGTGCATACTTATTGAACTATACAGGTGAAGATAAAGGAAGTTACTGGCTTTTAGAGAGGGTGCTTATCAAAAGTCAAGCTGACAGCATGTAATGCAGTACCCACGAATGCTACAATCTAATTGTACAATCTTGCTTAGATTAATGAACAGCTATGTCATGTGAGGATCTAACTAAAAGGATAAAAAATGAATGGATTATTTAGGTAGACCCCTGCACTACAAAACGGTTGGCAATTCTACCTACTGTTGCATAGAGATTGTGCAATCAATTTGTAATGGGTGCAGCCAGCTTAAAGCCCAATCCCAGCCTAAACATTTTTGTTTTGTAGAGAGGGGTGAAGAGTTAGAACCTCTGTCAGGTTGTACTTGTTATCTGTGTTCTTGATGAGAAGATCTACCCTCTCTTCCAGTCCTGTTGACAGGGTATCAGGGGGGGGGGGGGGGAGGGGGGAGGGGGCAGGATGCAATGGGATATCTCTCTGTTAGAGACAGATGCAACAAACAAGTCTATTTATCTTCTTGATCTTTGCAACTCTCTCATTGTTTTGTCCTGGTGTCATTTAGGCAGTGAAGGGGAACATTCCCATTAGGGAAGACACAGACAGCAATAAAATAAACCGGACAGAAGTTATGATTCATACTCATACTATCAAAAAGCTAAAAGCAAAGTTTTGGCTGGAGATGGGCTTTAAAACTTTTTCAATTCATGGGTAAAAAGGTTTGAGCTGGAGTCCCACAATAATGAATTATTAATAGGTATTAGAGCTAAAGCATGCATAAATGTGTAAATAACAGCATAAAATATCATTTGTATCAGGCATCAGACAGTGTTTGCTAGTACCACATAGCAGCTATAAATGCACATTAGCCCATATATCAACACATTATATGCAGTGGATTAAAATAATCATTATGCAGACCCTCCAAGATGACCCACTCCATGTGATACAAAATACTCCACAACTGAACTTCTCTCAATAATCTCCTGAGTCTATTTAACTGTAGGGTGAATTAATGTCTCTCAATTAAATTTTGCAAAGAGTGTGTATAATTAGCAGATACTATATTTTTTAGAAAGATTAAAGAAAAGCCCAGAAGCAAAGTAATTAGTACCTTATGAAATGGGATATGTTGTCATGGGTCCCTAAAAAATTATTATAATCTTCCAATATAGAACTTATTGTAGTGTCAGCCCCAAACTAAATAAGATAACACACACATATTTTCCATATATGCTTTGGCCTTATTCAATAAGGATTTTTTTTTCATTAAGACACCCTGCTAGATCTCTAAATGAATCACACTGGTACTCCCTTGCGATGGGTAACCTAGGTAGTATACTCATCTCTCCAGTAGCCCGTGCCTCCTCTCTGTTCCAGCACTGCAGTTTTGTCATTCTTTTTTGCATTTAATACTTCTATGAGTGTCAGATATATTATATATTATATTATGAGTGTCATATATATTATTTTGAATTTATATGAAATTTATAGCCTAAACTGCATGTGAGTGAACTTTACATTGAGGGGAAGCTGAACAGACACTCTTTATAGTTCCGTTATCAATCTATGAGTCAAATGTTGGAACGGGCAACAGATTCATGTAATGTATGTATTCCATACTGACCCCGCCCTCAGTGCAGCTTCCTCTTGCCGTTGCAGTCAGACAGACAGCACAGCGGCAAGGAATTTTTTATTTGGCTGGGCAGAGCCTGATGGTGATTTATAAACACTGATTATCCATCAGGCCTGCTCCCCTTGTGATTGAATGCACAGTGAGCATATCCTCATCCAACAGACAGCTTTCTTTTGGCTATAGAATCTGCCCACTGCTTGCTGTCAATCACAATAAGAGAGGAGAGCTAATGGGGAACTAGTGTTGCAGCTTCCCCCTCAGGTTCTGTCCACTTCAACATCACTGGTTGCTAGGAGGCTGTCGGCTGTGAAGTTGACAGCATCCTTAACAACCAGTGACAGGTAGGGGTTAGAGGCAGCACTTATGCAGCTCTGCTACACTTAGTACAGGAACAGGCACTCTGTCTCTTTAGGCCAACTTACAGTTGGTTTTAATTACCTCCAGTTTCATTGTATACAAACTTGGATGTAATTATTTTTTTAATTTGGTACATTAAAAACAAGTAAACCACTTTGTAAAAGTGGCCCTAAAAGTGGCCCTAATCAGAACTACCTGAATCTGCTGCACGTGTCAATAAAGTTACCAAAAAATGCAGCAGAGATTTCTGAATCTGGCACAGGCCATTTTAAAGGGTCATAGAGCCAGAAAAGTGTTGGTGAGGATTTATTGACTTCACACGACAATGTCTCTACCTTATGCCTTTAAATCCATTTACGTATGTACAACTGCAGATATCTGACTGATGACTGGGCAAGTGTGTGAGCCAACTACATCTTCTGCAGATTCATGCATAACATAGTGGGTTACACTATTAAAAATGACTCCTTTATTTCCTAGGGTATCCTTGGCTATGCTGAAATTACCTGTGGCCTTGGGAGGGCTGGCGATGCCGGATCTGAGGGCATATTTTTTTGCCTCCCAGTTGACCTACCTTCATTGGCATTTTTTCCCCAGAACCCGAATGTGACAATTATCAGATTTCTAATACTAAGTTGGAGGTGGCTGTGATGGACCCACTAAAAATGGTTAGTAGATACTATGCACTCCTGGGTCCTGGTAACCCGCAGTTAATTGAGAGGGCTAAAGCCCGATGGGCAGCTATTGCTGCGGAGTTGTCAGATGAGATGTGGAGTGAGGTGCTTGATATGTATTTACTGACGGTCATTGCCTCAATGGACCAGATGATTCAGTTGAGGGAGGTACCTCCTTCGGGCATTTTATACCCCTATCCGTCTGTTTCGCATGCATAAAAGGGACTCGGTGCTGTGTCATAAGTGCCAGTTGAGTGAGGCTAACTTTTACCATATGGTATGGAATGCTCTAAAGTAAGACCTTTTTGGTTACAGGTGACGGGGTTCATAGCTGAAAAACTTTGATCTCCGAAATATATGCAGTCCCTTAGTTTGTCTTCTGGGAGTCATAGAGGATGAGGAGATGGGGACAGCTACAAAATTGTTTCACAGACTCCTTTTCTTCTATGCCCATAAATTAATTGTAAGGAGGAGGATTTACACAGAGTGCCTATCTTTGGGAATGTGGATGAGGTTGGTTAATGCTGCATCCCGCTTTACAGAATGACGTACGAGGCTCGTGGGTGCCCCAAAAAATTTAGAAAGGTGTGGTTTGGGTGGGTTGACTCCACGGATACACTAGAGGGAGAAGGGGATGTTTGAATTGCAGCAAGGTGAATATAAAGAGAGAAGATTGGTGGAGAGCTGGTGGGCTACACACATTTAAAAGGACCAGTACATTTACTTGAGGTTTGTTTAGTTTGTTTTGGTTAATTTGATAACCTATTAACTTGAAACTCTTACTGGACTTAGAGCTCTATAGCTTGTAAAAGTATATAGGCCAGGAGGTGAAGCTGAGGCTGGTCATAACATTTGTAACCTGTACTTTTGTGGTTTGTTATTTTGTGCCCTTGTTATTTTTGAATATGTCACATTTCTTCTTGGTTATACTACTGCATTGTAATTAAAATGCATGTGTCAATATGCTTTGTATCTGTTGCCTTGAATGTCTGGTAATAAAAATTATTTAAAAATAAAATGACTCCTTTTTTTAATCTGCAACTATTTAAAATGCCACAAATGTAAATGTTGCTTCTTTACTACTATTATGGCAACACTTGAAACACACAAAATGGAATATTTTCAGAAATGTAGTTTCTTGCCACTATATTGAAGTCAATCTAGTAAACCACAAATAGTGATTAACTTTTATGGGTTAATGCACTTGTAAAATAGAATCTAAGAATAAGAACTCCTTGTTGAAAAAGGCAGTATGTGATAAAACATGATATCTCTCTATCTACTAGAATTACTGAAGGAACAGATATGGTTTTGTCAGTTGATCATAATGGAATGTTACTAAATATAGTTAAGGCCAAAAATGTGTCATCTTTCTTCTAAAGAGAGTAAGAAAATCTGAATCAGTGTTTGTAATGGTCTTAACGTGTTGATATATATGTCAACTGTGGTTCTTAAAACCCACTGCATTCACTGGTAAACAAAAAAGATAGATGTAAGCAATAAAGATCACACTTACTCTCCATATCGACAGAACAGTCCCCTCTTGTACCTAGATTCCCAGCCTCTTCAGTCAAAATGATGTTTTCGATGTCACGCATGGACAGGTGCTCGCAAAACGTGTCATACAGTAACCTCTTCAGTTCCTCCACTGACAGTGACTGCATGTCACACTGCAGGGACACACCAGGGATATGGGGTTCACTGCTCAGAGGACATCAGACTAATAAATATGACTGATAAAACTGATATAAATCTAACAAGGGCATGCTACAAACACATCATGAGAAGCATAAGGCTAGGCAGGGGTCACATATACACATACACACACACATACACGCGTGCGACTTCCCATCATGCTCTGGCATGAAAATGCATGCACATTACCTTCCAAAACACAGTGTCAAAATCAGCACCATGAAACTTGTCTGGGATCCCAGTAGTTGTGATCTTTGGTCCCAATAACGTTACGAACTCTTCAAAGTCCACCTGACCGTCCCCTGAAAAAAAGATGAAGCAGTTAAGCCATATTTGGCAAGACAGTACAGTGTGGGGGAAAATATACAGACACAATAATCAAAATATCAATGACACGTTAAATTTAGTGATAGTTCAAACAAAATTAACAGCTAAAGCTCAACTTCAGAGAACTCCGCAGGCACTGCAAGTGTTAATTGCTTGCTTAGTTTATGAGGGAGCAAAAGTGCTTTTACTGACCTGATCCTCTGTTGCATCGGCACTCTGTCAGTGGACTGTTTCACTGGACCCTGCATTGGTCTTGATCGTGTCAGGATCTTAGACCTCTGGAGTGTAGGGGAGAGGACACTGCTGGGACCAGTCTAGTAGCTAGGAGGAGTGGAGGATCGGGTAAGTAAGGCTACTTTAATAAGTCCCTTAGACCTAAATGAGAAAATAACCTTTGCAGTGCAGGCGCAGCTCCACTGCAAGGGATATATTTTACGTTTCCCAGAGATGGACTTTAGATATATATATAACTTCCAGGAATCAAAACTGAGAAGCTTGTATGTGCTTCACCCTCTCTGTTTGTTTATCGCTGAAAGTGAAAGAGAATCCCAAATTTTGGGTTGTCTCCAGAACAGTAATAGAGGGGACATTTTCTAGTGGGGTTTACAGCCTTCCCTTGCTCTATTCAAAATGAGAAATGTTTTCCTTTAGTTTTACTTTAACAAACAAACCTACAATGGACACCTGTGATTATTTACATTTTGGCAACAAGACAGCAAGTGTGGAGTTGGGGCTCAGCCTTTATGCCTTCTATAAAATATTATTTGCCTATGCCTCAAATATATGCAGTTACTGAGACCTTTGTAGGCTCTGCTAATACCCTAATTTACTTTAAAGTGGTTGTTAACCCACTCCTACTAAATTGTCTTATCCCTCTGTACCATAATAACATGTGTCCCTGTGCCTGTGTAATGTAAAAAATCTGCCGATCTGTACCGATATAAGCTCCGCTCCAGTGGGCGCTCAGCTGATTCCTCTCCTCTCTTCTCTCTCCGGCTCACAGTGGGTGGGGCCGAGCTGACAGTGGGTGGGGCCGAGCCCTCCAGCTGACACCAACTCGGGTGGACTGGGAGAGAGGAGATAGTGCAGACAATCAGTTGAGCGCCCGGAGCAGGGCTTATACAGGTACAGATCGGCGGATTTTTTACATTTCACAGGCACAGGGACACATGTTATTATGGTACAGAGGGGATAAGACAATTTTTTTTTTTTTTTTTTAAATAATCTTTATTCATTACACAGTGTTATACAGTAATTTCCATCAACTATAAAACATTCCAAACTCATGTGCACAACACTCCAAATATAAAATATCCTAAAACATTATTCACCTGTTTTTTTTTTGTTTTTTTTTTCCCCCCCCGTGCCTATCCCCCCACCCTCCAACCCAGGGGTCTAACTGTTTTTCCTTCGGTAGTTCTTTAATCCTCTGTATACTTCTACAACACTTCTTCCTACACACACTTTACAAGGGATACCCTATTTCTTCTAACCATGGGACCCAAATTTTTTTGAACTCCTTCAAATTTTTCCTCCTTACGTATACTACCTTTTCTTTCCATACCGTTTCTGTCACTGTTCTAATCCAGTCATCCTTTGAAGGGGGTCTCTCCGCCTGCCACCTCAGGGCTATCAATTTCCTTGCCTGAAATAGGCATCTTACCACTGCTTTGTTTATATTATTTCCTCTCCCTTGGCATTCCCCAACTCCCAATACACATAACTTTGGATCCATTTTCAGTCCTACTTTAAAGATCTTATTTATAAGTTCTAATATTTCTGTCCAGTACCGATGTAATTTTGGGCATTTCCATATCATATGGATCAGGTCCCCCGTATTCTGGCATCTTGGACAATTTGCATCCGCCCGTCGCCCAAATTCAAACAGTCTCTTTGGTGTGTAGTATGCCCTGTGAAGGAGCATTAGGTGTGAGAACTTCTGCGCGGGTGATACCGAAACCTGATGTCCTCCCTCCAACATCTTTCTCCACTGTTCATCCGATATGTTGCCCATGTCTCTTTCCCATTTGCTTCTACACTTGAGCTTTTCTGGACTCTCCATCCCACCTCTGCATAACAATGGATACATTTCTGCTATGGAACCTTTGTGTCCATCCGCACTACCCATTCTGCAAAGGATAGGGGAGAGGCTCCACCTCGGACCTTGTTCCCCAAATTGAGCCTTTAGGGCATGCCTTATTTGTAGATAATTATAATACGTATGATTCGGAATATCAAATTCCTCCTTTAGTGAAATGAATGTTTTGAGTGTGCTACCATTATACAGTTGGGCCAACTTTACTATTCCTTTTGTTTCCCAAGACTTTATTTTTCCAATTGGTTTTAATTCTTGTAAATACTTATTATCCCAAAGGGGAGTGTACCTAACCTTTCCTTCCACGCCTTCCAGCACTTTAATGGATTTCCAAGCTTTTATTATTAATTTAACTGTGGGGGGTCTAGAGACAAAAGAATTTGCCTCCAGCACCTCCATAAATGTTTCATGTGGCGCTCCCATGGTCATTATACCCTCATTATTTTCATCCCCTGACCCTATGTGCTGTAACTGAGCTGCTAAAAAATAGAATTGGGGATGTGGGACTGCCATACCCCCCTCTTGAGTTGATAATTGCAAGGTTTGTAAGCTAATCCTTGATTGTCCCCCTTTCCATATAAGATCTCTTAATATTGTGTCTATTTTTTTAAACCATTTCTTATAAATCCATATTGGTGAATTCTGCAATATGAACAATAACTGGGGCAACCACAGCATTTTGACCAAATTGCATCGTCCAGCAACTGATAAGGGAAGCCTCCTCCATATATTGACTTTATTTTTAAACTTTGTCAACAGGGGAATCAAGTTATGATTAATATAATTACCTGGGTCCTTTGTTATATAAATACCTAAGTATTTTACTATCTCCACTATTTCTATTTGTATACTCTCCAAATAGGCATTTTTCCTAATAGGGTCTACCGGTAATAGCATTGATTTTTCCCAATTTATGGTGAGACCAGATAGCTTTCCAAAACTCGTGAATATGTCTATCACCTGCCCAAGTGAGCGCTCCGTATCTCCTAGAAATATGAGGACATCGTCCGCATATAGTGCGATTTTCTCCTCTCTACCTCTTCTCCGGAACCCCTCCATAATCTAGGGATAAGACAATTTAATAGCAGATATGAGAGCAGCAGGATGGGGGGGGGGGGGTGTCCGCTGGTATGAGCAGGGAGGGAAGGGGAGGAGGGAGGAGGACAGAGGAGACACAAACACAGGAGAGCTGCAGATAGCAAGCTGTGGATGATGGAATCAGGCAAACTGACCACAATGTCAGGGCTCAGCAGCCATGATTATCGTGGTCAGTTTGCAGAGAGGAGGTTAGAGCCAGGCAGGATCAGCCAGGTTTTTTTTGGGGTATACAGGGGGCCAAATTATACAGCACAAGCACTGTGCTGTATAAAATGCTTTAAGGGAACAGGATCTGTTTTTTTGGGTTGACAAACACTTTATCTACTGGTCCCTTTTATTGCATCTGAAAAATTTAGCTGTGCAAAATTAGTGACAGCAAATCACTGCTTCTCTTCTGATTTACACAGAACCCACTCTTGGTTGCATCAACCATGTGGAAGTGACAAAGAAGCAACAAGCTCTGGCAGATCAAGTTGCATATATAAAACTTTCAGCCTGACCATAATTCCTGCTTAGTCTAGTATCATTAGGCGAATTAGCAGGATATCTCTTAAGGAAGCCTGCTAATGGCTGTTGTAAAATTGCATTAAAATTTCTAGCAGTATCATACCCACAATACCCAGCAGTAGTCTGGCAAGCCAGAGCACCGATAACCATCATAAAACATCATTAAGCAGTGAATTTTAATTAAGCACGAGAAATATACTTTTGAGTCTGTCTCTATTTGACCTGAAACTTTCCTTTTCAACCCAGCTATCAAATGCTACACATAATCCATATAGCCTGATATGATAACACTACAATAATAACAAGCATCTACCCAAATGTATAAGTAAATTATAATTAATTTGACACCATATATATCTAAGGCATGTCAGGTTTGTTCTTTTACAAATGGTAATTTCTATTTGTGTAACAATATTTTGGTTGTTATACTGTAAAATAGGGTCATCAGCAATATGGATACAGTTAAAAAAAAAACAGCATGGAGGGAGCACCTGTTAAACTGTCATAAAATATTCTGACACCTCCTCAAACCACTCTTCAGACCCTTTCATTGGTTATGTAATTTCTGTGTCCATCCTCCTCTAAACCCAGCTCTATTAGGGGCGCAGGGGCCCCCTAATCCATGCGCCCGCCCCTAATCTACATGCAGGGCGCCGTATGCATGGATTTCAATTTTTTTAAGCACATGATTAGAGCCTGAGGCTCTAATTGACCTTAAAAAAGGGTGGGCTCGGAGGGCAGAGCACTGCGCCCTGAGCCCACCCAGTTATCTGAGATTTGCAAATTAATATTCACTAATGTCATCCTGCTTCACTTCCCGGCCAATCAGGAAGTGGGTCCTAAGACCCAATTGCCCAGGGTGTCTTAAGACTCCTGGCCAATCGGGTGTCAAGACCCACTTCCTGCTCAGCCAGGAGGAGAAGCAACGGTCCAGCTCACTTGTGCGGGTGAGGGGGCAGGTTTGTGCCCAAAATATTGAGCACCAGCCACCACTGTCTAAACCTACTCACAGCCACATTCTAAAACATTCTTTAGTAGACTCAATTTCAATGTTCATAACCTGTAATAAGCTCTCTTCTTGTTGAATAATCAATTGCATCAGTTCCATAGAGCATTTGGTAAGAACGTTGTTCCATTGTGAGGTAAGATCTTCAGAATAGAGGGTAGAGGGGAATTTTTTTGATTCTTAGACACCTCGGGATCATATCTTCCCCCACATACTGCTTAAAGTGATTGTAAAGGCTCGTTTTTTTTTTTTTTTTAAATAACAAACATATCATACTTACCTCCACTGTGCAGCTCATTTTTCACAGAGTGGCCCCATTTCTGGGGTCCCTCGCGGCATAAACCCCCATGGAGAAGCGCTCTCCCGGGGGGTTACCTTGTGGGCGCGCTCCCGAGTACAGCATTTGCATCCATAGACATGTATGCTGGACTCGGCACCGCCCCCCCGGCGCCCGCATCATTGGATTTGATTGACAGCAGCGGGAGCCAATGGCTGCACTGCTATCAATCTATCCAATCAAGAGCCGGGACCCCGTGGAGAGAGGGACAGCGCGTCCTCGCCGAGGGAAATAGGGGGCTCAGGTAAGTAAAACGGGGAGCTAGGGGGTCAGTCACTGTCAGGTGTTTTTCCCCTTAATGCATAGGATGCATTAAGGGGAAAAAACATGAAGGTTTACAACCCCTTTAAGGCCTGTAAGGTCCCAACAGACTTTGATCCCCTTGGTCATAGTAGTCCGTAAGTATTCAAACACAGTGGTACATAGAAAATCGTCGGAGGGAGGTACAGGCTCTTTGGTATAAACCTGTATGATTTTCGTTTGCCAATTCATCCTGATCCTGTGTGCAATCCCAGTGATATTTACTCAATTAAAAGAAATCTGTAATCCTTACTGTGCCACAATAAACAGAACGTAAAATGGATAGGTGGATTCCAATTGCTGTAAACAAGTCCCACATAAAAAAATTAGGGAAGTCCCCGGAGCGTACCTGCCACAGAGGTATACGATATACAAACAGGAAAGTGCAGCGCTCTAAACAGGGGATACCAACAGGCAGGGCGGAGTCCACAGGTGGGTGCTCAGGCTGCAGTGTTCTCCAAACAACAGCCAAATAGGTAGACAAAATAGAAAAATAGCCAGCAACTCCAATCCATAGGAATAATTTACTGGCACATGTAGGAATACAAAAAAGCAGACGCGTTTCGGCTGGAGAGTGTCAGAAACCATGAATCAGACCGAGACAGAAGTACAGTTATCACACTTGTTTAATAATAATAAACAGGTAAACAGAGTAAGCGTAGTCACTACATAGCCAGAGTTCAGTAACCAGATCGGGTAGTCAGCCAATGCCAATGTCAGAGAGACAGAGATCAACGTAGTAGTACAGCAAGCAGGATCAGGAGCCAGAAGGGACATCAGCTAAGCAAGTCTTTAACAGGAACGCAGGAGAAAGTCTCTGAGATGTGACCAAAGGCAAAGGCAGAGATGAAGTGAGCTGGACGGCTTTAAGTAGCCAGGACTGATGAGCAGATCACCAACAGCTGTATTGAAAAAGAAGATTTCCATCCAGCTAAATCATAGACGTTTCCAAAATCCCGAGGTCAATAGGTAAGAAGGACCCCCAAGGAAAATTGTGGGACTTTAACGGCAACAGCGTAGTATAAAAACAGTTTTATTGAGTAGAAAAAATATTCAAAACATAAACATTATCATATATACATAACAGGAAAGTCACATATAACAATAGGAAGCTAAAAAACTGAGCTGATATGCAAGAGATGCGGATGCTTGTATGGTCTTCCACGAAGGCCTACGCGTTTCGGGACTGAGCAGACCGTCCCTTCATCAGGGGAAACTCGTGGGACAAGATCTGATCATCAACAGCTGAGTCACTGTGGAGAGAAAGGAGCTAGCAATTAGCCGACAGCTGAGCAGCCAGCTCAGAGAAGGAAGGGCTGAGCCCAGCCCTGACAGTACCCCCTCCTCAACGACCCCTCCCCCTTGGAGGACCACTGGGCTTGAGGGGAAAACATCCATGGAAATCACAGAGGAGGACAGGGGCATGTATGTCCGAGGATGAGATCTAAGAGCGTTCGTCCGGACCGTACTCCTTCCAATGCACCAGGTACTGTATGCGCCCACGGAACCTACGGGAGTCAACAATGGATTATACCTCATACTCCTCATGGTTCTCAACCTGTATAGGGTGAGGACGTGGCACAGAAGTGGTAACGTAGTTGCAGACCAAAGGTTTCAATAAGGAGACATGAAACACATTAGAGATGTGCATACTAGGAGGAAGGTCCAACGCGTAAGCCACTGGGTTAATCCTGCGAAAGATACGGAAAGGCCCAATAAACCGAGATGCGAACTTCAAAGAAGGAACGCAAAGTCGGAGGTTACGAAACAACAGCCAGACTCTGTGCCCAACCTGGTAGGAAGGCGCAGGCAGGTGTCTGCGGTCAGCATGGAGTCTGTACCTATTGTTAGCATGTCGCAAAGCCTCCTGGACTTGTGCCCAAGTGGAACGAAGGCCACGGAGATGCTCCTCTAACGCAGGAATACTCTGCAGAACAAATGAGGCAGGCAACACGGAAGGTTGGAAACCATAGTTCGCCATAAATGGGACAAACGGGAAGCTGAATTCAAGGCACCATTGTGAGCAAACTTCGCCCACGGTAAGAGGTCTGACCAGTTGTTATGATATTCACAAAAAAAGGCGTTTTAATTGAGGGGCACTGTATAATGTTGGTGGGGCCATGGCCCCCTCTGGCCCCCCTCTGGTGACGCTACTGCCAGTTCCCTACTGTGCATACATGAAGTGCGCTGCACTTTGTGAATAGCCCATAGGCGAACAAAAGAATAGGGAAGCCGAACTTCTGGGGGGACCTCGCCGTGGCAAGGTCTCCCGGTAGTGGGGATGGGTACCTGTTAAAAACAGGTTCCCGCTCCCCCCGAAAGGTGACAAATGTGGCAGCGGAGGGGGGGAGGAAGCAAACAAGCTGAGCTTCCCCTTTTGGGTGGAGCTCCACTTTAAACTGTCCATACACTAATACAGTAGAATTTTCATTTTAAGAATGTTGGTTGCATATTTACATTTTTAGTGGGGTCAAATTATTGTTAGTTTTTGAGTGCAGTGACAAGAAAATTCAAAGGGGCAGGATGGAAAGTTTTTCTCAAATGAATTTCTAACAGTGAATGAATTAAAGTCCATTCATTCCAAAATCAAACGTTAAAAGCAAACTATATTTTGAATCGCTTTGAAACGACATTGTTCATGTTGGCAAATGTACTGAGAATTTTCGTTCCAATGTTTGTGGAACTGTTTGCTCAAAAATCTACTAGTGTATGGCCAGCTTTAAAAACTTCTAGTAAACATTTGCATTAGGATAAAAATATGTTAACCAAGAATCTTATTTTATGCCAACATTTACTTTAGGTTTAAAAGGGTGTAAAACAGTGTGCAGAGGATTCATGAAGAGTTAAAAGATCTAACCCTTCCCCATTCTATTCAAGACTGGTCACTAGTATTGCCTATGGTCTCCCTGAAACTAATCTTTTCCCTTCTGCTGGCTTACCATGTCTTGTTCTGCATTGTGTCTTTGTGTGGAGGACCCCTCTCAATGGAGACAGGACTTAGCTTTCTCTCCTTTCCTCTAAAGAAAAAAAGTAAGGGTTCTTTCACATGGATGGCGTCCATTCCGATCAACGTTGGGTTCATGAACAGATTCCAATTCCCTGCTAAATTGGAGCAAAATAGAATAGATGTCACTTTTGTGACATCCATGTCGGTTCATCATATGATGTAGGAAGAAACGTAGGGGGAAAAAACGCCTTCCTGATCCCCCAGGAGCAGAAATTCCCTGGATCAACTACTCCTGGTGTTATTAGCTATACATTTTAGTATCCAGTTATATTTTGTGCATTTAGGAATGAATTCAGCTCTTTTTAAAAACAATCTATTGAACTGGCTAAAACTAGTTCTTGAGGGAGCCTATTCTACATTTTCAGTTCTTACTGTGAAGGAGCTTTTCTACATGAAAAGGTTAAATTGCTTTTCCTACAGACATAAAGAGTACCCCCTTGTCCTCTGTAATGACCTGAACGTGAATAACTCAACACCAAGTTCGCTATATTGACCAAATATGTTTTTACACATTGTGATCATATCCCCTCTTAATCGCCTCTTCTCTATAAGAAAATAAATTTAGTCCAGCTACTCTTTCCTCATTTCCTCAAGGTGGGAACTTCCAGTGAGGTTACGATCAGCATTTGGCACGCATGCTACCATGGTGGTTCTGTATTGGCATTACATGCTTTTTGCACAGGAAACTGGTGAGTGGGAAGTTTGTATATTTTAAATCTTTTTAACAATAAAACGGAAATACACTATGGAGATTTCTCTACGTCTTTATGTGACCATTAACCAACCTGCCATCCTATTGAGAGAAGTAGGAGGAGCTGGAGAAATGCCATCTGAGCATCTATCTATGATGGGTGTATTCACATTCATAATCTGTGAAAGAGCTAGAGAAATGACATCTGAGCATTCATCTGTGACAGGTGCATTTACACTCACAATTTGGTGAGTGAGGGTTGGGAAGCACAGAACCTTATCAGACATCAGAAGATTTGGAGCACTGATTGCACTTTGAAGAAAGCACTATTGCACTTTGTTGGGAGGACTTTGATGCTTTTTTGCACAACTGAAATTTTTGAACTAATATTTTTTTATGATTTGTGGTGTATATGTATGAATTGTATAATTTAAGGGGGCAGCGCTGGGGATCTGCATATCTATCACACACCTTTTTTTACCAGCAGCAGCCCATGATCTAGTTTGTAGCACTTTATTGTTATTATTTAATAGACACATTTTTCTACCTTAGCATACAAATATTAGAAGAGAGAAAGGGCACAGGTAAAAGGTGTGGGACTTTACATATGCCTTTGAGAACACATCACACAATGCAAATAGATTAAAAAGGTTCTTTATTGAGTTTATGCAGATAAAAGATGTCTAATAGCATACAATAATGCAAATAATACCATACAGTATAGAGTAAATATGGTGAGAGCACAGAGGTATACATTTAATGAAAGCTTGGTCTGGTCGACGTGTTTCGCTGAACTCCCACTTCTTCAGGACCATTCAAGCATGTATGATAAGGTCCTAATGAAGCGGAAGTTCTGGGAAACACGTGGAGCAGATCAAGCTCTCATTGAATATATACCTCTGTGCTCTCACACTATGTACTCTAAACTGTATGGTATTAAATGCATTGTTATATGCTATTATGCATCTTTTATCTGTATGAACTCAAAAAAGAACCTTTTTAATCGAGATGCATTGTGTGATGTGTTCGCAAAGGCATATGTAAAGTCCCATCCCTTTTACCTGTTGTCAGACTTCCACGTACCTGACTGATGAGCCCGATACAGCAGGGGAAGGTCTCCCTTATGTATCTGGTTCCTGGCCCCTGGTAGTATGTACAGGAGGCACAGGAGCACAGAATGGTATGAGAGCCTGGAGGGTGACTTGCGGAAGTAAGGCCCAAGATCCTGGTGCACGTGGACTGGAGATCCTTGGTAAGCTGGAGCACAGGCAGCAGATGCAGAGCAGGGTAGGCAGGTCCAGTCACAGGCAGAGTTGGCAACAGGCGGGCAGCACAGTACAAGGGAGCAGACAGGTTCAGAGTCCAGGTCACAGGCAGGGTTAGCAACCGGCGGGCAGCATAGTACAAAGGAGCAGCCAGATTCAAGGTCAAAGGTAGGCCGGGGTCAGATGCAGGCAGACAGCAGAGAGTGATCCAATAGACAAGCCGGGTATCAAGGAGATCAAACGTTCAGACAGGTTAACAGGAAACACGGATACTGGGAGCTGCAGATTGAACAGCACCGAGCAAAGTGCACCAACAGTTTAAATAGGGTGATTGGCACCAAATGCCATGCGCGCGTGCGCCGATGTGCACAGGTGCGCGCATCCGTACAATGGCGTGCACCGGCGCACCCCAGGGCGCCTGGAACTAAGTCTGTTCTGAGAGCTTCTCTGGCAGTGTCCCCTCCTTAAGGGCAGCCTCCGGATGCCCATCTGGGCCAGTCTATTGGCGTGGGCACTCCAAAAATACCTTAAAAGTTCTTCAGCATGCAGGTTGCTTTCCGGTTCCCAGGAATTATCTTCTGGTCCATACCCCCTCAACTTGATTAAGTATTGGACTTGGTTGATCCTCTTCCTGTAGTCCAGGATTGCTTCCACCTCAAATTCTTCCACGTTGTTAATGATTACAGGTTAAGGTGGGCCGGTATTTCGGCCTGGAAAAGAATTGTTTCAGCAAAGACACGTGAAAAACTAGATGGACTTTCAATGTATCGGGTAAGTCAAGCTCGTGAGTCACAGCATTAATTTTTCGCTAAACCGAAAAAGGACCCATTAATTTGGGACCCAACTTCCTTGAGGGACAGGCAATTTTTAAGTTAGCTGTAGACAGCCAAACCTGGTTGCCAGGTTCTAGGATGAGTTCTCCTCACTTCTTCCTGTCAAACATCCTCTTATTGTATTCCTGGGTTTTAGACATGGTCTCCTGTAGTAACTTATTGTTGGTGAGGAAGAAGTCCATTGTTTCAGAAACTGCGGGAATCGCACACTCGGGTAAGGAACCGGGCAGGAAGGATGGATGGAAGCCATAGTTGGCAAAGAATGGCGTTTGCTTAATGGCAGAGTGCAAAGAGTTGTACGCAAACTCAGCAATAGGCAGTAGAGAGACCCAATCGTCCTGTGGGAAGGCCAAGAAGAAGCGGAGATATTGCTCCAAAGTCTGATTAGTTCTCTCCGTCTGCCCATTCGTCTGGAGATGGTAGGCAGACGAGAATAAATAATTAAGTGAATTTCGCGCAATATTCGTAAAAGTGATGGGTAAGTGGGGGCAGAGTGGGATTATCAATCTCTAGGTTGGACCATATACTTCATACCCCTAAATGACATTAGAGTATAAGTGCTGTATTGAAGTGACAACTTGCCAGTATCTAGATGCCAAAGAAGAGGGGGGCAAATAGAAATGCTAGCAAGGTTATAATACCATAAATAACCGTGAATGGATCCTGGTGAATAAAAATCCTTGTATAAAGTGTTATAACATTAAATAAATTAATATAAAGTGCAACCGTATAATACTATAAATAACCGTGAATGGATCCTGGTGAATAAAAATCCTTGTGTAAAGTGTTATAACATTAAATAAATTAATATAAAGTGCAACCGTGACTGAAATGGCCGTGAATAGATGCTGGTGAATAAAAGTCTTTGTAAAAAGTCCTTATGACATTGAATAAATTAATATAAAGTGCAACCCATCATAAAAGTGAATGATTAGCAGCAAATTGATATCAAGAGTGCACTAAACTCAGTGTAATCACAATTCATCTAACTGCGCCTTTAAAAATAACAACTCAAAATAGCAGCATTGCAGGATTCAAAATGTGCAATTCATAAAATCTAGGATAGATGGCGCTGTTGAGGAGATAGAAAGTCCTTCTATTCGGATCTGTGTGTGTTCTATATGATGGTTAAATGGTTCCTACGGTGGTGTCCTCTAGTGCAGTCTCTCTGGACTCTCACCTTAAATTAGTACAAATCGAGCTGTGGAAATAAGATCCATGCAGTATGGAAGCGCTGTCTGGACACTTCTCCCTCTGTACTACTTGACTCTCTGGATCTTTTCCTGTGTTCCCTCGGCTCCCTCCGCTCTGATGCAGCTCAGACAAGATAAAGACAGGGGAGGGGGAGAGAGAAGGCAGGCTCCACTAGTGTGTTATCGTTTTAAAACCAAGGGGGGATATTTATTTGATTATGCTCTTACATTGAATATTAAAAAGTCAGGCAAAGTAAAAAACAGATGAGAAGTCTGGCGTTCTCAGCGCCCTCTCACTTGTGTTGACAGCTGTGTGCCGCTCCAGCCAATCCCTACGCGTTACGACACGTCACGTGTCTTCATCTGGGGCCCAGATGAAGACACGTGACGTGTCGTAACGCGTAGGGATTGGCTGGAGCGGCACACAGCTGTCAACACAAGTGAGAGGGCGCTGAGAACGCCAGACTTCTCATCTGTTTTTTACTTTGCCTGACTTTTTAATATTCAATGTAAGAGCATAATCAAATAAATATCCCCCCTTGGTTTTAAAACGATAACACACTAGTGGAGCCTGCCTTCTCTCTCCCCCTCCCCTGTCTTTATCTTGTCTGAGCTGCATCAGAGCGGAGGGAGCCGAGGGAACACAGGAAAAGATCCAGAGAGTCAAGTAGTACAGAGGGAGAAGTGTCCAGACAGCGCTTCCATACTGCATGGATCTTATTTCCACAGCTCGATTTGTACTAATTTAAGGTGAGAGTCCAGAGAGACTGCACTAGAGGACACCACCGTAGGAACCATTTAACCATCATATAGAACACACACAGATCCGAATAGAAGGACTTTCTATCTCCTCAACAGCGCCATCTATCCTAGATTTTATGAATTGCACATTTTGAATCCTGCAATGCTGCTATTTTGAGTTGTTATTTTTAAAGGCGCAGTTAGATGAATTGTGATTACACTGAGTTTAGTGCACTCTTGATATCAATTTGCTGCTAATCATTCACTTTTATGATGGGTTGCACTTTATATTAATTTATTCAATGTCATAAGGACTTTTTACAAAGACTTTTATTCACCAGCATCTATTCACGGCCATTTCAGTCACGGTTGCACTTTATATTAATTTATTTAATGTTATAACACTTTACACAAGGATTTTTATTCACCAGGATCCATTCACGGTTATTTATAGTATTATACGGTTGCACTTTATATTAATTTATTTAATGTTATAACACTTTATACAAGGATTTTTATTCACCAGGATCCATTCACGGTTATTTATGGTATTATAACCTTGCTAGCATTTCTATTTGCCCCCCTCTTCTTTGGCATCTAGATACTGGCAAGTTGTCACTTCAATACAGCACTTATACTCTAATGTCATTTAGGGGTATGAAGTATATGGTCCAACCTAGAGATTGATAATCCCACTCTGCCCCCACTTACCCATCACTTTTACGAATATTGCGCGAAATTCACTTAATTATTTATTCAGTAAGCGGTTGTGTGAGCACTATTAATTTTGCTGCAATATTCACATTTAGTATTTTACATCACCTAGAAAAAATTAATTTTTTTCTCACATCTACCAGCGCGAAGGAAATTCTTTATAATTTAAGGCAGACGAGAATGCCAATTCAATTTCGAGAGATCCACAGAGAGCCTTGCAAAACCTGGAAGTGAACTGAACACCTCGATCAGATACTATACTTGATGGAACTCCATGCAGTCTCACTATTTCCTTAATGAAAACGTTTGCTGTTTCCAATGCTGAAGGTGTGCCTTTCATGGGTAGAAAGTGAGCCATTTTAGACAATCTATCCATAATGACAAAGATGGTAGAAAAACCTTCTGCCTGAGGGAGCTCTACAATAAAATCCATTGAAATCATTTTCCAGGGTCTTTCTGGAACAGGTAAGGGTCTTAGTAGGCCCCAGGCTTTCGTTCGGCTATTCTTATTCTGAGTGCAGGTGGTGCATGATTCCACGTAGCTCTTGCAGTCGTTTGCCAGCTGAGGCCACCAGAATGTACGCTGTACCAGCTCTGTCGTTTTCAGAACACCAAAATGTCCAGCCAACTTATGGTCGTGTCAGAGTTCCAGTGCTGCCACCCTCAGATTCTCTGGGACCATAATTTTGTCCTTGTGTCATAACAAACCATTTTGCATGCTTACATTGTCTTCAGCAGATGGGGACCAACCCATAGAGGCTTGTCTTATTTGGGATAGGAGATCCCTTTGAAGTAACAAGAAATTTCCAGCAGGAAGGATGGTGTCTGGGGGTAAGGATTCCCCGGAATCATGAAACATGCGGGATAATGCATCCAGCTTGATATTTTTAGAGCCAGGTCTGTACGTGATGTGGAACTAAAATCTGGAGAAAAACAGAGCACACCTAGCCTGCCGTGGTTTCAATCTCTTGGCTGTTCTCAAATACTCCAGGTTTTTGTGGTCGGTATAGACCAGAATGGGATGTGCAGCACCCTCCAGTAGGTAGCGTCACTCCTCCAAGGCGGCCTTGATGGCCAGAAGCTCCCGATCTCCTACATCGTAATTTTTCTCGCAAGTGGAGAGCTTACTTGAGAAAAAGGCTACTGGATAGAGGAGGGCCTTGGCGCCTTGCCACAGAGAAAGTACTGCCCCTACTGCAAACTCTGATGCATCCACTTCAAGGACAAATGGTAAGGCAGGATCTGGGTGTTTCAGGATGGAAGCAGAGGTAAATAGCTCCTTAAGTTTTTCAAAGGCGGATTGCGCCTTAGGGGACCAACAGAATTGGTTCCCTTGCTTGGTCAGTTCAGTGATGGGGGCAATTATTGCAGAAAAGTCCCTTATGAACTTCTGGTAACAATTGGCAAAGCCAATGAAGCGTTGTACTCCTTTCTTATCGGAGGGAGCGGGCCAGTCCAGGATGGCTGCCACTTTTTGGGGATCCATCTTAATGCCGTTGACAGAAATGATTAGGCCGAGGAACTGGATGCACTGGAGTTCAAACTCGCATTTCTCCAACTTGGCGTAAAGTCCATGCTGCCTGAGCCAGGTTAATACATTTTGGGCATGCCTGCGATGCTCGGTGACTGAAGAGGAAAAGATTAAGATGTCATCTAAATACACTATAACATACAAGTCCAGAAGGTCACGGAAGATATCATTAACAAAGTGTTGAAATGTCGCTGGTGCATTGCACAGGCCAAAGGGCATAACAAGATACTCAAAGTGCCCGAACCGGGTATGGAAGGCTGTTTTCCATTCATCTCCTTCTCTAATGCAGATTAAGTTGTAGGCACCATGGAGATCTAGTTTGGTGAAGATTGCAGAACCCAGTCTTTGGAAAAGTTCAGGCACAAGAGGTAGAGGGTAACGGTTCTTGTTGGTTATTTTATTTAGTCGATACAAAGTCAGCGGGAGTGATCCTTCTTCTCGATGAAGAAGATGCCGGCTGGTGAGGTGGATGGACGGATAAAACCTTTTTTTAGATTCTCATCAATATAGATCTTAAGGGTATCCAGCTCCTGCTCTGTTAGTGGAAAAATTCTTCCAAAAGGGACTTCAGTTCCTGGCAGAAGTTCTATCGGGCAATCATAAGGTATGTGGGGAGGAAGGGTCTCTGCCCCCTTCTTGCTAAACACATCAAGAAAGTCCCAATAAGGAGCGTGAATTGCCTGCTGCGATTCAGTGTCAATGTCCAGACAGAGGAGTTGAGTGGGTTTTACGGAGGTACTGTGCAAACAGTGCTGTTGGCAATATCTGGAGAGGAACTTAATTTCCCCAGTGACCCAGTCAATGCTAGGATTATGGGCCTGTAACCAAGGCATTCCCAGTATAATGGGAAAAAGTGGTGAAGAGATGGCATCCAATCGAAGAAGTACCCGATGGTGAGTGCCCATGATGGCCAGCAAAGGGATAGTCTCCTGGGTGACAGGACCAGAACTAAGGGTGGAATCATCAGCAAGGTGTACAGCGAGTCCCTGAGTCTGCGATTGGAGAGGAATGCGGTGATTAGCAGCAAAAGTTAGGTCGATGAAGTAGTTGCATGCTCCGGAGTCAATTATGACTGAGACTGGAAGATCCTGTCCTGGAAGCTGTAGAATAATGGAGAGAGCAAGGTGATTAGCAGGATTAGGCAAGGCAGGTGTATACTTAGGAGAGCTTGAAAGGGACTTACGTGTCTTGTTAGGGCAAGATCTCACGTAGTGACACAATTCCCCGCAATACATGCACAGATTGTTGACACGTCGGTGCTGCCGCTCTTCTGGAGTGAGAGATGGGCGGAGAAGACCGAGCTGCATAGGTTCGAGGTACGAGGACATTGGCCGACAGAGCTGGTAGCACTAGGGACCTTGGGGAGGACCCAGGTAGGGCGGAATTGGTTGGTGGATCTCTCACAGAAGCGCTCCCTTAGACGCTGGTCTATTTGAACGGACAGGTTGATAAGGTCCTCCAAGGATTGGAGTATTCTGACCCGTGCCAATTTGTCTTTAAGCGAATCAGATAAGCCCATACGAAACTGATAACGCAGGGCAGCGTCATTCCAGTCTGTATCAGAACTCCAATGCCTGAATTCCAGCACATAGTCCTCTGCAGGTCTACGCCCTTGTTGTAGGGCGTACAAGACGGATTCAGTGGTGGCTTTTAACTGAGGGTCCTCATATAGTTGAGACATAGCGGCAAAGAAGGCATCTGGGCTATCTAGAGATGCTGACTTTTGCTCCAGAAGGCGGTGGGCCCAGGTCTGTGGTTCACCGGACAAAAGAGAAATCACAAAGCCCACCTTAGTCACTTCCAAAGAAAAGGTGCGTGGTTGCAGAGCAAAGTAAAGTTCGAAGGCGTTGCGGAAGGACCGGTAATTACTACGCTCTCCAGAAAATCTTTCGGGTGTAGAGACCCTAGGCTCAGGGGGTAGCATTACCACTGAGGGTGCAGATGAGAGTCCGGCAGCAGAAGCAACTTGAGGGTTGGCAGGTGAAGACAAAACCTGGACTCGTTCTTCCAGTCTATTATAGCCTTCCTGAAGGCTCTTCACAGCTTGCGTGAGACCCGCCAGGTGTCTACACAGTTCCTCTATGGGAGAGGTTCCCTGCTCGGGCTTGGACATGGCTGTCCGATACTGTCAGACTTCCACGTACCTGACTGATGAGCCTGATACAGCAGGGGAAGGTCTCCCTTACGTATCTGGTTCCTGGCCCCTGGTAATATGAACAGGAGGCACGGGAGCACAGAATGGTATGAGAGCCTGGCGGGTGACTTGCGGAAGTATGGCCCAGGATCCTGGTGCACGTGGACTGGAGATCCTTGGTAAGCTTGAGCACAGGCAGCAGGTGCAGAGCAGGAGCAGGGTAGGCAGGTCTAGTCACAGGCAGTGTTGGCAACAGGTGGGCAGCACAGTACAAGGGAGCAGGCAGGTTCAGAGTCCAGGTCACAGGCAGGGTTGGCAACAGGCGGGCAGCGTAGTACAAAGGAGCAGGCAGATTCAAGGTCTAAGGCAGGCCGGGGTCAGATGCAGGCAGACAGCAGAGAGTGATCCAATAGACAAGCTGGGTATCAAGGAGATCAAACATTCAGACAGGTTAACGGATACTGGGAGCTGCAGATCGGACAGCACCGAGCAAAGGGCACTAACAGTTTAAATAGAACGATTGGTGCCAAACGCCATGCGCGCGTGCGCCGACGCGCACAGGCGCGCGCACACCCACGCACGCCCTGGCGTACCCCAGGGCGCCTGGTACTGAGTCTGTTCCGAGAGCTTCTCTGACACCTGTGCGCTTTCTCTCTTCCATTCAATTTGGGATGATGCCAATGAGAATACGATATAATATGGCATCTCAGTCCACACTATATCTTTCTTACATACAAATATTAGATTGCTCTTTCCTCATAGCTGCACTTTCTCCAGTTCTCCAGTATCCTTTTTGTGAACTGGTGCCAAAAACTGAACTGCATTCCAAATGAGGTTTGACATGGGCAAAATGTTGTCTCTCTATCTGGACTCTTTACCTATTTTAATACAAGAAAGTATTTTGCTAACCTTAGAGACAGCTTGGCATTGAATGCCATTATTAAGTCTATGGTTTACCAGAACACACAGATCCTTCTCAACCAATGACTCCTCCTGCTGTTCTCCTTCTAGAATGTATGATGCATACACATTTTTAGTCCCCAAATGCATAACTTTACATTTATTAACATAAATCTCATTTGCCACATAGTTACCCAATTATATAGTGCATTGAGTTTGGCTTGTAAGTTGGAGACAGCATGTAATGGCGTTATTCCACTGCATAGCTTGTTACCAAATGCCGCTAATTGCTCAGTTCTTACCCGCCGCTCTGAGCCGAGAGTCGTGACTGTCACTGCAGCGCTGGGCTGTGGAGGGGGATCTTTCCACAGCCAGGACCGGCTCTGTGAAATCAGCCGACAGCGGGCTTCGGCCCACTGAAGGCTGAAAACAGGTCAGAGCAGTGCAGATCAAACTGCATCCCTGTGATCGCCAGGAGGAGTACAGCCAAATGAGCTTTGGCTGTACTTTTCCTTTTAACATACACATTAGCCATGTGTGGGGAACTATATCAGATGTTTTTACATAATCCAAGTATACTATATCCACAGCCACTGTTTTGTCTAAATTTTTGCTTACCTCATAAAAAGAAATGAGATTGGTTTGAAAACTTTGGTCTTTCGTGAATCCATGCTGACTATTTCTTTAAAATATTATTTTCTAGCAAAAACTATTCTATGTGATCTGTGACTAAATTATTAAGTATCTTCCCAACTACAGAGATTAAACTAACCGGTCTGTAATTACTTCGTAAAGACTTTGAAAACTTTTTAAATACAGGCACCACATCAGCCTTGCGTCAATCGAGTGGTACTACGCCAACAATAAAAGGATCTTTAAAAACAAGAAACAATTGCTTAGAACGAACAGAGCTCAACTCTCTGGGGATCCATCGGTGTGAGCCATCTTGTCCAGGTGATTTATTAATCTTTATTTTGTCTAATGCCGCGTACACACGGTCGGACTTTGCAGCTACAAAAGTCGGACAGTCTGTCCGACATACTTCCGGCATACCTTCGGCGGACTTGGGGCAGACTTTCTTACGAACGGACTTGCCCACACACGACCACACAAAAGTACGCCAGTTTAGTACGCTGTGACGTACACCAAGTCCGACGAGACTATAAAACGGAAGTTCAATAGCCCGTACGACACCCTTTGGGCTCCTTCTGCTAATCTCGTGTTTATCTCGTGTTAGTAGAAGTTTGGTGAGAGACGATTCGCGCTTGTGAGACTCGTATTTTTCAGTTCGTTTTAACTGTTGTTCAGTCTGTGCTTGTGAGGTTTGTATCTGCTTTTCAGTGCGTTTGGTCAGTTGGCATTGAGAAATCTTTGTTTTATTGGCCGCTCGTTCCTGATTTTCAGGTCGTTCTTCACAGGCCTTGCTGTTCTTCAGTGCGTTCTGTTTAGTGCGTTCTGACCAGCCGACCGTTTTGAAGCCATGTTACCTGTACGTACTCGTCGTAGAGCTCGTGCATTGTATGTGCTTGGTGCTGTAGTTTATTCTTCAGCCCAAGACCAGTCCATGAACAGGGCGAGGAGGAGTTCATGGACCAAGAATTGGTTGCTTCAGCGTGACCAGTTCTGTCACATGCCTTTGCTCCGTGAGATCCGTGAGAATAATCCTGAGGATTTCAGGAACTTTCTCCGGATGACGGACCCCGTTTTTGATCGTTTGGTGGCTTTGCTGACCCCCTATATCAGCAGGCAGGATACCTGCATGAGGCAAGCCATCACTCCGGAGCAGAGGCTGGTCGCTACCTTGCGGTATTTGGCCACAGGGAGAAGCCTGCAGGACCTTAAGTTCTCGACAGGCATCTCCCCCCAGGCTCTGGGGATCATTATCCCAGAGACCTGTTCTGCCATCATACAGGTCCTGCAGAAGGACTATATTAAGGTAAGCTATTTTTATTTTATTAGCATCACATGTTCTTTTATGTAATCTTTGATAATGTAATGTATTTCTTGCTTCAAACACTACTTCCCATCATTGCAATATAGTGTGAATGTCCCCTTTTTATCCTCACACATGCTGGGATTTTTTCCTGTTATTTTTTGTCATGCATGTATAGTTTCCTTCAATAACCTTCCCAGCATGAAGTGATGGGAACATATCCACCTAGTCTACTCATTTTGAATGTATTTTGTTGGAGTGTATTTAGTGTGCTTATAATTAGCAATTAGCTAGATTTCACAACCCCCCCCCCACCTGAACTCACTCCAAATAGTGTGCTGCTAATTAGCAATTAGCTAGATTTCACAACCCCCCCCCCACCTGAACTCACTCCAAATAGTGTGCTGCTAATTAGCAATTAGCTAGATTTCACAACCCCCCCCCCCCCCCACCTGAACTCACTCCAAATAGTGTGCTGCTAATTAGCAATTAGCTAGATTTCACAACCCCCCCCCCCCCCACCTGAACTCACTCCAAATAGTGTGCTGCTAATTAGCAATTAGCTAGATTTCACAACCCCCCCCCCCCCCACCTGAACTCACTCCAAATAGTGTGCTGCTAATTAGCAATTAGCTAGATTTCACAACCCCCCCACCCCCACCCTCGTTAAAATTTGCTTGAATGTTCTGTGGTGTTGATTTGTCTAAAGCAAATCTATGTTGCACTTTGCAAAATGCATGTGCACTCTACAAGTGCATTTGTTCCAGTGCTTTAGTAAATGAGCAGAAGCTCTGCTGATTTCCATCATCAAATCATATGCAAGCCTCAAAGTGTTTTCATTAATTGCCCTTGCATGTGATTGTGTACTGTTTGCAACATGAATGCCTTTTGACATTACCTCATTTACTGTAAGCTGGTTAGCAACTGCACCTGCAGAGTGCGACAACTGCAGTCTTGTAGCCTTTGTTATCCCTAAATTCCTGCGTGTTGTTAAAGTAATTTTTTTTTGGGATTTCACAACCCCCTAAAATGTAATCAATGTTCTATCAGAGGGGGTGAGCAATCTGATAAGTGTGCCTTTTTCCATATTAGTTATTCCAGAAGAATTAAATTATTGAATGTTATACTGATGCTGGGGAATAATGTTTTTAATTGTCTAATTTTCTTGCAATGTTAGCTTCCAAATTAATTGATTTTGGTTTTCTTGTTTGATTCCCCAGTTTCCTTCAACGCCACAGGAATGGCAGACTGTGGCATCCCATTTTGCCAGCCGTTGGGACTTTCCCAATTGTGGAGGGGCTATAGATGGGAAACATGTCCACATTGTGCCACCACCCCATTCGGGGTCATATTATTTTAATTATAAGGGGTTCCACAGTATTGTTTTAATGGCGGTGGTGTCGGCACACTATGATTTTTTATATGTGGACGTGGGGAAGAATGGCCGGATGTCGGATGGAGGAGTATTTGCCCAGACGGAGTTCTGCCAGCGTCTCCAGAGTGGTGGCCTGGGATTGCCACCTGATGAGGATAACGTGGAAGGACTCCCCTTTGTCTTCATTGCCGATGAAGCCTTCGCTCTGAGCAAGCACCTCATGAGGCCATTCCCCCAAAGAACCCTCACCCCGGAGAGGAGGGTTTTTAATTACCGGCTGGCCAGAGCTAGAAGAGTGGTTGAGAATGCGTTTGGAATTCTGGCCAGCCGGTTCCGCCTGTTTCAAACAGCCATTAATTTGGCGGAATACAAACTTAATTTTATAATTTTATCATGCTGCATTCTGCACAACTTTTTAAATAAGCATTCTGCCAATTATATAGGCACAGTTGGGCCTGAGGCCGGACAAATAGAAGCCAACCTTACAGGCCTGGATACTGTCCGTACTGGCTTGGCCCCCCAAAGTTCCCGTCAGGTTAGACAGCAATATGTTGATTATTTTATGGGTAGGGGGGCCATTGCAATGGGCCAGGATATATAATTTTTTGACAATAAAAAAAATATTGCTGAAATCTGGCATTATATTTATTGCTTGCCTTTCTTTTGGGCTGTCTCCTAGGTTATGGTCGAGCAGTTGTAGTGCCAACTGTATTAGAATTTTAAAAATGTCTAAATAAGCTCCATTGCCACTGTAAACAACTTTTTGACAATTATAACCAAACTGATACTGAGCCTTGAAATAACAAACCACACATTTGTTAAAATCCTATAAAAGGAGATGTTTTTATTAATGGTTGGTATGCATTCAGTTCTGCATTTAGTATAAAATGTTCATAGACAAAAATATAATGGTATCTTAACCACTTCAGCCCCGGAAGGTTTTACCCCCTTCCTGACCAGAGCACTTTTTACAATTCGGCACTGCGTCGCTTTAACTGCTAATTGCGCGGTCATGCAATGGTGTACCCAAACGAAATTTGCGTCCTTTTCTTCCCACAAATAGAGCTTTCTTTTGATGGTATTTGATCACCTCTGCCGTTTTTATTTTTTGCGCTATAAACGGAAAAAGACCGAAAATTTTGAAAAAAAATGATATTTTCTACTTTTTGTTATAAAAAAAATCCAATAAATTCAATTTTAGTCATACATTTAGGCCAAAATGTATTCGGCCACATGTCTTTGGTAAAAAAAATGTCAATAAGCGTATATTTATTGGTTTGCGCAAAAGTTATAGCGTCTACAAACTAGGGTACATTTTCTGGAATTTACACAGCTTTTATTTTATGACTGCCTATGTCATTTCATGAGGTGCTAAAATGGCAGGGCAGTACAAAACCCCCCCAAATGACCCCATTTTGGAAAGTAGACACCCCAAGGAAATTGCTGAGAGGCATGTTGAACCCATTGAATATTTTTTTTTTTTGTCCCAAGTGATTGAATAATGACAAAAAAAAAAAAAAAAAAAAAAAAATTACAAAAAGTTGTCACTAAATGATATATTTCTCACACAGGCCATGCGTATATGTGGAATTGCACCCCAAAATACATTTAGCTGCTTCTCCTGAGTACGGGGATACCACATGTGTCGGACTTTTTGGGAGCCTAGCCGCGTACGGGGCCCCGAAAACCAAGCACCGCCTTCAGGATTTCAAAGGGCATAAATTTTTGATTTCACACCTCACTACCTATCACAGTTTTGAAGGCCATAAAATGCCAAGATGGCACAAAACCCCCCCAAATGACCCCATTTTGGAAAGTAGACACCCCAAGCTATTTGCTGAGAGGCATGTCGAGTCCATGGAATATTTTATTTTTTGACACAAGTTGCGGGAATGTGACAATTTTTTTTTTTTTTGCACAAAGTTGTCACTAAATGATATATTGCTCACACAGGCCATGGGCATATGTGGAATTGCACCCCAAAATACATTTAGCTGCTTCTCCTGAGTACGGGGATACCACATGTGTGGGACTTTTTGGGAGCCTAGCCGCGTACGGGGCCCCGAAAACCAAGCACCACCTTCAGGATTTCAAAGGGCATAAATTTTTGATTTCACACCTCACTACCTATCACAGTTTTGAAGGCCATAAAATGCCAAGATGGCACAAAACCCCCCCAAATGACCCCATTTTGGAAAGTAGACACCCCAAGCTATTTGCTGAGAGGCATGTTGAGTCCATGGAATATTTTATATTTTGACACAAGTTGCGGGAAAGTGACCATTTTTTTTTTTTTTTTTTTTTTTTTGCACAAAGTTGTCACTAAATGATATATTGCTCAAACATGCCATGGGCAAATGTGGAATTACACCCCAAAATACATTCTGCTGCTTCTCCTGAGTACGGGGATACCACATGTGTGGGACTTTTTGGGAGCCTAACCGCGTATGAGGCCCTGAAAACCAAGCACCGCCTTCAGGATTTCTAAGGGCATAAATTTTTGATTTCACTCCTCACTACCTATCACGGTTTTGAAGGCCATAAAATGCCAAGATGGCACAAAACCCCCCCAAATGACCCCATTTTGGAAAGTAGACACCCCAAGCTATTTGCTGAGAGGCATGTTGAGTCCATGGAATATTTTATTTTTTAACACAAGTTGCGGGAATGTGACAATTTTTTTTTTTTTTGCACAAAATTGTCACTAAATGATATATTGCTCACACAGGCCATGGGCATATGTGGAATTGCACCCCAAAATACATTTAGCTGCTTCTCCTGAGTACGGGGATACCACATGTGTGGGACTTTTTGGGAGCCTAGCCGCGTACGGGGCCCCGAAAACCAAGCACCACCTTCAGGATTTCTAAGGGCATAAATTCTTGATTTCACTCCTTACTACCTATCACAGTTTTGAAGGCCATAAAATCCCAAGATGGCACAAAACCCCCCAAAATGACCCCATTTTGGAAAGTAGACACCCCAAGCTATTTGCTGAGAGGCATGTTGAGTCCATGGAATATTTTATATTTTGACACAAGTTGCGGGAAAGTGACAATTTTTTTTTTTTTTTTTTTTTTTTTGCACAAAGTTGTCACTAAATGATATATTGCTCAAACATGCCATGGGCATATGTGGAATTACACCCCAAAATACATTCTGCTACTTCTCCTGAGTATGGGGATACCACATGAGTGGCACTTTTTGGGAGCCTAGCTTCATACGGGCCCCAAAATCCAATCACCGCCTTCAGGATTTCTAAGAGCGTTAATTTTTGATTTTACTCCTCACTACCCATCACAGTTTTGAAGGCCATAAAATGCCAAGATAGCACAAAACCCCCCAAAATGACCCCATTTTGGAAAGTAGACACCCCAAGCTATTTGCTGAGAGGCATGGTGAGTATTTTGCAGCTCTCATTTGTTTTTGAAAATGAAGAAAGACAATAAAAACATATTTTTTTTTTCTTTTTTCAATTTTCAAAACTTTGTGACAAAAAGTGAGGTCTGCAAAATACTCACTATACCTCTCAGCAAATAGCTTGGGGTGTCTACTTTCCAAAATGGGGTCATTTGGGGGGGTTTTGTGCCACCTGGGCATTCCATGGCCTCCGAAACTGTGATAGGCAGTGAAGAGTGAAATCAAAAATTTACGCCCTTAGAAAGCCTGAAGGCGGTGCTTGGTTTTCGGGGTCCCGTGCGCGGCTAGGCTCCCAAAAAGTCTCACACATGTGGTATCCCTGTACTCAGGAGAAGCAGCAGAATGTATTTTGGGGTGTAATTTCACATATTCCCATGGCATGTTTGAGCAATATATCATTTAGTGACAACTTTGTGCAAAAAAAAAAAAAAAAAAAAAAAAATTGTCTTTTTCCCGCAACTTGTGTCACAATATAAAATATTCTATGGACTCGACATGCCTCTCAGCAAATAGCTTGGGGTGTCTACTTTCCAAAATGGGGTCATTTGGGGGGGTTTTGAACTGTCCTGGCATTTTATGCACAACATTTAGAAGCTTATGTCACACATTACCCACTCTTCTAAGCACTTGAAGACAAAGCCCTTTCTGACATTTGTTGTTTACATAAAAAAATAATTTTTTTTTGCAAGAAAATTACTTTGAACCCCCAAACATTATATATTTTTTTAAAGCAAATGCCCTACAGATTAAAATGGTGGGTGTTTCATTTTTTTTTTTCACACAGTATTTGCGCAGCGATTTTTCAAACGCATTTTTTGGGGAAAAAACACACTTTTTAAAATTTTAATGCACTAAAACACACTATATTGCCCAAATGTTTGATGAAATAAAAAAGATGATCTTAGGCCGAGTACATGGATACCAAACATGACAGGCTTTTAAATTGCGCACAAACGTGCAGTGGCGAAAAACTAAATACATTTTAAAAAACCTTTAAAAGCCTTTACAGGTTACCACTTTAGATTTACAGAGGAGGTCTACTGCTAAAATTACTGCCCTCGATCTGACCTTCGCGGCGATACCTCACATGCATGGGGCAATTGCTGTTTACATTTGACGCCAGACCGACGCTTGCGTTCGCCTTTGCGCGAGAGCAGGGGGGGACAGGGGTGCTTTTTTTTTTTTTTTTTTTTTTTTTTATTAATTTTTTGATTTTTTATCTTATTTTTAAACTGTTCCTTTCATTTTTATTTTTTTTTTATCTTTTTTATTGTTATCTCAGGGAATGTAAATATCCCCTATGATAGCAATAGGTAGTGACAGGTACTCTTTTTTGAAAAAATTGGGGTCTATTAGACCCTAGATCTCTCCTCTGCCCTCAAAGTATCTGACCACACCAAGATCGGTGTGATAAAATGCTTTCCCAATTTCCCAATGGCGCCGTTTACATCCGGCGAAATCTAAGTCATGAAATGCTCGTAGCTTCCGGTTTCTTAGGCGATAGAGATGATTGGAGCCATTCTGGTCTCTGATCAGCTCTATGGTCAGCTGGCCGAATCACCGGCTGCATTCTCAGGTTCCCTGTTGGGACAGGAGAGCCAGAGAAAAACATGGAAGACGGTGGGGGGGGGGGGGGAAATCCCTCCCACTGCTTGTAAAAGCAGTCTAGAGGCTAATTAGCCGCTAGGATTGCTTTTACATGAAAGCCGACCGCTGGCTGAAAAGAATGATACCAAGATGATACCTAAACCTGCAGGCATCATTCTGGTATAACCACTCAAAGTCCAGCAACATACCAGTACGTTGCTGGTCCTTGTATTGTAAACTTTTTTTTCATGCAGCCTGTGGGCTGAACGAAAAAAAGATATTGATCGGTGGGTATGCCCACCATTAGAATACCTCCCTTCATCCGCCCACTTCTAATGATGGGCATACATGCACCATTTATATATGCCGAAGCATGGGGGCATCCTCCCGCAAAAGGCAGGAGCAAATTGCTCCTCCACCCACTACTGCCCCCACGCTTCGGCATATATGCTGAAGTATGGAACTGTGGTGGTGAAATCACCTCCGACAGCGCTGGAGTCACGGCTTTATATATCGTGGGAGCAAACGCTGTTGCTGTCAAGATAAATAAATCCGCGCTGCAACTGAATGGCGTACCTGCTAAGCAAATGATGGTTAACAAAAAAACAAAGTAACATTACAGTATAACAGTATACCTTACCATACCCGCAAAGCAAATACAAAAAAAACATAGTAAAAAATAAAACATTTAACGCAACCTGTGCCTACCTAAAATATATATATGCCGAAGCATGGGGGCATCCTCCCGCAAAAGGCAGGAGCAAATTGCTCCTCCACCCACTACTGCCCCCACGCTTCGGCATATATGCTGAAGTATGGAACTGTGGTGGTGAAATCACCTCCGACAGCGCTGGAGTCACGGCTTTATATATCGTGGGAGCAAACGCTGTTGCTGTCAAGATAAATAAATCCGCGCTGCAACTGAATGGCGTACCTGCTAAGCAAATGATGGTTAACAAAAAAACATTACAGTATAACAGTATACCTTACCATACCTGCAAAGCAAATACAAAAAAAACATAGTAAAAAATAAAACATTTAACGCAACCTGTGCCTACCTAAAATATATATATGCCGAAGCATGGGGGCATCCTCCCGCAAAAGGCAGGAGCAAATTGCTCCTCCACCCACTACTGCCCCCACGCTTCGGCATATATGCTGAAGTATGGAACTGTGGTGGTGAAATCACCTCCGACAGCGCTGGAGTCACGGCTTTATATATCGTGGGAGCAAACGCTGTTGCTGTCAAGATAAATAAATCCGCTCTGCAGCTGAATGGCGTACCTGAAAACAAAAAAGTGGTTAACAATAAAAAAGTATAAAAAAATTGCATACCTATAAAGCAAACATGATAAAAACATAACAATAAAACATTGCAGTATAGAATACAATAGAAAAGAGCAGAACAATAGAGAGAGAATAGAGAGAGAGAACAATAAAACGACAACTATTTTTGGTTTTTTTATTTTATATTTTTTTTGTATTTTTATTTTTTTATTTTTTTTGTATTTTTTTTTTTTTTTTAACACTTTTTTTAGTAACTTTAACTTTTAACTGTAACTGTACCAGGTTTGGGTCTCTCAAAATGCGATGGCATCTTGGGAGACCCTGTGTTAGTGTGCCTAGTCTGTGCCGTGCTGAACCCTACGCTAATACTCCACTAGTGTATGGTAGCGTTCAAAACATTCACCAATGCATAGACCAGGATTGTCAGGACAGGAGGGACAACAATACCGGGTGTCACGCCTAAATCCGCGCTTGCTGCAGACACGACATCTTTTTTGGGGGGCTCGTTGGGTAGGGGTACTCTGGAGGACATAAGGAAAATGCCTCCCATGCAGCCGGCTTACTGCATTTGGATTGGGAAGGTGAGGTGGAGCACCATCTGGAAACAGAAGGGCTCTGACGATCTCTTCCTGGAATTTAAGGAAGGATCCAGTCCGTCCTGAAGCTCTGTATAGCACATGAGCATTCAGCAAAGCCAATTGAAATAAGTAAACAGACACTTTTTTGTACCAGCGTCTGGCCTTACGGGCAACTAAGTACGGCGCCAACAACTGGTCGTTGAGGTCCACCCCTCCCATATTAAGGTTGTATTCGTGGACACAGAGGGGTTTCTCCACAACACCAGTCGCCGTAGTAATTTGGGTCGTCGTGTCTGCATGAAGGGAGGTAAGAACGAAAACATTCTTATTGTCCCTCCACTTCATAGCGAGCAAATTATTATACTGCAAGCAGGCTCTCTCCCCCAGCCTAAGACGGGACTCTACAAGCCGCTGGGGAAAGCCCCGGCGATTAGGTCGCACGGTGCCACATGCTCCAATCTGATGATCAAACAAGTGACTAAAAAGTGGCACGCTCGTATAATAATTGTCCACGTACAAGTGGTACCCCTTTCCGAATAAGGGTGACACCAAGTCCCACACTATCTTGCCAGCGCTTCCTATGTAGTCAGGGCAGTTTATCGGCTCTACGCGACTATCTTTTCCCTCGTAAACCATAAATCTACATGTATAGCCTGTGGCCCTGTCACAGAGCTTATACATCTTGACCCCGTATCTGGCACGCTTGCTGGGAAGGTACTGTTTGAATGACAAGCGGCCAGAAAACTTAATCAGGGACTCATCAACGCAGACAACTTGATGGGGGGTAAACAAGTCTGCAAAACGTTGGTTGAAGTGGTTTACGGGGGGCCGAATTTTGTAGAGCCGATCGTATGCAGGGTCTCCACGAGGACGACAGAGTTCATTGTCGTTGAAGTGCATAAACCGCAAAATCTGCTCGTATCGTGCCCTGGTCATGGAGGCAGAGAACACGGGCATATGGTGAATTGGGTCAGTGGACCAATATGACCGCAACTCACTCTTTTTGGTTATGCCCATGAGGAGGGAAAGGCCCAGAAAGGTCTTAAATTCGGAGACCGTAATTGGTCTCCAATCTCTGGCAAGGGTGGACTGGGGAATAGTGGCGATGTGTTGACCAGCGTACAAATTGCTTTGGTCCACAATAGATCTATAGAGATCTTCGGTGAAAAACAGCGAATAAAAATCCAGTGGCGTAAAGTCAACTGTTTCCACCTGAATTCCGGGTTGGCCAGTGAAAGGGGGAAGTACGGGTGCTGCAGAAGTGGAAGGTTCCCAATTCGGATTGGCGAATGCAGCAGGAAGGGCACTATGGGCACGACGGGCCTGTGTTCGTCTTCTTCTTGGTGGCAGCGGGACACTACTACTGCTTGCCACCTCGCCAGCTTGAACTGCACTTATGGGACTCGCCACGTCACCACGTGATACTGCAGTGCTGGATGTACGACCAGGGTGTACTAGGCCGCTGGTGCTTGCCAGTTCACCAGAAGGAGTAGCGGCACTAGTACTTCTCTGCTCCATACGAGAGCCCTGCGGTTCATGCACTTCAAGGACAGCATAAGTTCGGGGTCTGGTACGCCTGACCCTAGCAGGGACCACAACTCCGTCGTCAGAGCTATCTGTCATGGAGCCGCTGTCCTCTACAGGTTCGTATTCTGAGCCTGAACTTGACAGATGAGTGACTTCCTCTTCACTATCTGTCATACTCAGAATCCTGTAGGCCTCTTCACTAGTGTACCTTGGATTTGCCATTTTGGCCTCTAAATTTAGGGGTACACTAGTGAGACTCACAGGCAAAAAAGCTCCTGACTGTTAGCGACTATCAAAACGCTACCAAAAAACTGTTAGCGATCGCAGGGATCAGGCCTGACTCTGCGACCGCTGCAGTTATGTGTGCTTAGTGTTTTGTAAGTGTCAGTTATCGATCGATACTGCACTTGGGTGGGCTGGGCTGGGCTGGGCGCAGGGGCAAAACGCAGGTGCTAGCGGGTATCTGGGCTGATCCCGCTAACACTGTGTTTCAGGGAACCCTAAACTGCTGGGGAGTATAGATCTGATCGGATCAGATATCGATCCGTTCAGATACTATAGCACTAAGGGAGGTGTATGCTGCGTGCGTGGGTTTTAGCGGTACTAGCGCTAACCTGACGCTGCCTGGGGCGACGCAGACCTTATCAGATCCTAAAAACTTAACTTCTATCACCGCCGGGCAATTAGGGGGTTAAACCTTTATAAGGTAATAAACGGCGGGTGCCCTAAAACTATAATAAACTA